>MTQE01001134.1:35753827-35767533 GCA_014337955.1 Aspidoscelis marmoratus | reverse complement strand
GGGGGAGTCATAGTGTGCTTGCATTCCAATTCCTACCAGCAGCATCCAGCATTGCCAGTTATTATAAGGGAATAACAGAATATATCAGATTGGCTATTGTTGTTCCAGTCTTCATTTAATTTTTTTAAATATGTAAACAAATCACAAACACTGAGTATAGAGGCTGAAAAATAATTGACTGCATTATAAGGATGTGTAATTTGTAATTCGGAATCCATGTTTTACTACCCGTATATTCCGGCGTATAAGACGATTGGGAGTATAAGACGACACCCAGCGTATAAGACGACCCCTGACTTTTGAGAAGATTTTCCTGGGTTAAAAAATAGTCTTATACGCCAGAATATACTGTATTTTTATGTACAATAGTGCAAAAATCTTATATGCCTTTTATATAGGCCTGTCCCTTATAATGTTACTGTGTAAAGCTTATGTATTATGAAATTGGAGGATAACTTAAATGCCAGCCTGAATTTTCCTTGTTAGAAGCATATACTGCAATCCAAGTGGATAAATAATGCATTCATTGTTACATAGGCCATTTGAACCATAATAATTTAGTTTTTATTTTGTGATGTATGACAGAGAGTTATTTAGTTCCCTTTTGGGAATATTGTATTTGACTTTATTTTTAATGAGAAAATAAAACAACTGAATTCTGCTTGCTGCTGAACTGTATTAATTCAAACCCTTTTAAAATTCTGTTATTTCTCTCTGTTATTAGAATTGTTTGTTATCTGCCTTCTGCAATTTTTTTATGCTGAAGACTTACGGATAAAATATAGAACATTATACATGCAAACCATATGCTTGCCCACAAGACACCTATAGCTGTTTACCAGATCTGTGATACTTCTGAAACCTGCAGTATTTCTCACTATTCATTCATTTGGTTTGAGTACCTCTTTCATTTTGCAGTGTGCTAGGAAATACTCATGTAATCTGTTTCTGCCTTCTTATTTGGCAAAGGTCAGATCAAAGGCTTAGTTTTGCATTTGAAATTGATTTTGGAGGAATTGCTGCCTTGGAGGCTTTACTTTGAGCTGACAAAGCAACTAAAGGAGTACTCAGGATTTCATGACTTGGTTATGGCTGAGTCACCTTCATGCTTGTGCTAGGCTTATATTAGAGCAAAATGTGACACTGTCTTAAAAACAAGTTTCATTGGTGTACTTGTTCTAAAAAGTGTTCATTTCATTAATATTAAAATAATTCGCAGTCCCCTTCCCACCTTATCCAGCCATCCAGTGTGAAACTCATGTTATACAAAACTGATATTTGGAGGCACCATGAAGGCCCAGTATGCTCATGTATGTCTGTGGCAGTGCAGGGCTGAGATCCAGCTGATCAGTACAACTCAGTGGCACATTAGAGGACAAGGCCAGATTGCAATAAATTCAGTAGCATTGCAAAACGAAGTTCAGATTTACAAGTGCATCAGTGACAATGTGAAGGGGAGGCCCAGTGTACCGATAGAAACCAGTGGCAAATCAGAGGTCAAATAATTCATTGGAAGTTTCTAGGATTGCATTAAACAAGCATAGTCACATTCTACCAACTGTGCAAAAACAAGCTGTGTTGTAAATAAATAATTAATTATACACACTCTACCGTCCTTCTCAGTAGAACAAACAAAACCTCTTCTGTGTTCTGAATTTTGATTGAGTAAGCTTTGATAAATCAATTGATTGTTCGAACCTGTTCTGTGTAAGGCTGACTTATTTAAACTAAACCAACAAAAGCCAGAGCTTATAAATGGAGTTTTCACTTGACACCAAGAAGAATGGAGCATTGGTGAGAGCTGAGGTTTTGAAGGGAAATACCGTATTTTCCGGCGTATAAGACGACTAGGCGTATAAGACAACCCCCAACTTTCCAGTTAAAATATAGAGTTTGGGATATACTTGCCGTATAAGAAGACAACACCCGGCGTATAAGACGACCCCTGACTTTTGAGAAGATTTTCCTGGGTTAAAAAGTAGTCTTATACGCCAGAAAATACAGTAGTTATTTACCATGTTATCACGTTTGATGCGGGTACAGTTCAGAATGTGGCTACTTTGATTTCTGTTTTTCTTCTTCGTTTTGTATAGGTACCCCTTACAGAGCCTGTGGATCCAGTGGATTTGGAAGATTACCTTATTACACACCCATTGGCAGTGGATTCAGGTCCTTTGAGAGATTTGCTTGAGTTTCCTTCTGATGATATTGAAGTAATCTATAATCCTCGAGAATGCAGAACACTTGTTGCATCAGTACCAGAAGAAAGGTAAGAGGTGAAAAATGTAGATCTAGATGGGGCAAAAATGCTTATGATAGCAGTTGGTGAACCTTAGAAACATGTTTGAAGCAATCTGAAGCAATCTTCTATAAAAAGCAGGAACTGATATAGTAAGAGTAAAATCAAACTTTGAAGTCAGTTTAAAAGGTTATTACAGACTTGGGAAATCCTTAATGATACAATTCTGTTTCTGATTGTTGATAAGTGCCTCACTTCCCAGGTATAGAAACATACCCAAGATCAATAGGAAACTAATTTTTAGTGCTGTGTAATGTTTAGCGCACCGGACATTGAGATCCTGGAAGTTCAATAAAATTGAATCCTTCAGCACACTGGTCAGCCAGTCCAGTTCATAGCCTTAGATGTACATATAAAAGCATTAGAATCTTCAAGAAAACTTGAATTACTATGAGAAATCTCTGTACAGCAGAGATAGACTATAAGCTGCTTTCCTAAAGCAGTTTAAGAACATTTGCAGAGCTTTTGATTCCAGGCACCTGAATAGAAATTCAGACAAGTGCACAGTTTATAGTAATTCCTTTTTATAACACTAAGGTTTGGTTTGCCCAAACCACCATTTAGTGCAAAGTTGTGTTATGCAAGTAGTTGCCATCTGTGGAAAACTAGTGTAAGCCAGTGTGAGCCAGTGGCTTTGCAGAGATGCAACCTAGATGGCCAGTGAAGTCAGTGGCAGTAAAGAAGGGAAGTCCTAGACTATCAGCTTCTCTGATGTCAAAGAAGGGATACATATGGGAGGGGAAGCTTCATATACCAGTACACATCTTAGATGCCAAATCGCATTTTTAAAGTTTCCAGTATTACTTAAATATAAAGAAGTCACATTTTAGTAAATGAATTACAGTAAAGCTATATTGCAGAAAACAGTCTGAGAGCCAGTTTTGTCTAGTGGTTAGGGAGCCGGACTCCTATCTGGGAATACCGGGTTTGATTCCGCCTTCCCCCATGAAGCCAGCTGTTATGGGGAGAAGAATAGAATGAGTGGAGGGCACTCTGGGATGGGCTGAAGTAGTTCTGAATGGAACCACTGGCCCACAGGAGCAAATGCTCTATCCCTGCATGGCCTCCACATGTTCAAAAACCCCTCGTGCGAAAAGGTCTCTGGTTTCTGTTGTGGGGAGAAGAATAGAAACCTTTGTCAGCTGCTTTGAGTCCCCTTAAATGGGTGAGAAAAGCGGGGTAGAAAAGCCAACTTTTCTTCTTCTTCTTTACATAAGTAATGAATTTACTAGGTATTTGTTGCAGATTACATGAACTTTTAAAATAACAAGAAAGCAAACCATAAATAAGATTTTTCTGTTTATCTCTGAGGTTAAGTAGCTTATTAAAAGGGCAGATAGTAGAACAAAGAGAAGATTTTAATTTTTTTTTTTAAAGTAATAATAAGATTCTTCATTTTAGAGTGCCTAATTATAACTGGAAAGAGAATTGGTGCCAGTGATATTTATTAATGCAGCATTAAATTTTAATCCAACCTGTTGATCTGAAGATGAAACCTCATTTGTTTTTTGAAGGGATTATGCATATCTTTTTTTCCTTACACAGTGAAATGGACCCTCACGTGAGGGATTGTGTAAGAAGTTACACAGAAGATTGGGCCATCGTAAACAGAAAGTAAGTTGTTACGTGTCTTTGTTTGGAAAGATACCTTTGGATGTCAGAGCACTTTCAGATAGAACTTGATGGCTCTGTAAAAAAGGACGCTGGATGAGATCATAGCTGTCCTCAAATATACTTTAAAAAGTACTGGGTATTGTTTTCTCACCGTCATATTTTTCATCCTTTTTGGATTTGTTGATTAGACGGTAACTGAGGGCATATACAAATACACTGCAAAGGACTGTTTGCAATCAGTAATTTAGTTTTCAGTGAGGTGACTCAGAACTTTGGTTAGAATTTGAATTTGGTGTGGGAGACTGCAAAAATGCTATGTTGATAGCCCCTGGAGTGGCTGTAGTTATACACTGCCTTAAAGACTGTTATTAAGAACTCAGGACTTTATATAGCAAGACAATAACAGGTGCAGAGAAGAAAAGTGGGGAGGGATGAAAGATATATAAAAGAACAGAAAACAACAAAGAACTCCCTCAGAGGATGTAGAAACATCAGTGTTTTAATGGCTGGGTTCAGGGTATCTTTCTCAGTCTTTCTCAGTCACTGTTTATGAACCTGGGATCTAGTATCAGAGCTGTCTCTTCTCTTACTGGCTTCAGCTCTGATACTGTGAACATTAAGCCTGGATAATAAACCAAGACCATAAACAAGAATATGAGCAAGGGGTTACTATTGGGAGACTTCTGTGTTGCATTTACGCCTTTCTATATAGTGTGCCTTTATAGCACAACATATATTTATTGATGCCTATTAAAAATATTCTGTGAGGCCTCTTACTCCAAGAGTTTTATTTCACCTATAGGTCTTTTGGTACAGATTTTCTTTCTTATGGTCAGAAGGGAGTGTCCAGTTTGTCAAGTGAATGTTATCAGTTATCCAGAGCTGTAATAAGTCCAAAAAAATTATTTTATAGGGCAGGTGGTACACCTTTTGCAGTGTGAATGAAATAGTGAAGAAAGTTCGAGAAATTGTCTTCTGACAGAGAAAGTCAAATGCAGAAGTAATAAACTCACTTGGCTTCTGTAAAATAAATAAAGCCAACATCTTTGAAGGCAGATCTAAAAAGAAAAGGGGGGGGTTATCACAACAGAGATGCCCTATTGTCACAACTACTTCTATGTTTGTGTGATCAACACTGCTTTGTTTAGTAAAGCTGCCTCTGCTACCTTAATTGTGACTCCTGAACATTCTTCTTAGAACATTCATATGTTATTGAACAGCATTAACTGGTAAAGTCTGAGAGATAAAAGTTGGTATTACCTGAAAGCTGGCTTCCTAGAGTTCATGCTTTAAAATGTATATTGAAAATACCCCCACAAATATGTGCCAGTGGATGTTCATACATCTTAGATGTCTCCTGGCCTCCCATCTTGGAGTTTACTTGTCTGTATAAAGAATAAAAGCAAGGCAGATACGCAAATGGATATTGTAGGTAAACTGAAATATTTGAAACTATGCCTCTGAATTTGAAATGTGTTAAACATAAGTTTGTTATTTTCTTTGTAATTTGTTATTTAAAAAAATATTTTTACTGATTTTTGCAAACATGTAATGATGAAATAACACAAAGAAAAAAAAAGTGACTTCAGAAATAACTAGATGCACAAGTGTCCCTCCACCTTCAGTGCACTTTGTTGACAACATCTTATAATTTTCCTGCTGAAATTGTCTCTCCTCTCTTTTTTAAACAGATATCACAAACTTGGAACGGGATTTAACCCCAACACGTTAGACAAGCAGAAGGAAAGGCAAAAAGGCTTACCCAAGCAGATATTTGAGTCTGACGAAGCTCCAGATGGCAATAGTTATCAAGATGAGCAAGTAGTGCGCTTCTCTAAAGTTTAAACAAAATTCATACTTTGTTAAAAAAATTGTAACACGTTTATTTGTAATTTTCAGGGTCTAGAATGCAAACTGTGTGTTTGATGTTTCTAACTTCAGGATGATCTTAAAAGACGGTCCATGTCAATAGATGATACCCCACGTGGCAGCTGGGCTTGCAGTATCTTTGATCTGAAAAACTCCCTCCCAGATGCTTTGCTTCCAAATCTCCTGGATCGAACACCAAATGAAGAAATTGACCATCAAAACGATGAACAAAGAAAGTCAAACAGACACAAAGAGCTCTTTGCTTTGCATCCAGCACCAGATGAGGTATGGTGAGATTATTAAAAAGTTACTAGTAGTGTCCAAGGGTGGCTGGGAAAATGTGGATGCTATTGCACTGACTGAAACAATGAAGTCATGATTTTTGCTTCCCACAAGCCTGGTTCTGCTTTGCTAACTATCAGAGCAAGGGTTTATTTATTTATTTGTATTTCTGTTCTGCCCTATACCTGAAGATCTCAGGGCAAGTAATAACCTTTAAAACAACAAATTACAAATGAATATATATTAAAAACAATAATATACATAAAAACACTAAAAATTCAGCATATCTAAAACAATATACTCCGTGTTAAAATAGTAGTATCTGTAGTGGGGGAAAGTATAATCACCTCAGCCAAAGGCCAGGGGAAAGAGGTAGGCCTTCACCGCCTTCCTGAATATATACAGAGAAGGTGCATGATGCACCTCGAGGGGGAGACTATTTCATAACCTGGGGGGCTGTTACTGAAAAGGCCGTCTCCTGGATGCCCACCTGCTTCACTACTGAAGCGTTGGCAATTTGCTGCTTTGTTTCCACTTGGCCATCACTGACTGTCATATGCTGTGGACTTCAAATGAAATTTGCTGAGTGTTTCTGGAATGCACCAAAGATTCTAGAGACAGAACAAAGATATCTTTCTTTGTTACACAGAAACATATGGCCATTTCCACACTTCCTGTGGTTAATCCAAATTAAGTAAATCTGGATCTATGGAATCTGGTCCTTGTAGTTCCGGATCTAAACAAAGACGCTATACCTCTGCATGGGGGGTATAGCACCCGATGGCAGTGGGCGCTAAACAGGACTGCTGTGCAGACACTGTAGCACCTGTCATAAGGCCCTGAATAGGCCCATGCTGGAAGTGCAGCCTGTAGCATGGCACGATTGATCTGCACAGCTGTCAGTGAAGAGCCACTTCTGTTGACAGTGGGCATGGAAGGGAGATGGCTACATAGTTCCCTACAAAGCTATTACGTTGCCAGCCACCGGTTGCGTAGTTCATCTGTGTAGTTGTTCTGTTAAGAGGGAATGTAGCGGCTATGTAGGCCTGCCCCAGACGCCATTGGCCTGGCATGCATATGGATGTGTCCTCTGAAATCCAGTCTTCTGGGTGTAGGAATGGATTGCAGACCCTTGGGGTCTATGGCTAATCCGGGTAATGGGGCCCAAAGGCCCCCTTAGATCTGGAACATGATGATGCTTGTTAGAATCCCGTTGGGGTTCTAATGGGTCCCACAGTGTGGAAGGTACATAGCGAATGTGTACCAAATCCATACCAATCAGGTTCTTAATGGAGTCTATGTGGCCCATGCAGAAACAGCCTATGATGTGAATGCTGAAGTTAATTGAATAATGTATTATTAAAGGAGAGATCTGAGTGCTTTCTGCACTTGGCTTTTTCCTGGAATATATCTTGGAATAGGGGTCTCACCTTGGGCTTTCCATAGTCTGCATTAGCATGCAGATAGCAGACCCTATTGCAAGATATATTCCAGAATAAGGCCAAGTGTGAAAAGGCCTGATTTTTTGGAAAAGTTTTCCAAGGTATTTTCTTTTTTGCTCATTGCTATCCAGAGTTAATTTCCTTGACTGTTATTTGTAGATAAAGCAAATGCTACATGCTGTTAATCCAAGCAGATTAATCTGTATTAGTGTCTTAGAAAAAGAAGAGGAGAAAATCTTTTATCTTCTTTAGCCATTTAATATAACTCTTTGCATAAGCAATCATTCATTACTTATTGAGTTGTGTGTCAAATTCTAGGAGGAACCAATAGAAAGACTGAGCATCCCTGAAGTTCCTAAAGAACACTTTGGCCAGAGGCTGCTTGTGAAGTGTTTGTCTTTGAAGTAAGTATTAGTCTTGGGAAAACATATGCATGTATACACAGACAAACTCAGTGCACATTGTGTAGCATTAAGAGGGACGGAAAGTATGACCAGCTCCACAATTTCCTTTTCAAAATTGCCATTCTGCCATCCCCCAAATGCCATCTTTGAGGACTTCCCCTGGCCGTGGGAGAAGGAGTGGCATTAGAATGTAATCTGTTTTTCCAGAACTAATCCCATTATTCAGTGCATCCTTGGCTTCCCAGTGCATTCTTCTGTCTGCTAATGAAGAGAAAGCTGTGTTCCACTCTAATCTCCTCCCCCCCCCCCCAATATTTCTATGATCAGTGATGACTTGAGTTCTCTCTAAAAGTCAGCCAACTCACCCATCATAAGTTTGAAAGTAAAGGTCGGGGGAAGGGAGATAAAATCAGCAAAAATTGTTTTCAAACCACGCTTATAATTAGGGGAAATACCTTTATTCCTATATAGAGTCTTCCAGTCTAGATCGCTTTAAGGTAGGTTAGACAAATTTATGGATGCCAGATGTATCAATGGCTACTAGAATGAATGCCTAGGTACAGTTTTCAGGCTGGGGTGGGTGGGGTGGAAGCAGGTTGCTTCTAATGCTATTTGCTGGGATTTGAGAGCAGGAAAAGGTTTGTCCTTGTCTCTGCTTGAGATGCCTATGAGCATTTGGTAGGCCACTGTGTGTGACAGGATCCTGGACTAGATGGGCTGTGGCCTGATCCAGCAGGGCTTCTCTTACGTGCTTATACAGTATGAGACATTTCACAGTTGTTCATATATTAACCTTGGTAACAAGTTTACTTTGGTAAGCAGAACAAAGAGTTGCGCCAGAGGAAAAAGTGATTGTGATCAAAGAGCATCAGTGCTACTGATATCGGCAAAAGCTTGGCCTTTGGGCACTTTTTTTAGGATAAAAGAAAGCCTCTTTTTAGACGTTGACGCATCATCATTGGTAAGAGTGTCAGAACGGAGCAGAGGAAATAGCTTCACAGAATATATGGTTGATCTGTTGATTTTTCTCTTTTGAGAAGTGAACGCCATCATCTTAAGACAGCTTTGAACAGCTAGACAAATAGATACAGGGAAAGTCTTTCAATAGCTAATGTTTACACGAGCCATATGCAAATTCCAAATACCAGTGAGTTTTTCTTGTGTTCATTTCCAATACTCTGTAGGTCCCTGCATGGCCATTTTAGTCTAGTGGTTGGGAAGCCAGACTCTTACCTGGGAATACCAGATTTGATTCTGCACTCCTCCATGAAGCCGTCTGGGTGATCTCTTCTGAGCTCTCACAGATCCACCTACCTCACAGGAGGCCACTTCACACTACAGCCGGAACAGCTGTAGCAAAGAAGGCTAGGACATGTGGAAACGCTTTCTCCATGTAGAAGCATTCCTGCCTCTCTCCTCTCTCCGTGCAAATTGATAAAGCGTTCCCACATGCCCTAGGATGGAGCAGGACGCTGCTCCCCCAGCCTCCTGCTGTTGGGTCAGGCAAGACCCAGGGCGGGAGGCCTGTTGACTGCCTTCCCTCGGTTCCCACTCGCTCCGGGAGCCCAGATCAGGGTGCGTGTGGGGTGGTCCCTGATTCGCTAGGCACACGCCTGGCTTCAACTGGACATCTACGCAGGTGCAGGTCCCTGGCGAATCAGGGACCACACATGCAGAGCTCAGCCGGCCCGATTGCCTCAGTTGCGACCCGGTGGCGAGCAGGTAAGGAGCGTTTGCACACATGTGCCCCAGGGGTGGGGTGGGGTATAGGGTGTGGGTCCTGCTGGCCCTAGGAACCTAATCTGGGCTCCTGGAGAGAGCGGGAACCGAGCGAGTGAGAACTTTGGAGAGTTTCCAGAGATGCTGTTACTACTACCTTCTGCTGTACTGGTAACGTGCACATAAGTATACTCATTGTATAGTACTTAAGAAGTGAAGTAATGCCTGCAGACAAGCAGACATTTCAGCTAAATTATGTTAGGGTTAATATAGCCATAGTGCAAGAAATTATCTTTCCTGCAACTGATTTAAATTAAAAATAATAAAATGCACTCTGTTTGTGCTTGTGGAAAGGGAAGATTTTACATTTGCTGGACAAAGTCGAGGCCTGAAAACTATCTTTTTAAGACCTGGGGTTTAGGCAGATAGCAGAGATTTCACCTGGGAGAACAGAAACCTGTTAAACAAGTTTAATGAAGTGGAGCTCCTGAATGTAGGGTTACCTGCAGTTGGTTCATTGCCTATAACTCTTCTCTAATAACACGAGGTAAAATTTTAGTGGTATTCCCTTAGAGAAATAAAGCACAAAACTGATTTTCCACATGGCTGTATTCATCTTGTGTGTCCTCAGTTAGGTCAACCCTTCTTGTTAGGGAGCTCCAGTTAAAACTAGAGCACTTCTTATAACAGAGATATATTTTGCCGTTTGGTCGTAGAGGAGCCTGATACTAATCCAAGCCATTCTGCAGTCTCTTGTGTTACAGACAGTATGCCAAGATGCAACCTGTTGAAACTATGAAGAAATGAAATGTTGCATCTAGCAGAGGCTATTCTTCCCCTCTCCCCAAGCTCTTCATATTAGATACTGGATGGATGTTGGACTGTTTTCTAAAATTGTATTGAGTATTAAGGTTATGGTAATTAAAACTAATTCTGGTTTTGGAGAACTTTAAGACTAAGCATGTACACAAGCCCTTTATTATTTTGTTTACTTCTGAGATTTTATTCCTACTTTTCTTGCATTAGAATAATGGCCAAGAGGGTTGTAGCTTAGACAATTCTTTTGCATATTGGAGATCCAAGGTTCATTTCTCCAGAAGACAGCAATGGTGGAAAACGTGCTTTTCTTTGCCATGAAAACTGCATGGTTGTATTCATTTAATTGCCAGAAACTGAGCTTGATGAGAAGGACATCTTCACTTTCCTTTAAGCACTTGGTCATAATTACTTGGTAGCCAGATCATTCAACTCACTGTCCTGGGATGTTGTTGTACCACAGTATGTGGAAACAAAAGCAGCAGAATAGTAGCAAGCAGCCCTATTTTAGTATGTTTCCAAAACACTTGATATCACAGAATCATTTAGTTTTGGCTGGAATGGATCACAAGGATCTTCTAGTTCAATCCTTGGCAGTAATCAGGGAATCATATTAAATCTTTGTTGGGAAGCAGTTATCTAGTCTCTGCTTGCAAATGTCCAGATATTGATAAGCAACAACTTCTATGATTGTAACCACAGCTGTTTAACTTTCCCACAGATAGCAGTTCAGAAAGGTATTGTGTTGTTAAATTCCATCTTAAAAAATGAACCAGTTTAAAATAGTTTGGGGGAAAAAAAGTTTACACAAGCACTTACACACTTCAGTTGAACAGTGTAAAGTCTCTAGCATCAGAATACTAATTTTTAGGCTTGGGCACACCAGCAGGAATCACTAAGTTAGATCTTGTGTAAGATCAGGGTATTTGATTGCCCAAGGACTAAGGTCAGAAACAGTTTGGCGCCTTTCTGCACTTGGCCCACTTAGCTCCCCCCGTGGTGACTCCATGTGGTGCCTGCCCCCACTTGCACCTACCTATGAATGCTTAGTCCACAGGTGGATAAGTTTGCACTTTACTTCCTCCTGGTTCTGAGCCAGTGACTGCTCTGTAGCCTGGGGCTCCATCTAGTGGCTTTGTGTTTAAGCACCAAGCTAATTTGAACTCAGGTGAGCCTACATGTTGACAGGCAGGCACAGGTATGACTTAGTTGCCTTCTCACTGTATGCAGAGCCTCTTGATTCCAAGTTTTCTACCTCAGTGTTCTGTGCTGTGGTACTTTTCTTGTTGCTTTACTATGGGACATACTTTGGGGCTCAGTGCTGGACTTTTCCTGTGACTGTTGTTTCTGGACTGTGATTTGGCAGTGGTTATTATGTAAGAAAGAAGTCAGGACCTTTCATAGGAATACAAAACAGAAAATGTAAGTAGGTGTTGCTTACAGTACAAGAAGCATTTGCTTCTGTTTCCTCTTAAATTGCTTTCAGAGCTCTGCCCTCTTTTATACATTGTAACTGTAGGTTTGGTTCCTGTTTATTGATGTATTTACTGAATCATTGGTTTAAACCTTTGTTTTCTCTTTGACTAAACTTACTTCCAGTCCTACTTTCTGTCTTAATTCAGCCTTCATTTCAGTTTTCTGTGTCCCATTGCCTGCTTACCTTGTAAATCTGAGTCACAGGTCTACCTGATTCCTAATTTCTGGCCAATTTTAGAAGTTTAGCAGAGATGGTTAGTGCAGAGGGAAAGGGCACAGTCATAATTTGCAGTTAGTCTTTGATGTTGGGAATTGTGAACTCTGTGCAAAAGGGATTCACTCCTCCAGGAAATCTGGCCACCACTGTTATCCTTCTCTCCATGAGTTCCACAGATATTTCCATTTCCATTTTTATTTATATACCACCTTTCCAAACAAAATTTGCTCAAGGCGGTTCACAACAAATAGAAAAACAAAATACAATACAAATTCAATCATTATACCAAGGAGTACAGCAAATAAGAATAATTAAAAATACATTACATGTTATAACAACTAATACAATATACAATAATAATAATAATTAGAGAAAAAACCTATAAACAGGTGGGGCAACTGGCTACTGAGTTTTTGTAGTCTTTGCAGCAGGTGGAAACGATTGAGCGCTCTTTCGCCCTCCTCCCCACGTCCATGGCGGCCTTGGGCCGTTGGAGCGTTGGGCTGGGTGCTGCCAGGTTTTTGTAGTCCTTGCAGCAGGTGGAAACGTTTGAGCGCTCTTTCTCCCTCCTCTCGCCCATGGTGGCGTTGGGGCATTGGAGCGTTTGGGCTGGGTGCTGCCGGGTTTTTGTAGTCCTTGCAGCAGGTGGAAACGTTTGAGCGCTCTTTCTCCCTCCTCCTCTCGCGCTGGGGCTTATTCTGGATTATAATTTGGAACAGCTGTCCACATGGTAATGCAGACTGCTGGCAGACCCAGGTGGGAGCTGCCATAGTCCGCACTAGTATATGGATGACATGTTCTTATTTGGGGATATAATCTGGAATAAGACCCATTGTCGAAAGGGCCGTAGTGTTGGAGTGATCCTACAGGCTCATTGAGTTCAGCCCTCTGCTTGACTCAGGATGCACTAAACCAACCTCTGTCCAACCTCTGCCTGAAGACCTTCAGTGAAAGACCTCCTGTGGAAAACTGTTCCATTGACTGATTCTTCTGCAGCGTGACATCCCTTCAAATACTTGAAAAAGTTGATTTTTCCACACATTTTGCAGAGGATGCACCTTCTCTCAAGAGAGCCTGGGACTGTCAGGTTAAGCACTTGACTGTTCTGGACCTCTGAGAAGTTTGTAAGAGACTTCTGACAGATTGCTTACCTTCTAAGAACGTGCCAAACTGCAAACTGATCAGAAGTATAGAGTAAGAAAGAAAGTACAATTCCTTATTCCTTTGTAAACATTGTGAAAAGGGCTTATTTTTAAGCTGTAAATTATGCATGAGTATCCCAGGATAATCTCTAATATGTAGTCAGTAGCACTTATTTAATAGCCTTAATGCAATTTGGTGATCGCTTCATGTTTTCTGTGATAAAAATACTTTTTTTAACCATTTCTTTTAAGGTTTGAAATTGAAATAGAGCCAATTTTTGCAAGTTTGGCATTGTATGATGTCAAAGAAAAGAAAAAGGTGAGTTTATTACTTGATATTTGTGGCTTTTGAATGGGGTATCTGTTTAATTCCGCATCAGTTTCAAGCATTAATGTGTTCAGTTGCCATCAGTCCAAAAAGAACAG
>MTQE01001134.1:35716072-35741403 GCA_014337955.1 Aspidoscelis marmoratus | reverse complement strand
CGCCAGAAAATACAGTATTTATATCATTTATTCTGAAGAACCCAAGGAATTGCCTTTATGCCCTCAACTAATCTGTAAAGGTAGGTTAGGCTGACCCATAGTCACCTAGCCAGTTTTTATATAAAGTTGTTGTGACTTAGTGTTGGTTTTCTTAAAGAAAAATTGGCTAGTGACATAATGATCCGGACACTTTAGAATCAACCAGATAAGTTGATGTTTATAAGTCTGATTATACCACCTATTTATATCCCTATAGCCCAGTTGAAGATAGATATTTCTCCAGCCCCAGAGAACCCACATTATTGCTTAACTCCAGAGCTGTTGCAGGTGAAACTGTACCCTGATAGCAGAGTTCGACCAACAAGAGAGATCCTAGAATTTCCTGCAAGGGATGTCTATATTCCAAATACAACTTACAGGTAAATGTGAAAAAATGTTTAATTGCCATTCACATCTCATCAACAAACTTTTAGCAGCTTTATTTATTGACTGTAGCTGATATGTATATTCAGAAGGTTATGCAAGGCTGATTAGCAGGACAATAATTTGTTTGTAGAGTCACAACAGTTAATTTTTTTTTAAAAAACCCTGACTTTTGGAAGTGCATTAGATACTTAGGTTTTAAAAATAGGGAAAAATAGTTGCTTATTTGAATCCCCTATTCAAATAGTTTGAAACCTCATTTCAAACATCACTGTAAATGTGCATAGAGAATCACTGTGGGAAAGCTAGTAAATAGAAGCTGTGACTATTATTGCATTAATACATAGCAAAAAAAGAGGCCCAAAAATATATCAGACAATAAAATGTGACTCAGGTTCTCTTATCTCTAATCCACTTTTTCTAGCTGAGAATGTTCAGAAGAATGGGAGAGGCAGGCTAGCATGTGCATAACCACACCTGTGAACAGTCTCTAAGTGGACTCAGAGGATCTTTAAAAAGGGTCACTGTATTCAGTGACCCTTCGAGCACTAGTCAAATATTGGCCTGTGTAACAGCTGAATAACTTGAACATTTTAATTATTCTATTGTCTGTGTTGTTATATCTGCAGCTATTCTCCCCTGAGGAGAATTATGTCCATGACCCATTTCCAACTTCAAAAACATTCTTTTCAAGATTAACTTCTCCTGGTTGTATTCTCTGAGCCTTCTGTTTTGATATAAGGTGCATCCAGGCAGCTTAAAGCTGTCTTAAAACTTAGAATTCTGTGTACAATTGCTTCCTGTTGTCCTGACTGAACAAGGGAAGCCTGTGCAGGTATTATGGCGGAGCTCCTGTAGAGCTGCATCCAGTCATCCAGATAAGACGATTGAAACCCCGCTGTATCCCCCCTCCAGGTGAGGGACAGTGCGAAGTTAAAAGCTGGTGAGAACAGCACACTTTCCTTGCTGCCACTGATTGATTGTGTGTCAGTAGCAGCTGCAAAGTTTTTGCTACTGTCTGGAAGCACCAATAATCTGTATCCGTCTGATTCTGTTCTTCGTTGTTCTGCATGTCTGTTGAGTGAATGTTGCTCATAAATAGCCTAAGGCCCTTTCTGTGCTGGGCTTTATTCCAGATTATATCCCAGAGTAAGAGCTTTCATTCACATACTCCTGCAGACTGCAGCAGGCCCCTGGTAGGGCTTTCCATAGTCTGCACCAACATGTGGATAGCAGGTCTGTATTCTGGGATATAATCTGGAATAAGACCCAGAGCAGAAAGCTGTAGGTTGTAAATGTCCAGTGAAACAGTTCCATTTAGTTATATCTGTGCCCTTTTGGAACAAAAGTTAGTGAGTCATTCCATAGCTCAGATATTTCTAGCAGTTTTGCTGCAGAATTTGCTGTGAAGGTCTGGAGCTGTAGATATTGTTGGACCACAATTCCCGTTTGGCTAAGTAGGCTCAAGCCAGCGGGAGCTAGTGTCTGGAAAGAAGGCTACAGATGTCTTTACAGTCTCATAAAACTTCTGAGGCTGAAGAACCACACCACATTTAATAGACAGGTGATTTTATTCGTTTTGTCCAAGTATAACTTAGATAAAGGTAAGAAAAAGCTGGTACATTTTTAATGTGTTTAGTGATCATGGATGAAAAATGGGAACAATGCCTTATTATAGAATGGCCTTCTCTAAAGTTCAGCTCTTCATCTGAGAGCACGTCTGCTTGTCTATCTGCCTGCCTGTCTTTATATCTTTCATTTTCAAGGATAAATTTATTATTTTCAACATGTCACAAAGGTTATAGAAGCTTATTCTGTATCTTTTTGTTAACTTTTAGACAAAAAGGCACAGGGACAGTATAATTATTGTCAGCCTTTCATGAGGAAGTTGTGCAATAAGTCGAAGTAAAAATTTTAACAGTCAGTTTTATCGAATATAGCTACAGTTTTTCCACTGTCACTAAAAGTACCCATTAAGTACCCATTAATGGGTACGTAATGGCATTTTTGTATCCGTTAATGGGTACTTCTAGTGACAGTGGAAAAACACCCATGAAATACTTTTTTGGGAGGTTCTTGCACAAGTTGAGATGACTAGAGATAAGTCTTTTTCTGGATATGATGGTAGACCACTGAAGGGGGAAATATTTTAAAAAGTGATTAGTGTGGATCATTAGTTTTTTTAATAGTAAAATGTTCTTATTAGAAATGGGTTATGAGCTTGCTCATGTGATAACAGGTTTTTTTGTTTAGCAGATGTCATTGAAGGAAGTAGAGAATGACCTGAAAAATTGTTCAAAGACTTCAAACCTTTAGCTTATGTGAGAATTTGCACCGTGATGTGCAATAGGAATGAAACATATTGAGACAGCTGTTCAGTCCAATGAAAACAAGTGAACTTGGGGATATCTACTTCAGAATTTTAAAATACTTCAGAATGCATACATGCAGATTTTATCAGCAAGCAAACTTCCTTAAATTATGTCTTTTCTATGGATTGATGTAACATACCTAATATGAACAGAAAAGTGACTTGTACGTCTTGACAAATTTTTGTTAAATTTATTAGCTTTAAAGTGTGGAATACTATGAATACTACATTGTGATATTAGAGGCAAAGTTTCATATCCCAGCTGAGCCATAAATGCCTGCTGCTGCCTAGCAACCTTAAATCAGTCACTTCCCCTTAGTGTAATGTACTTAACAAGGTAGTTTAAGGCCAAAATGGGGGAGATGAAAATAATATTTGCTGCCATAGTCTGGTTCCAAACTCTTATCCCTGTGTTCTCAGCTTAGTTATTTTTTTCCAGGTTTATCATGATCATTTGTCAGTTGAATACCAGAATCAATCCAGTTTGCCAGTTATTGTTTTAACTAATTTATTTTATTTGTTTTTGTACTGATTTTATTGTGATCTGCCCCGAGACCTGCAGTTATAGAGGTATCAAGTTATAGAGGGGGATAGAAATATAAAATGCATGCATGCATTCATACATAGATAGCTACAACTAGATGGTTGCAGTGCTTGTTTTTCATCACGTCTGGACTGTCGAATTTCCGTTATATTCCAAATTTTCTAGATTGTTGTGTTAGGATATGCATTTTATCTGCTAGAAATATGCAATACGTAGGAGTCTGAGGTCAGATTTGATACTGACTCAGGCATATGAGGTTATGAAGAGTTTGTTTTCTCAGTTTTCCGAGGACCATTTGAGATCAGTAATGGCTATTTATGGTACATATGCTTTGGGAAATGCATTTTCCAGTGTGAAAGCAAAAATGTCCATATTACTCCAAGGCACATATGAACATGCTATAATAGGAGTAGCTTTATATATTGTGAAAACTACCAAAATTCAAGCCACCTTGCCTCGGTAGTGGTTTTTAATTATCATATGTTTCATCATTTTTTTGCTATTTTTGTAACTGTTTTTATAAGTATTGATATGGTCAAATGATTTATCAATAAAGACTGTTGATTGATGAGGCTGACCATGATCCAGTCTCATTTATTAGTTCTGGATCTGTTCTTTATCTATAAACATCATAATTTTTGAAATCTGCATCATATAAGTCCAATAAATAAATAAGTAAATTTAATGTCGACATCTTTATGTCATTTTAGAACTTTGATTCAGATATATATTTAAGCGATCAAAATCAAAGTAAGGAGTTTCAAACAAGTTCTTGTTATATTCTAAGCAAATCTTTGTGTACTATTTTAACAGATTATCTGTTAAAAAGCCACATTTTTAATACTGACTGAGTTAATATACCAGCTTCATAGATAATCTTATTATAAAACTAATGACAACTTATTTTAAATCAGAATTTGTTTTACTTGTTATGCTAGCCAATGTTCTCTAAAAGTGAAACTAAATTGAGAGAATCCCATTTGAATAGGAAATGGTAAGAAGTTCCTGTAAAGGGCAGTTTTGGAGAAGACAAGAAGTTCCTCTAAAGACCATTTGCAGGGAATTGTGAATGAGCACATATTTTGCCCTTGTCTTCTGATTGTCTACACCCAAAGGCAATTGGTGGGGCACTATGTGAGAGAAGCTGCTTGACTAGAGAGGCTATGGCCTGATCCAGCAGGTCTTCTGTTATGTTCTCTGCTCTGACATTATATAATAATGGTGTCTATTCAGTAGCATCCAGTTACAAGCCACATTAGGGATACCAGGTTTTGGTGAACTAGTATTATCCTGTGGCTTATGCTTTCTTAACTCCTGAGGATGATTTTTCCTTGCTACCCATTGTCCTAGCATGGTATATCCGTGGCTTCTCTGCATGACACTGTTAGTGCTTAGACAGTACTTGGGAAGGAACGTAAACAAAACAGGGACATTCCAGCTTGTGACAAATATATCTGTCCTACCTGCCCGTGATAAAACATCTTCACTTACCACTGGTTATGGTGAAAGATTGGTGCTTCCAGAGCAGGCCTGTAAAACTGGCTGTTTTTTCCATCTGTTTACATGGCCCACTAGTGTGTGATCAAGATATTTATTCCAGGGTTTTATATATATAGTATCCATATAACAAAAGTATGCCATTAGGGTATGGGATGATGAATTTCTTTAATGTAGCGTCTTTTACTATTGAAGAGCACCTTTACTTGGTTGTGACAGTTTATTGGATAAACTCCAGCTGAAGATGGTCAGTCAAGACTCTCAAAATCTGTAGGATGCAGCATCAGTTTGGTTGACTTGAGATGATAGAGTCTTCCTTTCTGGGGCTTCCAGTACAGTCCTCTTTTATTCCTTTCTAGTTTCCCTTTGATGCTTGACTGGATGTATTTTCCATTCAAGTTTGTTTCTTCACATGCACTATACCACCAACCACCTAAAGAAGATGATGCGTATTACCATATGATTTATACAAAAATGGTTTACTT
The DNA here is from genome assembly GCA_014337955.1 of Aspidoscelis marmoratus. Classification (NCBI taxonomy): domain Eukaryota; kingdom Metazoa; phylum Chordata; class Lepidosauria; order Squamata; family Teiidae; genus Aspidoscelis; species Aspidoscelis marmoratus. Next base: position 35,736,083 of record MTQE01001134.1, on the reverse strand, counting down.
CAATCACATGAATTCTATGAGCATTGTCTATATGGTCTGTTAATTACCCAAAGTCACTGGATGTGTGCACCAAGATTCCATGTGTTGCTTGGAGGTGTTTGGTGGAGAAAAAGAGACTTAAGGGTATTGTTACATCTAGAGATCTGTGGAATTTTGGAGGTTCAGTTCATACTGAACCAAATCTCTTTAGTGCTTGGACCAGCTCATGAGTGAACCCAAACTGTCATCAAAGCCCCTCTGTTTCTTTCTTAGTATCATTTCTATGTGCTGGGCCATCCATCAACTGCATGGTTCTTCAAAGCATTGTTTTTCTGCACCTTTCCAATACTGGAGGATTGCAAGACCCTCTAGTAGACAAAATGCACAGATGGGCACAGTTCCATTTCAGGCAAATAATACTAGTATTGTGGAGATTGTATAAATAAAGTTAATGGACTTTTAAATGGAGAACCAGGCAATGTGTAAAATAAGCATTTGATAGGGATGCTCTGGGTTAATTCTGGGTAACTACTTTTTTACCGTATCTCAGGGCCAAGTACATATAATGCGTACCTGTGTTTCTCTTTTATTTTGGGATACTTTTATTTTGATCTGTTTCTTGTCAAGCTGATTACCCTTCAGGTATATTGAATCACAAGTCCCATAATTATGTTAACTAGTGCCAGGGAAATACCAAGGATGGAAAAAAGACATTCACTCTGGATTAGTCTGCAGTCAGTTCCTGAAAGCTAGGGATTAGAGAAATCTGGCAGAATACTGGAGCTGAGTTACACATTCAGGATAGTGAGAGGTGGTGACTTTCAAAGATACGACAAAATGCCTGGGTGGAATCATACAATATTTAGAACGTTTCTATGCCACCACTTGATACCAGAATCTTGAAGTAGTTTACAGTGAAATTGAAAAACATGTTTAAAAACAGGGATGAGGGTCCTGAAACAGTATTCATATATAGAATGCTTACATATACAATACCTCTTACATGTGTATTTGTTCTTGGGGACCATTGAGTTGTGACTGACTGGTTGCCTGCATAGGCTCTTCCATGGGTGCCTCTATGCAGTTTTCTTGACAGAGATACAGAACTGGTTTTCCACTGCCTACTTCTGGCCGTTGCCTAGGTATCAAACCAGTAGTCCTCCACTTTCCAAGCAGTTTGCTCTTATCACTAAGGTACAGCCATTCCCACAATTATTAATATGGAGATAAAATTGCCTACCTGAATCACTTTCTGGGCAGTTGAGTTTTCTTACTGTGTTGTTGCTGTGATCTTTTGTAGAGAACTTGACCTCCTTTTGTTCAGGCAGAGCACTGGGTATATTCCCAGTAATTTTGGAGAGGAAGGCCGCATAGTCTGTTTCTGGCCCTCCCATTGTGAATGCATATTCAATGTAACGCCTGTGAGCTTTCCAGTCTTCCAGTTCAATGCGCAAGATATAGTCTGCTTGGTCTACAATGGAATAGATTTTGTGGAGGCCCAACCAAAATTCTTCTGAAAACAGAAGTTACACAGACAGAACCATTCAGGCTAGATTGAAAGTAAGATATATACATATTAAGCCAGATTTACTACTACTGTTCATTTAGTCAAGGACCAGGGTCTTGGGAAATCTTGAACTTTTCAGACAATTTCTCCTATAAATCTTTTTTGTTTCTATCTGTCCAATTATACTCCAATGAACAATAAAACTGGAAGCTACGGCTAAATGTAAATAGATTGGGACATTGAAGTTTGTTGAGACTACAAGGGGAAGGTTCAGAGCATACTTAACCAAAGTGTATGAATGAATCTCTCTGATAAGTGACACAAGTGGCATATATAAAAGTTAATTGCAATTGAAATGGGGTGTCAGCCATGAGAAAGAAATACACCTTTAATAGGCAGTGTAATTTACTGCGTGTTTAAATGCAGTTCAGTCTGTAACATGTTCAGAAGTAAATTTGCATGCAGAATATATTGTTAAAATAGTTGAATATTGTCTATCTGTCAGTCATTGTATTTGAGCAAAGTATATTTGTGCTATTTTGGTTTTAACGTTGCTCTTGATACTGAATCGAAGAACCCATCCCAAGTTGAAAAATACAGGTTATTAGGATTGTAGAAGGGGGCAGGAGTATCTAAAAACATCCATTTCCCTTTAAATAAAGCAGTACACTGTGAAGTTGCTCTTGTTTTTCAGAGTTCTGTACTGGATAGATTTTGTAAGCAGATGCAGTAAAATGCCATTCTCCCCTTTTAGTAATGATCTAGTGGAAAAACAACAGCAGTTTTCTCTCCAATGAGAACTTCTTTTCATAAATGTTTCTACTTGTTTGTTTGAAAAGTATTGAAAGTTCCACCTCAGTTCTGGGTTGTCTTACAAAGAAGAAATACACTTTCCTGAGGGAGACAGACTTTGCATCCTGGTCTTATTGCATCTTTCTCATCTAAATTATAAAAGGCAGACACGTGTATTTCTGCATCTGTGCAGATTTCCTGATTCTCCATTCTTTGTTCGCATATAACACATGGAAACTCCAAATTTGAAGGAGCTCCAGATACGTTTTTAGTTCGGGTTACTGGATGGTATGTTCATGAGCTTGTACCTTACATTCTAAGTGGATGATTAACCAATGCAAATAGGGGTGGCAGCTCTCCACCCGCTCATTTAGGAGTATGATTGGTTGGTTAAGCCTAGAAGCAGAATTTGTGTCAAAGAGAAGCTCCTTAGTAACTTAATGTCAGTAGGTGGTTTACATGAAAGTTGATAGCTTGTATTATTAGCAAATGGTAAATGCTGTAGCATCCACAAATAAGGTTCCATTTCATTGTCTCTCTCCTCATTTGGTCAAAAGTTTCTGTAAAGCACATTTTAGATGTGCTTAAAAAACAATTGAGGGTCAATTTCATTTCTGTTTTGAGATGCTGTACCTTCTTTGGCTGAATCTGAATCTCTGTTGTACTTGGAAAGAGCCTTGCAGAATTCCTTGCAAAATTTGAGGGGAAAGCTTTGGAAATAATGGTGGATGGAAGTGAGCAATATTTTCTTATGTTTGGGCACAGCGGTTGTCAATGTCATTTAACAATGTACCCAAGTGAAAACCTAAGTTTTAAGCAAATTGGTGTTTCAAAAAAGCTGAAATGGTAAAATTAAAAAAGAATCTGGGCAATTTTGAGAAACATATAGAATCCTGTTGATGTGACAGCTGTTGTTGTCGAGACATTTTTGCATCCCACCATTGTGGAAGTGGAAAAGCAAGTTAGGGAGAGATGCTGCTTAAAATAGCTTGCAGTGTGATGCTTCTAATTTAAGTCAAGATATAAAGAGAATGAGGTTACTAGCACTACTGTAAAAGTAACTTTGTATTTTGTGCTCTATGCCATCTTTTACAGTTCCATTTGTTAGATCTGTGCTTGGTAAACTAGGCTGTATAAGCTGCAGAGCACAGCTGACGAATGTGGGGTATTGTGGTTTTGATCCCATGCTGCAGGAACATTTTAACTATTTGCATAGTTAAGATGTTTGGCTGGATATGAGTTGTGGTCAGCATTTTTTTTCTTCTATGTCTGGATGTGCTGTGCTTGGGGACTCCCATTCATGCTGATTCAGTAGCACCATACACCATATATATATCAAGAAATGGATGAAGATACAAAATGAATGGAATGCCCAGAACAAGGGAAAACCCAAGGAGAAAATACAAATTATTATTTGTTAACATGTTCAAACTATATCCTGCTTGTTTGTTCACCATTTCTCACAGGCTTTAGGTGTCTAGTATTTTAGCAGATTCAGAGTAACAAGAGAATGTATTTACCATCAAGGTTCCCAAATCCATTTATATAGCTCTCCCAGGTTTGGTTGAAGTCAAGTGATCCATCAGATCTGTTCTGGATAACTGTCCATGAACCTTCTGTGTATGGAAAAATAAACTGTAAATACTTTTATTGAGTTACTTTTGCCATCTATTTTGAACTATAGCAAATATATAATCAGTGCACACCATGTTTATGGACAGAATATACTCTAGGCCACACTCAATAGAATACTGTATAAAAATAGAGGGAACCTGCACATCATCATTCTCCACCTCCACATTGATAGAATATTGATTAACTTCCTATTTGTGAACATTCTGGGTCTACATAGGGTTGTTTTGAGGATAAAACAGAGCAGGAACACTGTGTGGAGCTTTAAGTTATTTGGAAGAAGCTGATTGAATTGGAAGATAAATTATTGACCTAATTATCTTCCCAGTGCTTTTAGAGAGCATGTTTAGCCATTGGCCAACTGTAGTCAAACAGCAGACATATGTTGTCTACATGCTTCTGTGTTTTAAAAATCCATCAGCATGAGAGATGGCTGATCAAAAGGCATAGGAAAAGAAAGCAATTGATGCATTTGCTATAGGAATTCAGGACATTAAAAATTGCTTGGCGCACTCCACCCTGGGGCTCATTCTATTCCAGGAAGAAGTCTTAAGAGGCCTGCTGCTCACATGCCATTCTGAGATTGCCTGGTGGGCCTGCACTATCCTGGAATAGTATGTGGAATAGAATAAGGCCTAGTATGGAAAGCGTCCTTGGTTGATAAAGCATACAAGTTCATCCTTAGGCTTGTTTTCGAAAACATGATGAAGATAGGCATTATACCTTCAAACATGTTTTCCTCTGGCACATCTTATTTGAAGGAGAAGTTAGGATCCTTATTTTATTAGGCTTTTCCATAGGAAGGATATATGGATTCTGGATGGTTCTCCCATGAGAGCCATGAAAGACTTATAAGTGTTATAAAACTTGCTCACCATTTGGTCTGACTCTTAAATCTTCTGATTGTGAAATTCAAAAAATGAAAGTAAGAGTTGAAATAAATTTATGTATATTGCTTTTTAATATTAGTAACATAAAAAAACCTTCAAGATACAATTGGAGACAAAGATGTTAAGTGAGCTGCCTAATAGTTCAGTGAAGCAATCAGTCCTGTGAAGTAGAAAATCTTATATTGAACCCCTGCAATTTTTATAATTTGCTCCAGTAATCCCAAAAGTCATCAACATTTGTACATAGCGATCATAGCTAGAACGCTGATGGCTGTGGTTATGTGCTCATCTTCCTGATGGAAGATTTAGCATTATTTAACACAGAAAGTTCCAGAAGAAGGGGTTAACTTTTAAAGGAAGAAAAAAGATAGCCACTGGAAAAGCTATGAACCTGCTCTCATTTCACAGTAGACATTAAATGCTTTGGATCCATGCGGCTTTATAGAATAAATTCCACTTGATCGTCCACCTCTGTTGTAAATCCCAGTGCAGTCACTAGCATTCCCTAAAATACAATAAGAGTTTAAAACTTGTAACTGTGGAATCATTCAGGCATTGCCAATAACATCAAGCAAGAAATGATCAAGATCCTTCAAATTTGATGTAACTTCACTCCATAGTTACATTGACATTAGCAAGAACTTAAAATATAAGCAAATGCTCAATTGTGTGCAACTAGGGGCAATTAAATCTAAAACAATCTAAAACAATGATATAATATAATTTGAGAATTTGCTGTTTTAGAATCAATGGACAGTATAGTACCTGAGCAAGCTTTTCTAGATATATGGTAATCTCCAATTAAGACTTTACCTAGCATAGATAATACTGCAAACCCCTTTCCTCATATCAGTGTTACTCCAAGATGACAGAGGAATCTTGTAGAGTAAACAGTTGGCTTACTTTATGAGGCTATAATATCTGATATTTATGATAATTATGTAATTGGATTTTGACTGGATGTCATTAATCCTTTTTAGACTAACTCAGTGTTTTTGTTGTTTATAGTTGAGTCTTGTAAAATTGTATATGAATAAATAAATGTTTACAAAAGAAGTAAAATAAAATTTTCAGTATATAAACTTCCAGAGCAATCTCTCATTGCAAAATATATTGCAGAATTATTCAAAATGATAGTATCCCAGATTTGTTCTCTTTTCCCATAGGAAATTACCTTGATCATTTCTACCTCTATCTGTTGTATTAAGTTTTCTACTCCTTGTTTCATCTTCTGCTAAGGAGAATTCAGTCTGAATGGCATCTTGAAAACTGGAGCTGCTCAACTGGTTAGACAGGGGGGAAAATACCAATATATTGTTTCATTATATATTACTGCATCTACTAACAAGGTTGCAGCGTTAGTGTAAAATTCTTTCAGTTAGCCATGCTTGTTTTGCTTGACTTCCACATTAAAATATGTAGGGACCTAAAAGTGTCGTATTCTTCAAGGTTCCAGTATTATTAAAATATATATAGCCAGGAAAACTTCCATATTATGAAATAGGAAGCTGCTGTGGGTACACACAATTTATTCTCCATTTTTTATTTTCATTCTTAGCTTGCTTCTTCTTCAGTAGTTTGTTCTTCCCTTTATTTGTATTCCACGTTTCCACATTTTTGTCTCTACTTTGGGTTGTTTCCCTGTCCCCTCAAAAATCACCTGCTTTTGTTGAAGCTACACCCAGGCAAGTTAAGAAAACTTTAAAAGCTGCAGTTTTACCTTTTCTTTCAGATCCTGTATTTGCTCTTGTTGTTTGCCAAGTTGGGTATGTTGGATTTGAACTATTTTTAGAAGGTGTTTAAGATGATTGTCCTGCTGAGAAACAAAGTTCTGCCAAGAAAACAGAAACAATGGACTATGAAAAAGAAAGCAAAAATATCTTTGTGCTGTCTGTAAATGCTTTAACAGACAACCACAAAGATGTTGTTCTATCACAGTCCTACAGTAGATAGGAATTACATTTTGGCAGATGTGGTGCCTGGGGAGATCTCATCTACAGTCAACTAAACCAGCATAGTAAGAGGTGAAAGTTGTAGGTCAGCAAAATATGAAGGGCGTCTCATTAATTATCCCAGCATTATACCATAAGAATCAGAAATACAAAGAATAGACTGACGTATCTAGACTACAGAGGGATATAAAAATGGTTTTGAGAAGTTTTGCAAAAGATCTTGAGCAAATGAACAAGGGTGGCTGAATGTGGGGACAAATTCTTCCTTTTGTAAGAGAAACAGGCTTTGTGGTAGTAGAAGGGTACATTTAAAACATTTTAGGATCGAGAAGGCCCAAAAAAGTTTCATCTGAGAAAAAAAAAAGAAAAAGCCTGAGAGAATTAAAAAATCAGTTGTTAACAATTTGATTCTATTCCATTCCTTGTTCTCTGCTGTGTTAGATATACTGTCTCACTGAAAATATCTGAATTCTGCTGAGTGCTATTAATATCTATTATCCTGACTTTTTACCAATTCTAGTAAGATGATGCATATCAAATAGAGTAAGAGACAATATACCTTTGCAGTTTTTAAAAAAGTAACCAGGCAAGCACTGTTGAAAGTTAGCTAAAAGTGAACATGAAATTTCTTCCTGAGTATTATTTTCAATAGAATGAATGGTATAGAAAAGGTGGATAGAGAAAAAGTTATTTTCTCTGTCACACAACACTAGAGGGTACTCTATGAAGCTGATGGGTAGGAGAATCAGATCAGACAACGGAAAGTATCAGTCTATGGGCCATCAGTCTATGGAATTTACTGCCAGAAATGGTTAGATAGATTTATGGATGAAAGATGTATCAGTGACTAATAGAATGGATACCTAGATAAACCTTCCAGGCTGTGGAGATAGGCAAGATGCATCTAAGACCATTTGCTGGGATTTGACAGCAGGTGAAAGTTTGCCCTTGTCTTCTGCTTTAGGTGCCCATGGTGGTGGGCCAGTGTGTGGGACAGGATGCTGGACTAGATGGGCTTGGTCTGATTCAGTGGAGCTCCTCTTACGTCCTTATATCTCAAGAAATGTGACACTTTTATTTCATTTCATTTTTTAAGGAGGACTCAGTTCATAAGTGTCCTGAGTACCATATTTCATGCTGTATAAGATGCACTGGCATATAGAATGCATCTATAATTTGCGCAGGAATATTTAGGAAAAAATAAAAAAGAATACAGGGTGATTTTAGGAGCCATTATTTTGAAAAAAGTATGGGTAATTGTGTGCCATAGAATTTTCTTAATGTGTACATTAGGAACCTGTGGTACTCCTAGATAAAGTTGAGTGACAGTTTACATCCCAATGACTTTTGGCTCCTGGCTGTGCTGGCTGGGCATCATGATGAGTCCAGTGGTGGCCATAATAGTAAATTGGTAAGAGGAATAATTTCATTACACTACAGTGCAATCCTAAGTCTGAGATCTATTTGCTGTGGAGAGATTAGAGTATCTTAGAATTCAAGGCTACACCTCCATAGCTGGTCTACAGGCAAAGAGCTAAGTATGTTATAGCTTCAACTCTCACCATCGTTCTCCTGTCTACGGACTGCAAATGACTTCAGCCATAGGGTATGGAAGTTATAAGTTTAGCAATACACCCTATCCATGTTTAGGCAGAAACTGTTGCATGGAATAGTTTCAGACCTGTGGTCTCTAAGTAGCAGACCTGGGTGACTCGGTGTAGAATGGTGGCATCATCACTGCCACCATCAGCAGCTTAAAGTGAGCAGTGAAACAATAAGAGCTATTTGGCAGGAGGATGCTGCTTGCCACCACAACTGAAGAGTTGAACTTAATATATGCAGTACAGTAATGCAAAATGTTTATCTAGTCCCGAGAATCTTCTATTAGGATAGCCTAAGCACTCATTGCTGGCCCTCTCTGGAAGACCCTGATGGAACAGGCCCAGGCTCTGTGATTATTTCAACAGTAACCTGCCCAGCTGTTACATAATCAGTAAAATGTGATTTTCCCCTCCCATAGAGTAGATTCATGCATTGCAAACTACACTATACAAATCACTGCTACTGATTATTCCAGCTTATGGAATTATTAAATACTGTATTGTTGACTTTTTTCCATGAATTTTACTAGCATAATAAAGATACGTTTGAAATTGTATCACCACGAACTATTAAAAGAGAAGGCCAACAATTTGAAAATAAATTGTTCTCTATGAGTACTGAGTCAACGGTTCTTAAAGGAGAAACAGTCATCTATTCTGTGCCCTGGGATGAATCTCCTTTGCAGACTGAAGAAGTAACTTCCATCTTAAAAAAGAAGCTTATTTATTTATTTATTTATATTTCAATTTATATGCCGCCCCATACCCGGGGGTCTCTGGGCGGCAGGCTTGATGTAAATTCTAGCCATTGCTAAAATGATGTTCTTTTTAATTGGCTTCTGCGTAAGTGTAGAAAACATATAAACTATTTCTTAGCTTTCTAGATAGTTCACTTAATTTAAAGGGAAAGCCGCCTTCTGCATTTTGGTTAATATATGAGAAGTCCTTTGGAATAAATGTACAGTGAAGAATCAGTTGTTCATCTCTTGAAAGACAATATCAGTTTTCAAAATAAAGTTATTACATCAGTGTACATCATGTAGATATAATATATGTACACTGATTTAATATAATTGCATATGGTCAGTGTGCTCCAGAACCTCACACATTTAGTGAAGATGGCAAATAACCAAATCGATGTAGACATAGAATAACAAACACTTGGGATCAAACGAGGTGGCTTTTTGTTTAGCCTAAAGAGGAAGATTTTAGAGATCTTGCAAGCATATTGCAAGAAAAAGTAAATTATGCATTTAATGGATGTTTTCCATCGTTTTCAAGGGACAGTCTAGTACAGTGATGGCCAACCTATGACACGCCCTTTTGGGTGACACACCTGGTCACCTGGCACCTGGGCGTGTAGTGCTTGCTTGTTCTTGAAGTGTACTAAATACCAATTTTCAATTGAAGATTTAGCAAACTAAATTCAGCAGCAAAAGACTAATGTAAAGAATTATTTGTTTTTGCTCTTAATAAAATACATATATCAAAAATATAACTTCTTTACTAGAGCTACAAATATCACAAAATTATGGATATTTCTAGATGTGACACAGCACTCAAGTTAAGCTAGGCTTTCTTGCGAATTTTGACACACTGAGCTCAAAAGGTTCACCACTGGTCTAGAAAAAGCAGCATTACAAAAGGGACATTAAGACATAATTTCTGTATCTCTTAATTAGCCACTGAAAAACAATTAAAAAGAAAGGTCCTAATAGCTCATTGAAGAACATACCACCTTAGCCTATTTGCTCTGGGTCTTATTTTGTATTGTAATCTGGAATAGGGATCTGCGATCCACATGCACCAGCATGTGGATGGTGGGTCCCTATCCCAGGATAAAAATCCAGAATAAGGTCCAGTGCAGAAAAGACTTTTATGCTGGCCAGCTTCAGCAATGATTATTCCATTAGCTTTGTCTCCTTCAAATGTGTTATGTTTTGATTACTTACTTTAAGTGATGCGGTTTCTTCAGGCTCTCGAATCTCAAGTTGAGTCTGAAACAATTTAGTTAGTTTTTCTTCCAGCTTCTCCACTTTATTTTGAAGTAGACTCTTCTCCTGTGAAAGAATTTGTATCTTGGAATTCAGTTGCAAAGAAATATTCCTTATTTCTTCATTATTGGCCTGCAGTCTGGATGTTGTTTTTTTAAGCTGTTTCTCTTCTGCTTTAATTTCATTGGCTTGTTGTGATATCTCATAAAAAGATTGGTCAAAAATGCTAAGCTTCTGAAAGATGTCGTCCATTTGGCCCTTGGTCTTGATAGCAAAATCTTTAAGGCCACGCCCAAGCTGTAGCAATCCATTGGCCAATAACTGCACATCATCTAACATGGCAAACCTTGACTTTGGTAGAAGAGGGATTTCTTCAACTGGCGGGGAGCTTCCATCTGGTCTTACAAAAATTACTAGAGAAGACATTAAGGATAACACTACAGCTGTTTTCATTTTCCTTTACCCCTAAAGAGATCTGATTAGGCTTTTAAAAAAAAGAACAGGTTGCCTAAGTTGCTATTAACATTTCTATGTGAGAATAATCATGGGATTTAGTTTGCTTATTAATATATACTTCTGGTCAGGAGTGAAAACTTGGGTAGTTGATCATTAACCTTGAATGTATGTGGCTTGTGTTGTCTTTGGACAGATTCATCTAAAAAGCATTTTATCACAGTGAGATTTTTCTCCCTCCAGGCCCTTGCTTTAAAATGATGTAAAACTCTTGATTCTAAGTTAGATACACAGATTGCTACAGTGATTACTATTTATTGGCTTCAATTAAAAATTACAGGTATAAACTTCAAATTGCAGCATAATCTTTCCTCCTATATTGTGGTGATCGCTGTATATTTGTGAAGCTAGAAATTGACATTTTTTGACGTTTTTGATGTCATTTCTCACTAAATGGGATCATAAATGGCTGCCAATTTCCCTTATTCACAGTTGTTTTTGGGACATTTTTAGTCAAGTACAGCTGCTTACACACCAGTATTTATAGCTGAATTAATAACATTTGCCATTGCACACAGACTTACAAACTAATCCAATATTTTTCTAGTATTTGTATTTTCACAGCTAAACAAACACATGGAATACTGCTCTGAACTACTCTTATTGATAAGCCACTCCATATAAATATTACTGGATAAGCTCCAAGTTTTGTTAAACTTAGAATATACCTGCTTAAATAAAGTTGTTTTGACAAACATCCCATTGATTACATTATAGCTAATTGTGTTTTATGGTTAGATGTAGCATGATATTTTTTAAAATACCAACACACTTCAAGCTTGATTAGAGAGAGAATCAGTACTTTAGCCCCTTTGTTTCGAATGTCCACTTTTAATTGTCTCTGCTTCATAAGAATGGAAGATTTGCAGGGTAAGAATTTTAGGAAGTTCTTCAAATTAGGTTAATCTAATTTGGTGGGGCTAGAGGAACATTTCTGTTATGTGAAATTGCTCACTGTCAGAAAGAGTGGGTAGCTCATTGGTTCTCAACCTTCCTAATGCTGTGACCCTTTAATACAGTTCCTCATGTTGTGGTGACCTCCCAACCTAACCCTAACCCCCAAGCATAAAATTATTTTCATTGCTACTTCATAATGACCCCTGTGAAAGAGTAGATCAACCCCCAAAGGGGTCCTGACCCACAGGTTGAGAACCACTAGTGTAGTCGAAAGAGTGAGATGATGTCCTAAAAGTGTATTTATGGTATGGGGGGGCATGTGATGTGTATCATTGGGGACCTCTTTCTGAGAGTAGGGTTGCCTGCCCAATAGGTGTGGTGTAGGAGTTGAAGAGGAGCATCAGGATACAAAATCTAGTTTGGTTTAAAAAAAAAGAAAAAAGAAAAAGACCATAATGTAAGTATTTGACTATCTGGTTTCTGGTGGAGAAACTCCAGAAACTCATATTTAGGAAACAGGATAATGTTACTGGAGTGATTCTTGGATGGAGTGGGACTTTGTGGATGACCAGCCAATAGTTCTAACTTGTAGTACCAAGAAGTAGGTCCAGAGAAGAAGGGAAATGAATGAGGCGCTATCGAGGTACTCTGACCAGGAAGCATATGACAGAGTGGTTCAGAATCATTTAAAGGAAGGGGTGAGGTATTTTATCTTCGTGTGAAAATATAATTAAACATTAGGCTGGGCCTCAAATTTTGGACAAATAAGTACAGATTTTTGTTTCTTTGGCATTATTGGAAAGTAGTTTTACAAAGTTGCCCAAGGATATTGGCTCTTCAGCAATGCAAACAAATGTAGTGACAGTGGTCTTTGTATTATTTTTGAACATGTGGCCTAAAAACTGCAGAAGCATGAATTATTGTAAGAGTATTAATTTAAATTATTGCTTTGGGTAAGAAAGTAATGGCTTCTAAAAAAACCCTCTTCTCCTTTCCAAGTTTATTGAAAAAATAAGGATCCAAAAGAAGAGCATTTTGGACATGAGCCCTTTTAACAGTAAAAAAGGTCTACCAATTCAGTCAGTCTTTGAAAGAACACTGATCTTAATACAGGGATCATGCAGCCTGGCTTTGCAAATACATTTAAATCCCTCTCTTAAGCCACTAATAATACTTAATGAAAGTTTTATGAGCAAAGTACACTTTAAAGTAAATTTTCATATCCTTTTTTATTTGAAAAAGCACTTTGAGGAGCAAATGTATTCATGCCAGAATGAGGTAATTTAGGACAGCTACAAAAGGAAAAGAAGAAATTCTTCAGTAGCTGCCTGCAAAAATAATAAAGAGAACATTGATTAAACAAGGTGACCAATGGGGATGAAGTTCTGGCACTTAATTCAGCATGAAGGTCTTCTCTTGAAATGGGGAGAATGGCCTGACTGCTATCTTTAACCTGCTGGAGTATATGTAGTGTATGGAAGGTAGAAAGCAAATGAAGTTCTGCTGCCCACTTTTGCATTTAATTTGCAAATATTTCTGAGCCTTTGGTATTGGATCACAGGCCTCCTTGTCTCCAGCCTAAGGCATATTATTCTGTCAAAGGAAACTTCCCTCCTACGATGGAAGATTTTCCTGTTGGAAGATGGAAATATTAGATCCAACCCATCAAGAAGGAAGGGGTCATTGGATTGACATTTCATTCATATGGGCTGTGAGAAATGCTGGAAAACTAACATTGCAGCAACGATTATCCCTCCCCTGGGAAGGGCTCCTGTCACATAACCCTTCACGGGAGTGGCAATGCATAGCCTTTTATAGCTGCTTTGGGTCTGTGAATGCTGACTGCTTCTAGCATAGGTTGTTCCACAGATGGCCCACATTGGAAAAAGTGCTCCTTTCTCCCCCCATTCTCTTTCTCCTGGCTTTTCTGCAGACCTGGAATGGACAGTGGCTGGTAGGCAGAATCTGAAGTTTGACTGCCGCATTGCATGAGTGACTCTTGCCACAATTGTAGCCTTCTCTGAGCACAGTCTCACCTACCCCTTCAAGTGTACTATTATGTGAAGATAGAGTATGTAAGGCAGTTGCTGGAAGTGTTCCTTTTTCTGTGATGGTTTTGTTCAAGGATTTGTGAAAAAGCCTGCTATGAAAATTGTCTCGTCATTTGAAGAAGGATGTAGAAATAATCAGACACAATATATCCCGGGCTCATTCTTGACACACTGTTTTGTGGACTAATTTCTGGCATAATTTTTCTTTTTTGCTTTATGTTATGCAAACACGTAAGCAAGAAAGACATTTCTTTGTAATGTGATCAGACACAAATGCGAGCTCTTCGATTGCAGAAGAGATTTAAATGTTTATTTATGCAAATTATTGTTCTTCTGTATACAGGTCTTCTTTGGTTATCACAATCAGACTCCATTTCCTCTATGGTCTGTAGCCATGTGCTTTCATTTCTTTTTGTTGAATATTTCCCCTTAGATAAGGGACTGCTCATCACAATAGTGGCTTATTTCAGAACATGTTGGGGTCATCTTCTGCCACTGATGCTTAGAAGTGATGGAAAATCTGCAGATCTAAGGAAAGCATATGAGAAAAAAATGCATTTGTGCATCCTTTGATTGCATGAATATCATGCTCTATCTAATGAATGGCTCTGTGTGTGCCTTTGTATTATAACATCCATGGAAGCTATCAGATGAGGCGCAAAGACTAAAATGAATGAAGCAATTCTTACACACACACTTTGTCCAGTTTCCAGCATGTCTTTGAATGTCTCTGACTGTATCAATCTATCACTGGATTGGGTGGAAGAAAAATATTTTTATTATAATATACTTGTTGAAAATGGAGAAGAAAACATACAATGGCAGTCCTATTTAACACGGTTAGATCAATGTGAAGTGTTTAAGTGATTTCATAATAAAATTAATCCACTACATTTGTAACTAAATGTATATTGTATGAGATATTATGAAAGAAGTACGATATGTTTTGATTTTATTTGAAACAGTAGTCATAGACCAGTCTAACACAAGTTTGTTGATCCAGGGATACTTCCAGATGATGAGAGGAAATTGTGAAGTCCTGTTTAGATCTTTCAGTCATCTCTTACCAGCCGGGCAAGATGGCAGGAGACAATCCTGGGGCAAACTTGAGATCTAACCTTGTCTGTCATTTCCTTGCAGAATCGCTGTTCATGCAAAGGTAACCATATGTAGGAAGAACCCTGCCCAGGTTGCTTCGTTTTTTTTCATGCGCTTCCTACATGTGAGTACTTTTGCAAAAGCACTGGTTCCATGAAGAGGAAACAGACAAGATAATCAATCTTGCATGATGGAAAACCTAGCACCAGATCTGGATTTTCCATAATGCTTATATAGTACATTTTTGATGCTCTATTCTGTGGGTATTTTGAGATTGCAATGAGTATGTGTAGCAATCCCAATATAGTCTCTTGAAAAAAGCAGTTTTTAAGCCACACCTCGATAGTGCAGCCACTATCCTGCACTCGAAACAGGATAGCATTACAGTCGTACCCCTGTATCCACTGATCTGGTAACCGCGGTTTGTTTCCCACAGTGAACAGATCAGCCCCCCCCCCCCCCCGGTGCCATTAGGCCTACCTTAAAGTCTTCTGAGGCCTGGGGCAGGCAGAAAATAGCCCAAAATGGTGGTGGGATTTCACAGGAGTTATGGGAAATGGAGTTTTTATCAGTGGTTTACGTTATCTGTAGTGGGACCTGGAACCTATCCTCCATGGATATGGGGGTCCGACTTATACTCTGAAGTAAACACATTTGTGTTTTCTGGCTGCCCTATTCTTGTCTTTTCATATTTTGTAAGTATTAGTTTTTATGCAATATTGCTTATATTTTACAGGAATCTTCTGTATGTCTATCCTCAAAGCCTTAATTTTGCCAACCGCCAAGGATCTGCTCGAAATATCACTGTAAAAGTTCAATTTATGTTTGGAGAAGATCCAAGCAATGCAATGCCGGTATGTTGCACATCCCTGTCAATTTGCTGTTCCTTTTAATGCTGTCAGAGTTTGCATACCTAATATTTCAGTCTGGATTTGCGCTGTCTCCCGTGTTTTCTCTTTCCTTACATGCATTCCTGATTGTAACCAGGATCATATGACTAATTTAACATATTTATGAAATCTGGAGAAGGCTTTGAAAACCAAAAGACACGAGTGAAGGGATTTATCTTAACCAAGCAGTAAAAGTTCCATAATGCTGGTACCTGTCATACCTTAGAGGGAAGACTGAGCCTGGGAAAGCCCTTTCAGTTTTGCTTCCTGGCGGTTCTTTCACATGGTGCATTTTAACATAGCCAGCATCTCATTGCTTTTGCTGTGTGCTAGATATATGGAATTTTCTGTCACATGAGTCTTTTTTGTAGTCTCAGCAGCCAGCTATCCTTCTGCCTTTTCAAAAGAAAATTCATTATAAAAATAGACATTCTGGTGTTCACTTTTACTTGGTTTTGCAGGTCATCTTTGGAAAATCCAGCTGTGCTGAATTTTCAAAAGAAGCGTATACAGCAGTGATTTATCATAACAGGTAAAATTCAGAGGGTGCTTTAAAAGTGATTAGCTAAGCTTCACATAACATATACACAATACTGTATAGCTGGGAATGGAATAGTAGTGGGAACTACTCGTTTTTGTTTGGGTGTGTGTGCACACTCATGCAGAGCTTCTGAAACCAAATTTCACAAAGCAAAAACAATTATGGAAAGCTTATGGATTTGCATTATTCTGAGAGCAGAATCAGTAAACTTACATTTTGCCTATGTTCATCTGATTTGTGCCATCAGATGATGGCCTTTTGGAAATAAAGGGTTCCTAACGATTGATCCTTTGAGTTATCTTAATGCAGAAAATGGTACATGGACTGCCTTAAGAGTCCTGTGAAGAGATGTGGAAGTTGTGGACTTAAAAGCTGCAGCAGAATTTAGATAAGGTCAATGCTAAAGCTCCCTTGACCGGAGAAAGAAATTTTAAGATCAGTGGCAAATTATGCAAGGTTTAAAGTGTCAAAATCCAAGTTAAATTTCAGGGTTTTTCTCCCAGGGATTTATTCTAAAGACTTTTAAATCACATGCAGTAATGGGTTAGCAAAATAGTGAGAAACAAAAACTCATTAAATACTGGGTGTTTCGGGAGGTCAGCCAAATTTTAAGCCAGAGGTATTAAGCAGAAAATTAGGTTGGTGGGCCCCTGCATCTATTCAGTACCCTGTTCCCTACCAAAGTTCACTTTAGTAAATGAAAACAAGTGGTACCAGGAATTGCAGGGAAGAAGATTCTGAAAATTTGGGGTGCTCAACCACAAATATCTTTTTCAGGCAAGCCAGTGAGACCATTTCTGGATGATGACAGTGCTATAAGATATGCATCTCCCCCTTTCTCCTAGGATTTCTTGGGGTTCTTTAAAATATCTTACAGAAAAAATGATAGATTTTTTTTTAAAAACCAGCCATATACAATTAAAAATGTCCAGTTCCTAGTTATTACTGTTAAAATTTGGGATGCCTGATGCATAGTTTCAATCCCAGTTTTTCCATGTCCTGGGCTTGAGGTGTTTTATTACTGGCAAATCAAAGCATTCTTTTTTCTCTCTCGAAACAGATCTCCCGATTTTCATGAAGAAATCAAGATTAAACTCCCTGCCACATTAACTGATCATCACCATTTGCTTTTCACTTTTTATCACGTCAGTTGCCAGCAAAAGCAAAACACTCCCCTTGAGACTCCTGTTGGATACACAGTAAGAAGAGGATACAACAACCTCAACTCTCTTCCTTTAAATTTTTCCTCTTTCCCTTGAAAATTAAATTAGGGCTTATTTTTGCTTGAAATCTCGTTTTGACTTAAGTTCTGTAAGAATGGACATTTGTCAGCAAAGATATCTTGAGATTCTGTGAGACATGGGTAAAAGTAGAAAAATCTTACTAGACTCCCTTTTCAATGATGTTCCTTTCCTTCTGCCTTTGAGACTTGGTCGGTGTAGGATGGTGTTTGGTTCAGTTTATTTTAGTATTAGTGTTGCATCTGTAAGCTTTAGAGTAAACTGTAAGTTAAAAATCAAATTAAAAACATAAGAACATAAGAGGAACCCTTCTGGGTCAGGGCACATCTCAGCTAATCCAGCATCCTGTTTCATACAGTGGCCCATGAATTGCTCTCACCTGCTCTCGACTCCTTGCAAATGGCCTTTAGAGACATTGTGCCTGTCACTCCAACCTGAAGGCAGTACCTAGAAATCCATTGCAGTAGCCGTTCAGCTCTCTGATACCACTGGGGATCAGCTTTGTATGGCTGAGCTGAAATAATATCTACTACCATGTCAGGAAGTGGAAACTTGAGAAGAGGGTTTATTTGAACAGATGCACCTTTCTTAGAGAATGAAAGTTACAGTATTTGGTCATGTTGTGGCCAAAATGGAACATTTTCTTCAGCATTAGCTTGAGGCTTGCTAGGCTTTTCATGTGTCATTGTGGTTCCTTCTGTATTTTCAAGAAACCTATTTTAGCAGAAGGATCATGTGACTTGATTACTTTGGTTTATGATGCTGTAGGTAGCAGTTAATGGAAAGGACAAAGTCTTGTGCTTCAGTATGAGACAGAGAAGTTTGTGTTGGGGGAAAAGATGGAAGCATTCATTATAACTAAACAGTTCTAATTACATACCTATCTGTTAAGCAGTAGAGGGTGAAATTCAAGAAGTTAACTGCTGGTGAATACTGCATCAAATAACAGCAAGAAATTGAAGTCAGGGAGTATATATAGGTCCTACAGGTTTAAATGTAAAGAAAATAATAGAGTTGCATATTCATCAGGAAAAGATCAAAGGAGACGTGTACATATACAGAAAGAAGCCATTTATGCAAACATACATTTTCCATCTAAGCAAGTAAGATGCATTATCAGAGATGTGTTCCACTCAGGCAAAAGCAGTTGATGATGCAGAGAAAGACAGGTGAGGGTTGTGTAGCGGGTGGTGGTGGTGTCCAAACAGCAGAGTTGAGAGATCTGAATGAGCTGTTTACTTCAGACCCAAGGCCAGAGGTTTTCCTTCCCATTTTTAGATTAGCTAACAAATGATCTGTTATGGACAGAACAAACTTTGTGTGACCTTTGCCTCCTTTATCTAATTAAGCTGTGTGAACTTTTTTTTCTTATATGTTTGTTTTTTGAGGCCCTGTAGATTTCTGTGTATTTAACAGGTACAAATGAGTTTCTTTGTTTTCTTTCCCCTTCAAAGTGGATACCGATGCTTCAGAATGGGCGCTTAAAAACTGGCCAGTTTTGCCTTCCTGTTTCACTGGAGAAGCCACCTCAGGCTTATTCTGTGCTTTCTCCAGAGGTTAGTAATTTCCTGTGCTAATGGAGTGTGGCCTGGCAATTTAAACAGTGAATATCTAAAATATTCAAATATATTATTCAGAGCAGTTTGCTGTTTGTGTTGTCCTTACTTGTTGTCAATTGGAATACCCTGCTTTTGTTATACGTCTTTCCTTCTCATTCCCATTTTTTTCAAATCCAAAGAATTTATTGATTAGTTCAGAGACCATGTCATTACATACATACAAAGACACCAGAGAAACAGTAAGAGTACAGACAGATGAAAATAAATTGAGAGACCCTCAGACAGGTTAAAACATTTTGACCCAAGTTCATGAGAACTTATCCCCCTAGCATTCTGCCACAGTCTGAATGAGATGTAGTTTCCCGATTTGGGTGAACTTCAAAAGGAAAAGATTAGCCCACTTAGTTATGTATGGGTTGAATCCCTGCAAAAGGAGGAGGAGTTTGGCATGTTTCTCTCACAGAGTTGTATAAGGGTGTTTTTCCACCGCGCTCCTTCAATCCAGATCTAAGAAGATCCGGATCTAAGGAATGGGTAGATCCGGATTAAGGGAAGTACCCAGTGTGTTTCCATGGGTGCTAGCCTTCCTGCCGTGGAAACACCGGAGCACCCCTTTGGAAATCCAGATCTACCCATGAGGGGTCTGCTTGTCACCCCAGGTGTTTGGGGGGACAGGCGGTGCAATCTCCAAAGTGGCTTCAAAGTAATATCAAAGTCACTTCGAAGTCTGTGCAAAACAGCTCCATTAAAGTCTGTGCTGATCTTCGGAGTAAACTTCGAAGTGACTTTGGAGTCACTTCAGAGTTCACTCTGAAGAACAGCACAGGAGCTATTTTGCACAGACTTCAAAGTGACTTCGAAATGACTTTGAAGC
>MTQE01001134.1:35666683-35715642 GCA_014337955.1 Aspidoscelis marmoratus | reverse complement strand
TGGGATCATCCAGCTCACACCCAAATGGGTCCTTAATGGTTGCAAAAATGAGTACTTTCTGACAGTGGACAAACACCCCATGTTACAGGCTAGTAATATGTAGGCTTTATCTTCAGTTTCCGGAGCACCACAGACACAGATTCTCTTACTATGGGCAGGGATAGTTCTGGCATCCGCATTTTGGATGCCAGCTCTCCTCTAACCTCGGTGCTATTGCTGCAGTGACAGGGCAATGCAGAGCTAACAGCAACTGTGCCATCCCACCCCAGGCGCCCTCTGAATTCTCCCAGCAGAGGGAAGTGTGGACAGACGCACGCCTGCCTGCAAGGAGTGTAAATGTAGAACAGTTAGAACTGCTGTACATCACACACTTCTGGAGAACTCCTGCATACATAGACCTGTGTGTGTGGAAGTAGCAGGTCTGCAAAATGCAGATACTGCATTCAGGAGTTCACCAGGAATTTGCTTAAGACATTTGTGCAGAAAAGCTCTTTATGGGAGATGCTGAAACATTCCTACTTTAGCCATGCAGTCCAGTTGCTCAGAATGAGTGTGGGTGAAATTTTTTCCTAAATATGAGTCCATATTAGACCCTAGATATTTCCCTTGATGGAATATCAACTTGTTTTGTGCTAGATATTTGAGAGATGACATTGGGTAGCCTAGCTAAGTCAGTCTGAGCGCTAACATCATAGCGCCTTTGTCTGATAATGGTCTTGGCAGGCTCGCCTTGGATGGAATAGCCTGCATGATTGAAATTTTGTATGAATCGAGTATGCCATGCTTTATGAATTATCTGTATGAAGACGCTGGGAGAGGTCATTAGGAGATTTGGAGTGAGGTGTCATCAGTATGCAGATGATACCAAACTCTGTCTCTCTGTAGCATCTGAATCAGGAGAGGCAGTAGAAGTGCTTGATCGATGTCTGGAGGTGGCAGTGGGCTGGATAAGGGCCAATAAATTGAAGCTGAATCCAGACAAGACATAGGTGCCGTGTGTCACAGGGTCTCGGGTCCATGTAGTTGAGAGACATCCTGTCTTGAAGGGACTGCAATGCCCTGTAAGGGACAGGTGTGTAACTTGGGGGTACTCCTGGATTCCACACTGACTCTGGAAGCTCAGGGTGGATGCCGTGGCTAGGAGTGCCTATGGCCAACTATGGCTGGTGCGTCAACTGAAGCCTTTTTTTGACAGAGTTGGTTTGGCCATGCTCTGGTAACCTCTAGATTGGACTGTTATAATGCACTCTACATGGGGCTGCCCTTGAAGACGATTTGGAAGTTGCAGCTAGTGCAAAATGCACCCACCAGGGTGTTAACTGGGACAGCGAGCCAGATGCACATCACACCGGTTTTAGAAGGGCTGCATTGGCTGCCAATTTACTACTGAGTCCAATTTAAGGCGTTAACTCTGACTTATAAGGCCCTAAATGACTTGAGCCACAAATATCTAAAGGAACGCTTTCTCCCATACTGACTTGCCCATGCCCTAAGATTTGGTTGTCCCACCACCTTCAGTAGCGAGGCTGGTGGGAATCTGGGAGAGGGCCTTCTCAGTAATGGCCCTCAGGCTGTGGAATAGTCTCCCCCTTGAAGTGTGTTGGGCTCTTTCTCTGTTTGTGTTCAGGAAGGCAGGGAAGACGCATCTCTTTGCTCAGGTCTTTGGCTAAATGTCAGCTGTGTTTCCCCATTGTAAACATCACTGTTTTAATTGATATTGTTTTGTTTTTAACATGTTGGATTTTAGACGCTATGATGGTTTTTTTAAAATTATTATTATATATTATTATGTTTGATATGGTGAATTTTAAGGTTGTTACCTGCCCAGAGACCTTCAGGAATAGGGCGGGATAGAAATATAAATAAATAAATAAATAAAACACTCACAGGTATTTGTTGATTTTTTTTTCTTAGGTACCACTGCCTGGAATGAAGTGGGTAGATAATCACAAGGGAGTTTTTAATGTAGAAATAGTTGCTGTATCAACTATTCATACACAGGTATTTATTGCTGTGGACTCTGCTAACTTAAAAAAAAACCCAAGCATTGTTAAAATTTGGATATAAATTTCTGAATTTCTCAGTGATTTTTTGTATAATAAATATATAGCTAAGCAACATAGCTAAGCATGTTTTCTATGATGTTTTGTTTATGTAGGACCCTTATCTTGACAAGTTCTTCGCTCTTGTTCATGCCCTGGATGAACACATGTTCCCTGTGCGGATAGGTGATATGAGAATTATGGAAAATAATTTGGAAAATGAATTAAAGAGCAGCATTTCAGCTTTAAATTCATCTCAGCTGGAGCCTGTGGTTCGATTTCTCCATCTTCTGCTTGATAAACTGATCCTTTTGGTTGTAAGACCTCCTATTATTGCAGGCCAAATAGGTACCGGTATTTTATTTATGCTTGAGCTTTTAAATGAAAAGTTAGACTCTGAAATTAATCCTCCCTGTTGTGTTGATACAATTAGATTTAAAATGCTGTCATATGTATGGATGAATCAGCTAATCAATCTTTACTGTGCTCTTAAGCTAGCAAATAAATAAATGTGAGAAGCAAAAATGTAATAATATAATTGTATATTATTCATTAATATTTGCTGGGTATTGGAAGGGTACAAGAGGAAGGCAGTTTTTGGCAGTCCTTTTCCCTCTTGCAGCCTCAATTCATTCAGCCTGGGATATTTGGGAAATGGGCTGTAGTGAGAAAGAAGAATGAGAAAAATGTATCCTTTCTCTTTTATTAATGAACAAATTGCTGGAGCACTTTTGTGAGTACAAAAATGCTAACTAGATTATGCCCTTTCTGGTTTTTCGTTTGAACTGCTATTTTTAACCTAATGTCTTTTTGGAACTGGTAGGGCACTGGAATTTATTTTATTAAGCACCTTTGAAAGACAAATTATTTGAGAACATACTATCTTGGTTGAGGCTGAAGTCTCGCACATGTTACTATTCAAATTATTTTCTTGGAAATGTTTGTAGATCTTTCTTCCTTCTCTTTCCTTCACATTTTGAAATTGGCCAGCAGTGTAATCATGATAAAAAAACTTGATGTCAAACTCTTTCGTTTATTTCTTTTTAGTTAATCTCGGTCAAGCGTCCTTTGAAGCCATGGCATCAATCGTAAACAGACTCCATAAATACCTGGAAGGAAATC
The DNA here is from genome assembly GCA_014337955.1 of Aspidoscelis marmoratus. NCBI lineage: Eukaryota > Metazoa > Chordata > Lepidosauria > Squamata > Teiidae > Aspidoscelis > Aspidoscelis marmoratus. The sequence continues at coordinate 35,712,478 of MTQE01001134.1, read as the reverse complement.
AGGATCAGCACGGCAGGAATAATCTTCTCACTTCGTATATTTATTATGTTTTTCGCTTGCCAAATACCTCTCCCAATTCACCATCATCAGGTATGTTTGCATTTAAACTTCAGTTATTCAGAAAGATGGATAGGATATGGATTCACACTTTGTTGAATCTGTTGTTGTTGGTGTTCGTGGCCCCTGAATCTGGTTTTAGATATACAATGTGAAATAATGGAGAGCAGTACTGAGAAGAGGGGTTCCTATGGCCGAGGAACAAAACTAACGACAGAAATGGCACACTAACATGTGCTGGACCACTTCCTCTTCACATAGACTACAAGAAAGCACAGCTTAGCAAGAGATGCTCTTTCTCCTTACGTTCATAGTCTTTCTCTCAAAATTTAAGTGCTTCTGCATTTGTCTTTGTGATGATTGTGTGTGAAAGTGCTTGAAACAAGTGAGGAATTTCATACCTAGAAAGTCAAATGGAGGTCTTGGGATGCCCAGCAACTCTTTCTAGACTGAATTCCCCTTTCCTAGTTGTATTTCTCACTATACCTGCCATGAAACTCCTTAAATGCTTGCGCTTGGCAAGATTTTTTTCTTCAATTGTGATAATAGCTTTTGTTAATACAGACAGAGGGTAGAAAAAGATGAATGGGCATGTAGAAGCGCTGAAGCTTTTTTGTATGGTTGCAAGGTTTGAAGGTGGAAATCATGTGTGCTTATGTCCCGTCTTTTCTCATTTGCCCTGGGGCCTGGCCCATAGAAGATTGTCTAGAAAGGGATGCACTGTAGATTTAGAAACTGTTGTTGTTTTTCCGCTCCATCAAATTCTGTTAGTTTACAGAGATTAGTGAGAAGTACTTAGAACTACAAAGTATCTACCAGCTGGGCCTTTAAGAAAGATCTGCTATGACTAGCACTCCAAGTGGAACTAAAATACTATGGTGCAGCAAACTGTACTTACAATAATAGAATTATAGAATTGGAAGGGACCTCCAGGGTCATTAAGCCCAACCCCCTGCTCAATGCAGGATTTCCTAAACCATCTCAGACAGATGTTTGTCCAGCCTCTGCATGAAGATCTCCAGCAATGGTCTTATTCATATGCTATCTACTGATCAATACTGGCCACCACTTTTTTAGGTTCTGGTGCTTTGGGAGGTTCAGTGCATTATGCCACCATGGCTCGTTCAGCAGTTAGACCAGCAAGCTTAAACCTGAATCGTTCCAGGAGCCTTAGCAACAGCAACCCAGATATATCTGGAACTCCAACCTCGCCTGATGATGAAGTACGGTCAATAATTGGAAGCAAGGTAAGCTTGCATTTGGATATCAGTAATAGCCTAATGTTGTTAATATTATTTATCAGCCAGTTCTGGGGGCCCTTTGTGTGCTACCTGAGGGCCTTGTGGAACTTCTGAAGTCCCGGAGAGATGATGAGCTGCACAGCAGTACTATGCAAAGTACCATACCTAACTTCAGTAGAATTCAAAGTCATAGCTGTGTTAGTCTGGATCAGCGTCTGATCGACTTAGTCTATGAAAGCTCATGCCACAACCTCTTCTCTTAAAGTGCTATTAGACCCCCCACTTTTTTTAATCTCAAAAGGTGTGCTTGACTTTCATTTGGGAGCCAGCTTTCCACGCAAGCTAATTCGTCTTTCCCAGGCTCCTAGGAAATGGGCTGTGATGCTTGCCTACATTCATCTGCATTCTTGAGCCAGCAAGAAGAGGTGAAGCGATGACAGATGCTACAAGATCCTCAGAACTTCACCCCTCCCTTGCAACCTCTGGAGTCATGGGAACCATGGATAGGTGCCCCTTCCACTTCCAGGAGCAAGACAGGAAAAGAGATTTCTAAACAAATGTGGGTCTCTCTTGCAATTTTGGCAGACGGTTTTCATACCTCTGCTGCCTCACTGTCTGCGGCAGAGGGGGCAAAGCATCAAGAAGTAGCAGTTTCTGTGGCCTGCTCTCAGAATTTACCCACCAGCCTGCAAATTTTGCACATTCTGTGCTAGCTGATACTACCCACTTTTTTAACCTTTTTAGGTTGCATCCATTATAATCTATCATAGATAAAGCAACACATTTCACTCTAGCATATGTTATAATGTTACTTATTCAGAAAAACTAAGGGGAATGCTTAATCTTCAGAAGCTGGGCTTTTTTTTTTTTGACATCTCTCTGTACAAGGACAATGGCAACAAAAAAGCCAATCTCCTTAAATGTGACGTTCTGACCTTTTATTCTATCTTCCAGTCCGAATCTTTTTTATTAGCCACTTTAAAAGCATTTTATACCATGCTATGAGAAAAATCAGGTGGATGCCTTATTTTTTAAGTCGTTGACCTGTTTTTGTAAAAGGGCAAGAGGAGAATGGAAAGACTAAGGATTTTTTTAAACAACAAAAAAGCAAATCTCACTCCCTAAAAAGGACAGGTGTTGTTCTTATTAAATATGAAAGACTTTGCCTGAAAGAGCTTGGAATATTTAAGTCTCCATTTAATGGCTTTGCTAATTAAACCACCTTGACCTTTTTGTGAAATGCCTGAGGGAGTGATGTGCACATGGAATTTACCTAGGATATGATAAGTTTTATGCGAGCTGCCTGGCCTGAGTAATTTGGCAATAAAAATGGATAGAAGCTTTCTTACAGAAACATATTCTGCTTTTTATAAGATGCAAGGACTAATGTTCTAGCCTGGCAGAGGTATTGTAAAACCCTGGATTTTACACTGGAGCCTCCAATTTTACTTTAGACTGATTTTACTTAGCAAAATCTAACAAGCAGGCTCTTTGTTATGTATCCAAGGCTCCCTGTTACTTTGAAAAAAACAATAAATTGGATCTAGATTATAAGCAAGACAATTTCCTGCCTCTTTTTCTCTCCTGCATCTTTCAGAAATAAATGGCCAGAGAGCCAGCAGGAATCTCCTGAACCCTGTTGTGTATAAAACTTGTTCAGTTTTAGCATCATTAATGGCATCATTGGCTCTCAGTCTGCTCAGTGGAGTTTTAAGAGTATATGTTGTATCATGGAGTTGCGTCTAATTCCTTATTGACTGTGGGCATGTGCATGGATATTCGTAACATTCGAAATTCGTACAAATTCGGCTGAGTTGGAACATTTGAAGATTGACATTTGAATTGGAATAGAATGTTTCAGTACATTTGTATGAAGCGTTGTTATGGATTCATATGGGATTCGTATCTAACATTCGTATCGAATTTATATGGAACATTGGTATTGAATTTGAATCCTGACACATTCAAAGGGATTTATTTGAAAGGATACAAATTTTCTTGCATTCAGTTCGATACAAATTGAGCACACACAAAAAACTGTGCACATCCCTAGTTGACTGCATGGGCACCTTCATGGGTACCTCTATGCAGTTTTCTTGACAGAGATACAGAAGTTGTTTGCCATTGCCTACTTCTGGGGAGAGGCCGGGAATTGTTGAAATCTTGCTTGCAGGGCTGATTTTTACTCACTCTGCTATGAATATATGAATCTTAGAAGTATTTTCATATTGCTTTATTATTAATTTCTTCTCTGATATTTGGATTGCTTTGTTTGACAGACAGTTTTATTCAAAAACAGAACACCAAGATGGAACCTGTAGCAATTCATATGAGTGTGGGTATCCTTGAAATGCATAAAATAGCAGGCCTCAATGCCAAGCAAAATCAAGCCCTACAAAGTAATGTGGAGAAAGATTCAAACATCTGGTCAGGAGCGATTTCTTGCTGTTGGCAGATGGTGTTAAATCTGGGATGCATTCTGAGGTTGTTCAGCCAGCTGCCTAGATCTAGCATCATCTGGAGCAAACTATAATCACAATAACAATGAGACATTTGAAGCTTTCTCTGCTCTACTTTAGCTTTAGTAGGTCCCTGTTCAGCCCTAGGCCCTGCTGAATTAGGAGTGGTAGTAAATGTCCACTACATAACTGAGTCCTCCTTCACACCTCTAACCAAATCTGTTAACCTCCCTCTGCAATCCCCTAGTTTGGATATAAACATGTGCATTTATTAGAAATCTATATTAATTATCTATATTGATGGGTGGAGTTTAGAAGCCAGAGAAGATTAGTTGTAAAGTTATGTTGTACTTTCTGAAGAAGTGGGATTTGGTCAATAATGCAAATTGGTTCATTTGAAGAAATCCTTTATCCTGGGTGGAGCTATTGCCAAAAAAGGTAATAGTGAATGATTGAACAACTCATTTCCACCAGGCTGAGCTGGTTTGCTGGAATGCTGGAATGCTTTTGTGGCCAGTTCAGGTGAATGAAAGAAACATGTGCTCTGTTTGCTGGCATCATTTAAGCCTTGTTGCCAGTGAGATGTCAGGTGGCTGACTGGCTTTGAATTTAGAGCTCTAACGACATATTTATGAGACTTAGAAGGAAAAACAACCATCAGAGTTGTTAATTAAAATTAAATTAAGACCACCCTGGCCCGACTTGGTCTGTAGGTGTCAAAAACAGAATAAAGGCAGTATGGGTAGTGCCTCTGGGCACTGCACCTGAATTGCATGGTGGTAACTGGAAAACAAGCACAGTGGCCCAGTTGTCACCTCAGCCCCATCCCCAGCACTCCACAAGAACCAGTCTTGCTGGCCTGTCCTGAATGAGAGAGAAAACTATTGGTAAGATATGTATACAACGCGCCCATTCTTGGATACTACTTTTTAGCATGTTTCTGATGAGAAAACAGTAGAAATAACTCCTTGAACTAAAACTTAGATTGTTTTAACATTACTAATGGAATTGAATACACTCTGGGTTTCATTGAAGAAATTAATTTCTCTGGTTTCCTGTACTATGTGGCATGCAATATGTAACATTTCTTTCCTTTCCCTACTGCTCTCTATTATGTGCCCAGGGTTTAGACCGCTCCAATTCCTGGGTAAACACTGGTGCTCCAAAAGCTGCCCCATGGGGATCCAACCCCAGTCCAAGTGCAGAGACAACACAGGTGGTGTCTATGTTAGATCTTTCTTTCTTCTTGCCTTGGCTGATGTAACCTTATAGACCATCTTATCATCTCTTTACACTGTGGTGTTATTGGCTTGCATTTTTTTATGTTCTTAAAGATCCTGTGGTCACTTCCTGCCTTGTCTCATCACATTGCATGAAAATACATCATTTCTATCCCATTCTTACCTTTCCTTCTTCATAACTGACCTTTGCAAAACATTTTAATGAGGTGTCACATGGATATATATACCCCAAATTCCTGCAAGATCTTTGCTTTTTAAAAAAAGGAATATTCTGTGTCACATTTTCATAGCGTATCTTCTTGTCATCTCCCACTCCACATTCCTCTTTCGTCCTGTGAATTGTTAAAGCCAATAGTTTTGCTGTGTCCATTTATTAAACTCTGATTTTAGATGGTGAGATCGAATAGGGGTGGGGAGATATTTTAGGATATTCTTTCTTTGAAAGTTATGAAATTTGTAGTACCTTAGCACTTTAACCTTAGGTGTTTTGCTTCTTAACATTGCATGGATATTTATTGGATTGGTGTAGTTTCAAACAAATGTTTGAAGTCAGTCTTGAACATGCTTCTCAGCTTTTTATTAAAACAAAAATATGTCATGTTTATAGAAGAACATTGCTTTTATTCAGAGCTGTTAAAACTAAAATGAAGTTTAGGAATTTAGAAAAGACAATTTTACAGTTCTGTGCAGTGGATCATTTTGAGGTAATATCCTAGCATTTGATCAGGCTGAGAGGAATGGTGCTGCTGATTTCTTATTGTATGGACTATAATGCTGCAGTACGCTTATTTCTTAGTTTGCGACAGTAAGGGTGTGATCAGACACCCTTAAAGAAGTACCCTGTGGGTTAATTTGAGTCTGAAATGGCAGGCATTTTTGCCTGTGTTTACCTTATCTTGTCTTGAAGCTTAGAAAGGTCTCCTCTTGATCATTTGGGATTTCATAGTTCTGAAGGTATCCCTTTATTTTAGCCAGGTTGGGCAGGAAACTACATAAGCAAAGAGGCACGGTTTCCTGCTGAGTAGCCAGTCAGAGACTAGCACCCCAAAATTAAGATCAGGTGAATGTAGGCTGAAGTGTGAAAAAATAAGGTAGGTCCTCAGTCTCTTATTTGGGTAACTATTGTAAGGCATTTTTGTATGCCTGGGAATGAGGTTTTTTTTTTCTTAAAGGGATGACTTTAAAAAGCCCTGTCTGGTCACACCCTAAGCTCCTTAATGCACTTTAAAATAAAAAAGGCAGTCCTTTAACTCTGTAACTGTTTCCCAAAAAATGGAAATGCATGTTAATATGTTGAAGTACTAAATTCTTTGTATTTGTTGTCACTGTAGCCTAGTACTGACAGTCTTAAGATGTTGCATGCTATGATCTATGGAACTACAATTGAGCATCAGAAAGGGCTCTCCCTTCATTGTACATCAGCTTCAGTGTAAAAGGCCTGGCTTATATTAAGCAGTAATAACTTTTATATCTAAACTAGGAACAGTCAAATTAATCATTAAGTTAATAAAATAAAATTAATAATAAGTTAATAAATAAGTTAAGACTGCATTCTGGCTTACTTTGATCTCTTAAGTTTTGAGCAAGATTTCTGTTTCACTCATGCAAGCAAACCTTCGTGTCCTAAGGAAAAAGGGACTGGAGGAGCAAAAGTCCTTCATTATGTTAAAACAAGATACATTTATAGTCAGAAGTGTTGGAAGCTAAAACATTTTTGTTTCTCTGTTGTTCATTGTAACCAAACAGTAAGTGTTGCTCATGGCTGATTTTGATGTGCTGTCATTCATTCATTCATTCTCACTCTGTAGGCTACAGAACGAAGTTGTAATCGTATGTCTTCGCACACAGAGACATCAAGTTTCTTACAAACATTAACAGGACGATTACCAACAAAAAAGGTAGATCTGAGTGGAGATAGTTTAATATTCTGTGGCAGGGCAGGGATGCTAATTTATTTAAGGCATTGGATAATCATTTAGTGTTCCCCATATCTGGGGAATGATTTTGCGAGCACCAGGAGAATTGAATTGGTAGCTACTTGGTTCTCTTGCATACCAAGAATATGAGCTTTTATAAAATTAATCACACATGATTTAGAAGAATCACTGGTTCTCAGAAATATTCTTTATAGTCAGAAGTTTTCTTCTTCCTGTTGTGGTTGAGCAGCACAAAAGATAAACCTGTGCACACGTAGGAAAACGTGTAGAGTCCATTTTGTGCTAGTTTTTAAAACTGGCTCAGAGTTATTAACAAAATTCTGGTAGCCATGTCATTCAGCTTTCTTTTCCACATGTTCTTGTCTCCTAAAAGAAGGGGAAAGGTAGGATCGATTGGGACATAAATGCTTTATTCTGCTAGAAAGTTAGTAGGTTTTGTCCTTTCCATCTTCATGGTGGGAAAGAGAAGACGGTCACAAGAAGGTTTCTGTGCTGGTAGGTGTTCAATAAGGGCAAATTTGTTTCCTCTTTTACATCCTCTCTTTCAAGAGACTGGAGAAAACAAATTAGTTACATTTAAGTTATGTATACTTTTAGCTATTGTAGCTGTCTTACCCTGCATACTCAGCTACAGTTTTTTAAAACTCCCCTGAGGGGTAGTTGTATTATTACAGGAGCTTTGTAGTTCCTGTTTTCTCCTGTAGTTCTGTTCTCTGCTGCTGTAGCAAGATTAGAAGGCGGACATCTTAGGAGTGATAGTGTGAATACTTTCAAATCAACATTGACCCTTCTTATGCCCTCTGCATATATTCTGGACCTAGGAATGTTTTACTGTCTGCTGCCTTAACAGTGCCAAACCTGGCATAGTCAGTTTTCAGATTAAGTTTATACCAGAAATGAAGAGAGGATAAGTTGAGAGTAGAAGGGAAGGCACTCCCTCAGGAACAAGAACAGAGAACCTCTGAGGCATGTTAAATGATCATGTATTCTTGTCAGTGTATTTTTTTTACCTGCAGCGAAGATGGCAGCCCTTAGCATGTGACAGATAATTTTATTGACTCCTCTGATGGAGTTGTTTTGTTCCTTGTCTTTGACTGGGACCAATATGCTTTTTCTTTTATTGTCTGTAGCCCTAGAGGTGGTTCTTCTACTTTTTCTTGACTCTGAGGCTTTCTTGTCTCTTTTTCCTTAGTCATTTCTCCCTTTAGTTTGTTGCTTGCTTCTTTCTTTTCCTTCTATTGACCTTAGGCCTCAAGATAGGCCTAGAGTTTCACCTGTTTCACTTTCTCACTCTGGACAGTCAACCTCCCCATCCCTACTTTGCTACCTCTGTCTTTGTAACCACTTTCTTCTTTAGTTTGCTATCTTAGCTTACTGAAAACACAAGATATTTTATAGTTCATCCCAAATAAGATACCATTTCATATGGCTTAGGAGATTTCATGCTGGAATACAAGTTGCAAGCATTTATCAAATGTTTTAATGTTGTCTTCTGTTATTACTATAGTATTTCATCAAAGAACATTTACCACTTGTGGTATTTTTATGTAGTGTATAGTGTTCCATTTACTGCCATCCTTTGCTGTAGTGCTGTTCAAGTATAATGCTGAACCACGGTTTAGCTTTATTAGCATCATCCCAACTTTTCCTCTTAATTTTAGGTCCTCTCTGTAGCATGGCCTTGATGCTGATTGCCTTGAAATTTCTTTTTGTGCTTTAGATTAACTACAGTTTATTCCAATGTTCAAACCCTAAACTGTGGTTAATTATTATGCCCTGTCCACTATCCCATGATATCAAAGAGTCCAAAGGCCTCCTTTCTGCAGTTTGGTGCAATTTAAAGGAACCCCTCCTATATATGCCATTTGCACAGGACAGAGCATAGTTCACTGGTAGAGCTCATTTTCAAGATCTGCTGGCATGACTCATTCATTGGACCACAGAGACATGCGAATGGCACACCTTTGTGGTCAGAAATACGGGGGGATCTGTTTGAGCAGTGCAAGATGCAACACTAAGAACTTTGCTGGCTTTTGGAGATTTCAGAGGCTCCACATGCAGGTGGCCTTATGCTGCATCAGGAGGAGTCCATCTTCATTTGAGACAGGCTGCCCCTTTCCAAATAGCACCACGAAGTGCAAAAATTAGCTTAGTTACTACCGAAATCTTGGGAATTTCTTGTTTCCGCTAGCCATGGCTAAGGTAGTTTGATACATTGTGACAGGTTAGCAATCTGTCTTGAATAAAGTCATGAAGGCATCTAAACTCCTCTTGGCTAGAATGAAGGAGGAGGAGCTGGGAACTTGGGAAAGATACATTCTCCCCTGGATCCAGCCGATTCACGCTGGGTATTAAGCCTCATTTATTGCCTGATGGAACGAAGAAATACTTTCTTCTACAGGTGTCTCCGCACGGGGATCATCCCCCAGCATGCTCTGCTCCCCAGTCAGTCTCGTTCGCCTGGTCGAGTCAGTCGTGTTGGATGTTTTTCTAAATGGTTTGTTTATTTCTTTCTCTGGTGAGTTTCCCTTGGGATACTCTTTAAGATCTGGGTAAGGGCTCCCCATGGGAAGGAAGGGAATTGTTTCCCTTATTTTTAAGGTTCCAACCCCTGCCCTGGGCCCACCTTATAGAGCTGGAGGCGATTGGCACGGGCCCTTCGGGACTCCCTGCCATTCTCATTTTGCCTGTTACTTACCTCCACACTAAGAGCTGTCTGGCCACCTGAATTTCGCTGCTCCTCTCAGCCCCAAGCTCCTCAGACCACCAGCGAAAGCCCACTTTTATCGCTAACAGAGCTATCCCCCCGTTGCTCTCTTAGCTGCGTTGGAGGCTAGAGCGAAGCAAAGCGGCCACCGCTCTTTAACACTGACAGGAGGGTGGCTGTGCTTGGTACGGCTGCAGCACACGAAGCTTATTGCAGCCGCCTTAGCGTCCTGATTACGTGGCCGATTAGAGGGGTTCGGGCTACGGCCCTCTGTCCCCGTTTAGACGCCAGACACAGCCTTTGCATGGCTTGCGGAGAATGGGCTATAGTTTCCTCCACCAGCCGGCCGGCCGCGGTTAATAGATGGCCTAGATCCGCCTCACCCCCTTCTCTGCCGCTGTCGGGGGGCATTTTCGGCCTGTCAGTGCAATCGGCCGAGTGCATCCACCATTTTGTTGGCCTGTCTTCTGATGGCCACCATTTTGGGGGTCCACCTCATGGCGGACGCCATTTTGGGGATCCTCCTTTGCGGCTCTAGGCATTTTAAAGCCGTTTGGGGCCTACCTCTACTTGCTGTTGCCATCCTCTCCTATGGCATGTACATTTATGTCTAATTTCATGATATATAGATCGGGGCTTTACTAAAATTACCTCCCATCTGGTCCTCTCATTGCAGAGCTGTGTGGCAGAGCAGGATGGTGTCGGATGGAAGTGGGCCTGAGAAGGCCGAAATCCCTAAACCACAAAAACCAAAGTGATAGCCTCAAAACCAAAGAAGCCCATCATTACACCATTCATGACTGGGGCAGTGCACAAGGCAATGATTCCTCAAATACAAGTTCCATCTACCCCTCTGCTGCTTTCAGACCAGGCTTCAACCAATCCTAATCCATCGCCATCCTCCTTCATGGAAGGGGTCCCGGGCCTGGCAGTTCCAGCTAATTGGTCGTACACCTTCATTTCTCCAAAGTCCTCAGGATATTTTTGGACTAGCATCCACTTTAAAAGATTCTATAGTGGCAGAGGTGTTCTCATCTCTTAAAGCCGGTAGTCTGATCACTCAACCAGCTCCACCTCCTCCAAAGGCAAAGGATAAGCATAAGAGGAAGGCTACTCCACCTTCCTCATCTTCAGATGACCAAGCCAAGAAAAAGAAAACAAAGGAGCCTGGCAAGAAAGAAAAGTCCCATAAGCACCATTCTCAGGCTTCGGCCTCAGCTACCTTGACATCTCTGGCCATCTAGCAGACTCAACTGGTTCCAACACCGGTTGATCCTAAGATATGGAAGCATGGGTCGTCACACTGTTCAGGGGCCTCTGGTTCCTTCGATTTATCATCTCTCATCTCTGAAGACCCAGATAAATGCAAAAATGGCTTCCAACCTGATTCTCTCTTCCAAGCTCCGTCTACCCCTAGACTGGTGTCTTTTGAAGAATATGTACTCACGGTTGACAGGCAGCTCAGACCTTTTCATTGTCACTTCTTAGCCAGGCCAAAGAGGCCCCTGCTACAGAAGCAGCAAACTTGATGTGGATTCCTCCTGTAGAAGAAAAGATAATTCCGATCCCTTCCATCTTTGAGGATCTTATCCTTAAGGAGTGGTGAGAGCCTGCAGCTGCCCGGAAATTTTTCCTGATCCTCCGGAAGATGTTAGTTCCACAAAATCATCTAGAAAGTAAGTGGGCGGTCCTGGCTGTGAACATGCCCATTACACAGCTGGTATCAAAGCAGGTGGTCCCCCTGGACTCTGAATCAATTCTCCAAGACCATCTGGACAGAAAAATGGAGTCTATGCTGTGCAAGGCCTTTGATGCTGAAGCCCTTATTTTAAAGGTGGCCTCCACTAACTCTGTCATATCTAGAGTGGGTCTCAAGTGGTCAGATGAGGCCGTGTCTGCCCCTTTGCTGTCTGAACCAGTCTGGGAAGCGCTGGAGGCGATAAGAAGATGCCTTGCCTTATCCGCTGATCTTTCTGTCGACGCCTTACAACTAGCTGCAAGGGCTTCGGGACTTTCCACTGCAATCAGGAGAACCCTCTGGTTAAAAAATTGGAATGTTGACTTGGCGTCGAAGAATCAAGTAATCTCTCCGTTTAAAGGACAGAGCCTCTTTGGTGAGGAGTGTTTAAAAGACATTTTAGTTGAATCGAAAGAGAAAAAGAAGGTTATGCCTGTTTCTGCCCCTACTCCACCTTCTGCCCCTAGGGGCAGGTCTTCTTTTCAATATTTTAGGAGACCTCAAAAGGAAGGGCAGTTCGGACAGCCCTTTCGATCCAGACCCCCCAGGGGATGAGCGTCTTGGGGGTGCCTGTCAGCCCCAAACAAGGAACCGCTCGGTATAGGAGGAGGCAGACGTTTTAACAAACCTTTCCTCACGCCATGGAGGAAAATGAAAAGGTTGGAGGGTGGCTGTCTAATTTCCTATCTCAATGGGAAATCACCTGTTCTGACCTTTGGGTTCTTAATGTTATATGCTTTGGTTATGAGTTGGAATTTGTGAGTTAAGGTTTATATCCTCTCCTGTTCCTAAAGAGTTTAATAAAAACTTGGCATTGTATCATGTTGTTCAAGAATTATTGGACTTAGGGGCCATTGCGTGGGGAGGAAGGCCCAAGGGGTTTACTCCATTCTGTTTCTTGTCCCTAAGAAATCAGATGAGTGGAGATCAATTTTGGATATGAAGTTCCTTAACAAGTTTCTTAAGTCAAACAAGTTTAAGATGGAGACATTGGCCTCAATCAGAGGGGCCATTAGACCTGGACACTTTCTCTCGTTCCTTGATCTAAGGCAAACATATTTCCATATCCTTATGGCCCCATCAGCCAGACCCTTCCTCCAATTCTGCTTGGAGGGGCGTCACTTCCAGTATGACACACTTCCTTTTGGTCTCCGTGAGGCTCTCAGAGTCTTCACTAAGACACTTTCGACCCTCATAACTTGCCTCAGGGTTGATGGTGTGGAGGTGTACGTGTACTTGGATGACATTCTGTGCAAAGCCCAGTCCTACCCTGATGCTGTCCGAACCACAAAGGAGGCGGTAGACTCTTTTCTGGCTCATGGGCTTCTGAAAAATTCAGAAAAGAGTTTGTTATCCCCTGCCCGGTCTGTTACACACCTTGGGGCTTTCTTTGATCTTCAGTCTTTCACTATAACCCCAAGCCAGGTAAAGGTCCAGACCATTTTAACGCTGGCCAAGGAGATTTGGAAGGTTCCAGGAGTGAAAATCAGTTCTCTAGCTTCCCTTCTGAGTAAAATGGTTTTAGTCATTGATTTAATCCCTTGGGCTGATTTTCATTTACGCCCCTTACAGTGGTTTCTCAAGCCTTACACAGCCACGATCGCAGCCCATAAGGAAGCTAAGGTTTTCCTCTCGCAGGAAGTGAGAGCTTCCTTGCCTTGGTGGCTTAAGAGATCTAATTTGGTTAAGGGCTGTCCCATCTCTTTAACCAATAAGCTTGGGATCACCTGTCATGCTAGTAACAGAGGCTGGGGAGCCCATTGCCTGGGACGGACCGCCCAGGGTGTGTGGTCACAAGAAGAGGGCTAACATCAAATTAACTGGTTAGAATTGAAGGCAATTCATCTAGCTCTCCTTTCCTTCCAATCACTTATAGAGGGTGAACACGTTCTTATCCTTATGGATAATGTCACCGCAAAGGTGCATGTAGTCAGACAAGGGGGTTCTAGGTCTTGACACTTGATGACCTTGTCTCAAGAAATTTTCTCTTGTGCGGAAGTTCATCTCAAATCTATCTCGGTTGTTCATGTGCAGGGAACCCTGAACACTTTTGCAGATGCATTGACCCGGAAAGGCGCCTAGACCCGGAGGTTTTCTTGCTCTTGGTGGATATGTGGGGGCAACCTGTCATCAATCTATTTGCCTCAGCAGAGAATGGTCAACTTCCCTGCTACATTTCTTGGTTCAGGGACCCGGGTGCCAGAGCAGTGGATGCAATTTCCACCCAGTGGCCCGAGGGTCTGTTGTATGCGTTCCCCCGTTTCCCCTCCTTTCCCAGTTCCTACAATGGTTATATCGAGAGGGGGTCTCAGTGATCCTAATAGCACTGTTCTAGCCCCAGAGATTCTGGTTCCCCCTCCTCAGGAAGTCTCCAGACCCGGGATCATTTCACCCTTCCAGTATCCCCCACATTTCTGTCTCGGGGAGGTTTATCATCAGGACCCGAGGTGGCTGTCCTTGCTCAATGGGACTTCCTAAGATCCGCTGGGCTGGAGAACGATGTCATAAACACCATGCTCGCGGCCAGAAGTTCTTCTACTAAACACGTCTATGATGCTGCGTGGAGGGCTTTTTCCAGATGGTGTCAGCCGAGGAAGATTTCTCCTACTTCGCCTACAGTATCTCAGGTTCTTTCCTTTCTTCAAGAAGGAGCACTTAAGGGCCTCAGTTTTAACACTCTCAGGAAGCAGGTTCATGTCATAGTGGCATTGCTAAACCTGACTATGGGATACAAATTGGCATGGCATGAATTTATTAAAATCTTCCTTGCTGGCATGAAAGCAAAATGCCCACCAGTGGTTCACAGATTCCCAACCTGGGATCTCAGGCTGGTCCTTCTGGCGTTGATGGGGAAGCCCTTTGAGCCCCTAGCCACGGTGACCTTGAGGCTACTGTCTTTCAAGGTTGCCTTTCTAGTGGCTATTACATCAGCGCGCCAGATGTCTGACATCTCAGCTCTCTTAGTGGAGGAGCCATATTGTCAAATCCCTCCGGACTCAGTGATTTTAAGATTAGATCCTCAATTCAGACCAAAGATGGACTAACTTTTCCATAGATCTCAGGAGAGCCACCTACCTACCTTTTCTCCAGATGCGAATATGGATCTGGGTAAGAGGTTGCACACTCTTGATGTTCGTAGGACAATTCTATTTTATCAGGATAGGACCAAGTCATTTCGAAAGTTGCCTTCCTTATTTGTTCATTTTCACCCCTCAACCATGGGTTCAAAGGTGAATGCAAGGGTCATCGCAGGATGGTTTAAGGCCTGCATAACCCTTGCATACCAAATTAAAGGCAAACTGGTGCCCCAGCGCATCAAAGCACATTCCACCAGGTCCGTGGCAACCTCCGCAGCCTTGGCATTGCATGCACTTCTGGAAGAGATATGCAAAGCTGTGGCCTGGTCCTCTCCAATGGCCTTCACCCATCACTATAAGTTGGATCAATTCCACTCAGTGTAGGCTGCCTTTGGCAGAAGAGTGCTGCAACATGCAATCCTGCAGAAGGTAGGCTCCCCTTTTTTCAAGGTATGTGCCTACTACCCCCTTTTTTTCTCTCTCTCTCCTTCTCTTTGGACTTTTTCCCCTCCCTTCTGTGTTGGGCTCTGGTACATCCCAGCGTGAATCGGCTGGATCCAGGGGAGAATGGAGCGTTAACCACTTATGTGAGCATCCATTCTCTTGGTTCCAGCCGAGTCATGACCCACCCTTCACAGTTATGATTTTTAGGACTTGTTTGTTCTCTGTGTGTCTGTTGGCCTCTTTTCTTTTAGGGGACTCCTGTGCACAAATCTCCTCGACAGACTGGGGAGCAGAGCATGCTGGGGGATGATCCCCGTGGGGAGACAACCTGTAGGAGTAAGTCTTCGTTCGATCAGGCAATAGATGAGGCTTAATACCCAGTGTGACTCGGCTAGATCGAAGAGAATGGACGCTCACATAAGTGATCAACGCTCCATTCATCCTCATGACACTGAACCACAGGCTACTATTAAGTTTAAGCCAGCCTTGTTTGTATATACTGTTTTTTGTGGATTTTATGCTGGAGAGTGGTTATAGTACTGACATTGTGTGTGAATTTGAATCTGCTTAGCTTTTCCATGAAGAACTGGCTCTGCAGTGGGTTGTCTGCAGTGGGAGCGTACGTGAGGCAGCTCTTCAGCAGGCATGGTTCTTCTTCGAACTAATGGTAAGAGTACAGGATAAGTACTTTAATGGAATAGATTTCTTTTGATTCCTACTAACTTTACTGATATTCCAGACAACATCAGTGCACCTTCAGCAGTGCAGCACTTAAAATGCCCCCAAAGGCTTATTCCAGATGGTGTGGATTAGAGATCAGCTGGGCTGAGGAGAAGAGACAAGCTTTGCTGATTGCTCTTGCAGCTTCACTAGATAGGAATTAATATTCTGATTGGCTGTGTGAAGCACCCCACTAACTCAGTGCTGCCTGCTTGATTTTGATCATGTAGTTAGGGAGAACGTAACAAAAATGAAGAATATAGCTCAGAAAGCTCAGGCTGAAGCAGGCACAAAACTAAAAGGGGAGGGGGAGGGAAAGTGCAGGATGGTTTGAAACCCCAGAAGAAGTTTAACATGAAAATTAGGCTCATCTCTGAAAGAGATAAACTTTAGCAATCTAGCTATCATTGTAAGTGGACAATCTGATTTTAAGGAAAAATAGCAAATCACACCTGTATTTGTCGCTGTTCCTCCCCAGTATGTGATGGAAACTAGTAATATCTGTTCTTTTCAGGTGAAAAGTATGGTGCATCATTTGTATTTTGCTGACAAACTTGATGCGCCAAGGAAGACTCGTTTTCCAGAGCGCTTCATGGATGACATAGCTGCTCTGGTCAGCACAATTGCCAGTGATATAGTCTCCCGGTTTCAGAAGGTAATGGAAAGCAATTCAGCTGTCCTCTTGTCAAAATTGAGTCCCTGATCCTGAAAGATAACTTCTAAATCTATGGCAAGTTGTTGGGTTAAGGCCTGAATATGGAACTCAGTGTTCAGTGTATGTTAACATGTTCTTTCTTTTCTTTCTCTTCCTCTCCTCCCACAGCCACAGGATTCAGAAATGATTGAAAGGCTCAACACAAGTTTAGCATTTTTTCTCAATGATTTGTTATCTGTAATGGACCGAGGATTTGTCTTTCTCCTTGTTAAAGCTTACTACAAACAGGTACTATGATTAGACTTCAGGTAAAGCTGTTGATATATTGGGTCGATTGGGTCTTGTTTTGCAAGGAAGTAAAGAGTTTGGGCTGCTAAAAAAAGAGAAAGGAGGAAAAATACAGCCATCTAAGGGCAGACAACTAGTGAAGCCCATCATGATTTTGCCCAGTTTTCAATCACTGACCTGCATTTGTTCAACCATTTTTAAAAGTACTATGTTGAACTAGATGTTCCTCAGTCAGTCCAAAGAAGCAAGCCAATTATTGTACTAATTAAGGGCACATACATTCATTTAAATTAGAAAAATACTGTTGAATTACTAATGGAATGTACTTAATGTTTGACTACCTATTTCTATTCCCTTGTGACTAAGTCATTCATTGTTTTCTTCCTTAACTATGCTCTTTCCTCCTTTACAAGGTGTCAGTTAAACTTTATTCCTTACCAAATCCGAACACTCTTGTCTCTCTGAGGCTGGATTTTCTTCGTATTGTTTGTAGCCACGAGCACTATGTTACTCTGAATTTACCATGCAGTTTGCTGACACCACCTGCATCCCCATCACCTTCAGTATCTTCAGCAACATCTCAGGTGAGCAGTGTTTTAGGATAAAAGGTGTTTCTTTTATATGGGTAGAGACAACTCATGTAGAATGAGAGGTTTTTACATCTATATAGTACAGATTCCTGTCTGTTGCCAGTCTGCTTAATTGACATGCTTTCAGTTAACAAAAGTATGGGGCACCCAGGAGAATTTTTTTTAGGAAAAGACAGGTACCATTATCCAACTAATGTAGAAAGTCCACTGAAGACAAGTGTCTGCAGTCAAAACAAAATCAATGTGGATTAGTCCTAGAGGAGAATATATACAATAATTTATGTTAGATTTGTTGCTGTTCTGCTGTAAAACCGCAGTCTTTATTTAAGTGGAAAGACAATGTTTTACACTTGGTCAAAAAGAAGAACTTCATATTACAGACATTATTTTGAAGTAGAATAGAGAATTAGTCTTCTGTTTGGTACTGAAGTATTATGCAAGAATAGAAATTGTAGGCAATCATGGCTAAATGTCTCTGCTATTTATAAATTAATGAAGACAGACAGCAAATCTTATTTATAGTAATATATTGTGTGTTTAGTTATCACTGGGCTAGTAAAACATTATTCAGCAGCGGGTAATACCACATGTAGTTACAGAAATTTAAAGCCCTTCCTTTGTGCCAACACTTTTGTGTTTCATGCTCCATGGCTGGTACATCTTATTTAAATAAATGTTACTGCAGTGAAACTGACAAGAAATTAAGGCAGTTCTGCCTGTAGATGTAAATTCCCTTTTAAAAGTATTAAACAGGGAACTTTTAGTAGATGAAACTCTTGCATTACTGGAAAAATGCCAAACTTGGAAAGTGCTGTTTGTGATAATTTAGGCTGGCAATTTCTGGAATTGTTGTGGATCTCCAAATAACCTACCCGTATATTCCGGCGTATAAAGATTACTGGGCGTATAAGATGACCTCAACTTTTCCAGTTAAAAGATAGAGTTTGGGATATATACTTGCTGTATAAGAAGACAACACCCGGTGTATAAGACGACCCCTGACTTTTGAGAAGATTTTCCTGGGTTAAAAAGTAGTCTTATACGCCAGAATATAATGTGTATATGGCATATGAGAACTTAGCATACAGTACACTTGTACTTCAATTTGCGTTGTTTCCAACAGCACAGTTTCACTGTAATATGACTGCCAAAGTTGACCTGCTTGAATTCATGTCCAGTTTCCCACAAAACCTGCATTGATTTGCATTGTGTTGACTGCCTCATCTGTAAATTAGATTGCTTTAAATCAGGAATTGACCTTTCAAGTACAAAGCTTTATTCACATGCAATAAAAAATAGCATCTCTGAAGTGGTTTTGAGACTGTTTGGAGGTGGGATTGTTCACATGCCAGTCTGCCTTTAAACATTCCAGGCTAAACATGAGGTTACCGGTACATTAAAAAAACAATGGCCAGGCTATCTTTGTCAGGATATGGGCATCATTTATATACCAGCCAAAGCTGGTAATTGCCAGAGAGGTTACTTGAGCCTTCAGTGACAACAATGACTCTAGGAGCACCCCAAAATTATGTATTGGTTCCTTTTGAGGGATTGCAATCCCATCTATAAGAAGCAGATTCTCAAGTACTCAAGAATCACCTACCCACAAAGTTTTTGGGGGATTCAGTTTTAGTTTGTTGACCCTCACCCAACTCAATACTGTACCCAAACACTCGTTCAGGACATTTACAGCATCTCATGTTATAGAGAAATAGAGTTGGATGTCAATGCCTACTCACTCCAAACCTCCTGATGACTGCTCCCAGTGGCTTCATGTAGATGTTAATGTTTGGATAGGGGAACTGACATCTCTGAAAACCCTTGCCTGGACTGTGGGCAGGCATCTTGGCTGGCATCTGTGTTATGCGGTTGGAGGGATGACACTGTTTTGGCTTTGCCCCCATGTGAGATCATGGGTGTTTTTCCACTGTCACTAGAAGTACCCATTAAGTACCCATTAATGGGTACAAAAATGCCATTATGTACCCATTAATGGGTACTTAATGGGTACTTTTAGTGAAAGTGGAAAAACACCCCATGTCTGGGGTAACTCTGGTATGCTCCTTTCAATCCAGGTTCCTTTCCTCAGTTGACTAACATTGAGAGGGCAATCACCAGTTCAAGTCAAAATAAATTCTCAGGAGGATCAGTCAACTTGGTGCAAGTCTACAGAGGTTTTCCTTCCTACTAATTTGATTTACATTGTGACACACGTCCCCATTCAAATCAATGCAACTGTCAGGCAGATTGGTCAATTCAGTGCAAGTCAGATGCAATTTTCAGACAGGTTAGTTAACCCAGTACATGTCAGCAGAGCTCTCAGTCACAGTTGACCTAACCTCTAGTTTTACAGTGAAGTCAGTTGCCCAATCTTTCCAAAATGGAAGTTCTACATCAATTGACGTGTGACTATATAACTACTGCAGCTATATCTATTAGAGTTACTGAAGAAGAAAAAAATAGTGCTCTCTGTTGTAATATAATATGTAGAATAAACTTGTGAACAACATTGTTTGCCTTTGTGTCAGAGTTCTGGATTCTCAACAAATGTACAAGACCAGAAGATTGCAAACATGTTTGAACTGTCTGTGCCTTTCCGCCAGCAGCACTATTTGGCAGGCCTTGTGCTTACTGAGCTGGCTGTCATTTTAGATCCTGATGCTGATGGGTGAGTTTTAAAATTCTTTGTAGCTGGATAAAATAATTCAAACCCAATCTAAATCTCAAGCGGAATTCACCATTCAAATTCAGTATTAGAAGAAAACGAAAGGAAACATGTTTTTTCTTATATTCTGGTACCTCATGAGCTCAGCAGCTCTTTGTAGCACCTTTAATTTTGCCTTTGGATTTTGCCTATGACAGTGCCCCCCCCCCCCAAATGCCATGACAAGAAAGAGGGGAGAATATTTTCTGTGACCACAATGAAAGGGAAAGATTCCTGGATTTGCATGAGTCTAACCAGTTCTGGAATAATCTCCCCCTTCAGGTGTGTCAGGCTCCCTCTCTGTATATGTTCAGAAAGTCACTGAAGACACGCTTCTTTGCCCTGGCCTTTGGCTAAATGGGGACACCTTTCCCTTCCCATTTGTAGCCACTGGTAGTCATTTGTATATACTATCATTTTAATATAAATTGTTTACTATTTTAACGTATTGGATTTTAAACACTGTTACCTGCCCTGAGACCTTCGGGTATAGGGTGGGATAGAAATATTAAAAATAAACTTTCAGTGCCAGTTGGTCTTCATTTTGTTCTGAAATGCACTAAACTTATGCATATTATTAAAAACACTAGTTCTGCTTACTGACAGTTTCAAAAAAGGGCAACAATGAGGCAGCATAGAAATGGCTTAGAGATTGTTTAAAAGTGAGATTGTTCACACCAGTGTGCCCCTTGCCCGTGAACATTCGAAGCGTGAAAGATGGAGTAGATCCCACACATTAGTCTATGAGGCACTTTTGAGCTGATTTATTGCAGTGTGTGGAAGCCTAATGTTGGGACTCTTTAACAGCAAATATACAAGCTGTCCATTTTCAACTCTGCACATCACTTACTTTCATAAGTCTGTTACTCGATCTTACAAACATATGATCTGTGTTTTACCATCATTTCTTGGTCATCACACAGTTTTTTTGTTAAGAGTGTAAAAAAAAAAATGTGCATTGGAAGCTCCAGATCCATCGATGCTTGGGTTGATTCTATATGGTTAAAAACCACTTGACGTATTCTGAAATATTGTAAACATCATAGATCAAATGGAGGTAAACCAGTTTTGGCTTTTCTGGGCAATTTTGCACTGCATTGGCTGCTATACCAGAACAGCAAGTGTACTAGGATCATACCTTCCACTTGCTGATGCGTTCTAAAGAAGGCCCTGTCCGCACCACACATCTTAGACCACATCGGCTGGTCCAGTATATCGCCCAGTGCAAAACTATTCTCTGATTATAAACCTGTCTTTTTTCTCCTTGTAAGCCAGCTAGTATGTACTTGCTCAGTAGCATTTTTGGGGAGCCTAAATAAATAAATACATAAATATCATCATGTCTATGGGGACATGGTGCATATTCTGTAGCAGGAATGAATGTGTGCTTGGCTACCACTAGGCTAATCCTATAATGGCTGCATAAGAATAGATTGGTTTTTGTGGTTAAATTAGGCATAATTCAGGGTTAATTCTTGCTCCCTGATTCTGTGTTGCATTTAATCCCGTCCTACAAATGATTAAAATACCAAAAGTAAGGTATTTAATATGAAAGTGAAGTTGAAAAATACAGTGACAGCAGTCAGTCAGCCTAGAACCCATCCTAGAATCCAGGCGTCCCTGGGCTCAAGTCCCCATTCATCCATGGAAGCTGACTGGATGGCCTGGAGTCATTGTCTCTCAGCCTAACAGGGCTTTTTTGAAGATAAAATGGAGGGATCAGAAATAATGAGCATTGGCTTGAGCATTTTTTGAAAGACAGACTATAAATGACATAAATAATTAATAAATTTGAAATACTGTAACAGGAAAACAAACAGACCTTTGTATGTCCATGGAAGTGTATTTTCGTCCCAGCTCATATTTGATGTCAAACTATTAGCTAATCCTTTGACCCCTGTTTTAACAGTTTATTTGGATTGCATAAGAAAGTCATCAATATGGTACACAACTTACTGTCCAGCCACGACTCCGACCCACGGTACTCTGACCCACAGGTAAAGGCACGGGTAGCTACACTGTACCTGCCTCTGATTGGAGTAATCATGGAAAGTGTTCCCCAGCTTTATGATTTCACAGGTATTTTGAATGTTGTTCTTAATCTCATGAACAATGACAAGTCTGCTGCCAGACTATTATATGATGCCTTTCTGCTGTTCGTAATTTGACAAATGCCTGAAGATTCCTAAGTTGTGTCCACAAAGAAAGCCCTTGAAATTGCTGTTGTCTCTTGAGATTCTCCATTAATGCTAATATAATATATGTAGTTTCTGGAGAAGGGATTATGTGCTGGAACCATATTTAGTTACTTTGTACACAGTAAGGCCAGTGGTGGCTTGTAGCTTTAAAGGCAAGGGGTCACAGGCGTGGACCAGCCGGTTACTGGGTGCGCCGAGGAAAAGTTAATGTTTCGATGGCATGCTTACCCACTCCTAAAGCTACAAGCCATCATGGCAAGAGACTCTTACTGGATGATAGTTACGAGGGTTTGGGTGCCCTTCTTGGTACCTTGGT
The DNA here is from genome assembly GCA_014337955.1 of Aspidoscelis marmoratus. NCBI lineage: Eukaryota > Metazoa > Chordata > Lepidosauria > Squamata > Teiidae > Aspidoscelis > Aspidoscelis marmoratus. The sequence continues at coordinate 35,690,106 of MTQE01001134.1, read as the reverse complement.
TCATTTCCATTAGTAATTTAATGGTCTAGGGAAGGGGTAACAGAGCAGACTCAACTGATTGCTCACAGTCTGTTTGCTGCCTCTCCCACTGTTTCCAGATTGTACCACTGTCTTGAAGAAGGAGCAAGACATGAAATCTCCCCCCCCCTCCCCAGTTCACTTTGCATTTGTGTGAATGAAGCCACTTTGAATATGCTAGGCTTCAAATTCACTTGGACTTCTCTTTGAATCCCTGCTGCCACCAGTCGCACCTCCAAATCCAGTCTGATCCAAATCTGATACAGATCCCCTCTGGAGGTGGCTAGGCAGTTGCTTTGAGTGTAATGAAGGTTCGAACAAAAGCATAAAAGCTTTTGCTTCACACGCGAAGGTCAGATCTCAAATACAGCAGATATTCAATTTGAATGCAACTTTTGAAACATTTGCAATTAATACAAATTGCGAAGGCGATTAACATTTTTTGCCAATCCCTAGCAACAGGTATTCTTTGCTCTCTGTCTTCTCGCTGTTTTCATGCTTGTGAAAGGCAGGTGACCAAAGAAGGGAGAGAAGCAGAGCCAGGTTCTCCTGGGATTAGCAATGCTTGAAAGGATGGGTACTCAAAATACAGTATATTCTGGCATATAAAACTACTTTATAACCCAGAAAAATCTTCTCAAAAATCAGGGGTAGTCTTATACCCTGGATGTAATCTTCTTATACGGCGAGTATATCCCAAACTCTATATTTTAACTGGAAAAGCTGGGGGTCGTCTTATACCCCCAGCCGTCTTATACGCTGGAATATACGGGTATTTTGAATGTTTTAGGTAATTTTTGGCTTGCTTCCGTGAAATCTGAAAGGAAGATTTTCGTTTTTCTGCATTGTCTCTGAGTTAAATAAGGGAATATAAAGCAGGAATGCCACGTCCTGTTGCAGTGAAAGTTCCTTAAGATTGGCTTGTTTCTTGGCAGAAAATCATAATCAGCGTGGAAGACCAAGCTGCACAGCAGTGGAGGACTATGAAAGTGAGGGTGGAAACATGATAAGTCAGACAGTTGCCATGGCAATAGCAGGAACCTCTGTCCCACAACTGACCCGGCCCAGCAGTTTTCTTCTCACCTCATCGGTATGGAACAGGTTCTTCCTCCGGTCTTCAGAAAATGGGAATGTGTAAATGATCATGCCCTTGTTGTAGGGCTGCAGGTGTGGGTGGCAGTTACAAACAGATGGCAGTAATCTTCTTGCAAGCTTTATAAAAGATAGAGAGTGGGCGGACAGAGATGACATAGCTCTGGAACAAAATTAATTCTGTTCCTGAGAGATAGTGGTACAGCATTAGCCTCATTGGCTACACTTCAAGATTGAAACCTCTCCTCTCCATTGTAAAACATTTAGAAGAGAATACCTACACATTTTAAATTAAGCTACAAACTCTGGCATCAGGTCTATTTAATCAAGATGAGTCATATTTTGTTTAGTCTGCTTTTTTAGTCTAGTTAGTCTGATTTTGGGGAGCTGTCTTCACAAAATGGTGTTCACGTGCAGATATACAATTTGAAACAATATAACAAACCAAATGTCTACTGTTCTCTGCTGTTTGATGCCAACAGAAAACTGTTCCCATGACTTTGGAACTTCCTTTTAACCAGGCTTTATCAAGCTGTTATCCTTCAGATAGTAAGGACTTGAATGCCCATTTTCTTTTTCTAGCTGAGCGGTTCTCTAGCTACTGTTCAGTTCTTTGGATATACTAGCTTGTGAGAATGTCTTTCATTTTAAAACATTGAGATGGATGATCGTTTCATATTGCTGCTTTTATTGAAATTCTAACTTTTATAGGAGGATTTGTGTTATTTTTATTTTATTTTTTTGTTGAAAATTACAGTTCTTATCTTTAAGCTGCCTTAAGTGAGTAGTCTATAAATATTTCTTTTTCTTTAGAAAATTTCAGTTAGATTCTTGCTAGAAGAACATGAGAGTAGCTTTGTTTCATCAGAGTGCTATTTCAGGATCAAATTGAACAAGCCGTAATGATTCTAATTACTTCTTTCTATACCTACAGACCAGTAGGCAGCACTCAACGTTTTCAGCTGAATCAAGTCGTAACCTTCTCATCTGTCTCTTGTGGGTCCTGAAGAATGCAGATGAAAGTGTTCTACAGAAATGGTTCACAGATCTGTCAGTGTTGCAGCTTAACCGTTTGTTAGATTTACTTTATCTTTGTGTTTCCTGCTTTGAATACAAGGTATGCTAATCACAGTGTTTAAATTTGTTTTATAAACAAGCCCCTAGAAGTACATTCCATTCCCCTTCTGCTTTTGTCTTTCAGAGCTTCTGTCAGTATAATTTTGTTCACTGCATTTATTTTTGATATCTTCGTAAAAACATTTATGTTGGTGCTGCACTTCTCATACACTTAAAGGCAGCACATAACACCTGTGTTGAGAGAGCTGCTCTGGTTTCTTATATGCTTTCAATCTGAATTCAAGGGGTGTTTTTCCACTGTCACTAGAAGTACCCATTAATGGGTACAAAAATGCCATTGCATACCCATTAATGGGTACTTAATGGGTACGTCTAGTGACAGTGGAAAAACACCCAAGGTGTTGGTAAAGATCTTTAAAGCCTTAAGCAGCTTGGGGCGCCTCCTCTCATACAGACCTACCTGTGGTTTAATATCTGCTCCGTGTCCCACCAGTTAGAGATATTTGCTGTGTTGGGACATGGGGGAGGACCTTCCCAGCCATGGCACCTCACTTATGGAACGCCCTTCCTTTGGAGGCCCGATTAGCTCCCACTCTTCTAACCTTTATATGCCAAGTAAAGGTTGGCTCTTTATTAAAGCCTTTGGGCATTAATTCACTCAAACACTATTTTAACTTCTAACTTTTAACCAATTACGCTGTTTAATACTGTTTTAACGGAGTGTTTATTGAATGTTTTATTTGTATGTGGGTTTTTATTGTAAGCTCCCCAGAGATCTTAAGATATGGAGCGGGATATACATATTTTAAACAAACAAACATTCTTTTCTTCTGAAATGTTCAGGGTAAGAAGGTGTTTGAAAGAATGAACAGTCTAACATTTAAGAAATCCAAAGACATGAGAGCGAAGCTTGAAGAAGCTATTCTGGGCAGCATTGGAGCTAGGCAAGAAATGGTACGACGAAGCCGGGGCCAGCTAGGTAAGTTGACCTTTGGCCCCAGAGGTGAATATTTGAAATAGAAGTTCCCGTCTCACACCATTCATGTTACAGTGGACCTTGTCATATCCATGTGGTAGCTCAGGGGAGTTCTGTGAGTGGGCCTAGGTGTCCAGGATAAAGACAAATGAGTATTTGATACTAAGGCAGGACAAGCAGTGAGTTTCTTTTTTATGAAGAGAATCTGCAGCAGCCTTTAGTTCTGGACTTGTGGATGTTAAGGCATTCTGCTGGAGCCTAGTTTTTGTGTTCATTTTCAAAGCCATTTTTATATTTGCTTTGTTTTCTAAAGTACAGTATTTGTAAAATACGTTAATTATCCTCAGCCGATGGAATGATATTCCCTCTGAGGAACATCAAGTAATGTCCTTACATACCCTGAGATATTCAGTGGAGGTATGTGCCTCTCCACCCTGACCTCCACCAGTCTGTCTTTGAATACCATTAGAATTCGTAACATTTTAATAATTCCTAGTTTTCATTTTTTAAAAACCAATTTTACCTGACCTGAGACTATTGGTATAGGGAAGAAAATTTGTGCCACATTTGAGGTCAAATTTTCTGAGGGCACGCTAAAGTATCATTATGCTACCTGTGCTTACTTTGACTAGTGGGCTTGAGAAATATTAAAAGCTTTAAAAATATTTTCTTGCAGAAAGAAGTCCTTCTGGGAGTGCATTTGGAAGTCAGGAGAACCTGAGGTGGAGAAAGGATATGACCCACTGGCGACAGAACACAGAAAAACTTGACAAGTAATGCTGCCTTATCCAAATACATGGACACCGAAATGATCATTTAGTGAATTTAATGTTTGGCTTTAATCCCATAAAATCTCCAAGAACACAGCATGTGCCTGTCTAAATCTATACTAGGCATGGAGTAGTCTCTTAAAACTAAGCTTTGAAAAGTAGTTATTGCTCACAAAAGAAGATCCGTAATCATATACCACTCATTCTAAAGGAATTGTTTTATTTACGGTCATCAGAGACCAAGTTAAAACAGTGAAGTTAAAATAAGAAATTTAAAACAGAGTTTAAAATGTACCACTTAGTTGGGAATAAGCCTCTTTAAACTTAGTAGGATTTATTTCACAGTACAAACATACCAGATTGTGCCATAACTGAAGGCTGCAATAATCCATTCTATAGTACATCCAAGAACCATTAGGCCTACTTGAATCAAGTATTCATGCCATTGGTCACTTGATGCATTATTGCTTTTTGGAGTTCTCAGAGCTTGCTTCTTTGCAACGCTAATCCAACACTTTGGTTGTTTTTCCACATGTGCTGTGATTTTAGAAGCAACAAACCAGTCAGGTATTGTAGCATTGAGATACTGTATTGCTTTGCTTCTTGTTTATTATGTACTTTTACAGTTCCTCCCTGCTGTTAATGTTTGGCAGAAGCTTTCTGTGCCTGTGTATGACTTAGTAATCCTTTTTGCAACATAAGCACTTGCAAGTCTTTGAAATAGCTGGATTATTAATTAGGTGAAGGTATTATGGTCTTAGCTTTGCTTGGCATGCTTTCTGATGTTTTAAAAAGACTCGGTGCTCAAACTAAGCTGCTTTACAGTGTGTGTATAATGTAATATGTAAAAGTCTGCATTTCCTTCTGCCACATAGGTCGTGAGATGTATCTGAATATTTTAGTCTTATCTCTTTGTCCCTGTCATAATATTACAGAGGTTCACGGGCATTGTCCCAGAGCAAAATAATTATGTCATCTTAAGCTGTTTTTACTTTGATTAAGATGAAACTCTAGGAACTGTGGTAAAAAAAATACACTACCCTACAAGGGCATGGTTTTTGAGAACTCTGAAGGTTAAAGGTCTTGTAGCATTTCTAGGACAAGGACATATGCTTCCATCTGCATGTTGTATTTGTGTCTAGCACAGCGTGAATCCATGTCCTGAAAACAAATATTTAGCCCTAAAGATGATAATGCTCCCAGTGCTGCCATCCAGAGATTGTAAATGCTTGACAGTTTTGCTGTCTGTTGAAGGAACTGCATGACCTAGAAACAAAAATGGCAGGATGCTGTTCTCAGAAAGTCCCAGTCTACCTATTTTTGCATGCCAAAGATACTATATAGTCATCAGTCTCTCTAGAAGGAACTGAGGAAAATTCCAGACTGAAATCCTAGAAAACCTCTGCCACTCAGTACTGGCCATTTTGGGCTCTATAGATAAACATCTGATTTATTATTTCCAGACATATGACTGGATTATCTGAAGAGAAGAATCACTGCCTGTAATGTTACAGATTCTTGGTATAGATTCAGAATCTACTGTCAGGCTGCCTTCACAGGTGTAAAAAAAGAAAAGCAGGTCACAGGTGCCTTTGATAATAACATGTGACTCATGTTTTCATGCCTAATCTACCCTTCCTAGCCTAGAATGTTTATGAGACAGAGAGGGCCAGACTGGCATGCAAATGAACCCACCTGCTAACCGTCCAAGTCACCTCAGAGATGCTTTTTACTGCATGTGAATGCAGTTTTATTTGTATTTCTATCCCAAATATACCCTAAGGTATGGGAGCAGATTGCAGTGAAGCCAATATAACCAATACCATTAAAAATGGATTAATTTTAAAAAGTCCCTTTTCTATCACTTAGCCCCCCCCCTCCCCAATATCCTATTTAGACACACTGGGTATAAGGCTGTTAGGCAGGATTTCACCTAGTAGCTACTACCAGGATGATGGACATAAAGAAGATAGAATAGAGAATAACCAAGGGAGATGCGGAAAGCCAAATACTTGAATAATGCCCTTCTATGAACTGATGAAGTATGAAGGTTCATTGACAAGTCTTGTATCTATTTTTTGTTTTCTCAAGTTTTCCTTCTCTTTTCCCACCATTTCCCATTTTTCCCTTTCCCTGGTGGTCCTTTATATTTTTTCTCCAGTATCAGTGCATTTTTTTTAATACAACAGGTAGTCATTTTATTTGGAACCTCCCAAAATGTGATTCTAAAAATCTGTTAGCACCACCCTGTGTTCATCTAGTGAACTGTACTATTGTCTTCATTTTTTCATTCAGGTTAAAAGGTTATCTTCCTCCGATGTAGTCTTGTGTTTTTCGTATTACAGCTCATTATCTATGGCTACTACATTTAAAAAATCATTTAGCATTTTTGCAAGACATTTCTATACTGCTGTCTGTTAGAAATCTCAAAGCTGTTTTTAAGAAGGAAAAAAGAACAATATTAAATTCTAATCAAAATAAGGCTAAAGCAATAGCTATAAAACAAAACAGTGCTAAAAGAGTGGAATGGACAGGAACAGGGAAGCAATCCCACTGTGTTTACACAGGGAAAACCTGAATGGTCTTCACTAAGAGTCTAAAGCAGCGGTTCTCAACCTTCCTAATGCCGCGACCCCTTAATGGAGTTCCTCATGTTGTGGAGACCCCCAACCATGGGGGTGGAGCAGCTGGGAGGTGGGAGGGAAGGGCGGTGGGAGACTCGTCGTGACCCCCCTGAAAGGGTAGTTCGACGACCCCCAAAGGGGTCCCGACCCCCAGGTTGAGAACCACTGGTCTAAAGCATGTAATAGAAGGCATATCCAGTGGTGACTGGTAATGGAGGGTGCCAGCAGAAGTTCCTTTCCCCCAACACACCACATTCATTGAGTAGCCTTTTAGGAAACACCTGTGCTGTCATGAATAGCTTCTTTTTGAGCGCATGTCAGACAGATAACAGATGCATATACAATCTTCCCTGACTTTGGTTTTGCTTCATAATGTTTAATTCAGCCAGTGTAGCAAACCATTGGCTATCCAGATACTGTGGGATATCAGATCTAAGCATCATACACAGTAGTCAGAATTTTAGGAAATATTTTAAAAAATTAAAGGTATCAAGTTGGGAAGGATTACATTATCTGGAGATGTTCGGAATTAAACCAATGGCCTGCTGCATGCAAAGCATACCTGTTACTTGTGAAACTCAAATGGAGTACCTGTGAACAGAATGCTGGTTGCTTGGTTCTTTGGATTCCATGTGTATGTGTAAATGTTTGTTTCCACTATCAAAATAGACTGTTACCATAATATTGGCACACCCACGGGCATTTTTAAGCAACAAAATAGAGCTTTTTTAAAAAAAAAATCAACTAGAGGTAATATACCTTTTCAATTTCCCTACCAAACACATTTATTTCTCCTTCTAGGATAAAAGGTTTGTTTTCATTACTTTGTTATTTTAAAAATGATTTTAAAAATTTGAAATGCTTTCTTTAGATCCCGAGCAGAGATAGAACATGAAGCACTTATAGATGGCAATTTGGCAACTGAAGCAAACCTGATTATTTTAGATACTTTGGAGATAATCGTTCAGGTAAGAATGGGAAGGGATAATTTTGCAGAATTCCCAGTGATCTACATGATAAAATGATGTTAATGTATGTACAGAGTTGTGTTGGAATATGCAGAATGAGTCCTTGGAATAGCACTGTGTAAAATCCCATCTGGCAGCGTTTCATGTTGCAACCAAGAAATTCCAAACAGATAGCTCCATTAATAAGATGCAAAGCGGTAGCTTTATTGACATTAGAGAGAGCAGTATAAACACTACTCAGCTAATTCATTTACAGATCAAGACAGATTCTGCTATTAGTCTATGCCTACATTTTAGCATAACATCATTCATGGACAACTTCATCCATTGTCATAACATGAACAGCATGTTATGGCTACTGGCATGGGAACCGGTCATGGTGACCTTGTGAGCTTTGCACACTGTATTTTTCTGTTCCTGACTACATTAACCTTTGACAAGTTGGTAATACCTACAATGAACCTAGTAAAAAAGGCTTATTCTGAAATAATGTCATAAGCCTTTTGTCAGTGTGTTTTTCCTGATGTTTCCTTTTATCAGTATATCTACCGTAAAGTCACATAAGCAAGAATGGAAAATACTGGTAATCCAGAAGTAATTTTATTTTATTATTATGTCATTTTTTTTGTGTGTTCTAATATTTTTATTATATGTCAGCTGTACAAGATCCCTGCGTCCATTCCAAATCTATTCAATAATACCTCCAAACTTTCTGAAACTGGTTTGAGAGTTATGCAAGAGGAGAGGGGAAAGAAATAGGAAATATCTTTGATGTAAAGAGAGAATGGATCCAGAAATGTTACAGGAGTCCTCTGTGATGAAATGACCTGTTCTATTGCCATTTTGTACTCTAAGCATGCTGAGTATTTTGCTAAATGTTTATACATTCTCCTAACTTTGTCCATAGACTGGGGATGCCACGGGTTCAGTATCAGTCCCTCACATGCATACACATTGCTTCCATTTGAGATTGCTGCTGCTGCCATAGACGACTTCAAAGTAATTTTGTCTCCCTCATTCAATTATTAATGCCTTTGGTTTACAGACAGTCTCTGTAACTGAATCCAAAGAAAGCATTCTTGGTGGAGTACTGAAGGTTCTTCTGCATAGCATGGCCTGCAATCAAAGTGCTCTTTACTTGCAACACTGTTTTGCTACTCAGAGGGCTCTGGTGTCAAAGGTTAGTGCTCTTGGACGTGAAAAACAAAGTGGAGAGATATTGTTTAAACTGATATTTGAGTACTGTTAAACTGTGTTCTAGCACAATGTCATTATGATATTTCGGACTGTGCCTTTAGTAATCTACGGTGATAGCAGCCGTAGTCCATAATACCATAAGGACACCAAGCTCAAATCAGAGTTTTATTTTAGTGTTTTGTTCCCTTGTTTTGTAAGTGAAATGTGGGGATAATTTTATCTTCTCTAATAGTTCCCAGGAAACCTTAGTTTACCTGTTGTACTGGAACCTGTATACAACTAGACCAAGATGTACGATGACAAAATATCTCCTGTTGCAGGTTTTAGTATTGCTCAGTACTAAATGATTTTGTTCTCAGATGGATGCAAGCAGACTTACATAGGGTGATGTCCTAGTGCACCAGCTGACCTCAACTGATAGGGGGAGCCCACTGTGGTGCCCACACTAAATTTTAGTGCTGGGAAAAGTAATTTTAAAAGTGTAATGAAAGCGTATTCAATGTGTTTTGAGGAAGAGTCTAAACTGACAGCTTAAACAGATAAGGGAGGGGCAAAGTCTCCCTAATTAGCATAATGGGAGGGGGAGGAGCACACTCCACCAATCAGGCGTCGAGTTTGGACTAGTGAAGGAGTATAAAACCCGCCTGCTAGAAGAAAAAGATTTGTCCTTGCTTTGGGGTTTTGGGGGAGGAAGACAGGTTAGACTGTTTCTTTACCTCAGGGAAAGATCCAAGCATTGGTCCCGAACTTCTGAGCTGGAGAATAGGCCAGAAGGGGTAGAAAGGAAAAGGAACTGTGAAGTTAAGACTTAAGTGTGAAATCTAGGAACTAAGGGGTGTGGCTGTGAATTGACAGACGTGTATTCTTCTTCAGATCTTTTATTGTGTTTCCTGTTACGAAGAATAAAAACTGTTGATTTATTCCTTTGAGGAGTCTCTGCCAGCTTTCCTTATTCTAACTCGGAAGGGGTTACAGCAGCAAAGATCTCTATAGAGATCAACCAAGGAAGCTGGGAGGGGTTAAAATAAAACAGCCAGAAGTTTATAGAGGCTGGAAAGTGAAGAAACATAGAAAGCATTGTTGGTGTCCGCTTGTGGGGTGCGAGGCTAAAACTGGTATATAGACACGCTACCAGAAACATATATAAAACACGCTACCAAGATTCTAAAATTATAAAAGGCGTGAAGAGTGTAAGCTGGCTCACACTGGGGGATGGGCGGCACCACACCCACCTAGATTTAAAGACTGTGCCTCTCCTTGTTGGTCTCCAGTTCATCCTTGGTCAAGCAGCTGGCCACACCGTCAACACCCTGTGTCGTCTGAGGAGGTGTTTTCCAACATTTTGTTGGAGAAGAAGGATACATTGTATTTGAGCACCTATTTAGACCCCATTTGTTCTGATGGCATCTCTCATACGTTGCATTTTTAGTTTCCAGAGCTCCTATTTGAAGAAGAGACGGAACAGTGTGCTGATCTGTGCCTTCGTCTTTTGCGTCACTGTAGCAGTAGCATCAGCACTATACGCTCTCATGCCAGTGCCTCTCTATACCTCCTTATGAGGCAGAACTTTGAGATTGGAAATGTAAGTAGAATATTTATAGGGTACAATCAAATAGATGGAACAGTATGGATTTTTTGACGCACATGTTGATCCTCATTATCTGTAAGGGTTTCATTTGGTCCAAATCCAGCCAGTTACTTCCTACAGGCAGCAATCAAGCACCTCAACTGCTTTCCCTGACTCAGAAGGAATTGAGGTAGAGCTGGTATCATCCATGTACTGATGTCATTCTACTCTAAATCTCCATCTTCCAGCATGGAGGACGAACACATGAGAGTTCCCAAGGGATCAGATATAAGTTCCCCATTGCTACTTTTTGGAGCCTACTCAAACATAATAAGAGAACTATTGTAGAATGGTGTTTCCAGGTCCTAGTCTGTGAAGTCACTTAATATATAAACCCTGAATGACTTGGGCCACAAATATTTGAAGGAATGTCTTGTCCCATATCTGACTGGCCACTAAGATCAGAAGTTTAGGGCTTTCTGTAGTTCCATTACTTCAGAGTTGTAAGGAGTGCTAGCACATGAGAGAGCGTTTTCTTTCGCAGCCCCAGTGAAAGCCCCAGTTGCCTAAATTATATGGTTTTGGGAACATGGTTAAAACATGCCTATTCAACCAGTCCTTTGATGCTTAGCTTCCTCTGAGTGCTGTCCTACCAGGGAAGAACAGAAGGAGGGTTACATTTTAAATACGTTTTAGAACATTTTGTTGTTTTTATCTTTTTATTTATTATGACCTGCACGGGAATCCTAAGGTTAAAGGTGGGACATAAATCCTCAAATGAATGAATGAAAAACTTCTGTTGGGTACTTCCTAGATACTTTAAAAGGAGTATATGTTTACCTTAAATAATCCAGCCATAAGAAGATTAATAGAGTTTCTGAAATAGGGAGGCTTTGGAAAATAGGGAAAAATTAAAAAATCCTGCTGTGTTTCCTGGTTTGAGATTGTTAAGGATACTAAACTACTGATCTTTAGAACATTATAATTACTAATGCATAAATGGACCAGTAACAAACCCTCTTTTTCAGAATTTTGCCAGGGTAAAGATGCAGGTTACCATGTCTCTCTCATCATTAGTAGGAACATCTCAGAATTTTAATGAAGAATTTCTGAGACGTTCTTTGAAGACCATTTTGACTTATGCTGAAGAGGACTTAGAATTAAGAGAAACAACATTTCCAGATCAGGTGAGGAGAACTCTGATGTTAGATTAAAGAGTATTTTGCCTTCTTGAGACCAGAGGAATTCTTCATAAAGTGCCAGGTAATCCAGGTGAGGAATGCCTCCACTTATCAAGGTGAATGCACAGCATGTTTCAATTTCAGTTGATCAGTTTAAAATGTTGGCTATAAAGTTCAGCATTTTAATGTTCTTTTATTTTTTTCCTACTTTCTCTTGCTACTCTCACTAGGTTTTGTATTTTTTAATGTGCCGTCTGAATTCTAATGTTACAAAATGTTGTATAGAAATGTTTTTAAAATAAAGAGAGTTTAAAACTATAAAATGGGCTAATTTGTAAATAAATGCATGACTTATGTGGGAATAAGCCAATTTTAATCTGTTTATTTAATCAAGCTGTACAATCAAACTGCAGAATATCTAAGTGAAGGCAGTCAACAAATATTGTGCGGCTAACAAGTATACAATTGCTAAGACATTTGATGGTGCATGAAAGCAAATTGTTCTGTCTCTCTCAGGCCCTTTCTGCACTTGCCCTTATTCTGGAATATATCTCGGGATATCTCAGGATACCTGCATGCCAATGCCTACTAAAGCCTGTACTAGCATTTGGACAGCAGGTCCCTATCTTGAGATATATTCCATAATAAGGCCAAGTACAGAAAGGCCTTTATATATCTATTACATATCTATTAACCACCAATCTAAATTAAGAAGCAGATACTATTTGGGATGTCATATTTGTTACACATCAGTTTTTGGGACTTTTCAGGTTCAAGACCTTGTGTTCAACCTCCATATGATCCTGTCTGACACAGTGAAAATGAAGGAACACCAGGAGGATCCTGAGATGCTGATTGATTTGATGTACAGGTAAAGTTTTACAGGACTTTCAACTAGCTGAGAAACCCTGAGTAAACCAGCAAGCACTGATGCGGGTCCTTTGGTTTTTCAAATATTAGAATTGCAAAAGGTTACCAGAATTCTCCTGATCTGCGACTAACCTGGCTGCAGAACATGGCGGGAAAACACTCTGAGAGAAACAACCATGCAGAATCTGCTCAGTGCTTGGTTCACTCTGCGGCCCTTGTGGCTGAATACTTAAGCATGCTTGAGGATCGGAAATATCTTCCTGTAGGATGTGTTACATTTCAGGTAATGCCTTTTATTTACCACATTGCACTTAACGGGGTTTTTCATCTTCCCATGGAGAAGTTATATTAAGTCCAAGAAAAAAATAGCATAAGGGAATACTCGGGCTCCTGAAAGAATACCTGCCTAACATAGGTGTATTGAAGCAGTGTGCTGATATACCACATATTAAACCCATTAAGCAAAACCTTTTTTAATTTCAGCTGTGTTCTAGGTTCTTTGCAAGTCTTTGTCCTCTTGTCAGTTTTCCAAAATAATTTCCCATTCCTAATAGGTGTTAGAGCTATCTGTCAATGCGTTCCCCTCTTACAAAGGGCAAACAAATGTATAATCAAAGACATAGAAATGTTGGTAATTGGTTTGTCATAGAGCTTTGTGACAAAAAAGTTTCTTGATTAGTTATCTGAATGCTTCACTTAGTGGTCCAGTTATATTAAGAAGCACAACACTGCCGACAACTTTAAAGATAGATGACTGGGTTAGCTTCAGCATTCTGATTTTAACTCAAGAAAACTCTCCTTACAGAAAACTTGAATTATCCAATCTTCTCCCTTTAATGCTCTTAATCTTACCATTAATGCCAGCAGTGGCAGAATGATAAGTACACTGGAATCCATTGCTTGAGGTCAAGAAAATCACTAGCCCTACCTGGTAGATAGAAAAGGAATTCAAAGAAACAAGACTTGAGAATTATTGGGAAAAACACTATAATTTGATGGGATGCTGTTTTAATCCAGAAAGGAGGAACCTGGAGTCTCTGCCAATTATCTGCTCCAGGTAATAGTGGTTAATGATCAGAGATTATAACCCATGACCATAGGTTGTCTTATTTTTTGGGATAATCACAAGTATCCTCATTAGGTATTGTTTGTAGACCAATCTAACAATTGTTCAATTTGAAAAGTGACACACTAGATGAATCTTACTTGGTTCTTGATTTTGATGCTATTAACTATAATGAAGCATAATTACTAGGAATGTGCAAACTAGAATGAAGCACAAAGAATTCAGGAAAGCCAAAGTACTACGGAGTGTTTAGAAACAAGAGCATCCCCTTGTTGCTCAAGAGCACAGTCTGTCCTGTTTTATTAGGTTGGTTTCAGTTACTGCAGACTAAAGACGTGGACAAACTGCTTGCAGATATACTTTCCTCTGTGTGTTCCCTTGAGCTTTGCCTGGCATGGAGTGATTAATGCTTCTTTGCAGGAAGGAGAAGTATCACCTGCACTAAGCAATCATGCGCCCAGTCCTTAAGAGGTACTCCCTGGGCACAATAATTCTTAAACTGACCTCCCACTTTTGGGAAGGTACTGATTATCTGGAACTATTCCAATCTAGCTTTACTCAGAGCCAATTCCTGAGACTACCTTGATTGTCCTGATGAATGACCTTTGGTGGGAGAGAAATGGGGGTTTACAACTTTTTGGGTACTTCTAGATCTTTTAGCAGTTGTTGATACTGTTGGCTGCAGTATTCTGTTAGAACTGTTATGGAATCTGGGAATTAGAAACACTGTTCTCAGTGGTTCCAATCCTATCTTCATGGGAGATTCCGAAGAGTGCAGTAGTATGGAGAAGGGAGGAATTGTCATTGATCTTCCTGGAAGCTCACTTGTAGGATCAGTTCTGTCACCTTTGTTGTTTAGTATCTATAAGAAGGCGCTGTGATGCATCACCTGAAGGTCTGGAGTAAGATGTTATCAGTATGTTGATGACACTTAGCTCTTCACCTCTGTTCTATCTGAATCAGGTGAGGTAGTTCGGGTACTGGATGCAGTGATAGGCTGGACACAGTCCAATAAATTGGAGATGAATTTGGACAAGATAGAATTACTGTATGTCCCAGGTTCCTGTGTGAGATAAATTAAAAAATACTCTTTTCTTAAAAGTTGCAGTTCTCTGGAAAAAAAGAGGTTCAGAGTTTGTGTCCTTCTGGACCCCTGTTTGTCAGTTAAATTTCAGGTGGCAGCATTGGCCAGGACTACTTATTTCTATTTTAAATTATTCCAATTGTTAAAGTCCTTCCTGAAGAGGGATAATTGGGCCACAGTGACCCATGTTCCTGCAACCTCTACAACCATACAGTCCACACGGGGCTTCTCTTGAGAGTTTCGCAGGATTCCATTAATAAAGGAATCCAGCTGATCCACACTAATTAAAGGGAGGGTTGAATTCTTGTATGCACATTCCTAGTAGCTATGTATTGATGTGATCCATTAGGTACTATAATTGATACTGGTATTGTAGTAGAGTTTAGTAATTGTTTTATATTCCCCAGAACATCTCCTCAAATGTTCTAGAAGAATCAGCAGTTTCTGATGATGTTGTGTCCCCAGATGAAGAAGGGATATGCTCTGGAAAGTATTTTACTGAAGCGGGTCTGGTTGGATTGTTGGAACAAGCTGCAGCATCTTTCTCCATGGTAGAACAGTTTAATATGCTTACTTCATTCAACAATACCTCACAGTTATATATTTTACAAGCAGCCAACCTCAGTTGAATGTGGTTGCATTCCATCTAAGTTGTTGCAGTGGAAGTAGTACTGGCCTAATTTGTTTATGGACCAGGCCACACACTGAGAATGATGTAAGATCAATTGCTGTCTAGCTATATATTTAGGTGAACCGTTTTAATTCATAACTGTGACTTCAACTGCATGCACATACAGCAGAAAAACCATCTCAGAAGCAACTTAGGGGCAGTAGAGTGCGACACTCATGTGTTCATGCATCTCTAATCCACCTTTTGTAGCCTAGAATGTTCATGAGAGTTGGAGGGGCAGACTGATACGTGAACGATCCCACCTGTGAACCACTTGTAAGCCATCTCAGAAGTGGTGGGTTTTTTTCCCCACTGGGTGTGAATACAACCTAAATTTCTATTATCTGAAGTGAGCCTTAACTGTGAACTCTGTTTATCCATAGAGTGGAAATCCCTAAAAGGGTTGTTAATTTTAATTACAGGTAAATAATGTTTGGATATTCATCAGCTGCCTATGGTGCTGGCAGGCCATTAAGTAGTGGCTGATTGTAGTGCGAATGAGTGTGGTAGAGAGAGTTTAAGAAATCAAGAAACACAGATTTTTTTGTTAGTTGAACTGAACATAGTTCAGTTCTCTTCCACCCTTGGCTCCACTTTCTGAATTAATGGAGCAAGAAAAGATAAGCGAAGAAGTTTCATCCCTGCAAAGCATCCTGGAATGGAAAGAGAGAAGGCATAATATACTTTGAGTATTTAGAGGTCAAGGATATCTTTCTATATACACCATGATTTTTTCAAAGTTGTGCTAGTCTTTATAAGATGCAGAAGTCTTGTAGGATACAGAAACTTGTATAAGGGTTCATGCTGTCTAAAACTGATTAATCGAAACTGTGGCGGTTATTTATTTATTTATTATTTACATTTCTATCCCGCCCCATACCCGAAGGTCTCTGGGCAGGTGACAACAGATTAAAATAGAATATACAGTAAAAGACATCAAAAGTTCAGCAAATATAAAACAATATACAATATGTTTGAAATAATAGTTTGTGCCCAAAGTTTGTGTTCCACGGGATGCAATAAGCAAGCATCATTTGGCATCCCAACACAACGGCTCTTGTATTGTCTGCTTCATGCCTCAGTAATAAGGCATACATTCATTATTTTTTAGCTATCTTTAGAGTACGAGATTTTACTTGAACCAGCTTGCTTGTGGCTAATTTTTAATTACACTTTTTCTCTTGTGTAATGAGTGCTTATATTCCAGGAAACTACCATACTATGTAAAATTTAACTAGAAAAGCAATCCCAGCGATACTTCCCTCAACTCCCATTTTTCCATACCCAGCATTTATGTCTGAGGCATAGTTTTAACTTAATACAGTGGCTTAATCTATTATGTTATGGGAGGAAAGAGATTTATCAGACAAGTATAAGCAAAATTGCCCTTTAGGAGGCTTCATAATAAGAGGAAAGAGTGTACATGATAGTTCCATTACATATTGTTTGTTCTGCTTCGAAAACAAAAGTGTTCCTAAATAAGCATTGCAGTATTTTAATCCCACCCTGTGCTCACAATACTGTTTGTATATTTTTTGATAACTTAAGAGAACCGTCTGACACAGATTATTTTGTAGGCTGGCATGTATGAAGCCGTCAACGAAGTTTACAAAATCCTTATACCAATTCATGAAGCTAACAGAGATGCTAAGAAATTGGCCACAATTCATGGTAAACTTCAAGAAGCATTCAGCAAAATAGTGCACCAGGTAATGACTTGGACTCCTGACTGTGTGGAGGTGGATATTTGGGGGAAATTTTCCCCTTCTCTTATATAACATAAGCACTAAAAATACAGGGACCTTGTGAAGAATATTAGAAAGTAAAAGAACCAGCAGAACCAAGAAAAGCTAGCAAATTTTCCTAATTCCCCCTTACCATCAATCCTTCCAGACCATTTTACTTGGGTCAGGTCATTGCTGTGTGTTGTGTTTACAGTTCAAGTTTTTATCAGTTCTTAACAGTTAACAAGTACTTGAAACCAGGATTTGGAGTTAAGGGCGCAATCAGATAGTGCTTTTTTCAGTTGCCCCTTTAGAGAGGAGCACCCCATCTATAAATGCACAGATATGTATATCAAACAGTTAATCAAGTAAGTGTCCAAAAGCCTATTTGATTTTTCCACACTTTTATCCTCGTTTATCTCCACGTTAGAGGAAGGCGCACACACATGCAGTCTGATTAAAATAAGTACTCATACTGGAAATTTCTTTATTGTTATTGGGTACCATTCAGTCATGGCTGAGTTCTGGTTGGTTGCATCGACACCTTTATGCCGTTTTCTTGCCAGACATACAGAAGTGATTTGCCATTGCCTACTTCCAGGGAAAGACTGGGGATTAAACCAGCAGCTCTGCTTTCCAAGCACTTTTCTCTACTAGTGAGCTAAGGCCACTCCCTTCTTGATAATGAAGATATAGGAAAATGAAAAGGAAATAAGAAAAAAATGCATCATCAAGCTTTTCATGCTAAAGCTAGATGGTGCTAAAAGTGGGTCCAGCCATAAAGCGAATATGAACTGACTCGGTGACCCAAATGTGTCAGCACTAGCCAAACTGATTCCAGTTATTGAGTCAGGTGCTTTACAGTGTTGTGTAGGTCCTTATTCTTTAATACATAAAGATGGTCATCTTTTATTTCTGTTCAGTTTTATTTCTTTAAATTATCATTTACAATTATATCTAAAATACTGTTTTTGGCAACTGTGAAACATAGTTTTTAATAAGAGCATAAGCATCTGTTCAAAACAACTTGCACTATCTGCTATGGATGAAACAAGGTAACATAGAAACGCTGATGTTTGTTGGATTAATAAAGTTTCTTCTCCAGTTTAAAATTAAGCACAACAATGTAGAACTTAAACAGAACCAATCTGAATTTTATCAGTTGAACTCTATGCTGTTATAGTGCAATGAGATGTACCAGTTGCAGGTGGTCAGAGAATTTACATTGATATTTTAATGTTGATAAAGAGAATATGATTTCTCTGTGCTTTTGAGTGAAATTAAGGGTGTTTTTCCACTGTCATTAAAAGTACCCATTAATGGGTACACCCTAAGAGTACACAGGACCAGCAAGTGTAGTAGGAGCCTCTGTCCTGTACATGGGTGAGAAGGGACCTCTGGGTGTCCCCTCCCTTAGACTGTACCAGCAAGTGGAAGGGAGGATCCTTGTATACTTGCTGCTCCAGTATATTAGCCAGTGCAGAATCCCTGTAAAAAAGGCAAGTATTAACATGTAACTAAGGATGGCATCTTATTGATATAGTTATATTTTAGTTTGGCATCTAAGAAGGAGTGCTGATGTTTTTGTGCCTTTTTTGTTTATTTGCTTTTTATTACACAGAGTACTGGCTGGGAGGTAGGTAATATTTTAGCTAGTAAACATCACTAATAGATTGGTCTGATGACTTTTGCCCATGCTTTACCCACATGTGCTAGCTGTGGGTGTTTCTGTTGCTGTCTGCTATTGAGCTGAATTAATTAACCAAAGAGATATCAGTAAAACTGTTGTGGTCATTTTAGACAATTTAGGTAGTGCATGAAAGCCTCTGTATTACGACACTAATGAGGTTCTTTGGTGAATGAGCCACTTTATACCATCACTAGTTTGTTATTTTTATATTCCATTTCTCATCAATAATGACAGACATATCATCTCTTCCTACCATATTCTCACCCCCAACACAGGGGTCGATTTAAGTTCTAGTGATCAGAGATTTTGGAGGAAAAACCAACCAACCAAAAGAAGAAACAATTTTTAAAAAACAAAAACCTGTTTCCCATTAATAGCATATAATTGTTATGCTCCTGCCGAACCACAGTTCATAAAAAAAGGAAAACCCTTAAAGAGACCAAGAACTGTTAGTTACCTCACTCAGCAAGCCTCACTCAGCGAGCTGCTTCTTCTTCTTTTCTTTCTCTTTATGCACTGTTTGGGATTATATTCTAATGGAAAGGAGTGTATAAATATTTTAAATAAACAAATGGCCTACATTGGTGCAGGAGAGCATTGTGTAAAAGCATAGGGAACTAGTTTCTCTGCAGAGCATGGCTGCTGACATTATTCCTCTATTTGTGGGACAGGACAGGACATGTTCCTCTTGCCCAAAATGTCAGCACAGAGGTACACTGAGCCTCAGTCTGCCTGGGCAACGTGGCTCTGTCTGTGAAGAGAGGGACAGTGGTGATGGCCACATTCTATGGAGAATTGAGTTCCTTGCACCTTTTACACAGTGCTCACCTTCTCCATATTAGGCTGTAGGTGTTGTAGAGCCTGGATTTGTTGGGTGAGTCAACTGACAGTCCTAGAATTTTCTCAGTGGTTTGTTTCTTATGAACTGCAGCTTGGCAAAAACCTAATAACTGTAGCATTTATACAATAGTAGTATGCTCTGAGCAAATCTATGCACATTTAGGCCCTGATCCAGAATTACTTAGAATTAAGTTACATATATCAGGGAAAATAAAGATTCTTGGTCAGAGAGATACAAATTTCACTCTGTTAATAGCTATTAAGTGAGCTATTACATCAGAATCCTGATCATGAGAATGTTCCTGAGTCTAATAGAAGTCATTTACCAAAGTTTCCCTTGCAGAACAAAACCTATCAGCTTATATTTTTTAAGGCCTCTTCTTTCAAGATCTTTAATATTAGAAAATAATTCCTGATGGATCAGAACTGGGCAGATAGTCTATCTCCAGGAATTACAACAGAGTTTGACCTTCAATAGGCTTACCCATCAAAGTTATGTTTCTTAGATAGGAAACAAAAGTATGATTTAAAACCTATCACAAGATTTCCCCTGTCAATAATTTTTGGGAGGAACTAAAAATGTTGGGTCTTTTATTCCTTGTTTCTTTCTGGTTTTGCAATGGGTCACTAGTGCCTCTCTCACATCTTCATTGAAAGCAGGAATTCATCAGGGGCAGACTTTCTAACTTTATCTGTTCCCCAGCAAAACAAATTTTTAAAGAAAAGTTTACTTTTTACCACATTGAAGGATATCAGGCTTGAGATGTGGCTGTTATGCAGTAAGCATAGGGTGTCCACGAACAGTTATTTTCCACTGCTGAGTTCATGAAAATAATACGGAAATTAAAGCTAAGCCAATACCTGTGTTTATAATTTTGCTTGTATTTCCGTTTAGGGGATATATGGTATCATTTACCATCTCAGTAACCCATTTTTTTTTTCATTCTTTGCACTTTAGAAGGCACACAAACACTTTTTCCCTTGGGAAAAAGGCCTGAACAGTCTTAAGGCTTCAAAACACAATAATCATATTTAATGACTGACTTAGTCTACAAATGGTCCTTTCTATGTCTGTTCCAGCTGTACCTTGAGGCCCTAACTATCTGGGCCTGTGTAAGAAAACTAACGACTCAGCTTCAGTTTGGTTGGGAAAACTGTTTTGAACTTGCTGTAATATTTACTCTTTGAAGGCTACTAAATAGTTTTAATGTGGTCCTTCATACTGAACATATTCCAAGCCCAGCTACTTTTCCAAATTTCATGCACAAGTAAACAAGGGAGAGCGTTGAGGTACATCACAGTTGCTACAGCAGAGAAGATAGGTATAATTCTGGAAATTGACAGTTACTCTAACAGATTAATAACACTTGTGGCAAATAACAGGGAATGGGACAGACGATTGGTGTATCTGCAGATGGAATCTCCTCCCTTGCCATTGAGTTGTTGGAGCAGCTTTCTCTGACAGTACATTCATAGCAGTGGGAATGAGGTGCAGTAAAAAACTAAGGCAATAGTCATGGTTCAAACTTGACATCCACCCATATGTTCGCTAAAGAGATAAGGACATTCCAGGGATTTTAAGATCAACTCTGTTCTTTGGGAAATGAGCAGAACTCTTGCACACAGTAAAGGATTTTATTTGTCTTGGTTTCAGTAGCTTTTGAGTTTTTCTAAACATCCTTAGAGTTTCCAGTTATGAGCCAACAGGAACTAACATGGTCACACATTCTAAACCTACTTCACAGGGAAATGTATTTGGAAAACATCTGAAGAAATTGGTACACTGCTGTCAATACATGTGTTTTTGCACTTTTCTCCATAAATATTGGTATGGCACTGGAATTTCCACACATACTCTGTGCAGAATTGGTTGATGCTTGCATTTTTGTCCAACCTTAGATCTCCATGTTACATTGACACACCTATGTTGAATAGGTGTTGCCCATGGTATCTACATGGTATGACAGCCATTTGTTTAGGCCTGCTAGCTCCTTAAGGGACCCTATTCAAAGTATTACATTTGTCCTGCAAAAAAGAATAGCTTAGATAATTTTAAACTCACCCTGCCCCATATTAGGGAATTTGGCTGTTCTTTGATGTGACACAGAAGCACCTTCTCCCCAGTTAACCACTTACTTGATGTAGCAGCAACATGCTTCAGCTGCTTCCCGTCGTGTCCTTGCCACTCTTGCATACAAAATAATTGCCATAAATGAAGGCATGTTGATTATAGGTGACCTACCCTGGTATATGGCTGCTTGCTTATCAGTTGATGAGATGCATTTTTTCTGGTCAACATGTGCGATGCTAAATCGACCCCTGAGATGAATCCTGTCATCAGTTACAATCTTAACATCATTTGATAATGTTTTATTGCATGGTAAAACACATCCATGGTTTATGTTCTTATCCGCTGCTTTGCACTTGAGGTTTCCTCTTGCTGAACATTTTCCCTCGTGTTTGGCCTTTAATACCCATTGCATGCTTTTTAAAAATCCAATTCCTGTTTTTCAAAGTACATTTTTTGTTTTGTTTGCTACCAAATGCTGCTTATTTGTTTTGGATTTTCCCTAATTGAAATACTTTCTGTTTTCTCCTCTATTGCCATGGTTGCTGAACCTCCTCCCCACTTTTACTATTGTCTGTTGTGGTAAGTTCCTACTAAGTTGTTGGTGATTTTTTTTTAACTCCATGGCATCCCCCAATAATATCATTTTACCAAAGACTTGTGCCAGCCTAGGAATTTATGAAATGCCACAGAAATTCATAGACTAAACTTCCAGACTGACTTATGAGTAGAAAGTTCTTCCTTATAGCAAGGAAGCTTAAGCCCTGAAGATAAGAGTTCAGGTTTTGGAAGGATCAGAGATTATCAATTAACTTCTAGTTGACTTTTCCAAACAATAGAATACTGCATCTATTGGAGTATACTTCCCTTTGGATAACAACAGGCTTTAATTTGGCAATGATTTCTGTTGACTTTGGCTAAGTAAATCCAGTTGGCAAAGCTTTTGGCTCATGTGCAGAAGAAGCCTCTTAAAACTTTATACCCAACAGGTATTTACCATGCATAACAACATATTATGAATCCTTCATAGTCATAATGGCTGTTGTACCCGCTCTGCCAGTTCTGTAATGACTTTACAACGTTCACCTTCATTCTGTTTGCCTCCCAAGGACCTATTATTTTTCTGAAAATAATAGATTGAAATGCTTTATAATAACTTCCTTTCTCATAACTGCATTTTAGCGCCTCCCAGAAACAAAGACCATGGAATTGTAATTTGTTTTATTTGCCTGTAAGCAAGGGTTTAATTATTGTGGAAACCTTTGGTCTAAATTATTGAGCTTTTTTGAATGTAAAACACATTTTAAACAATAACATGATGTCATATGATGTTATTGCCCTCCTTGTTTTCATGCTTTAATTCATGGGTTGCACATATTCCAGCATGCTTGGGGGTTTACATTTGCTCAAACTCTTCCTAAGCATTGATTCATCAACATATCCCCATTTGCTCAAGCAGAAACTAATTGGAACAGCACCTCCTAATTTGTCTTAGGTGACCATTGTTGATAATTGTTTACAAAAACTATTTCAGTTTTACTACATAGCAACATATATTTTGTCTCATTATGTTTGTAACGCTATCATAGAGCAGTTTGCAGATATTGCTTCCTACGGCAAAAAAAAGAACCCTTTCCTTAATTACAAAAGATCGTAGAAGTTTTCATAAACATATCAAGGAAAATGTTGGGGATGGGGAGAGATCTCTAGCAGTGGTGTCCAGTTTTAGTACAGTGTCTATGAAGTTTGCTTGTATGCTTGACTTTTTTGGAGAAAATACATGTTCTCAATGAATGGATATGTAGACCAGGTTTGTCATGTGCAGTGGCAATCTGCACATATTAGGGTTTTTTTACATCTGATTCATATCGAATTGAATGTAAGAAGATTTGAATCATAGAATCAAAGAATGGTAGAGTTGGAGGGGACCTCCTGGGTCAT
>MTQE01001134.1:35604389-35634977 GCA_014337955.1 Aspidoscelis marmoratus | reverse complement strand
TCTCTCACTCTGAAAGTGGATTGAAGCTGGATTAAAACTTAGGTGTGAATACCACCTTGTTGTCTTTGTATGACAAAATAAAAAGCTGATTTGATGTATCAAGTGATATTAAAATCTCAGATTACTTTGTGTGAGAATCTGTTTTTCCAGTGGTTTTAATCATTCATTCATTTTCTAGATAGAGTGCTTGTTTATTTAACTTCTGTTTAAATTACTGGCTGCTCTCCTTCTAGTTCTTGGATCAGGTCATTAGGCTTGTTCACACTTGGTCTCTAAAGTTCCGAGTTTCTCCAGACTGCCTAAGCAGGCTGGATTTTTCAGAGATGTTTTGCAAATTATGCGTAATAATGATGGTTGGTGTGGCGTCACTTGTAGATCCAAGGATAGTTTAGGAACACTATCAGTCTCTATGGCTGTGTTCACATCAGT
Source organism: Aspidoscelis marmoratus (assembly GCA_014337955.1). Classification (NCBI taxonomy): domain Eukaryota; kingdom Metazoa; phylum Chordata; class Lepidosauria; order Squamata; family Teiidae; genus Aspidoscelis; species Aspidoscelis marmoratus. The sequence goes on along the minus strand of MTQE01001134.1, from coordinate 35,634,548 downwards.
TTCAGGACACTTTTAGAATGAGAGGACACATCAGCAAAGTGACAAGCTGATTTCTTTCAGCATTATCCAACTCAGAAGATCCACATTTAAAGTAGATAATGTGGAAAGAAAATGACTTCACTTTGCTGATGTGTTCTTCCATTCTGAAAATCGACTGAAGCTGAATTAAAACTTAGGTGTGAACACAGCCTATGTTTTGGATCTCTGTTGATTTCTCAGATTTAAGCTCTAATAAACATACGGTGATTCTTCTCAGGTTTGTTGGACTTTTAAGGCAGGGGTCCTCAAACTATGGCCCACAGGCCACATGCGGCCTGCTGAGGACATTTATCCGGCCCGCTGAGTGTTTTTGCCACCACTGCCTGTCCTGCTATGAATTTGTTCAGTTTTTTTTAAAACTATATTCCGGCCCTCCAGTGGTCTGAGGGACAGTGAACTGGCCCCGTTTAAAAAGCTTGAGGACCCCTGCTTTAAAGCTTGTTAGACAAATTCATGGATAAGAGGTATCAATGGCTACTAGAATGGATGCCTAAGTACATCTTTCACATTGGGGGCACAGGCAGGATGCCTCTTAAGGCCATTTGCTGGGATTTGAGAGCAGAAGGTTTGCCCTTGTCTCTCTTAAGATGCCCATGGGCAACTGTGCGAGACAGGAGGCTTGACTAGATGGGCTGTGGCCTGATCCAGCAGGGTTCCTCTTATGTTATTATGACAGCAGTGCTGCTGCAAAGTGTGGCAGAGAAGAAGCCTTAAGCATGAGGTTTAGGAGGAATTACAATTTGTTTCTTGTTCCTTCACTGGTCAGCCCAGTGACTGCTTATGTGGTGCATGATGGTGCCTTAAAGGTGTACATACGATTTGAAGACAAAACCAGAAAATGATGCTTGGTTGGTTTACTCATGCTGTTTCAGAGGGTTGGTTATAGATACTTGAGTGGGATCATTTTTATTTTTAGTCATGTATCTGCTTGCTCCAATAAATATACAGTGGTACCTTGACATACGAGTTTAATTTGTTCCATAACCTTGCTCTTATGTCAAATCGCTCGTATCTCAAAGCAATTTTCCCATTAATCCATTCCAGCTCCCAAAACACCACCTCAGTTGTTTTTGTTATATACTGTACTGTATTTATATACTCGTATCTCAAATCTTGCTCTCATCTCAAAGCAAAATATCACTCGCTCGGCGGCTTGTATCTCAAAGTACTTGTATGTCAGGGCACTTGTATGTCGAGGTACCACTGTAGATTAATTGTCCTGATTTACTTGGTGATCCAGAATAAAATACTTGCATTGGGTACTGTTAGTTACATGCTATAAAATTAATGCTGCCTGCCTGTATATGATTCTGATTAAAATAATTTTAATTAATGAAAGGGATATACTGATACTAGATGCTTGCTGCAGGACAGTGTTTGCTAAATGGAGTCAAGTAACTTGGCCTTATATTAAAAGATATCAATATTGTAGACTTACCAGTCCAGTGTTCCTTTTTTCAGGGCCTCCTGAAAAAAATCAACCCTCACAATCCATCAGGGACCATTTACCCAGCATACTTACTGAATGAATGTCTAGATTATGCACACAGATTTGAACCCTAGCATTGTTTGTTTGGGCTTTTAATTTTCCATGATGCAGTATGTTGGTGATAAGGTAAGTATCTGTGCTTTGTTCTGGAATATCCAAAAACAATGGAATTAACTAATTAAAGTTTGGATATAGTGTCAGCCATCCCTCTTGTAATACAAATGCATTTAGCATGATTTCAGCTATACTTCGGAAGCTGTGTGTACCTTTCCCTTGTATTGAATCACAAAGATTGTAGTAGTCATAACTGCACTACTTCAAATTCAAGGCAAGAACTTGTTTATCTTTCTGCCCCTGGGCCCCACCCACTCATGTGACCTCACAAGCCCCGCCCATGTGACCTCACAAGTCCCGTCCATGTAACCTTGATGACCCCACCCACATGACCTTGCCCAGCAACACCCCTTTCCCCACCTTGCCTGTGAACACCCAGCCCACCAGCCGCCACTGATCCAGACCCAGGTGGGTCCAGGTAACGTTTGGGATGGGCTGCAAATCACATATGTCCCTCATCTTAATTGCTTTGGGTTTCTTTCCCACAGCAGTTAAGTGCAAAAAGGCCCACCGTTATTAGAAAGCTCAAGGTTCAGATTGTGGAGCTCCTAATAAAAATATGCAACTTGTCACCAGAGTTGGGGATTGGAAGTTAGCTAATCTAACTATTTTTAAAACAAGTCCAAAGGGAGATTCAGTTATATGCCTGTTAACATTCACTAGTCTGATCTTCTACAATTCTTTGAGTGTGTTAAGAAACATGTGGATAAGGGAGATCCAGTAGACATCATCAGTTTAGAGTTTCAAGATGGTTTTCATAAGCTTACTGAGGGTTTTGATGGGGTTTTTTAACAACTATGGAATAAAAGGGCAGATCTTGTTATGACTAAGCAACTGGCTAAGAAGAAAAAAATGATAAGCACAAAGAATCATTACATTGTTGGGAGTGGTAAAAACTAAAGGGCTGAAGAGTATCCAAAGGGATACTGGCTTATTGGGGTACTGGGCGTAAAAATGTCCATCAACATAAGCAAGGGTAAAGTGATGCCTAGCTATAAATCCCAACTACCAGTGTCCACAGTGGGATCAGAGCTGATAAGGATCAGAAAAGGTCTTGGAGTAAGAGTATGTAGTCCAACGCAAGTGTTGACCTTCTCACAGCCACTGTAAGAAAAAATGCCAATAGCATGTCACAGATAACAGTATTCAAAACAAAGGTGCCAACAATGACACCTTCTAGAATACTGTATGCAGTTTTTGTCACTGCATCACAAAAAAAGCTATAGCAGAGTTTGATCACTGCTTTGTCACAGTGGAGGGGTTTGTATAGCTCAGTGAATGGTGGAGAGTTCAGACAAAAGCTGATCTACTGGGGAAGGTAATAGCAAAACATTCCAGTATCCTTGCTCCAAAAAACATACAGTATCAAAAGGTTAAAAGATATGTCACAGAAAAATTAGCCCCTAAGGTATGAAGGTGTCTAATGTGTTACTAAAGAAGAGCAAATGGATGTTACAACTACCCCCCAGAAAGTCTGAAGCCAAAACAAAAAGGATATTCAGTTGTGGATGTGACTGCTGGTGAAAGCAAAGTCTGATGCTGTAAATATTGTATAGGAACCTGGAATGTAAGATCAAGGTAAGCTGGATGTGTCAAACATGGGATGGCAAGATTAAAGATCAACATCTTGGCAGCCAGTGAACTAAAATGCACAGGAATGGGTAGATTTAGTTCAGATAACCATTCTATTTACTACAGTGGACAAGAATCCCTCAGAAGTGACAGAATGATAGTTCAGATCCAAGGCCAACTGCTCTACATCACAGTAATCCTTCACCAATGCCAAAGTGACAAACTGGCTAGTTCTATGGAGACCTGCAACAATTATAGAACTAATACCCCCCCCCCCGAAAAAAGATGTCACTTTCATCATAGGGAACTTGAATGCTAAAGTAGGAAATTAAAGAGTAGCTGGTATAACAGGCAAATTTGGCTTTGGAGTACAAAACGAAGTAGAGCAGAGACTAATAATAACCCACTGGTCATAGCAAACACATTTTTCCGACAATCCAAAAAATAAATCCACACATGAACATCTTTAAGTAGCTGTGAATGTACCACTGTATCATCATATTTTGCCTTTCAGATAAGCTGCTTCCTAAATAAATGTTTAGCTTAGAAAAAGTAATTCTTTGCTAATTCCAATAAGGATACCAACTGTATGTTATTTCTCAAAACTCTTATTTGTTATCTGAAAATTAATTTAATCTGCACTTTCCATAGGAGGAATATATGCACATATGAGCACTATCCATCCCAAAACACTTAACCGTCCATAGTTCCTAACCAGGCAAAACCTCTGAAATCCTCTATGTGTAGAATGAACTGACATAACATTCAGATGTCATATGGATATTGGTGGCTGCTCACATAGTCCTCTAACAATATATTTTGTAATATTGTTTTTAATTCAATCTGATATTTGAATAACAATTTACTTTAGTAAAATGGCCTGCTTATACTTTTGTTCAGAATACTTACTCCAAGCCTCTAGCAGCAAAGCACTTCAAGTGGATTGTTATAACTTCTGGCATTTTGTCAAATAAAAGACTGCGTTCAGCTTCTGTATAATGTCGACAATTTTCACAGAAATACTTGTCTTCTCCCACAATTCTCTCCACAGAAGCAAACTGTGAAATTGCCCATTTCAATGTCTTCACTTCTGTTTTGGGTTCTGGAGAAACTGCAAAATAGTTGGTACATTTGTTCATTTTAATGAATCTCATTTTAAGATTGAGGCAAGCCAGTTAAGCACATGACTAATAGGGTCATGTCTGTCTACCTTTGATATACTTTCAGAATGACAAAACATCACCAAAATGACAGTTTCCCTTCCACATTAACTACTCCAGAAAATCATCTTTCGTATTACCTCATCACTTTGCTAGCTCCCACTTCACTTACAATGAAGGTAGGCTGAATCTGGATTAAATCTGAGGTGTAGCTGGGTTCCAAGATTGTGATAAATTAGAATATTCCAGAATAGCTTTAACCTCCTCTTAGCCAAATTTTTTTTAAAAATCCCAAGTAGCAACATAAGCCATGATTTGCTCATCCCCAGATACAAAAGATTTGGGAGCTGCAAAATCATAAATGTTTCCCAGAAGTCTTTATTTTCCCAAAATGAACTTTAAAAATAAATCAGATCTTTGCAGAACAGACGCTCTCTATACCTAGATGTAATACATCTGAGAATAACTTTCAGTCGAACATTTTTAGAAACTACTTAGCACTAAAGAGCTTGGCCATGGACCCAATTTCTGGGATCAAGTTCTCCCTTTCTTAAAATAAGAAGCATCCATCTAAGCTGTAATAACTTTAGACTTTCTGTTTTGATCAGGGGATTCGATTTGGTATTCTGCGTCTTAGAACAAAAAAGGAAGATAGGTTGTAAGTACACGTGTTTCTCTTAAAGGCTTTTATTTTCCCCCCAAATGCCACAACTTTAATGATTTTCCATATTTACATTTATATGCTTGTTCCTTTGTGAAGTATGCTGCATAGGTACTCTTAATTACAGCGATAAAAATATTTTAAAAGTCAGTGACATATTCAAATATTATATACCTACTTTCAGAATTATCTTCCAGTTTTGAGATATCATCTTTTTGCACTGGCACACTGATATCCTGAAAGTCTTCTCTCCTCTCTGTGCAACTCTCACACTCCAGGCATCGTGTCCGCAAGACCAACTGCCCCTGGAACAGTTTCTCCACTAATTCAAAGATAGCCAATTCTGTGCCAAAAGAAAACACTAAATAAAGTAAGACTGCTACTACCTTTCTTTAGCATCTTTTCAGTTCATCAGCTAATACAAGAAGGGGCCGAGGTGGGTGTGGGTGTCCAAGATGATAGACCCGATCCAACAAAAGATGGGCCTCATTACTTCTCTTTTGACCCCATTGTGATGACCGCTAGGACCCCTCAACCCCAAAATTAAGTTATTTTGGTTTAAATACAAAGTGTGGCGAGAACGGGTTGTCTACACTGTTAAGTGTCACCAAAGTGTATTATTTGAAAGGGTAAGTAGCCTAAGGGAGGGGCTAGTCGAGCTCTCCAGGAGGAGGGGTGAAATGGAATCCTGGAGGAGCTCAGCCAATCAGGGCAAAGCTAGCTAGCCAGGCCCATATTTAAGGGGGCCTGAGGGAACAATTTGGGTTCTCTGCCTTGGGTCGTTAATCTGGGAGGTTAACGAAGGAGAGAAACGGGCCTTTAGCTGTCCTGAGGGAAGCTGGGAACTGGGGTCCTGAGTTTGTTAATACATGTTTGATGTTGCTGGTGAAAAATATAAGGGCAAGCAAACACATATTGTACTGGTTGAGAGTTTACTCAAGAAGTTTAAGAGTCTTTGAACTGAGTGTGAAAGTTAGGGACTGAACTGTTTGACAACAGAAGCTGAAAGTGTAACTTGAAGAAGAAGCTGGCTTGAGACTTAACTGTATTCAATAAACACATGTTCTTGTTGTTTCAAAGAAGCTTCGTCGAGTTCTCTGTTTATAAAGGGAGCCAAATAGGGCCAGAGTTCTAAACAGTAACTGTATCCAACCCACTGCTGGAGATTGGCAGAGTGGGGGCAGGGTGCTGTCTGCCGCAGCATCAGAAGGGAGGCAACATTATTATCAAGCCAAAGAGTAGGGAAAAGGAAATGGAAGGTGCGCCTCTTGGAAGGAAATAACAGAGTTTGATTCACAAGTAAACACAACGCTACCACACTACCAAATAAAGATAAATATATATTACATTTGGTGGCAGCGGTGGGATAAATAGCGGTGACCCACTGACCACCAGGAAAGTGAAATAGAAACGTGGGGATATAAGTATTTGAGATTTGAGATTTTTTCTCCGGCTTTACACCCATTCTTTAGAAGTAATTTAAAATTCCTAAGGGGATAAGTCCAAGCCCAGTCATACAAAGCCATGGAACCCAGCAGCTCAGATTTACTTCAAATGTGGCATATTTATGCTGTGTGCAATGCTCTTAAAGGCCACAAACTTTTAAGAAGTTTGAACAATTTATTCAAGGGATTTGTGTGCGCAAGTTTTGTGTAGTTTTAATCACAAACAACTGTAGCACAAATGTGCCAAAAATGTAAATAACTTTTGCAAAATTCCTTTATGATTTCATATTAACTGATCCATTAAGTATAAGTATTTCCCCTTTCATATGCAAACAGCATACTACCAAGGACTGTATTATAATTGAGGAAATTACTTTCTACAGGGTGATATGAGATATCAATGAAACATACATTTCTAGCATCTAAGTACCAACTCAGAAATCAACAAATCAAGTAATGAGTTAAATCCTGTTTTTTATGAATTCAAACTGTCCAGTCCATTAGTGTACTTGCCAATTCTAAGTTGTTAACCTAGGCCTGGAATACATATTTATTTACAAGTCACAATGGTCTCAGATTTGTCTTACAGTGACTAAAATATATCCTCAACCCTACCTAGCACAACCATATGAATTAATGCTAAGGGGGAAACATGCAAGTATACAGTTCAACCATCAATAGTTTATAACCCCAAAAAGATCACTCACAAAATCTGTGCATAGCTCTTATAAACTATTCTCCTTAGTTGCATGAATATTTGTAATTATTTTAGCAATGTTTAGAAGTGTAGCTAAGTAGTAAAGTAGGATGTGAGTTTGAAAATATTTGCTGTATTCTGCCATCACAACTCGGACATGTGCCAAGCAACAGAGGTAGCACATATGACTTTCCTCAGCTTCTCACAGTCGAACTCCCATATCTGCTGATTCAGTAATGGCAGTTTCAGTTATCTGCAGTTACCAGATCAGCCCATCTACTTCCCCCGCCTCCCCTTTATTGTAACCTGCCCCGCCAACAGCTCCCTGTCTCTGCCAGCACCTCCTCTGAGCCCTGACCGAGCCCTGGTGGGGCAGGCCAGCACACTAGACGTGGCAGTGGTTTCAGCTGGCTGCCTGCCACCATTAGAGTTAGCAAGCTCCCCGCCACAAGCCGAAGCCAGTGCTGGCTGACTTTTGGCTGCCTGCCTGCTTGCCAGTGGGGCTTGCCGAAGCTGCTGTAAGTTGAGGCTGTTGCTGCCGCCTACCTTATTGCTAGCTAGCTTTGGCTTGTGGCAGCTTCAGCAGTGAGCTAGCTACCTTGCCACCACTGCCCTACCTGGTAGGCACCTTCGGCATCTGCCTGCCTCATCACAAGCTAGCCTGCTGCTGGTAGCATTGGCTGAGAGCCGCCTGCCTGCTTACCGGCGGTAGAGGTAGCTAGCTAGCTCTCCGCCACAGGTCGTACCAGGCAGGTGGGCGGCCAAAAGCAGGCAGGTGTCTTGCTTGCGGCAGCGGCATCTTGAGCCTGAGGCTGCTTCGGCAGCAGGCTAGCTAGCTAGCTCACCACAGCCCCCGCTCTACCTGGCCGACAAAAGGAGGCAGGCAATTTGAGCTTTCAGCAGCTTCAGCAGCTTCAGCAGCTTCAGCAGCTGGCTAACTAGCCTGCAGCCGCCTGGCTAACGGCAGCAGAAAGCATTTGGAAGCCACCGGTGGTACTTGGAAGCCAGCAGCGGGAGCGTTGGGATTATTTGCAGTTTCAGTTATCTGCAGAAAGAGCTGGAATGTATCCCGCCACAGATACAGGGGTTCAACTGTATAATTATAAAATCTGATCTAAAAGAGTAATCCTATCTGCAAGCTTGAAAGTTTCTTCCCCTTATGTAACTAACCTTTGTTACGCTGTTTTTCAAAACTGCCTTCAACAGATAATGAATCGTCATGTTCTTGCTTTACTTGATTATGATTTTCACAGTTGAGGGAACCATCTGTGCATTCACAATAGTCTATTTCTTTTATGGGATCTCTGAATCCTGTGTTTGTTGTCACCTTTCCCAGACGACAGAATTTAGACAGTATGCCGGGTTGATTGCTTGAAGACTTTAGCCAGTTGAATCGGAGTCTGGATTTTTTAAAAGTTGGTTTTGAATTTTCATTTTCAGTGTAATGCTTAACAGCAGGCTCAGTCTGATTCTCTAGTTTTTCTTCCAACGCTTTTCTCTTCGATCGAGTCTGTCTCTGATTCTCTTCTATGTCATTTTTTTCCTTCAACACTTTGGACTTTTTGCTTTCATTACCATCTTGCATATCACTTTTTCGTTTTGTACTACCATTAATCTTATCTTTGCAGTCTGTAGTGGCCTGGCAGTCTTTCGCACAACTAGCATTCTCAACGATAACCGGACTTTCACGGTTAGGCTTCTCAAGTTCAACTGCAGCATCTTCCAAAGATTTTTGTTTAAGTTTTTCCTTCAAGAGCTGACATGTTTCTTGAATGTGTCCCAGTATACACTGCAACACTTCTTGGGCATCATGTTGCAAATATCCCTCATACATAGGGTTAAGCTCCCTACAAAAAAATTGAACACATCATGGAACTAAAAATGTATTAACAATTGAGACATATTGTTGGAAAACTAGGATTACTACTTATGGCACAGATAAGAGAGATAAGCACTTAAAGAATGCATTCTACAAAGCTCAAAGAATGTCCACAATTATAGTAAGTAAACACAAGTAGTTGGATTTCCAGTTTTGAAAAGCTATGATTTATTTAAAATCATAAACTGTTTTATAAAATGTGATCTCAGATGCATTTACAAAACTCAGAATTGTGTCCCAGTTAGTTAAGTTGATAAAGGAAAAACAATAAACAATCCAAAAACTGCCCTGGCTTTTTGTTGCTGATGCCACCTTAACAAAAGAAAACAGAGATGACCCAATACCTTTGATAGCATTTTCCTATTATTTGATTCAGAAATGTTTAGAAATAAAACACTGGTACCTAAGTGTGTTAAGTAGTCTCCTTGGTTGAGTGGCAAGTTCATCTGTGTATTTTTCTGGATTTAAGAGAAAGCTGGTCTGAAGCTGTTCAACTGACACTATCAAAGAGTGCAAACTGCAGACCAGTTCATAGCTTGCAAGGGAATCTTCTTTAACATCCCCCTACAAAAACAGAAATCTATTAGTTTTTACAAGTAATCATTCAAATGCCAGGGGGAAAAAAGGTTAATTTAAATGTTACTTCTATAATATTAAAGTTACTTGGATTTCTTATCACATTACATCGTGCTATTCAAGTAGACTGATGTATAATAACAAAAGTTAGAATTATCCCACAATGAGCAATGTATAGGGGAAAAGAAAGATGTCTGGACTTTATGGGTGTTTTTCCACTAGCACTGGAGTACCCATTAAGGACCTTTAATGGGTATTCTAGTGCTAAGTGGGAAAACACCTTATAAGTGGTGTTCCCTACTATGAAACACCCATAAAGCAACAGCCCAAGTTATTTAAGAAAATTATTTGTATACTTAAAACTGTGAAAGTCTCAAAGAAACTTACATGATTATCGGAACAAAATCTATCTCAGGAGTTAATGCATGTAGTGCCAAAGTGGAAAGACAATGTATCTGTGCTTCTGAAGTTGCTATACAGCAGTGATGGCGAACCTTTTGAGCAAAATTCGCAAGAAAACCTAGCTTAACTCGGGTGCTGTGTCACACCTAGAAATATCCATAATTTTGTGATATTTGTAGCTCTAGTAAAAAAGTTATACTTTTGATATATGTATTTTATTAAAATCAAAAACAAATAATTCTTTACATTAGTGACTTTTGTTTCTGAATTTTGTTGGTATTTTGTACACTTCTAGAACAAGCAAGCATTACACGCCCAGGTGCCAGGGCGACCATGTGTGTCACCCAAAAGGGCTTGGCGTGTCACCAGTGACACTCGTGTCATAGGTTGGCCATCACTGCTGTACAGCTTCCATAGAATAGCTATATTGGAATGGAGAAGGGAGGTGTCTATCTTATGATGGTCTCCCCACATTTTTCAGCAACACCTCAAACAGGTTTCCAATAAAGAAACTAACTTGCTGATAATCTGCCTAGCCATGGGTACCAGCTTACCCTGCAGTTTGCTGCAATAAAAACAGCCATATTACTCACTTAGAATATTCAACAATAATTCTTACCTTTTCAAATTCACCCTTTAGGTTTTCCTTCTGCTTTGCAATTATATTAAATAATTGCTTCACTCCAGTTTTAAAACCAGGGCAAAAATAAAGTACCTGAGATAAGAATAAGACCAAGTTTAAGACCAGGAACACTTGTGTGCAAAAATCATAAACAAATCACCACAAACCAGCCATCCGATTCACAAACTGATCATAATCAAACAGGTTTGGTTTGTAATCAAATAACATCCAGTAGATACTGTATTGACTGATTTGAGAGACTGGATTATTTCCTTTCAAGTTCCTCTGTTTGATGTGTAGTCAAATAATGGCTATTTGGTTTATCTAAAAATTGTCAGTCTTTTAGCTTTTTCATCTTTTTTTTGTGCCTGCCTAAATTCAAAGATTTTCTGCCCTTTATAGCAACCTGCATTGTTTAATAAGGTAACTCAATCTAACTTTAAATCCACAAATTCTTCAATTTTACTGTGGAGTTTTCTACCAGTAACCTAGGATATAGAGAAAGCCAGAGTTACAGCTTGTAAGCTATACAAATTTAGGGCATGATCATAATTCTAGATTCTATTACTGCTGGTGTTTAAAAAAAGGATGTAATGTTAGAATGTAATCAATATATGAGTAGGTGGAGTATATGGCAGTATAAAAAGTATCATTTTCTTTATGTGGATTACAAACCCACATGCATCTAGTACAGCTTTAGTTATGTATCAGACTCAAAATGTGGCTTTCCTTGTTCAATATGATACCATGTTTTCTGCAGTCACATTATAGAAGTCATTGTTATCACTGGAAGGTCAGCATTTGAAAAGCTTGTGATAGTGCAGTTTTCCCTAACATAATTTGCACTGTGCAGTAGTTTGCAATAATGGAACTACTGGGTTATTCAGTATATTATCTCTATTGATAGCCGAGAAACGGTTAACACTAAAAAGATCTGCCTAGAGATACTATGTTATAGTTGTAAAATATTTGACAGCTTCCTTGATGTTCTGTTTCAAAAAAACTAACAGAGAAGTCCTACATTTGCCAATTAATACATAGTTGCTTTCTCAAGAATAACACTGGCAGGTTTAATGCTTTGCTCAGATAGACTGGATTATAGGCCTGTCAGAAAATCACTGTCTCTAATTTCTGAAAACAAAGAGAAAACTCATTTCTTCATGCATGACTAAAGCGAATGTATTTTCTCTCCAATTACTTTGTTAGATTATCCCAAGAGGTAACTTTTGCCAACACTCAGGAAGGGCATGACCACACACCTTTGCCGCCCTTGAAATAGTCCTTGTTGGCTGATCCACAGTAGTGGTTTAAGAGGTACTCGAGTCTGTAAGAGTGCAGCTGTGGTTTTTGAAAAAACTATTCAAACTTCATTGTGCTTAAGCACTGTGGCTTTATCAGTCTTGCATAAATCACTTCAGGACCACACTGTAAGAAATACATTTCTTAAAATGCTCCATACTTTGTCCACCTCACAGTCTCCGTTCACTTTAGACTGTGATTTGTTCTTGGTGTTTAATATGTCTACTCTATAACCAGTTAATATACAACTAAAGAAGTGATTGGCAAACGCTATTCAAGGATTCCCTTATAGGTTTATGGAGCATTTTGGGGTGTGTATAACTAATCAGTTGCTTTCAGAGCTAGAATTCTGTTCCCACAAGGTCTGACCATTCACCGGTCAGCAAAATTTCTTTCAAGCAGATAGATGGATGGAGACAAGATACAGAAAAGCTGTATTGCTGTAAACTTTACCTGACCTTTTTGTGTTTATAGTTCAGGGTTTTGTTTTGTTGTGTTTTTGTGCATGTTAGACATTTAAAATATCTCAAATGAAGTAGAAAAAGTCTTAACAAATCGTTTCCTTAGCTTGGGCTGAATGACAGAAATACTACATATACGTGGCCTTATTCTGGAATATATCTTGGGATAGGTGTCCACATGCTAATAAAGACTATGGCAGGCCTCATCCAGGGCCGCCGTAGTCTGTACTAACACAGGGAAAGCAAGCTCCTGTTCTGGAATATATTCCAGAATAACCCCAAGTGTAGAAAGGCCCTCAGTGTGTGTTGTTGTGTCCAATGACTGAACAGGTAGTAGGTATTCTGCTTTCTGAAACGTCTTTTCCAAGTTGCTTTAAGTGGTATAAATTCATACTCTAAGCTATCTTTTAACACATTAATTGGTACAAAACACTTTCTACAAACATAAACTTACCTGAAGTATGCTGTTAAGGTAACATGTATTGCCAAGATTGTTCAAACCAACAAAAGGCAGCATGTTGACTTTCTTTTCACAGGAAACGGGTGAAAGTGGCTGTGATGCAGGAACTATCTGATCACTGGTATAAAGATTTCAAAACACATGCATTACATGTTTTATAAAAATTCAAGATTAACACCTTTTATTCCAACTTATTCCAACAGAAATACTGTATATATCAAGCAGGATTCAGAAGATCTGCGTTTATGCCACTGCTCCCTAGAGTTACCATATGCAGATCATTCACCTAATACAACACAATATAACCAGTTTAAGAACATAAGAAAAGCCCTGCTGGATCAGGCCACAGCCCATCTAGTCCAGCATCCCATTGCACACAGTGGCCAACCAAAGGCTCATGGGCATCTCAAGCAGAGACAAGGACAAACCTTTTCCTGCTCTCGAATCCCAGCAAATGGCCTTAGAAGCGTCCTGCTTTCCCCCGCCCCAGCCTGAAATATGTATCAATGGCTACTAGAATGAATGCCTGGGTACACCTGTCATTCAATTAGGACAATTTCCATTAATAATAATATTTCAAAGCCATGACAGCAAAGAAAACAGTTTTTAATGATGCTTCACACAGTTTATATCTCCTAAGTGGTTCTGTACATGGAAAAGTGAGTAATAAAGCTCACTCATTTCCAGAATATGTGTTTACTTATATTTCTACCCCAACCTATACCCCAAGTTCTCATGGCGCATTACAAAAAAGTCGATACTTTAACATTGTAAGTTAGAGCCTTGAGTTAGGCTTAGTAGCATATTACTAACAAAGGTCATTCCTTTAAGATCAGCATAAATTTGTCCAGCCACTACTGTCAGCATCTTCACTGCTGTACTATGTACTAGATACATCTTGCAAACCATCTTCAAGGGCAACTCAATGAACATGGATCACTGTAGCCATACTATCTGCCCAGAAAGGGCCATAGTTGGCGAACCAGCCTCAGTTTGAAGTAGGCATGCCTGGCCACTGCTGCAACCTGAGCCCCAGGTGACAGCAGTGAGTTCAGGAATATCTTCATGGACTTGAGGACACCTGACATAAGACAATTCTGTCTTGTCTGGATTCCGCTTAAGTTTACTGGTGTGCATCCAGCCCACTACCATTTCCAGGCAAGTGATGCACTTGGGTGTCATCAGCATATTCAGGGCACCCCACTCCAAATCTCCCATCTGCTTCATACAGATGTTAAAAAATATAGGGAATAACATTAATCCCTGAGGAATCTCACAGGTTAGCTCCCAATAAGGCAAACAGTGACTCCCTCATGACAACTCTCTGGTATCATCCTCAGATATATGAGCAGAGAAACTGTAATGCAGTGCCTCTGGTTCCCAATCCCCGAGGCCTTTCCAGATGGACACCATGGTCTATCGTACCAAAAAAAGGCAAGAGATTGAGAACTATCAGGTATTTCCCCCTTTCTTCTAATGAAGGTCATCAACCAAGGCAGTTCAAGGCAGTTTCAATGCCATGACCCAGCCCTGAAGCCAGACTGAAATAGAGCTAGCTAATCAGCTTCCTCCAAGGATGCCCGGTCTTGAGGTGTCATGACCCTCTTTAGCACCTTGCCTAAGCATGGTATGTTAGTAACTTAGCAATAGCTGTACTGCTAAGCAGGTCTCTTAAAGAGAATGTACACCAATGCCTCTTTATGAACCAGTAGAACAGCCTCTCATAGTGGATTAATCATTCCCAGGATCCGAACAGCTACAGTATACATTTCAGTTAGCCCTAATCACCCATCATGGGCAACAATCAAGGGGGCATGTGGGCGGCCAAAGCTTGCAACTAGCTTGTCCATCTCCTCAGGGGAAAAACTCATCAAAATAACTAGAATATCGATGGTTATGTGAACGCCTCTACTAGGATATTCTTATCTGTGGCTTCTAAGCCAATGCAGGTCTAAGCCATTTTACCCTGAAAATGCCCTGCAAATTTGTTACAGCAGGCCTGAAGGAATCCTTTCCTTCTTCAAACCTAATATGGTCAGGCTATTCATTTACCAAAAAAGCTTTGCTGAATGCTAAGCTGATAATTCAATGGCAGCAGAGAAACACACAACCTGCTTTGAGGTTGTGTTCATATATAAAAAGTGCAGCTGGTAGGTGCTTCATGCTCTCAACCCTTTTCTAACCCACCTTTTCTACCACAGAATATTTATGAGAAGTGAGAGGGAAGACTGCCGTGTGAACAATCTCATCATTTGTCTCTGACCAACCCCAGAGATGCTTTTTTGCTGTTTGTGATCACAGCCTAATACTAGTTTGACTAATGCTGTAATTGCACCTCTTGTGTTCTAGCCATCAATCCTCCTGCTTCATCATCTATAGCCCACCTACTTCCACAGGTGGAGCATTTCAGTGGGTTCTCACCCCTACAGAAGGGAGCTTCCACTGCAAGGCCACATCTTCTCAATAAGTGAACTCACTGGGATGACACTGGGATGACACCATTGTTACCAAATGATGTATAAATGAAGGAAGTTGGCTAGAGGGGGAAAGGGGGGGAAGGAATGTATGTTTGTTTTGTAAAAAAAAAAAAATTAATAAACACTTTTCAATAACAGAAAAAGAAGATGTCCAGAAGTAACTAGAATCATAGAATCATAGAATCATAGAATGGTAGAGTTGGAGGGGACCTCCTGGGTCATCGAGTCCAACCCCCTGCTCAAGGCAGGATCTCCTAAACCATCTCAGACAGATGGCTGTCCAGTCTCTGCTTGAAGACCTCCATCGAAGGGGAACCAACCACCTCCCGTGGCAGCCTGTTCCACTGGTTGATCACTCTTACTGTTAGAAATTTTTTCCTAACATCTAAACTAAATCTTTTCCCCTGCAGTTTCACCCCATTGTGATCTGTCCATGGGCCTTTCTGCACTTCGCCTTATTCTGGAATATATCCCAGAATAGGGACCTGCTGTCTGCATGTTAGTGCAGACTATGAAAGGTTGTGGGTGAGCCCTGTGATAGCCTGCATTAGCTTGTGGTCAGCAGACCACTATTCCAAGATACATTCCAGATTAAGGCCAAGTGCAGAAAGGGCCCATGACAACAAGCTTACCACCAGCCATCCTGACAATGGATTGTCATCAACCCACTCTGTGGCAGACCAAGATGAGGATATATCTAGCTGTGTTGGGACAGTAACATACTGAGACAGCCCCATGGCTGTCATAGAGGCCATGAAGACCTGAACTGCCCCCAGTGCAAGCCATCCCACCAATGTACCTTTGACTTCAACTCATCAATTTATGGTACCATGACTTCTAACTCAATTGGTAATTAAGACTAATGGGGGAGAGGGATGTATGTACTTCTAAGCAAGTTCTAACTCAGACCTCAAGGGACATCACTTCCTCTAGATGCCTCCACTGTCAATAACATCATCTTAGATATTTTTAATGCATTATACTACAATTTCCATTCAGCTTGAGTTGGTAATTTTTACCAGTAACCCAATAATTGCTTCCAACTCCATGCTCTAACAACACTGTAATGAGGACCGCCAGCATTACATCTAAGACTATTTCAACTAGTTCAGTAAGGATGGCTTCCGGGCAGAAAGGTCAGCAATGCATCCCCAGCATCTCCGATCTTCCCCCATAACCCAACACTGAAAACACCCTTTACTCAGGATGTGAATTGGCCACCTGTCCAAAGGAATGAACATCCTGTGGGGCATATCAAACCACCTTCCTCCCCACAAGTCTCAAGCAATGCTACCCAGTTTGTTCATCTAGCCTTCAGTTCTGTGTGCCACATCAGCCCTTCCACTCATAATGAAGTTGTGGATAAATGATGTTTTATTTTGGACTGACCTGACATTCAAAAGCAGGACGAGAAGAAATGGAATGGCTGACAGAATAGCAAGCCACATGACTCTACTGAGGGCACGCAAAAGAGTTTTTCAACTATTCCAAGAAAGCAAAACACAGATGGCAATAAGTCCAGTGTTTAGGCATGTTAGTACACATTCACTGTGCTTCAGGGAGAAGTGGCTCATCTAGTAATCTGATGTCTGTAGGGAAATACACTTTGTTGATGTAACTGCCAACAGCCGTGAGAGACAGCAAGTGTACAGAAACTTGTCCCTATTCTGCAGGCTCCAGAATTCAGTGGGAACACCAAGTGAAACAAGTGCTTCTTCCCTTCTTTCAGGAGCCTGATAAAGGTTCGTTAATGTACACAAGCTCCAGAATTCCTGCTAATGATATGGGATTGTTTGGAGATACCCGAGATGATCTTCTGCACACCTTTATACATACACATAACAAAGATTAAGTAAAGATCCTTCTCCATCCAGACTATAATACCGCATATTCCTACGTTGTCTTTTACCCAAATGCCAACTAACAAAATAACTAGAGTATGAAAAATATATCAAATGGTTTATCGTTGTCCATCCCACAAATTACTGCTTTCTGCACAGAATTTTGCAAAATGCTTAAGGAGCCATCCTTGAACGAATTCTTACTGCAGACGTTTTCTTTAAAGTACTGTACAATAGTTTGGAGAAACTCCTTTCTCAATAGAAGGCTCAGTACATGGTTACTAGGCATACAGCAGATCTGTAGTTTGGACATAGCTTGAATGGCTGCTTTTATATTCTGACGAGTAAAGTGGTCACAAGCAACAGATGTTTTAAACTATATAAAATTCTGCATGACTAAAACACCTTTCAAGTTTTGCATTTTAGTAGATCTGTTACCATCACCTAGCACATATATGGGGCTGACGGCTTACAAAACAAAAATACTTGTCACATCGTGTTAAGTTAGAAAAAAGTTACATACATTTCAGAACTCTCATATTCTGAAGTCTTTTGCTCATTTTCTGGCGATTCTGAGAAATCCAGGGCTCTTTTTGTTTCTCTTTTCTGAAAAAACTTCAAAGAGAGCCTGCTTTTTTTGGTCGGTGTGCCCCTTGAGATCCCGTTAGTGTCACTGGGCAGTACGCCTGGCATTTTCCTCTCACCAGCGCAGAGAAGAGCAAAAAGAGAGAAAACCGCAGTCTGCCGTCATGCCTGTTAAAGCATATAAACAACGCGATTATAATTTGCAACTTCCATTGTGACGGCAGGAGGAGATCACATCCCACAGAAACGGCAGGGCAAAATAACCGCCCCGCTTTAACGCGGGCAAGAGCCCGAAATCGCCGAACGTGGCTTTGTTTGGCTTCCTTGGGAAGAAATTAATTCCCATTTCCAGGGGGAATGTTACAAGTAATGGGGAGAAAAAGCAGCAGCAGCTTAACCGCCCTTAAACACAGTCCAGCTCAACAAACTCGCGATCGGAAACTAAACCCCTTTGCTTCAAGCCCGATCACGGTTCGGGACCGGCCGCCTCGCAGGCTCCCTAAGAGCGACACCTGCTGCGACGGGGAGGGAGGCGGAGGAGGACCGGGAGGAGGCAGTCCCGGCTTCTCCCTCGGCTTCCCCTTCCTCCACGCCACCATATCGGCGCTCCGTGGCTCGTGTGGACCAGCCGAGGGCGCTGAGGGAGTTCAGTGCTAGGAGCACTCGAGCCCTTTCGATGCTTTCGTCCGCTACGAAGCCACCATCGTATCGTGTCTCTTCTACCGGCCAGCAGGCGCCGAGCGGAAAGTGCGAGAGGTCCCCGCGGCCTCTTTCTCTGCCCCCTCGACGCCTCCAAGCTAGTTATTCCCGTACCAGAGGCCGCCCGGTCGAGCATTCACACAGCCGAGGTGCGAGTCGGGACGGAAAGGACCCAAGAGCCGACGAGGAGAAACTAGCGGCCGCCCTGCCTAAGGCGGCGATCGCCTCAGAGACCCGCCAGAGCGAGCGAGCGAAGGCAGGACGGGAGGACGGAGAGAAAGAGCTCCTCCTGCACGCCGTCGCGGGCCACAAAGACACGCGCAGCCCCTTCACACGCACAGGCACGCGCCGACTCGCTTGGGGGCGGCCCCACATTTCCTCACCCGCCGCCGCTACATCTTCTGGCCCCCGCTGCTGGGCTCCAGCGGGGGAAGCGCGGGAGACACGACGCGACCGCTGGGCTACCCGCCTTCCCTTCGCGCCTCCCCCCGATGAATCCCTCTCGGTCCACCACCGCCGGCCGCCGACGAGCGACACGGAACTCTTGGCGCGTTTTGCGCCCCGAGAGGGCCCCTCCCTATCCCCACTGCGCTTCTCCCGCCGGGCGCCTTCGGCTGCCCTGCGTAGATGCCGGTTCAAAAAAATTCTTACTTCTCTAGCCGGAGAAGGAAGTAGGAACCACGGTAGTCTCTCACCCTCGTTTTATAAGGAGCTGCCCCGCCGCTGTTGGCTTCAGATCAAGGAAGCACGGCATCCTCAGACGGCAGATTAGTCAGGCAAATACTGGGGCAGCTCACACAGGGCCCTAGCAAAGCGCGCGCGTGCGAGGCTTAGAGGCCTGTCTGAAAGGCTCAAAGCGAATGACGTCAGACTCGGAGCATAGTGCGAGGATACGCTTTCGGCTTCTTAAGCCTCGCGGTCCTTTCGGCCAATCGCGATGTACGCTGCCTCACACGGACCAATCATTTTACTCGCAAGGTCGAAAAGACCTCTCCCCTTTGTTTCAATGGGAGGGGCCGTAGGGTATGTATATGTAACGGCTCTTGACAGGGAGACGGGGAAAGTAGTCGGGTTGGTCAGAAAGGGTTAATAGAAAAAAGGCGCGAAAACGGCGCAGCGGGCCAGGAGATCATAGAGCTTAAAATCTTTCGGCTAGATAGACCGTTTTTATCTCCAGTGGGAAAGTCCGCTTCAATCTGCGTTTTTAACTGTTTCTTTTAAATGCTGTCATAGATTTTGTGAGCTGTCAGTTTACCAAAATACGCGATTAGACTGTTCTCTCAGTTCATCTTGGACTACAACTCCCATGAGGCCTAGCCACAACGTTGATGGGAATTATCTACAGAAGAGGTTTTTTTGCCTGCTGGGCGGTTGCTGCCCCAGCCAATCTCCCCCCCACCCAGTGCCTCCCGCCGGTGGCTGGCTGACCGTTGACTGGGGGCGGGGCCGTGCATCACACCAGCGGGGCGGCGGCGGGGGCGGCGGCGGCCGGGTAGCCCGGCATTCGTGTCCGACCCGCCCGCGGGCGGCAGTCAGACTAGTGCATTAGTGGTTATTTATTTATTTGGAAAATCTATATCCCGCCCTGCACCGAATGGTTCCTTTTCCATGTTTGCCTGAGGAGGGTTCAGATTTACGTACCAACCACTTCTTGAGGGGACATCAAAAGCACTATAAAACTGAACAAACCGTTTGGGTGTTTCAGATCTCCACAACTCGTTCAGAATTATTTTCATTTTGTCAGTTTCCTACTGTTTCGTTGTTGCGCTCCCCCTTAATTGTCTAGAAATCATATACATACTAAGAAAGTAGTTCAGAGGCTGCTTCAGGAGAAGTGATAGTTTTGCTGGCAAAGCATATTAACCTATTGATGCACAAACAATCCCTCCTAAGGCTGTGGTAACGCCTAAGGTTTAATCCAGCTTCAATCCACCTTCAGAGCAAGAGAACCCCCTCAGCAAAGTGACCAGTAATTTTCCAACATTATCCCAAAGGGGAATTCTCTGAGTTATTTAACACTGAAAGAAAGCAGGTTGTTACTTTGCTTGATGTATTCTCACTCTGGACTGAAGCTGGATTAAACCTTTGTGCCCACAGCCTAAGAGTGGGCAAACCCCCTCTGCAAATATGTCCCTGGCCAGATTCACCTGGGGTTGCTGTGCAGAAGGAGAGTGGTGGCAAGACTGGGCTATGTCCCACAGAAGGTTGCTGCTACTGCGTTTTATCAAGCTCTGCAAACAGATGAACATACTGGGCCACTTCCAGAACCTGGCAAAAACGTCCCTGCAATGAAAACTTTAAAGCTGAGCATTTGGAAGAGACCGGGACGCACCACCTACCTTCTGGCTTAAGACTGGAGAAAGCACTTTACAGGGATCATGCTGTGGCCAGTGCCAGTGTCTCCACTGTATTTCTACCAGCACAGCTCTATGTCCATTTTTTAAAAAAATTAAAACATTTATATGCTGTTAAGGTTTACAAACATCTTAAAGCACTCACAACAGTAAGACCCTTATGACAACTGAATAAAACTACAGTTAGACATTTGCTCATATAATGTATTAACAAGGAGGGAAGGAAAGCAGAAAAACAGTAATAATACATTCCAAACGGCAGAGTAAGAAAAATCAATCAAGTTGGGACGCTGGTGGGGAAATAGTTGGTATTTTTCCAGTTTAATCTATGTAAAACAAACATTTGCATGAGAAATAGCGTTGGCTAACTGGTGGATTAATCCCCTTACAGCTCTACCTACCAGACAATGTGGTCTAGCTAGCAGCAGAATGTAAAGTTTAGCTTTGGAGGAGCAGTTTGAGACAGCTCTCACACTAGTAAGGAGTATCTTTTGTGCTCTTTTGTCACTGACTTTGGAAATGCAGATAGCCCTGTTGACAGACACTTAGCCCCAATCTGATATTTTCTAGAACTCAAGTTTTTTCTATTAAAAAGCACATGCTTTAATTAAGGGGGAATTTGGTGCAATGTACTGCTTGCAAAGATGCTGTCAGTACTTCCACATTTCTTCAAAAATTCCTAAAAGGTGACAAGAAATTGGGCTACATATCCATTTTCCATTTGCTGTTTGCGTCTAACAAGATCTAAGAAATGGCATTCTATAAAGACTTTTCTGTCCCTCTGAGGTGCCTTGCAAATTGGAGCATCTTATACCCGTCCCTTTTTTCTCTTTCGTATGTGTGCAATATTAGGATTTTCCCATTGGATTAGGTCATAGACTGGGATAGGGTATCTAACCTTTATAAAATAGTACAGAGACAGATTACTTGTATTCTAGACCACAAAGTAAGTGTGGACAGCATGTCCTTTTGGTATGATATATTGTGCCCAGCCCCTTTTCAGCACCGGACCAGGAAATGGCACCAGGTATGCTACCAAAATAGCCCCACCCAGGAAATTTGGATGGCAACTTTTGTTTTCATCCATCGAAAGCTGGACTAAGATAGACTGCCTGAATGCAGACAGCTCTGAACCAGAATATGGGCAACTCTTCCCACCTTGGGATGAGTAACCTAGCCTGGACTGAGGTGTCCTAACTTAGAGCAGGGTAGCCTCAAAGAATATGGAAAGAGCCTCAGAATGTTGGGACCTAATAGAATTATTCATTGTAGCATGTGTGTGTGTCTCATGTTGAATATAAGCAGTTCAGTATAATTCCATATTTTTCATTCCAGAAGGCCTTTTAAAAATATTTATAAGCAAGTCTGCTAATATCTTCTCCCCCGTGGTTTTGGGTGTTGTTTATATACCAGAGGCCAATCCACACTTGGCCTTCTAGTGCACCTTGGGGTAGCTTCTGGGGAGAACCATCTGCATTTGCAGGAAGCATTTTCACGCCAGAAACATCTCCTGCTTTCCCAGAATCTCTTCCAACATCCACATGTGTCCCATTTGTCACCTTTCTTGGCCACTGAAGAGAGCATTTGCACCTCTTCTGTCGCCAGGGGACATTTGAGGTACCACACCAGTGTGCTGGCGCACCCCGTGACCTGGGATGCTAGCATGCATGCGTGGTGTGTCCCCGTTGTCCCAGTGATGGCAACAGTGCACATGCAGTTATGCCTGCTGCTGGGACAAAGATGGCTGCGTCCAGACACATGCCCAGATGTCCAATAGGTCTACGGGCATATGGGCGGAGGGACAGCGTGCACCAGCACTCACAAATGATGTGATGTGGAATGGACTGTGAATTAAAATGATATCCAGTGCCTCCACTAGATGGTGCCCAAATTGTATGTATTTTGTATCCTTTGGCAATGTCTGATAATAATACCAGTTTTCTGCTTGAAACTAGTACAGTACTATTTCAGACCTCCTTATTGGGCTTAACAGCATGTGATTCATATAAAGTTGATGAGGATTGCAGATTTAGTTACTAATGGGTGCTGCTAAAGCACTTCTGAAAGTCACAATGATACCAGCATCAACAGTAATGAGTAACTTTATTCTGACCCTTACTTGTACATGTTCTATTTATTTTAACAAAACTCCTATTAGGATAGCAGCCTCATCAAGGAACTTCAAGTCCAATAGAAAGGTGTGCTTGCAGCTGCTGTTTCATTAAGCAATTTTCCCACAAATGTGGTTGACAGTTGGCGAGCAGGTAGAGCTGCTAGATACATAAAGCAGTATGTAGCATTCATCACTTGCATTGGTCATCTTTCAGTTAAAGCTCAGTTGTTGGGTTTGTTTGCTGCTAATGAAGATTTCTATGAACCAGCAGTGTTAATCTGTATGGAAACGTACACTTCTAAATTTCAAAGCTGTGGATTTAACAGTGATCCAGCAGCTGCATAAAACAGAGCAATACAGAACTCAAGAGGAACCTGGAGCAGAATGTTACACCATATTCTCCTGTACAAAACAAATGCTTTTCTTCAAGGTCCCAGTGAACTTTTGAGCAATGTTCTGTCTTTTTCACCCAACTATTATCCTGCTTAGATTTTGTGGTATGTTCAGTTTTCATTGTGTTTGTCTGCGTGTGCCCTAGTCCTTTTAAAATTTGTTTTATGGTTTTTAGTGCTCTTAACATCCCTTAGTGAGCATATTGATACTTCTTTCTTTTTGTGCTCCCATTTTGACTGCTTTCCTGTCAAGTCACTAGTGAGTTTATATGGAGGAACTATTCAGTACTGTTTTAATAGCTTAGTGTTATGGGTTGTGGTCTGGACACATGTTTTATGAGGGGAAATGAATTTGTTCCAACCAAATGGCTCAAAATGGTTTCAATGATTAGGTCTGAAAATTATAAATTGGCAAGTGCTCCATAATGCAGACAAAGGCAGCAATACAAAATATTTTCCAACTCTTCTTCATTACAAAATAAAAAGCTTTATTAGAGCTCAGCAACAAGCTTAAAGGAAGAGGAAAAATGGCAGCAACCAGTCAGAATTTGCTGGCAATCACCAATAATGGACAATAGCAGAGGAAAATAACCAAAAGGGCTTGACTACTACTTTGTGTATAAGTATCTGGGGCAAAGCTCTCTCTCACACAAGCTGAAAGGAAAGAGGTGAGAAACACTGCAGAAGGGGCCTCTTTGCAGCCACAAATCTTTGGAGGTGTCTTCATAGTCATGTCTCCACTGCACATCACTGTGGCCACATTCTTCCAAGATCCATTCTATGTGCAGATAGCCCTTCCTTGATCCGGATCAGGGAGTGCTGCTAGCGTGGATTCTAGACCACATTTGTCATGTCTACCACTAATCCAGATCAGTGAGCTCTTAACACACGTGTGATCTGGATCTACTCCCATGCAGACAATGTGTATGAAGAAGCTCGTTGATCCAGATTGCTCTGCAGTCAATTCATTGTTAGCAGCTCTTGATCCAGATTAACATGTAAGTGCAGATAGGGGCCCATGTCTTCTCTAGAATAAATATACTCATCTTTTTCTTCACAGAACTTTCCAAAATACTGATATCCGTCTTAAGCACTGATGTCTAAAGCATGTTATAGCACTTAAGTTAAAATTTGACCATTGTAAGAACGAATGTTGGTATTCAGATACATACACACACACAAAAATCCCCCTGGGTGATCTGAGAGCATGACTACATGGCTGAACTCCCACCAAAAAAAAAAAAAAGTGAAATTTCACCAAGAAGTGAAGATTTTCTTTTAAAAAAAAATTAAAATTGATTTTCAAGTTTATAATATTCCCACAGAATGATAGGCCTATAATATTCCTTTTAAGAATTCAACCCCTTCCCTCAGTCCCTTAGCGAGAAGTGAAGGCAAGAATGGATTGGCCATGAGGCTGGGAAAGAAAGTTTTAAAAACCAAAAGACCAAAGAAAAGAGGAGGAGAGGATGAAAGAGACTTCAGGCCATTGGGTCAGCGCAAAGTCAGAGAAGGCCCCCTAGAACTGGGAAAGCAGGGGGCCAAGAACCAGCCATCATGGCATATGCGTTTGGTAGCTGTTGATGGGAGACCTGCAATGAAGCAGCAGTTTGACCTGCAATAGAACAGGATTTAGAACAAGGCATGGTAAAACGATTCCAGGGATATAGCAAATGTCTCCCCGGGAATAAGTGGACATAAGGTGCAGAGAGTCAGTAGTAGGAATCTTCACTATGAACAAAAGGGATGAACTGAGACGTCAGACAATCCATATATAAGCTGGACAAAGAAATACACGTTCCCAGTCACTACACCACTGCCCCACCAGCTCAGTCTCCCTCTCTACTGCAAGTGACAATGCTCGCTGTGGAGGTAATGATTTGTTTCTAATGTGCAATGAAACATGTATATTGCCCTTTCAGAAATGAACCTCTGAAGGTTCGCTGAAGGACCTTGGAGATTTTCCTCACATTCCCTGCGTTCAGTTGGGCAACAGAGTGAGAAATTTCCTGTTTTGATTATGAAAGACAGCTCAGGAGAAATATGATTATAAATCTCCAGAAGCAATATCAGATAGAACACAACAAACCCTCCTGTCTTCAGTTGCTCTGAATTTCTCCCCCTTGACTTCCAAGACAGCTGTCATACAGCATAAATTCCAACGCACACTATTTCTCATAAGGCCTTCTGTTTTTTGCAGCTCTTCTTCAATGACACAACAGATATACGAAAGGATGAAATCTGTCATAAGCTGAGGATGTTGCTTTCTAAATATTTCATACTAAATATAAAACAGATACATTAAATTCAGATACCATCATGTCACATAATTTGAAAATGACCCTGAATGTTAACGTCTTTTTTTCATTTTTCAGAGGAAGTGTGGCAGCTGGAAAAGCTTTCCTTGGATGGGATTGCTAAGCAGTCTGTGGATCAATCAGACATTTAGAAAAAGATTCCAAGCAAATTTTCAAAAGCATGCTGCTTCAATTTAATACTGTTTTATTGTAACCTTCAGCTAATAGGATTTTTTTTACAGAAGCTTGTGGTCATTGTTATAACCTCTGAGTTGGGATAGACTGCTGGTGATTGCACTGGGCAAACCCATGCAGTGTTCTAGGCAGCTACAAAAGAGTTTTGCTATTACCTTCTTTTGTGGAGATTCCAGGGATCAAACCTGTCACCCCTGGCTTTCCAAAAACTGTCACTGAGTTATGGGCATCTTGGAAGATATATCTTATTCTGTACAAACATTAAACAGGGTAATCCTAATTTCTGGGTGTGGTTGGGTGGGTCCAAGAAGTGATAGATGCCTCATTATGTGAGAGGGACAGTTTACCCCCTTCCTTTCCAGCATGCCTCCTTCTCGAAAGTTCCTCCCTGGATCTTGAGTTGTTGAACAACCATTGCCCAGCTGCTAATTCCCTTTGCGGGCAAGGTACTGGAGAAAGAGGTGGCTATCAAGCTCCAAACATACTTGGAGGCAACAGGTTGACCCATTTCAGCAGACATGGAGCCACAGAATCTCCACCAAAAAACATCATTTCAACGCATATCCCTAAAAACTCCCCCCAAATTGAGCAGGAATCAGCTATTCATCCCATCTTTATCCCATAGTCCTCACCACCACCACCTTCCTCAAAGTGACTAGGAAAACATTCAGTTTCCTGTTAATTTACTGCAATGTGGCCTACCACAAATAAGCAGACTGTCACAATTGATTGTAGTGACTTATCTGAAAAATACTTTTTCAGCAACAGTGTCTCTTAGAGAGCAGCTCTTTTAGATCCGTGCAATGTACGTTCAGGGATCAATTTGCACATTCTAGTGTATGTAATAGTGCACATTTGTAAACTGCAAATTGTAACTGTAAATTA
This sequence comes from Aspidoscelis marmoratus, assembly GCA_014337955.1. NCBI lineage: Eukaryota > Metazoa > Chordata > Lepidosauria > Squamata > Teiidae > Aspidoscelis > Aspidoscelis marmoratus. The sequence goes on along the minus strand of MTQE01001134.1, from coordinate 35,607,834 downwards.
CAATTTACATTCATGTACATCTCACAATAGTAGTGAACAGGCTGTAGAAGGGAGACTTCAAGGTCACTGCTTTCCTTTCCTACAGTTCATTATGCTTAAATAGACTCAGACTAGACAGCCCTTGAAATAGAAACTGCCGTCTCTAAAGTAGGACATATGGCTAGACTATGTCTAGCAGACCACAAGCTATAGAGGTTTTCTGTTGAGTGTAAAGAAGCTGCCGTCTTGACTTTTTTAGATATGAAATTGTTATTTATTAGATGTCTATTTAAACTAGTCTATTGAAACTAGATCAGTTATTCTGAGAAATGCCAAAAACCTATTTCATCTCATGAATTTCCTGTGAAGTCCATGAGGAGCATTGTTGGTGACGGGACCAGAAAACAGCTAGTAGAGAAAGAAACGTACACATGGTATGTGCAATGAAAAATTTTTGGATGGATAAGATTAAATCAGTCCTAATTCTATAAACTATATAATTGTGGCCTGCAAAAACAACTGCACTTGAAATACTGAAAACTCCCATATACTTTGCCAAAAATAACCACACACAGTACTTGAAAATCACAGCTTTCCGGGAGGCAAAATCTGCAAGCACCTCAAGGGAGTTTCCATTACAAAGCATTGCCTGCAACTTTTAGTTGCCTGCAACTTTTAGTTGTTTCTTTGCTACTTAAACAGTAGAAATCCCTGCTAATTTAAAATCCTGCTCTAGCCCTAGGGTATTTCAGCATTAAACCTATAAATCTAATAAGAGTTTCCTGCACTGTCAAAATTACAGTGCGAGTTTGTGGACATTGTGCAAATCACACACATACCATATGCTCCTTTATTAACCTCCCTTCTGAGGCCCCAGCTCTAGGTAGAGACCGCACAGCTGGAACGACTGCAAAATGCTCTGATTTCCTTGACCTGTCAGAGTGAAAAATCCATTTGTCTCTAGCAGAATACGATGGTGTTTGATCAAATACTTTCTGATTGTTTTTCTCCCAGAACTTTGTAAAAACAGGAAAATTCTCCCCTAAGTAATGAGCTACAATTTATGAGGGGGGGGGGATCCCTGCTCTTTAATAATATATATGGTCATAAAATGAAATAGAAAGGTACTTGCATTATTTGTGATAATAAGTCTACAGAATAACACTGAACCTTGTTCCATGTGGCACAGATTTGTTTTACTGATTCAATCAGAGGCAGAATACCTGTAAAGGTTTTGCCTCCTTTTCTTTGAGAATGCCAAGAAGCAATTGTTGAGCCATGGTGTGAGACAGGATGCTGGACTAGATGGGCTCTGGCCTGAACCAGCAGGACCGCTGCTAGAATTTTTTCCCCCTGCAAAACCTCCTTTCTCAAAAATCTCTGAGACTAAGGGTACAGCATCCTTTGAAGGGCACGGCCCTTTTTGCAACTATGCCTTATTATGAATTATATACTGGAATAGGGTTCTGCCATCTGCATGTTGTTGCAGATGGCAGATCCGATTATGGGTCCGATCAAGCAATCCAGCATGAGATCAGAGAAGTGGGTGACTGCATGGGTAAAGGGCCATCTGCATTATGGCAGTCGAGCCTGGCCGAGACTTTTTAGCCAGGTGCCCAAAAGTTGCCCATTTCCAGGACTACTTCCAGAAGCCTGGCAAAATGATGTCACTAGACCAACTACTCAATGGACTCTGTACATGAGTGGCTAGGTCAGTCTACTGCTGAGGAATACCTGGGAGACTGCCTTGAAGCAGTCTCTTGTTGGAGCTGTCTCCAGCACCATTTTCTTGCTGAGACTGTTCAGATGTTGTGTTCATGTAGACTTGTCTTTCCCCGGGAAGCATGCCCTCTCAATGGACCAGTCCATAATGTGGACGCAGCAACCCTGTGCAGAAATAGCCTTAGACTATACCCATACAATTCTTTTAGATCTTGCCAGATGTGTGTTGAGCATGAGATTCCACTTGGTGTGCATCACAGAAGGCTACATCTTCCTATGGCACATGGTGCTCACAGAGCCCCTGTGCTGGACCCATTCCCAGGAGAGGAAGCTGTGCCTGGTAGTGAGCTCTAACAGGGAACCACTGCTGCTGCCATACTGCATTCTGGAGCCTTGACCATTTATGGGGCTGAGTCAACATGTTCTTTTCTGCAGTTTTGAAACTAAGGAACTTTAAAGTTGGAATTCAGTAGTTCTGGCCAGCAACCTCCCAGCTGCGGAACAAGAGTTCCTTGGCCACAATTTTCACACAGCCAAGAGCAAGCACCAAGCATGCAGGTAACATACTGCTGGAAGTGTAGCACTACAAGTGTAGTTCGTTTTTGTATGGCTTGATCCCCAGTGGTGTTCTAGACAGAGCACCACCGGAGATCCCTGTGCAGATCCTGCCTGTGATCCTGCTTTCCTATCCCTGCAGTCCACCCTTCACTTCTTTGCCCCAGAAGGCATTCAGAGTCTGGATCATTCTCAGCATTCATGGATCTCTGATTGGGCAATTCTCTGGAAGAATACCATTGTGTAAGAAAAAAGAATGAAGTTCATAGTTTGACTACTGAGAAGACACAGCTGGAGTGAATTAAACAGAGATGCCATAGTGAAAAGCACAACAGCAGCTGTTCTCTAGGAATCACACAGGAGTAGCAGCTGTGCTGCCTATTGAAGAAGCACCAGTTTGCCTCTCCTGTGTCCTGATAGTGTATAATAAGAAGAAATACTCCAAATGCACCAGTGGTACCCAGTGGTGTCTCATCAAAGGGAAAATGAATCTTCTAAGCACTGTCTCAGTATTGCTTGTCCCTCAAGGAAGAAAGATGACAATGCAAGATGATTTCTTATTCAAGGGATTACTTTCGTATCTTAGTGTTGCTCTGTACAAATCTTATACATTTATTTTATTGGTTTGGACTCACTGTTATTGCCTACCACTTAAGCACAAAAGTATAATAAGATGAATAAGATTATGTTCCACTGAACAAAGTACAGATTATTAGCCTACTAGAGCTGTGGTGGCCATATATGACTTGAAATGTTGCTAAACTATTAATTTCAGTCAGTCATAGTCAGCCTAGCTAGTGGCAAGGAATTATGGGATCTGTAACTCAGCAACATCTGAAGAAAATAGTTTGACTGCCTCAAATTTTGAGGCAACTCATCTTCTCACTAATAGTTTAGTGAAATGACACTACTGCAGATCTCATGAAAATGAATGAAATTTGCATTGGATGCAATAACTGGAATAATACAGTCCTAGGACATAAACCCAGCCACACAGCCAAGTGTTTAGAATATGTCCCTCAGACTGACAGAGCATATGAGCAAAGAAATAAGTAATAGCCACGTATGCATACAGTGGAGGTATACAAAACACAGTTAAAACATTTGAAATGGCCATGCCTTTCTTACATAAGGAATTACATAGGAATTAGCCACACCCTCAGGGAGGAGGAGTTACTCTGCTCAGCAG
>MTQE01001134.1:35545995-35576106 GCA_014337955.1 Aspidoscelis marmoratus | reverse complement strand
CAAACATCTCTTCAAACCAGAAACTAAAGACAAAAAACTTGTTCAACACAGAACTGCTTTTATAGCCCACAAACTGCAAGTCATCATGAGGTTTCAGAATTATGTCATCTAATTACTGCAACAGAATGAGACAGAATTACAGGACCCTGAGTCATCTGAATCATAAGACTGAGTCATGAGTTGCTGACTCATTGTGACTCTTCAGTTCCCAATAACAACATTCTAAACATTCTAAACTTTTTGACAGAGCATTCCAACTGTTCTGGATCAAGGCTGTCCACATTGTGATGACCGTGCTGGGATAGCCCTTGTGCTGGCTCTTACAGCTCCACTGACCAAGAACAAAAGTTCCTGGCTTCAGAGATACTGGGGAACCCATTTCGGTGGTGGAGTAAGATATACTGCCAAAAATGGCTTCCTTGTGGGAAACCAGGGGCCTTTCTGCACTTTTCGCCATAGTACAGTATGCTCTCAGATGGAGTATCTGCAGTTGAAGGGACCGTTTTCAGCTCGGAAACAGCCCCTTCCATGCAGGACTGTACTGCATGCAAACTACATGTAGAGCAAGATTTTGTGCTCCACACGTTGACTTACCTTGGCCACAGATGGCCTTTCCCGTCTCTGGTAAAGCCTATCCACACCTCTATGATGCTAGTGGGTCATCTGAGGTGCCGCGCAAGCATGCTGGCATCTCAGATGCCCCCAAACCTGAGTGTACATACACAGCATATCACCGCCGTCCCGGTGACAGTGCCTGCGCAGTTGCACCAGCATCCAAGAAGATGATGGTACCTGGACATGCATCTGCACAAAGTCTGCAGATGCATGGAGGGAGGGATGGCATGCACTAATATTTGTGAATGCAAATGCCAGAACACGCCAGGGGAAGTTCACCATTCCCATCCCCCGGATGGGAAGGGAAGTGCTATCTTCTCCCAGATTATGGAGACATGCCACATTTGCACACTTCCGTGATCTCATTTAACAACCACTAATCCACCAGTACATCCTTATAACAAAGTCTACTGGTATCCTGGCCAAAGCATTTTGGGTTGCCCAGTCCAGTATACATTCTGCCCAAAGTAGACTGTTTGAACTAGCAGGGTTGGGACCCCAGTTTGTGGAAGAGAGGTGCTTGGACACCTTGCTTTACAATGTTAGTGGCAAATGTTGAAAGGCCCTAACATAGATAGTACAGTTTTGACAAATTTTACATATACTATAACAGTTTCTTCTGACATTAATGGAACTGTATCATTCTGATCAGAAAACAGGAATTGAGAATGTACTGTAGAATAAACCTGAACGACCTTGGGATTTCAGTGACAGAGTGGTTATACATTGCAGATAAGTGTCTTTATAAAAAGAGCAATATAATCAGACATAGACTGTTGATTCCTTGGCAAGTGCAGCACCGGGGTAGGCCTTTCTGAGCAAGGGTTTTCATTAAATTTCCCATCCAAAATTGCTGTAAGGAAAGCATTAAATTGTGCCAGAGAGAAAGCTCTTCTGAATTTAGAAACTGCAATTTGATTTAAGTATCTGGCAGGCAAGTAAGGAGAATGCTGACCACTAAATGAAGCATTATTAAGTATTAGAGAGTTTTCCAATTGGCTTTTCGTACCTAGCAAACATTTTAATGCCCTTGTAGCTTTCTTGTATCCCAGCCTCAGAAGGTTTATTTGAGAGAACCAATAAGAAAAGATGGGTTGCATATATTCATTACATTTCCATTTTGTTAAATGGCTAATTAGCCACTTTCACAAAGACAGATTAATCTGAAGGTTACCAATGACTTTGAAAGTAATTGAGTATTGTATATATAATTTTGCAATTGGAATTTGAAAATTCCCTTCTAAAATACTGTATGCTCATGGAATTATGGCATCATTATAGTGACTTCTTTGTATTAATTTACAAATGTACCAGTTCAGTAGGAGTACAGGATGGGTCCACGGGCAGAAGCAAATTGCAAATCTCTTCTGTATGCTCTTCTGTATCAAACCAGAAGGAAAGATTTGATGTCTTTCCACTCTGCAAATGGTTACCTGACTCAGAATAATCCAGGCCCCATTTTGCAAACAGTAGTATTGCAAGTAGTATTATAAAAACAAGTAGTATTAGTATTAGAAAAACAACTAAGGCCCTTTCCAACAACTAAGACCCTTGGGGTTGTTAGGAGCAATCCCAGCAGCCCATCATCACATTTTGTCTCTGCTGGATGAAGGGTGGGCAGGCTAAGGCACCACAGCTGTAGGTCTCAACAGTGAGGAGTCTGCAGTCACCCCAGGGCCAGCATAGTCCCTGTTGTCTGGTATTCCCTGGAGGACCCATTGTGGTGGTACTCTAGGAAGTGTCACCAGAAGGGGATCTGCTCTGAGAATGGCCAGTCTGGAAGTGGCGAAGGTTGAGAACTTTAGTTGGCAGAAGGTTGGCAGCCTTTGTAGTCTAAGCACTACCTCTGAGGGCTCTTTGAAGGAATTGGGCAGGCCTGGAGTAGGACAGGTTATTCAAAGATAGATGCTAGGGATCTACACGAATATTAGTAACATTCATCATTCGTATGAATTCAGACATTTGTACACAAATCGAAAGTTATGACATTTGTATATTAACATTTGTATGAATACGAATGTTTTGGACCATTCATACGGATAGTTCATATGTTCATTAAAGTGGGGATATTAATCAGATGTGTATTGACATGTATGTGTTCATATAGGACAGTGGTTCTCAACCTGGGGGTCAGGACCCCTTTGGGGGTCGAATTACCCTTTCAGAGGGGTCACGACGAGCCTCCCGCCGCCCTTCCCTCCCACCTCCCAGCTGCTTTGCCCCCATGGTTGGGGGTCCCCACAACATGAGGAACTCCATTAAGGGGTCACGGCATTAGGAAGGTTGAGAACTGCTGGTCTAGGATATGTACCCGATACGTATCCGATATGTATGTGTTGGTGTAGGATATGTATCTGATGTGTATGCATTCGTATCGGATATTCGTATCCAGGATACATACCCAGGATATGTATGCATTCGTATCGGATATTCGTATGAATGCACTCATATCAAATAGAATCCTACCACATTCGAAGGGGATCTATTCAAATAAATATGAATTTTCTAACATTCAATTTGTTATGAATCGAATGCCAATAAAATATAATAAAATAAAAAATCATGGACATCCCTAGTAGATATTGCTGTTCTGCCCCAGCAGCAACCTAACCAAAGTCCACTTTTGCCCTGTTGTGGAAGTGGTTGAAGTTAGGAAAGATGAGTACAAATTAACTGATTATATAGGGCATTCTTTCCAAACTTTAACTATTTCAGTATTACTATATTTTAATTAATAGATTTTCTAGTAGGGAGATTTCAGCCAGTAGCCTTTGACCCAGAAATCAGCTCAGTTGTTTAGAACAGACTGGAAACATATATGAGAATTATAAGACAATGGGTTGGGGGGAAAGTTGCTTTATCATAGCTTGCCCTATCGTATTTCATTCTTTACAGATTCTCTAGTATTTTTGACTCACGATAGTGCAGATCAGTTTCAGTTTGAAAATTGTTTTACCCTGTTTTGTCCCTGTTATTGACCTTTAACAGGAGTTCATGCTGTGTCTGACAGAGCATGGAATTAAGCATAGGGCATTCTCATTTTAGGAACCTTAAAATTCTTCAAAGAATTTTGCTAGTGCAGAATGTAGCTGGGCAGGTAGGCTGGTATCCTTAGAGCAAAAAGAAAAGTTTGCCATGGGTGGATGGAGTGTTTTTCTACATATTGAATTAAGCATACAACAATCTGATTTTGGCAGCATACATGATGTTCTTTGCAGTGTCATCTCAACTTCTGAAATCAGATTCAGCATCTTATAGCTGAATATGAACAAGGAAGTCAGGGCATACAAAGTATGTGACAAAATCAAAATCTCTTTATACTGCTTGGAGAAATATGATGTTAGCTGAGTGATTAAGTCAGAAAAAGCAATTAAACGGCAGGTCATGATAATGCACTGCTTCACAAGAGGGCTGCACATGAGTTTATGGTTCTGACTCCACAGTCCACGCTCACAGATTTGAATAGAATGGATCCTGTACTCCTCTGTAAAACTTGGAAGTTTTAAAAACATGATAGCACCCGTTTCATTATGCAGTTCCTGGAAATCTGACAGTTATGCATGCATTCACACATATATACACCATGATGTTTCTAGCTTAAATATCTCTCCCATTTAAAAACTTATTCTGACAAAGCCACACTGCCCCGTGTCAGTTTGAAATATTTGGCAAACTGCATTAGCCTTACACACATGTAAGCTGTTCTTGCCTGTGTAGGAGTGCGCTAACATTGCCAAAGACATACTAGAGAATATGTTCTGTTGAACACAAGCGAGACCTGCTAGCTGTGTGAATATGCATAATAGTTCAGTAAATCTATGGGTAAGATTTAAAACTAAATCTGGTTCTCGTATTAGCTCGAAGGCCCAAATAGCAAGCTTATCTCGACTTTCATTAGGCTAATTTGATGTGTTCAGCCTGGAACATTAACTCATGCTGAGAAAATTCTAAGCAGCTGTTGTCTCCCAGCACATACTTTCTTTGATGTGGCATAAGATATTGGATGTTACACCATCCAAAACAAGAAGTGTTGTTTTTTTTTAAAAAATGTTATCTTCAGTGTTTGCTGCAAAAAAATCAATGTAGGGCTGATATACTTCCTCTTTATATTTCAGGATTTATAGAAGCATTTCTGTATGAGGCTGCACTGGCTGGTATACCAGACCAGCAAGCACAGGGTGTTTTTCCACCACTGCCCTTAGATCTGGATTAAGGGAAGCAATGGGTGCTAACCCCCCTGCCGTGGAAACACCTTTGTACCCATGTGTGGAATCCGGATTGACCCCCAAGCAGTCGGTCTGTCATCCCTGGTGTCTCTGGGGACTGGGGGGGTGCGATCTCTGAAGTCCCAGCTTCGGAGTCATTTCAGAGTCATTTCAAAATGATTTCAAAATGACTCTGAAGTCCCTCCAAAGAGATCACCATGGACTTCGGAGAGGCTCCGAAGCTGTCAGTGCGGTCCGTGCACTATTAGCGCAGACCACATGGACTCCCCTGCGAAGTCCCTCCAAAGAGATCGGCAGAGACTTCGAAGCCGCTCCAGAGTCTCTTTGGAGCCGCCCCGAAGTCTGCGCTGAACTCTTTGGAGAGACTGGCGGAGAGCCTCCGAAGTCCCTACTAAGCGAACGGCGGAGACTTCGGAATCTCGCCGCCGGTCTCTCCAAAGAGATCAGCACAGACTTCAGAGCCGCTCCAAAGGGACTCCAGAGCAGCTTCGAAGTCTCTACTGATCTCTTCGGAGGGATTTCGGAGTCACTTCGGAATGATTTCGAAATGACTCCGAAATGACTCCGAAGCTGGGACTTTGCCCCCCCCATGCCTCCCCCTAGCCTCCTCTAGACCCCATTGCCTGTTTCCTGTGGAAACAGGCTCCCTTTAATCCAGATTTTCTGGCAGAAGACCCCATTGTAGACCCTTGAGCCTTTCTTTGCTTGCCTTTCTATGATCCTGAATCTGGACCTAGAGGCACCCTCTGGTCTGATCAGGGCAAGGCCTTGAGGGGCACATCACCATCTGCAGAGCACCTTCTGTTTCAGCCTAGCCTCCACACTAGTCTCAAAGCTCACATGGTCTTAGGAACTGGCTTCTGAGGAATCTGTTAGCTGGAAATGAAAGTTCTTAGGCTTGGAGCCCCTGGCAGACACATATGAAGCATATTCAATGCACTGCCAGAAGGGTCTCCTCGTAGACCAGAAAACAAAGGTGTGTCTTCTCTATGCTTCCATGAACCGTACTGACTCACACTAGTGCTCCAGTGGACCTGTTTAATTAGATACAGATGTAGTGGTGGGTGTAGCCTTTCTAGTCTATACCATTTGAGGACAAAAGGGGTCTGAAGGGATCTGTGGGGGACTGTAATCTGGAATATGGATAAGTGCAGAAAGGCCTTTTTTCTTCTTTTGATAATGGGCCTTTTTGTTTTCAGCCTACTGGGACAGTATGGGGATGCTTACACAAGGAGCCACTTCCATTCCAGAAGTAGCTGGACCATCCACTGAGCAGGTAGCTGTGGAGCACTAAAAAGTACTTAACAGCTATACTAGGTGCATCTAGGAAAGCCCAGCACACAGCCTTCATACTTCTTCTAGGCCAGTGGTTCTCAACCTGGGGGTCGGGACCCCTTTGGGGGTCGAACTACCCTTTCAGAGGGGTTGCGACGAGCCTCCCGCCACCCTTCCCTCCCACCTCCCAGCTGCTCCGCCCCCGTGGTTGGGGGTCCCCACAACATGAGGAACCCCATTAAGGGGTCACGGCATTAGGAAGGTTGAGAACTGCTGTTCTAGGCAAAGGGTATATGGGGCAGTGCAGTGTGGCTGCAATTGCACGCCACATTGTCTGGTTGCCACAGCAATGGCAAATGTGCACAGCCATTGCCGCGGTTGCTGAAGCATGGCAACCAACACTAATACAGCAGTAATTGCACTTACCCAATACATAGTGAAATGCCAGGTAACTTTGTGATGGATTAGATGTTCTGAAATGTGGACGCCAGATCCATCACAGTTATTCACCAGTTTCTGCGTCGAAAGAAGGTGCGGAAAAGCCCCCTGTGTGAATTTCCTTGCTCATGTATTATTTGAGTTCTGCCTTATATAACTTAATTTTCCCTTGTGTACCTTACAGGACAGATGGAAAGTTCATTATCTGTGCTTCTGTATATCCAAACTGAACTTTGAAATACACACCAAACTTTTTTTCTTTTCTGAGATGCCTGTTTACATTTGGAAGGCTGTTTTTCTTCCATTGCTGCTTTGAACCTTTGGACCACCTACCCTGAAGAGCTCGACGAGACTCTTTAACAGGGGAATGCTGGATCATGCATGGAAAGCTAACATAGGGGACGGAAGTTATAAAAACTGTTATCTGATGGAAATTTGGGTTAGCAGAGAGAAGACATGGAATGCTTCCACCGCTGATTCATCAGAAGATATGTGTGCAAAGGAGACATTATTAATCAACACAGTCAGTCAGTCAGTCAGTCAGACAGACAGACAGACAGACAATAATATGGAACTTGCTCCTGAAATGAATTTGTTAAATCAGCATTTGGCCCTTGCATGAAGTGGGTGTGTTTGACACACCCTCAAACTCAGACTGTCTTTTAGATCACCATATGGTTGCCAAGCCTGATTTTAAGTGCCAAGAATATTGGCAGCAGTCTTTTTGATTTGATTTTTTTTAAAAAAATAACTTGTTCACAGTATTAGATTGTGATCCGTTTCCTGCTTTGAGCATTGACTGGCACCTGATCAACTGATGTTTGCATCTTTTCTCCAATATGAGCAGATGAACATTATTTAGACTGGCCGAGAAGCTAAGGATTGGCGAAAAATGCCTCATGGGCCTGTTATTAGATATTGCTTGAAAAAATGGTTGCTTTTGCAACAGAAAAAAGTTGAGCCTCCAAATAATCTCCTTAAAAAGCAACACTGACTTTTTTTCTTTGTAAAAATTCGAAATCCTTTGGCTTTTTGCACTTCCCTTCCCATCTGCTGGATGGGAAAGGGGCACAGTGACCCATCGTTAACTGGCACCTGCACTTGCAACAGCCTAAGCCCCGTCACCAAGCCTAAGTCACACGCCAGAGACTGATCCCGAGGCTGGCCCTCTTCTGGGTGCCACCACTTTGGCTTTTGCCGTTTGGGGTGGGAAGCAGACGCAGGTGGGCTCTTGTATGCAGATTGCAGCTGGTGGAGAATGCAGCTGCAAGATTGCTGACCAGTATGGACGTCTGGATGCACATCACGACAGTCTTAAATGAGTTGTACTGGCTGCCAATTCACTACCGAACCCAATTCAAGGTGTTAACTTTAACTTATAAAGTCCTAAATGACTCGGGGCCCAAATATCTAGAGGAATGCCTTCTTCCATATCGATCTGCTCATGCCTTAAGATCTGGAGGGGAGGCCCTCCTAGTTGCCCCACCACTCTCAGTCGTAAAAGGGGTGGGCACCTGGGAAAGAGCCTTCTCAGTGATGGCCCCTAGGCTGTGCAATAGTCTCCCCCTTGAGGTGCATCAGGCACCTTCACTGTATTCATTTAGGAAGGCAGAGAAGTCACACCTCTTTGCCCTGGCCTTTGGTTAAATGGGAATATAGTCTTGCTACCCACTTTTCAGACATTGTTACTGTTTTAATATATATTGTTATTGTTTTAATATATTTTTGATTTTAAATGTTACCCATTCTAAGACTTTTCAAGTATAGGTTGGGATAAAAATACAAACAATAGATAAATAAAACAAATTACCTGAGAGCAGGAAAAACCACTCTGGTGCGCCTTTTCCACAGAGTTGATGTCAGGCCAGTGTTTGTCACACAGAGAGAAAAAAAAGGCCATCACAGAGGTGGCTCAGAGACAGATTAAAGATGGGATTGTTCACACATGGCTCCCTCCCCCTTCTCCTGAACATTCTCTGATGGAAAGGTGGAATAGAGAAGGGTTGGAAACACAAGGGCCACATACTGCCTCTTTGAGGGACCTCTTTTTGTTATGTCTGAACACAGCTTTAGTGGCTGGATTTCCAGTCCACATCCAGAGTTCCGGCTGCTTTTTTCACTACAGTTAGTTCCAGTGGTCTTACAGGTCCATTTTGGAATGATAGAAAACTACGGCATCCTTTCCTGCCTAAAGTGTGGCAGTGTCTCACAGTCAAATGCAGGCTTAGGCATAGCTATAATTTTGAGAACATAAGTCTAGAATAAGAGCATTAATGTACACAACTTTCTATTTTGGAGGTTTTACTATTTTGGGTTCCCTTATAGTTTCAAAAAAACCCTCTGCTTTAGCTCTTGCTTCTTTCCTGAATAAAATATATTTGAATGCTTTTACAGATGTATAGTTAATAATTGACAGTCTTGTAAATACTCCCTCTCTAAAATAAAATAAGGCTCATATTCTTAATTCAAGTGTTTCCTGACCTAATAGAGGGAAATAGATTCTATTATTACTATAAAATAAGATCCTCATTCTGTAGAAGAGCGAACTTTTTTCACCGAATGGATCATTAAAAACTCCAACTTTCAAACACGTCTGAACATGAATTATCCTTGCACTCTTCTGCACGGTCTCCGTATTTGCTGGTACAGTATTTGCTTTTTAAACAAGGTCATACATCAGTCAGGTGACCAACTCTTTAGCAGCTTGGAAATACGTGCTTTGCTGGTATCATACTTGACTTTTCAGGAGTGGTCTGAAAGCTTTCTAGGAAGAAAAGGTATATCTTGGTTTATTAATTTGATAGCTGGGAAGATGAAACATGGAAGTAAAATGTGTCTGCTTAACTGCTTGGTTTTAATTCCAGTAATGCAGTGTTAATTTAAATTGGTGCAATGCAGTTGGAAAGATAGGCTGTATCAGAAAGCTGTTTGAATAGCCCTTAATGAGATTGTGTTAACTTGTAATTTCGCTGGGGAGAAATGGAATCTTGGCTTCATAATAGTCTTTTAAATGTTTCTAAATAATCAAAGGAAACTTCCCTGCAGTGAATGCTACTGATAGTAATATTGATAATCCTCTGTATGACGGTTTAGAAAATAAGCAAATTCATTGGGGCTTACTGTAGTGCACATGGTTGTACTGTATGCTAATGTGGGCTTTAAAGTGCTTGGGTGTTCATAAAAGGTACTGTATATATTTATATTCAGTTTACATAATGTCTTGCGCTTGCTGTGCATACAGGGAAGCCAATGGTTAGATAGTTACTGTATATTGGAATATCACCTATTGTGAAGGACTTTCAGAGGGTGATTGTGTCTCAGAGGGTGATCTCTCTTATGAGGCTGTTCTGGTGTGGTTCACACATGCATGCATTCTCACACAGTCCATGTCTTCACGGCAACCTTATCTCAGATTCAAAACGTTTTCAATCCTCGGAGTCCGCACGGCAGTTTGGCTTAACACACTTTCTCAGTGTTAAACCACCCCAAAGCTTGGTGAATCTCAATCCTGATTTCAACAGGTCTCACTCCGGATGGTGTGCTTGAAACGTTTTACATTTTTTACTGTGGGGATCGTACCGTGTTAAGGGATGAGAATCCATGTTTAGGGTTTCCCTCCCCCAATAGCTTGCTTCCATTGATTTCATTGAAAAAATCCACCCTCAAAACAGCCACTATAAAAATCCAGTCCTTAAAGCTACATTGTAGCGATCTAGCCTCTTCACACCTTAATAACAATGTTACAGTTTTGTGCAATTCTTGCTCTTTGAAAGTTCTGACCTTTAAAAAAAGGGAAAGGAAAGGAAAACCCTGGAGGTTCTGTTTTAAAGGCTGTGGCTGTGAAGGGGGTTTGAGTTGCTGCTGCTGCTGTGTGCCCTGGGAAATGGGGAGAGGAGGGCAAAGAATCGCTGGCTGCTGGTGCCTGCTTTTCATCCATCCAGGCAAGCGGCAGCTACCCATCCAGCCACCCAGCTAGGCTCCGTGAAGGGGTCTGTTATGGGTGGCACGTCCATGCCAGGAGGAAGAGGGCAGGGCAGCCCTGCAAAGCGGCTTTTAAAAAGTAGCCACTTGAGTCCCCCCTTGAGTCACGTACGCCACGTACGATCCTCAGAATCCGGATCGAACGCGATTAAGTTAAAAGTAATGGGAACAGGCAAATTCGCATTTGCATCCGGTTCTGTTATTTCGGTTTAGGGAAAGCGAAATAAGCTTGCTGTGGGGATTCCCCCACACAGTCATAAGAAGGGAACTAATCTGGATATGCTAACTGAAATGTGTGTATGCAAATACAATACGACCTCAAAATCCACAGGTTTCAGGTTTGTGAAGTCATCCACAAATGGTGAACTGGCACCACGCTTCAGGTAACATAAAGTTTACAAAGTTATGATCTTTAATGAATCCTTGAGCCTTTTTGCAGTTTCTTGCTGGAGCAATCTAAGGCACTTGCTCAATTGCCCCTTCCACACTGGGATGCTGCCGCAGCAGTACTGGAGATGGCCAAGTCCTCCATGGAACGATCCGTCTGTGAACAACTTAATAATAGTCCACAGGCTGACGAGAAGTGTCTGGACCGCTCCTGGAACAGTGGATCTGCCCCTCTTCCAGGTCCTGTGATGTGAGGGTAGGTGGGCTATATGATGTGTAGGCATTTGCAGCTTCTGGATTCCCCTGCAAAGTCTGAACCTGCCCTGGATGCTGGTTTGAACTGTGCAGAGGCATTCTGGGTGAGCCATGCACATTAGATATACTGCTGGAACAGACCAGAGGTGTTCCCAGTGCACGTAATGCAAATGGCAGCTTCCAGCTTTGATCTTGACTAGCATGGACTTATCTACCAGGGCACATTCTGTCTGGTGTGTCTGAAAGTGGCCCTTATTTTTTGAGCTCAGTGCCTTTTATCCTTTTTCTTGTTTTTGATTGATGCTTCTTATGCACCTTGTCTTAGGTGCCAAAGTCAGAAATTTTGACTGAAACTTCCGCCCTCCTTTTTTTGCTGATATTTTCAATATTGTGGTTCAGGCTTCACCGTTTCGATGTTTACCAGGATGTTTAAGAATGTAACCCTTTTGAATGTTGAGGGCTTCCTGTAAACGCATCGGGTGCTAGAAATAAAAATAATTACTTAAATACCCTTATTATGGTTCTTTGCTTTGAATTCACCCCCAAATAAAAACATGTTGAACTGGTTTGGTTGGTCCACTATTCAGTCAGTTCAGTCGATTCACTGTACACAGCAAATGAACTGGTCTGTGTGATTCACATGCAAATAGAACCATCTTGTAATATGAAAAATCAGTTCAAAGAAAATTTGAACTAAGGGGTATTTTTATGAACCAGCAGACCATGGTATTACGGCAGCCTTTTCTGCACTAATCCCCATGACAGCTCTGAAGCTTGCACCAGTTTTGGAGCTGATGTGGGGACCTCAGAAATGAATCCTCTGTGATATACTAAATTACTGAAATGAGTCCCCTGTGGTATACCAGACTGTGGAGAGCATGCTCTCCGCATGCCTCTGTGGTCTGGTATATTACCCTCTAAAATCCCAAATACTATCTTCTAAGTATTATGATGATGATGAAGAAGAAGAGTTGGCTTTTCTGCCTCACTTTTCTCACCCATTTAAGGGGACTCAAAGTGGCTGACAAGGCTTTCTATTCTTCTCAACACAACAGAACACCCTGTGAGGTGGGTGGGGCTGTGAGAGCTCAGAAGAGAGCTGTGACTAGCCCAGCATTTCTCAACCTTCCTAATGCCGCGACCCCTTAATGGAGTTCCTCATGTTGTGGAGACCCCTAACCGTGGGGGCGGAGCAGCTGGGAAGCGGGAGGGAAGGGCGGTGGGAGACTCGTTGCGACCCCTCTGAAAGGGTAGTTCGAGAACCACTGGACTAGCCCATGGTCCCCTAGCTGGCTTCAAGTAGGAGTGCAGAATCAAATCTCGTGACTGCAAGATACGAGTCCAGCACTCTAACCGCAAGACCAAACTGGCTCACTAGTGGAAATGGCTCCATAGCTATGGTGGAAGGCATCTGGGGGCAGGCACCTCTGCAAAAGCCCCTTCCCCTATTTCATCAGGTGCTCCTTTGTCTTTCTGTCTGGCACATGCAGGCATCCAAGCACACAGCAGTTGAAGTGGTTGCTGGAAGTGCCTGTTTTGTACCCTTGCTCCCAGGCACCTTGGCTGGCTGATAAGTTGTTCAGGAGGCACTTTTTGCCGTCAGACATGGCCGCTCTGTACTCAGATGCTTTGCAAAAGCATCTACAGAGCAAGATGTGGAGACAAGGCCAGGGCAATCCAAGAGTAACAGCAGAATATATGGGATATGGTCAGCGGCAAGAAACTGAGAATTCAGCTATCAGTCTTTCAGCATGGCTGCACATCTCATAGGCATAGCCCTAGTGACAAATTAGAGAAGCACAGAGTTAATCTGTGGGGAATTTCAGCAATAGTGTGCTGCCTGCCATGTGCATTGGACTGACACTGAGAGCAATTGTACTGTGTGAGACAGGATTAAAAGGTGGAACTCTCACAATTGCTTTTGGGCTTGTAGGGAGGAAAAGCAGGAGAAAAAATGAATCAAGAAGGCATGGCAAGTCATATTATCATTTGCTGTGGTTTCAGAATGAATTTAGTGATGGTCTCTGGGATGCAATTTGGATCTGCAGCCAGCCTCCAAGGGAGGAAATACCTCCCCAAAAGCTTCCTGCTTGTAACCTCTAGCAAAGTATTCCAGGGCTACGTTCTGACATAGCATTGAATCAGTTTAGAGGCTGTCTTAAATTTCTGCTGCCCTGACAAGAATTTGGCTTTCCATACCTTTTGTGGACTGTGGGCCTTTCCGCATGTGCCGCCGAAAACGGATCTAAAAGATCCATTTTCCGGCAGAACTTTTTTGAAAAAGAATCTGTCTCAAACAGACAGATTCTCCGAGGTCCCGCATGTCTGCATGGGGTGGGTGCTGATGCGAATGCTGGGAAATGTAGGCCACGGCACACGCATGCACAATTGATGCCAGCCCTGCCGCTCTCAGAATCACCCTGCCAGTGACCAGGTAAGTACGCAAGTGCAAGTGCGCGGCCCCCGGTGGGGTGGGGGGAGTAGGCCTTGGCTTCCCCTGGCAAGAGAAGGGCCCATCGGCCTTTCTCTTGCGAGGGGGAAGCCAGGGAAGCTGGCTGCTGGTCTCACCATGGCAGAGGCCGGTAGGCGTGCCTGGCTGTCAGACAGGGCGAGAATGCGCTTTCCCTGTGTGACAGCTGGGCATGCGCTGGCAATCCGACCGTTTCCCTGCCACTTCAGAAGCGTTCGCTTCCGAACCGGTTTCAGGGGAAAAGCCAGATGTAAGACCTGATTTTTCCGGTCTTACATCTGGGTCGGATTTTGGCGGCAAAACCGGTTTAAGCAGCCAACGTGGCGTCCTCAAGGGGACCCATAATTCTGGTCCTTGTGCGGATTGCACGTCCTAATCCTTCCCGCATCTGACTCTTAATTCCGGTTTTAGAGCATGTGCGGAAAGGCCCTAAATTAGGGAAATCAGGACTATCTTGTTTTCAGATTCAGTTTGATCAAAACCCTTCAAGAAGACCATGTTCCCCAAAGTCCTATAAATTGCAAAAACAAGCAATTATTAATATAGAAAAAACCATGAGATGTGGAAGACACACTCTCTTTAATGCTAGGGGGAAAGGAAGGGGGATGGAGAGAGAGAGAAACAGGCTTAGTTGCTCCATCACAGTGGTGGTGGTACAGGTTCAAAGGTGTTGATTGATTGGTGGTTGTATGGCTTGGGAAGTGTGGGCTTTACAAAAAGGTGTGTTTGTGCGTCTAACACCTCAAAGGGAGGGCAGCACAGCAATTTTGATGTAGATTTACTCCCTTCTCCTCCCCTGCCTCACTTTTCACAAAGTGGCAGAAGGCAGGATCTGTTCCCTGCGAATATAGAAGAGCACTTTCTTCTTCTTCTAAAAACATTATAAACTGGACATATAGCAAGTACAACATAACACAAAGCCCTACACCATTCAGCAGTGGCATTGGTGAGAATATTAATTATTGGCTAATAATAGCCAAGTATGGATACTCAAATATGAAATTTTCAGGTATAAAGATGGAGCCATTTTCTGTATTTGATGAGGCCACCAATGAGACAGACAGGTCTTCCCAAGAGGTGGTGCCAGGGCTCTTAATGAATGAATTCTCAGATCTTGATGATTTGATGGAAGGTTCATCAATCACAGGAAATGATCCCAAGGACCATTTTCTGTATTTTATGAGGCTGCACAGGAGACAGGTAGGCCTAGGTCTCTTTGAGCAGAAGTAATGCATTGGTAGCAGGATCCCAGATGAGTGAGAGAAACAGCTCTCAGAACTCTTTCTCCCTCTTCTCCACTCAAGTGCCATTCGGGGCACTTATGGTGGCATGGCAGGGGGATGAGTGTAGGTCCATGAAGAAACCACGTTTGCCCAGTGCACTGAATGCATCATGGAGGGCAGAGTTTTGCAGAACCTTGTCCCTACCCCATAAAGGCATCATTTGGATCCTGACAAAATGTCTGTAATCAGCTGTTTGCTTCTGAAAGCATGCTGTACGTCATAATGCATTAATTAATGACCACATTTTAGAGTAATCGATGTTTGCTATGTGTGGCAAAATCATTGCCTGCTTTCTGTTTTGTATTCTGTTCAGCAAAACTCCACTGCCTCCTATGGCCACTTCCCCCTCTTAATTCTCTTGTTTCTGTTGTACTGCAAATTGTTCTGTAGCAATTGAAAAATGATCTGATGCTGATATAAGTCCTCAGGGCACGAACAATTACCTTTTGAAGAGAAAACATTGATTTAAATTGTCCTGGAAATGCTTACTGCATAATGACTCAAAGGATAGTAATTTCATATCACACAAGATAGCCACCATCTAATACCTCTGGGTTTAAAAATAGATTCCTCTAGTGAAGTGAGCAGTCTGAATGTAAAGAAATAATATACAGAAGTATAACATATGGATTTCAGAATACTACAATTGCTTGCTTGACAGCTTGTCTCCATTTTTGTCTGTTTTTTAAGGTGGACTAAATTCTAGATGATGATTAACTGATGACGTGACATCTGTGAGCTGGACAGAATTCTGCATTATGGAGAATTCAGATGGTATGGATACAGCACCTAGCCTTAACTGAAGAGCAAAACCTTTTTGTACTTGAATAGGAGCAGTGTGTGTTGCAGTACCTGCCAGAAGCACCATGCATCAGCTTCTCAGCTTCATCTGCAGCCCATACTGTTGGCCATCAACTGGCAATTCTGGACACTTCTGGCTGTGCCCATATGCATTAGCTGCACCTCTTCTTAAGCAAAATATACCGTATATTGTTTTGAAGATGTATGAAAGACTTGAGGTGTTTGCATTTTCAGAATAGCTGAATGTTCCTTCCATCTTATAAATATTTGTCCCATTTTGGTTTGAAATTGTATGTATTGCTACAAAAAAACTACATGACTACAGAGAGATCCTGGAAGCATTTACAACCAAATGCTTAGAAATTGGGAGGACTTGAGTTGAGGATATCTTCTTTTAAGCTGCATTCAGACATTGGTTACTTATTCCACCATATTTGGATATTCCAGATTATCTAAATATAGCATAATAAAGTCTGAATGCAGCCTTAGTGGTAGATTACATGTTTTGCATGCATAAGATAATGACTACAAATTCAGGAAGTTAGCTAAGAAAATGGCAAACTGTAGCTTGAAAAAGACATCTGCCAGGGCAGCTGCTAACTGCACTAAGTAGATGTGGGATACATAGATCCAGGAGATAGGGCCAAATTAGACTTGGTATTATTCAAATCTACTACCAAGAGCGAGACTCCATTCCTTTGCAGCCATGGATGGTACCAGTAGCAACCACGAGGCAGCAGCAGGTGAATGCTTGTCTCATTTGCACCTACTCAAGATTGAATGGGTAAAAGCAAAGGATGCATTCGCAGCCTCCCATCCTGAGTCACTGACCATCCCAATTTGAATAAGATATTGGTAACTGCTCATGGTCCTGCTCATTCCTAAGTCAGCAGCCAAAGTAAATAGTAACACAGCAAGGATAACACGACTCAGAGTTGGGTCAGAGCTAGAAGCCAGAAAGTACAACAACAATTTTAGGGTCAATCCAAAAGCCAAGGTTAGAAACTTGCCCATGGGTTAGGAATCAAGAGACAAGGAACATGAGCATGAGGTTGCAGATCTCTGGGTAGAACAATTGCCAGCAATAGTTTGCCTGGAAAGCTGCTTCTGCTTTTATGTTTCTGAATTGGACCTCAGTTGGCCAGTGGGACAAGGCTTAATCTCTCAGTGTCTTCTTTACAATCTCTCTGATCTACAAAGAACTGATTTCTCTCTATGATCCTCTGCCAGGGAAGGACTTCTGCCAGTGTCATTTGCTGTTCCAGATTGTGTATCCAGGAGGCTGGCCTCTGTGATGTCTCTGCCTGTCTGGCCTTGAGTTTCAGGCCCTCTGGGCTCCATGTGCAGAACAACCGACTCAGATGCTGCCTCCAAGCAGACAGATTCATCATCTGAGATGGCATTCCTGTCCAAAGTAGCTTGCAGAGAGCATCGCATGACAGGCTTGCTCTTGGGAAGCCATGTATTTAATTTTCTCCTTTATGCATTAAGCACGAGTGCATGTTTGTAAAGACTTGATCTGTTGAAAAGCCACTGCTGAAGAATGTAACAATAATGTTGCATATAAAGGTAAAGATTTGTTACACATATGAAATCATGCACCTTTTAAAGAGAATTTGTAGTGCCAATTTCAGGAGCTGTCATTTACATAATAGAACAGTGTTTTAGCAAATTCCCGACAACTTCCAGTGCGATAATTACATGATCCAGTCCCAGAAAACAAGATTGTACATTTGCACATGCTTCTTTGGGCTATATCTCTAAGCCATTTCTGCAGAGATGTCGCAGATAACAAATTGCCAGCCGTGCTTTTTTTCCTGTTTGCCTTGTGGAGAAAGGCTAACTGCACAATGATTTAATGAGGGTGCCTTGCTGTTGTGCCTAGAGCTATAGCCAGCATTTCAGTTAGAGAAGCCCACCGGTGTAGACTGATTTTCAACACTGTTACAGTGACTTTTTCTGTTGCAGCCTAAGCAATACCTCAGGGAGGCAGGAAGACCAACAAACTCATTGTAGCAAAGCACAGTGAATCCTCCTGGTCTTGCATTCCTGTCCTGCTTTTTCTGCCAAGAGTGAAAAGCCATACTTTGTAATTCCTTATAGAAACTAAGGGTTAACCTTGTGAAAACCTAGAATTCACACAGAACAGTCCGCCCATGCCCTGTTGCAGCTGTGTATTGGTACCTGCACACTGCAGCAGGTCAAAAGGCATGTTGATGCCATTGAAGGCAAGGTGCCAGCTATCGGTGATTTAGCTGATGCAGGTTAACTTGTTGGCCCATCAGTCCCAGAGAAAAATAGTTTGGATGGGGGTGAATTGCTGGGCCCAATAGGCACTAACACCAGATCCATCCCTAGTCAGCACTGGACTAGAAGGTGTGGCAGTCTCTACTCAGGGTGCGCACGAATGCAGTTTTTGGATTCAATTTGATTTGATTCAAATTAAATATTCAAATGTTCAGATTCATAAAAATAGGGGGGAAAGGAATGTATTCAAATTTGAACCGATTTGAATACATTCATATCTGTTCACATGAATATTCAATTTGTATTTGAAGATACAAATGTTGACAACATTCGTATGTGTCCGTACGCATCTGTGCGCATTCGTACTCATCCTGTTTTTATCCGGTATGTACCCCATTTTTGTCCCATACGTACCCATACAAATGCGTACGGATATGAATAAGATGCGTAAGGATACGTATGTAATCTGTACGTATCCACACACATACAAATGTCTGAATAATTCGTACAAATGATTTGAAACATTCAAATTCGTTCAAATGTTAAAAAATGAATGTATAGACATTTGATTCGAATTCAAATGTCCAAATTCGATCGAATTTTGAATATTCTTGCACATCCTTAATCTCTACTTG
Source organism: Aspidoscelis marmoratus (assembly GCA_014337955.1). Lineage (NCBI taxonomy): Eukaryota > Metazoa > Chordata > Lepidosauria > Squamata > Teiidae > Aspidoscelis > Aspidoscelis marmoratus. Next base: position 35,557,493 of record MTQE01001134.1, on the reverse strand, counting down.
AAAGCCTGCCATAGGTAACTAAGGAAGGAGGATATGCCTTCAATGCGTAAAGCAAGATCTGCACAGTGCCATTGTGGCTGCTGTGAGAGTAAGAGTGCTGTTGGTGAGCTGCAGGAATTCCAGGTCCGCATGATTCTGCACTCATCCAGCTAACATTGATTGACGGTGCTTCCTAGGACTCTTCTACTGTACCATCCCCACTTATGCATTTCTTATGCACCACTTCTGAGGGCTGCATAATCTGACTCTGTTTTGGGGAATACTGGAAATGGATGCTGTCTACAGCTATTTCAGGCATTTCCAAAAATCTCACCAGAAACATCAAAGCCAGGGAAGAAAGTTCTCCAGCTGTGGTATTGTGTGGTCAGGGTGTTGCAGCAGCATGTTACCACTTTACAAAGAGGGCTTCAGCCTCTGTAGTCGTGCAGATCCTGCCAATCTGAGTAATGCTTTGCACTTGTCAGCACCCGTTTTGACTTTCTCTCCAGGCAGATAGCAACATCTTGAGAATAATACACTGTGCCCTAAAAGATCCAGTTATTAAAGACTCAAAACCTGGGGGAAGTTTGCACTTCCCATCCCATCCAGGGGGCGGGAATGGTGAATGTGCCCTAGCATTCCTGCCCCCCACGTTTCTGCAGTCTTACCTGAGGTGTGGACATGTGGTATGGACCCCACCATCTTGGCTCCCATTGGTGGCCACACTGCATTGTCACAGGGACAACAGTGATGTCCCATACATTGGCACTCACGTTTCGGGTCATCTGATGTACCAGCGTGCTCACACGGCCTATCAGATGACCTGCCCAGGACCTTCACTAGAGACAGGAAAGGCCATGTCTTGTAAAGGAAAATCTATGTGTGGAGCACAAAATTATGCTCCACACATATTCAATCAGCTGTGCACTCCTGCACGGAAGGAGCCATTTCCGGGTTGAAATGGTTCCTTAGAGTGCAGATGCTGTGCCTGGGATTGCACTGCCGGTTGACTATGGGGCAAAATGCAGAAAGGCACTGATGTATGGGTCATAAATAATCAGGGATACGAACTGTGGATACAATTAACTGAAACCTCTCAAGCTTTATTTGATGTTGCTGCTGATTATAATTCTGAGAATCTTACTGCATTTATTTTTTTTCCTTTATGCCATCAGATGACTGGGCATCTAAAGCAGAGGACAAAGATCCACCCCAAAGCCCTTATTCTGTGGAAACACCCTATGGCTTTCACCTGGATCTTGATTTCCTGAAGTATGTAGATGACATCGAAAAGGGAAATACTATCAAGAGGATCCCAATTCACAGGAAGACAAAGCGTCCAAAATTTAGCACACTGCCTCGGAATTTCAGCCTTCCAGAAAACGGATCCAAGAGCTACTCCTATTCCTCTAGCAGAAGCTCCCTCATGCCCCGGAAGGCCTCTTTAGGGGCAGAGGAAAGCACTTCTGCAATTGCCTCTCCTGAATCATCTTCCATTTCAGACCATCCATGCGAGCCAAGCTGCAGGAGACAGGCATTCTTGACTGAAACACCCAAGCAGGATCCTGTGTTTGTTGAAGATGAGATTGGGAACAGCAGAGGGAGACCTCATCTTTTGAGGACCTCTAGTATGCCCGCCACCCTTCCTACAAACCAAAATTTGGAAGAAATCCAGTCAGCAAATTCTTCACCCTCGACATTTCTCCAGCTTTCTGATGGAAAGGGCTTAGAGTTTGACTTTAGCCCTATACAAGGGTCATTGGAATTGGGGGGCTCCAAAAGCTCTTTGATAATGGCCCCTGAAAAAAAGAACGACACAAAGGAAGATATGAGTAGCGCTATCTTGAATAACAATAAAAAGCTCACAGGACAACATGAGGAAAATCAGCATGGGGTAGAAGAACAGGATACAGAGTTTGCCAAGGAGAAAATGCCATTTAGTGCTCTGTGGCAAAGCCAGCATTTCATATCACAGCAATTGGTTGCTGTTGCTGAAAACAGAGAAGGCTGTGGTGGAATTGGGCCAAATACTCACCTGCCATCAGGGCAGAGTGGATTGTCTTCTCCAAGAACCTTGGAGTCTGAGACTGAAAACAAGCGGGAAGGTGGAATTGAACTCAACATATATGACACCATCACAGAGGTTATAGAAGAGGATGGATTTGCTGATTCTGTCACTAGGGAGATGAGAGGAAATTTGAATGGTGTACCATTGCCTTCAGAAGAACCTAGCAAGATAATAGCTTTGAAGCAGCATATTGCCAGTCTGGAAGAACAGCTGAATCACAAAACTGAAGAACTAGAACAAATCCGAGTTGTTTTAAAGCAACAGAATAAAGAAATCAAGGCAAAAGAAAGAAGCATTGAGGTGTTGACAAGCTCCAAAGCTCAGTTGGAAGAGAAGCTCTGTGGTGATGGCACCACAGAAACAAAACCGCATCTATGGGCAAAAGATGCCCTCAAGTACCATGATGCTGCTGTGAATACTGACTGTGAAAAAGGAGCGAAGGAAGGATCAGACATAGGAGTTAATGTGAGCATCACTATACCTACGGAATCAATTGAATGTGAAGCCTATGGAGGAGATAATAAGAATCTCCAGGCCACAGAAACACATCAGAAGCTGTTTGATATACACCATGACATGGCAAGCATCCCAGTTGCCAGTGAAGATGAAGGGAGCCCATCATTTCAGAGACAGACAGAAATGGAAAAGGAGGAGAGAGATTGTGCTGTTCTGGAAGAAACCTATAGTGAACTGAAGATAGATGAACACATTGATAATGAGAGCTATCAGAAAGAAGTTTACAGGTGTATGGAGCAGGTCTCAGCTCCTAGTCAAAGAAGCTCTTCAGAGGCTGAGGCTTTTGGTTCAAAGGGGGGAGAAAATCAGGGCACTTTTGAAAAAGATTTCAAACAAGATCTGAGTGAAGAGGAGGCCCACCCCACACTGAAGAAGTCACCATCAGATCCCACTGTGGGCCAGTATGTTAAAAAAATCCAAGATCTTCTGCAAGAGCAATGGATGTGTCTAGAGCATGGGTACCCAGAACTGGCCAGTGCAATTAAACAACCTGCCTCAAAACTCAGCTCCATCCAGAACCAACTTGTTAATTCCTTGAACTTGCTTCTTTCTACCTATTCAACACCAACACCAACAGACAAGGAGAATTCCAACACACAGTATCAACAGTTGGGTAAATAGTGTGGCAAAGCCAGCCTTTCTTTCCATTTGTTGTGGGGTCAGCTGAGGCAGCCACAGGAGAAATGTCAAAACGGCCACTATAGCAAAATAAAAATGATGCTTTGAACAACACAGACCTAAAATATTCTTGGGAAATTTCCATGTGACAGAAATATTTTTCAATGAAGTCACTGAAAATCAAGCTGTAGAAAACACTTCAGTAAACATAAAAATAGACAAACCCATTGCATTATTTTACATGTAATATGAGTTAGCAGAACTTGTGCCAATAGTTTATTTCACTTGGCTTTCTTAAGTCAAGGATGCTGATGTGAAGGGCCATGGATATCTTCTAGATTCAAAGTGAATGTACTAATACAGGAATATTTATACCCTAGCTTCTAGAATCAGGTAGTAAAAAAGTCTCTTATATTCTGGTACTGGGTTGCCAACATGGCTGATAAAGCCTTCTTTGGTGTCAACAAGAGCAATTGTGCCCACTGAAACTAAGCCACCAGAGGAAATATTTATTTTTGTCTTCCTTGGTTAAGGGAGTTCTACCTTTCTGGCCTCTGCACAAAATGTTTTTGTTTTTCAACTGTACTTATATAACTTCCCAATAACAAAATTTCCAGCTGGCTTGCAATCCAAAAACATCTCATTTGTAGCAGTTTTTGGGCTGTTACGCTGTACTCCAGGTTTCTTCTTCTGAGAACCTAAGCTTTTGGATATAGCTGCAATATCCGTCTTCAGAGGTCCTTGCTCTTGGCTGAGTCATGGATGACCCGCGATCCAAAGATAGTTCTCTTTTCTCCTAACTGGACACCTTTCCGTTGCTGCTTTGTAGTAACTTATGAATGGTGCGGGGTGAGAAGCTCCTTTTTTAGGTCTCCTTTGCCTACTTTTTCTCAGATCATATGGCAGTCATTTTGTGGCTGTTATCACACTATGGCTGTGATAAGAAACAGAAAAAAACATCTCTGAGGTGGCTTAGAGAAGGCTTTGGGGTAGGATTGTTCACACACCAGTCTGCCCCTCCCCCCTCTCCTGAACATTCTCTGCTAGGAAAGTTGGGTTAGAGAAAATTTGAGAACACAAGGGGTGTTTTTCCACTGTCACTAAAAGTACCCATCAAGTATCCATTAATGGGTACGAAATGGCATTTTTGTACCCATTAATGGATACTTAATGGGTACTTCTAGTGACAGTGGAAAAACACCCAAGGACTACACATAAGGCACTAGTTTTGTTATTTCTGAACACAGCCTGACTCAGAATGCAATATGTGCCCATAGACTTATAGAAGTTGCAATCTCTGTTCAATGCAACCTTACTTGTAGGATGTTGAGGGATGATTCCTTTATTTGATCCAAAACCAATGCATCAGGATTTGGTTTTGTTGTACTGATATTGTCCTTTTCATCACTCAAACTCATACTGGGTTTCTTGGGGCCTCTGGGAGCAGGACAAGGTCGGAACCTCTGTAGGATTTGTGATAATTTGGGGAAGGAGGAGCTTGTGCTGCTGAAGCAGAAAAAGTTGTCATTGCTGTTTTCTAGTAGCTTAGCTGCTAGAAAAAGGTAAGTGTTACATGAATTTTGGCTACTCCAGTCCCTGTTCATTCTATGGAATTTTTTCTGTTCTCAGATTACTCAGTACTATAATCATTTTAATTTCTGGATTTCTTCCAAAATGAGACAAATAATTGTTCTTTTTTCACATTACTTACTGAGAACACTGGATGTCACTAGAGCCTGACATTACTCAACAATTTTTGTAAAAGGGTAGTTATTATGATTAAAAGTGAATCCTCCAGAATACTTCAAAATCCAGTCTGTTTTTAGGGGTACCACAACGTAGAGAGGAGAAATGATAATAGCTAGTAGACCAAACCCTGGTTTCTAAAACCACTGTGGTAACTGGCTTTTTCAAAATGCCCAGTGCTTTTTCCAGTCTACATTCATATTCCATTTGCCATTTTTCTTCTGCACTTTACAGGCTTCTGTTTGCCAGGTAATATTTGCATATTAGCAATATTTTTAAAGTGGCAGATTTCTCCTCTCTCTACTCCTGGTCTTCAAGAGTTTCAGCTTTTTATTTCCTGTGTTCAGGAACTTGGACCGTGATCAAACACAGCAAAAGAAAGCATCTCTGACAGCTCAGAGATGGATTAGAGATGTGATTGTTCACACACCAGTCTGCCCTCTCCACCTCTCATAAACATTCTGTGCTAGAAAAGATGGATTAGAGAAGGCTTGGGAACATGAAGGCCACACACACATTCTGAGGTGCTCCTTTTGTTATGTCTGAAAACAGTCTTGGGTAGGCTTCTGAAGAGCAACACAAGTGCCTAGGAAGAAAGGTAACTATCCTTATTCAGTGGTTGTAGTGATAGTTGCCCCTCGTGAGCAGCAAAAGAGCACTCATGAGTTTCTCTCCTCTGCCATTAAAATGCCATAAGGACTGCTTATGGTGGTGTGGCTGTATGAGGATGGATCTTTGGTTACATTGCACTTAATATCCCATGAGGGAGCAGGGATATGCAGTCCCTATACCACTATGTACATTCAATATTTATTCAGTTCAGCATGGTTCCGCTTGTCCACTTAGGCTGAAGATGACTTCAAAGCTTGTCTTCTGTAATCAAAACCCAAAGAGGATGCCCTCCATCTAATGTCCCAAAAACCATGGTGACAGTTTTCTGATCTTATGAACTCTGAGGACACGTGCCACCAGCCTAGTATGAATGACTTTTTATGTCTCTTTGGAGTAAAACCACTCAAAAATATATTTCACAATCATTTTGTTGAGCTCGCTAGCAACCCAAACCAACAGCTGGAAATGTAGATCTGTCTCTGCAGCAGTGTGGGAACACTTTTGATTGCCCGGGGGTGGGGGCATGGAGTGTCCATGGAATACTAGAGCTAGGGGATGGCCCATGGACGTGCTAAGGAAACAATGCCACTTCCACATCCTCTTCCATGCTAATGCTCCCTGGGAAGAGACCGGAATGTGATTGAAATAAAGCCTGGTAATTGCTGCAAGTTCCCATTTCATGAAGAATGATCCCTCTCCATTTTTCCAGCTATCTGCCAAGCAGAAATCCTGTCCTACTCCATCCTTGTAACCTCCTTCTGACTCATTCTCTGTCATCAATTGCAGTCTTTTCTATTTCATATCGCACACTGTGCTACCAGTCTTACTTCATCTGTGTGGGACTAGTTACACAGATATGGTGATCCATGTGACTTTGGAGTTCCTATTGGCACTAACATCAGACTACTCCAGCTGTCATGCAGAACAAAGAAACAGCATATCCAGAAAAAAACCCTCCAATCAGTCCTACGAATAGCGGCATGTATGTTTTAGCCCAATTAATGGTTAGTATATCAGTATGATCACTAGTGGTCTTGTTATGCCAACATGTGGTGCATAGAATTCACAGTTGCACTGGCTTCATTCTCCATCTACAGAGTTAGACAAAGACTTTTGGTCAATTGTGGCAGTGGATAAATAATGCCTTTCATGTCATAAATAAAAGCTGGTTGGGTTGGCGAAAACAGTGGCAGCTCAGTCTCATTCACTGCTATAATGGCAGCAGCTAGGTTTGGATTAGAAGGTAGTCTAGGGACAATTCAGCACTAACCAATATCCCAGGTCGCCAAGTGTACTAGGAGGAATGCACTTACTAGAAATGTACATAGGTCACATGAAAAGGATGCCCCTAAAGGCCATTTGGAGGAATTTGAGAGCAGATGAAGGTTTTGCCTTTGTCTTTTGCTTGAGATGCCCAGAAGCAATGGGTGGGCCACTGAGTGAGAGATGATGCTGGACTTGATGGGCAATGTTTTAGAAGCTCCCCCAGGTGGAACTTCTCATGATCGGCATCCAGAAAAGAAGCACCTAGTACATTTGCTGGTCTGGCATACCACCCAGTTCAGAATCACCCTAGCTAGCCTACACTCATCTCCCAGCTGCTACCTTTTCACCATCCTACTTATTGTCTGCTCATTATCCACTCCGGCGAATTCTGCCATAGGTCACATGAGAAGCATTTATATTTGTTCAAGCAAAAAGGGTGCTCAGTAACTGAACTTTGCATCCATATGGGTGATAATCTGTTGAATTTTGCTGACTGAGCTGCAAAATCCAAGCTGCAAAATCTGTTCCTCACTTTTGTCAGGGTCCTTTTTATGATCCCTTTGAGAGGAAACAATTATAAGAAGCCAGTCAAGCTGAGGCAGCAGGGCTAGTCCTATCATTAGGGAAGCTGAGGCAGCTACCTTAGCTGGCAGTTGCTGGTAAAGTGGGGAACAGTACCAGGTATTCAAAGATACCTTTTGTGCATCCATATTTAACCTAAACTGCCTTTGGGTGCGATAGAAGAAGCCATTCCACTACCAGCTGGTTTCTGTAAAGCTAGGGAAGGCTTCTCCACCATCAAGTCAGGAGGAGAATAACTATTGGGGACAAGGTTTAAACAGGAACAGCCTCCTGTTTCCCCTCTCCAGCAGTCACCAGGTTATATAGCTTATTTGTTTTGCTGGAACAGAATTTTGTGTATTTAGATATGGTGAGACAGCAAACACACTGCAGCCTATAATGAGTCAGCTCTGCAGCATAAAAAGGTTCTACATCTGTACACGCCATCTCTGCCAATCTTTCATTGCCTTGTAATTTAAGAATGGTGCTACAGGTTGCACATTTAAGTGCCTCAAGGGACCGCACAGACTATTTTAGCTCTAGAGCGTAGAGTGAAATTTAAGATCCAGCAAGCCATTGCTAACATCTCTGATATTCTGTTTTTAATATTTCCACCAGAAATCTCTCCGAGCCCCAGTCTTAAATCCATTATGAAAAAGAAAGACACGGGTTTCCACGCGAGAGGTAACGGCACCAAAAAGAACCTTCAGTTTGTTGGGGTCAATGGTGGGTAAGCATCGATGAAAGAAGCAAGCGGAGTTTTCGTTCATAATGTTATCGTTGCATGTACCGAACAGCAAGTGAAAAGATTGTCATGTTAAACAGGACCTCCTTTAATATTTCTTTGTTCTGCTCTGGGTTGGTTAGTGCTATAAACTACAGGACTTGCAGCGGGCAGAAAAATTGGATAGTACAGGACTATCTCCTGTACTGAACATTTAGGCATTGATAATAAAATAAACATCAAATAACCAAATTAAATTGTAACCTTTCTATTAAATGAGTAAAAGGTGGATAGAGAAAACTTCTTTTCTCTATCGCACAACACTAGAACCAGGGGGCACTCTATGAAGCTGATGGCTAGGAGAGTCAGATCCGACAAGGGGAAGTATTTCATTGGTTTATAGAATGTGCTGCCGAAGAGGTGGTGACAGCTACCAGTCTAGATTGCTTCAAGGTAGGGTTAGACAAATTTATGGATGACAGATGTATCAATGGCATCAATGGCTACTAGAATGAATGCCTAGGTATATCTTTCAGGCTGGGGGTGGGGGCAGAAGCAAGACTCTTCTAATGCCATTTGCTGGGATTCAAGAGCAGGAAAAGGTTTGTCCTTGTCTCTGTTTGAGATGCTCATGAGCATTTGGTGGGCCACTGTGTGTGACAAGATGCTGGACTAGATGGGCTGTGGCCTGATCCGGCAGGGCCTCTCTTATGTTCTTATGTTCTAGGTATGTGTGGGAATAGCAAAAGCTAAATTGTCATTGTGACCTGTCTGCAATTTATAATTCCCTCAGGATCCCTCAAATGCCAGATGTGGTGGCTACCTGCCATGGCTATTTTGTAGCCTAATACTTGGCCTTATTCTGGAATATATCCCAGCCCCTGCACCAATGCACTCTGGGTGAAGAGCAGTCTGTCCCAGCCTTGATTTAGATTGCTAAATCCAGATTGCCTTTGAAGCTTGGAGCCTCTGGGGGACCCATTTTAGAAGTGCAATAAGGTGCCCCACTAAAATGGATCCACATGTAAACCAGAATACAGAGGCACGAGCTGTCTGCACACTTCTGTGATACAGATGTACTTCTGCTAGTACATCTTGTGCAGATGGAGCGTACTAGCAGAAAGAGGACCTGAGGAGGATTACAGTAATCTGGGGTAAATATAGAATGGTTCATGGAATTCAAGTTATGAGAACTGATTTGTCCAGTAGAATATAGCAGCCTGAGAGAGCATAGAGACCTTTTGTTTTAACATACCAAAACTTAGCTCACATCTCTTTGGAGAAACAAAAACATTGCTAGTTTTTCTTCAGACATTTTCATTTTGGCAGCTTAATTATTCTGTGAAGTGGTGGTGGTTGTAGAGCAACCAAAAAATCACTAGTCTTTGATGATCTATTCCACATCATCCAGATATCAGGCATAAAACAAATCATTTGGAAGAAAATGTACTGTATTTGCCTTGTTCATAAATATACCTCAATTTCTAACTTCAACGATTTCAATCCTTGTTAAGGAAAGTAAAACAGTGAGCAGTGAGATTATGGTGAGGCATGTACAAGGCTATCTTGATAGGAAACAGAATTGGTTAACAAAAGTGAAACATAAATGCTATTTGTAAGAATTCAAGAGCAGGTGAAGGTTTTGCCTGAATCTTCTGCTTGAGATGCCCAGAAGCAATTGAAGGGTCACTGTGTGGGATAGGATGCAGGAGTAGGTGGGCTGTGACCTGAGGCATTTTTGTGCTTCCCTTCCTGTCTGCTGGACAGGAAAGGAGTGTGACAACCCAATGTTGACTAGCACTTGCACTTGAACGCTAGTCAACTTTTCCCGCTTCCTCCCCCAGGGATTGAATACACACCTTATTTGATCTCGGGGCCCAGTCCTCCTCTGGGCACCGGCATTTTGGCAGTGGCGCCTCTGCGACTGAGGGTGCGTCAGTGCTGTCACCTTGACAGCGCTAACGCTCTGCGCACACACAGTCATGTCTATGGTCGTCCAAGGTTCCAGCATGCTTGTGTGGCATCTCAAAAAACCCTGGGGTTTTTTGCACCACTGGACGGTTTAGGTAAGGAATTAGGTAACATTGGTTAGTGCACAATGATTAGTGCACTTCTGGAGAGGGAGGGCATGCTTGTAGGCTGTAGCAGCCTACTTGACGTGCGTATGCTCTTCCCCAGAAGTGCGCTAATTATGCACTAGAGGCCATAGTGTGAAAAGGCCAGAGCTTCACTTATGTTCTTATGTAATCCAGACTGCACATAAGGATCATGCAGGAAGCGAAATTCAGCTTCCCTGGTATATTGCCAAACCAAGCTAAGTGCAATTGCATTTTACAAACCATTACTGGTGATAGGATTCCATCAGTCATGTAATGAAATCACCGTGTTATGGAAAGAACAACTCTCGTGGTACTGTCTCGGGCTGAAACTATTTTAAAAAATACTATGAAGTTCAGATAGTTAAAGGATAGTCCAGTGATGGTGAACCTTTTGAGCTCGGTGTGTCAAAATTTGCAAGAAAAGCTAGCTTGACTCGGGTGCTGGGTCACTTCTAGAAATATCCATAATTTTGTGATATTTGTAGCTCTAGTAAGAAAGTTATATTTTTGATATATGTATTTTATTAGAAGCAAAAATGAATAATTCTTTACATTTGCTAAATCTTCAATTGAAATTTGGCATTTCGTACACTTCAAGGACAAGCAAGCACGACATGCCCAGGTGCCAGGGTGACCAGGTGTGTCACCTAAAAGGGCTTGGCGTGTCACCTGTGACACGCGTGTCATAGGTTGGCCATCACCGGGATAGTCTGTAGTATTGTTATTAGATAGTTATTTATAATACTATAAGAAATGTCCTTATCCAGAAGCTTTTTCTCACAGTGGTCAAGCAGTTGCATAAGTTACATTTTGCTTTGAGAATCCATTAATATTATTACTCAGCTCTCATGTTTCAATGGTATTAAAAACAGAGGATATATTGGGGTACAATCAATACTAACAGTGCCCTGTCTTTGCTTTGTTATATTAACACAAATTTCATCTTATAATGTATCAATATTTTCTAGCTAGCAGTATATTTTTGTATTTATATTTACCAATTTTTTAATACCACCCTCCACTGAAGTCTCAGGATGAAAAATAAGTAGATAAAACACAGTAATAAATAATAATTATAATGGAGGAGTGTAATGCCCGATAGGACCCCTCATCTCAAAATTTAGTTATTTTTAGTTAAAATACAAAGTGTAGCGAACACGTTATGTCCAGACGTTCAAAAGTGTCACCAAACTGTATTTTAGTAATGGTAAGTAGCATAAGGGTGAGGCTAGGCAGGCTCTCCAGGAGGAGGGGTGAACTAAACTCCTGGCAGAGTCTCCACCAATCAGAGCGAAGCTAGCCGGACAGG
>MTQE01001134.1:35500276-35545606 GCA_014337955.1 Aspidoscelis marmoratus | reverse complement strand
TCTGCCTGGCAAGGAGAGCCAGTGGGGGAGGTTAAGAGCTACTGAAATACATTCTGCTACATCAGGCATGTCAAAGATACGGCCCACGGGCCGGATGCGGCCCGCGGGGCATCTTAATATGGCCCGCAACCGCCCGTGGCCGCCACCCGCGGCCACTGCCGCCCGCCGCCCACCACCGCCACCGTCCTCCTTGGGCGCGAAGGAGGCGAGGCGACATGAGGCAAGCAAGCGCACAGCGGGACCCTCCATTGCCTGGGCGCCGCCATGGACAGCCAGCCCCGCCCTAGCCCTCCCCCGGCCACGCCCCCAGCCCCTCCTCTGTTCCCTAGCAACACCCCCGGTCACGCCCCCGGTCACGCCCCCTGGCCCTCACAGTATTTTTTTTTTTAATCCGGCCCTCGGCCGGATTGAGTTTGACACCTCTGTGCTACATTTTATTCAGCCCATAGGGGCAGGGAAGAAATATTTTAATAAAGGAAGTTCTGACTCAGAATCCTTACTAGGGATTCACACACTCTACATGACATAGAAAACAACACTAGAGAGAAACAATATTTCAGAGATCCAATTCATAAATTGGTGGTGGCAGCATTTTATTCTTGGTGACAGAGGGTTGAATAACCTCATGTAGTGAATATATAAAATACACAACCGATAATAAACGCTGGGATAAATAACAGTGACCCTACTGACCACCAGGAAAGTGAAATAGAAACGTGGTGATAAGTTTTGAGTTTTTTCTGCCGTTACAAGGAGAAATAAAACAATGTGTATCGGTCAGGTTTTTCTGTTGACATTTGGGTTTCCTAGAAGGTTGCTTGTGTTTTCCTGTCTGAAAACTGCTGTGTGTCACTAAGAGAAGCAGTAAATAAATAAATGTATGTTCTGAAAACCTGTAGGCATACTATCACCATGGCCCTTTCCATATTTGGCCTCATTCCAGAATATATCTCAGAATAAGGCCCAGTGAGGACCAGCTGACTATTCCCACAAAAGGCCACTTTGTTCTGATCTTTTATAAGATACCTTGCATACTCACAGTGGTAACCTAGAGAACACTTCTTCAAAGGTGGCAGCAGAGGTTTGGCCATTTGATCAAACCACAGTTGGGGAAGATCAAACAGAGGCTTCCAACAGGAACTTCCCCTTCTCTCCCACCCTTCTTCTTCATCTGTTCTACCCGAGGATTGGATTATAGCTTGGGTTTCAAAGTTGCATGTGTTCTGGGCCCACCACCTTTGACTATGGTTCAGTAGTTCCTTAATAAACAGGAATCCGAATAACACTTGTTGTCTTCACTCAGTTATGAAACAACATCCAGTGAAGATTCAAGTTGTGAAGAGAGTACCTCAGAAGGGAATTCAGATAGTGACACCGAGAGAAGGTGTGGCAGTGAAGAGCATAAATGGGGGAAAGATGGCAATGAAGGGGACCAGACAACATCTGGTGCCTGCCAATGTGTGAGAGAAGAAGATGCTGCTCTAGAAGAAGTAGAGGAAACTTCAGGAGCATGTGGAGCACACAAAACAGAAAGGTAAGCAAGATGGTGTATGAACATGAGATGGCTGTCCCTCCACCCTAAAGATCAGAGCTCCGGAAACTTCAGCTGGAGTCCTGATGGCTGGGGATGGTGGCAGTGTGCAGGCAGCACATAACATTCAAAATGTTTTAATGCTCTTCTTAAAGCTCAGGGAGAGGAGCACTTTGCCTATATCCCTTCCTTGCATGGGGGAATCTTCCTATATTCTAATCAAAAGAAATATCTCTCAGACTGCATATTATAAAAACTAATCACAGTCTAACACAAAATTTAATATCTTTAAGGTTATCGGCATAATTGTATTTTACTTCATTCTACGTCAGTGGTGGGTTGCAGCTTGAGATCACGGGGCAGGAAATGCTGAACAGTGCCATGATAAAGACCTATATTTTCAATTGGAAGTGGGACCCAGATTACTGTCTAGCAATTCCTTGGTTAGCTGAATAAAAAGAAGCAGCACTATTGGCCTTCTTCTCCCACCCACAGATCTGGGGTGTTTTCGCACTTCCCTTCCTGTCTGCTGGATGGGAAAGGAGTGCGATTAACCAACGTTGACTAGCACTCATACTTGGAGTGCTAGTCAATTTTGGCTGTTCCCTCCCCACTGATCAAATACTCAATCCAGGGCCCGGCCCTTCTCTGGGTGCTGCCATTTTGGCTGTGGTGCCTTCTGCAACTTTGGGTAAGTCTTTGGTTAACACTGGTTAACATGTGGAACATGATTTCGTGCTCCACACCTAATCAACGAGTAGTGAACTTCTGGTGAGGGTGGGCATGCTTGGAGGCAGTAACAGCCTACTCCGCATGCATAGGCTCTTCACCAGAGGTTCACTATTTCTTCACTAGAGGCTGTAGTGCGAATAGGACTCTGATCTGTGGACTGCAGCTATTCTCTGTTGCTCTTAAAACATCTTTTTAAAGGTGCTTCTTTTTTTGCATTAATTCTTTATGATAAGCATTTAGGTAGCTTATGTGCTTGAAGAAGAGGGAATTTGAATTTTACTATAAAGTCTTTTTTCACAGTCATTTCCTTCCAGTGACCAGTACAGGTTCTTTCAGTGAATCTACAGCAGTGTTTTCCATTTTCAGATTTAAACCTTCTAGAGATTTTCTGAAAGGATGCCAGATCCTGAGCAAACACACGTCAGACATAAGGACCACAAAGGACAAAATGCTGGTACTGCAATTTTACAATTTTATTGTCTTCATTGCTCCCTTTGAAACATTTAAGATACCAATTCTATGTATCCCTGATAACTGTTCAGAGGTTAGGGCTACAGTAGAGTTCATTTGTGCTTAACCCAAAATCTTTCTTGTTCTGCATCAATATAATATAGATGTATGGAGAAATGTATAAAGAGGGAAAAGAAAAAATAAATACACCTTTCTAGATGTATACTAAATTCACGTATGGCAGATTAATAATATCTTTCACAAAATATCCACAGTATTTCTATTCATAAAGCAGCAATTGTGGATCTATGGGAGGGAGGGAAAGTTGAAGTGCTAGAGATAAGGGGCATTTCAGCATTGCATCTTATTGCACTACCAAAATGGGTCCCCAAGGAGTTCTGAGTCTAGAAACTTTAGTTTCTTATTGTCAGAGCTTGCAGGGGCTGGCTTAGAAGCTCATAGGGGCCCAGAACAAAGGCTATTCAGGAATAATTTGTCACCATGCAAACGGCATTGTTCCTGTCTAAGCACAATTTGTCCCAGCCGTGGGACAGTTTGCTTGACCCAAACTGCATGGGCCAGATCTACTAAGGTAAGTGCAGAAAGGCCCTGAGTTTCTCTCTCTTCTCAGATAGAGGCATGTGCTGGTATCCACTGGCTGGTAAGCACAGCTTCACTTATCCATGGTCAACTGGGCCAGCCTCTGCCCCACCCCACCCGGTTCAATTAGGCCTCCTGGAGGCCTGGGGCAGTAGGAAATTTTGCAAAGTCTTGCACGATTTCCTGAGAATCATGGGAAATTGAGCAAGATTTCCCAGTGTTTCATACATCTGTGGTTTCCATAACTATGGTAGCAGTGGTACGTATCCCCCACCGATACGGGGATACGCCTTTACAACACTCTTGTGGAGTTTGCTCATGAAATAATGGGTTCCTCAATTGTCTTCGAAAACTTCCTTGGTCCTTAGAGCATCAATGGGAGGTAGCAACAGTTTAACTGAGGCTTTTGTTTGCATGGGAAGATAAACAAGTTGCTAAATGACTTGGAAGAGTCTTGTCACTTCATTAAATAAAATATTGGTACTTTCAGCGGCATGTTTTAAGCACCATCTGCCAGGAGTGGTTCCGCATTTCAAGCAGGAAAACTTCCAGCCCTGAAATGGTTGCTGTGTATCTCCAAGAGGTTGAGGCAATTCACCCAGAGTTACAGAGTATAATTGTAAACTTGGCTGATGGGAACGGCAACACAGCGCTTCATTACAGCGTCTCTCATTCAAACTTTCGGATTGTAAAGCTGCTGTTGGAGACAGGTAAAAATCCCCTAATTGAGTCTTTGGAGCTCAGAATTGCTCCCAAGCTTACTGCTTCCTTTGCTATTGTTATCTTTTGCCTTGATTTCATTGCTTTAGTTTTCTCCCAGGCTTTCAAACATTTTATTTAGGACACCCTGTGAGGTAGGTGAGGCTGATGCTCCAGCACTCTTGCAGTTTCCTACATTTAGTTTCCCACATTTTCTGTATTATGTATGTTAAACTTTATTAAAACAAACTTTTAATACAATCAAATCGATCTGATAACATAGTGCATACATGTTTCTATGAGACA
Source organism: Aspidoscelis marmoratus (assembly GCA_014337955.1). NCBI lineage: Eukaryota > Metazoa > Chordata > Lepidosauria > Squamata > Teiidae > Aspidoscelis > Aspidoscelis marmoratus. The sequence continues at coordinate 35,541,288 of MTQE01001134.1, read as the reverse complement.
TAGGGAAACATAAATGTATCTAACCATTGTGCAAATAAATAAAGTAAATAAAATGTGCCTAATGCTGTGGTAAAAGAAAGCTCTCTAAAAATATATGCTGGAATATATCTTGACCTTATCCATAGCATGCCACTAAGGTGAGCAATGTTATTTGGGGTAGAAGACTGAACAGTCCTTGTTCAGTGAAAATTTGGTTTAATGTAGCACTTGCAGAAGGTGTTTACATGCTAGAAATGGCTCCCAAAGGGCACCTAGAAGTTCCCTGATTATCAAGTAGCTATGGAGCACGAAATCATGCTCCACAAGCTACCTAACCTTCCCCAATCACTTACCTGAAGCATCCAGCCAGGAAGCATTAGCATCTCTGCTGGATTGGGGGGGTGGTGCAGTTTGGTCTAGTGGTTAGGGAGCCAGACTCTTACTTGGGAATACCAGGTTTGATTCCACGCTCTCCCATGAAGCCAGCTGGGTGATCTTGGGCTAGTCACAGCTCTCTCTCTTCTGAGCTCTCACAGTCCCACCCACCTCACAGGGTGTCTGTTGTGGGGAGAAGAAGGTCTGTGAGCTGCTTTGAGTCCCCTTTAATGGATGAGAAAAGCAGGGTAGAAAAGCCAACTCTCCTTCTTCTCCGCTGACCTCCTGATGCCACTGCAACTGTGGAGATCATCAGCCCCACCTACCTCACAAGGTGTTCTGTTGTGGGAAGAAGAATAGCACTCCATGCACATGCCAAATCTTTCACTCCTGTGGCAACCTAGAGCTTCCTGCTGTAGACCCCAGCCTCCACCAGCATCAGTGCAGATGCAGCCACCCTCTCCTTCCATTTACGCTTTCTACTGACTTGCCAGTCTTAACTGTATTCCTAACTAAAAGCTGGATCACATGATGAAGTAGTTACGTGGAATTTGATTTACACTCAAAGTGGCAAACATGTCCCATGTAGCTGTCTTGGAATATTTGGAACCCCATCTCTCTCTTATACACTTCATGGTGATTTGTACTGCACATACCTGTGAGCACGCAGGACGCTCGCAAGGAAAAATTGCTCCTCGGATACCAGTTAAACTTGTAAAGTTTTCTTGGACATAGCAGACATAACTATACTTCCTATCAAACCCTGCAATCTCTAAACATTGAATGAAACAATAGGAAACTAAAATTCACCAAAGAACTATGTTCTAAATGACTAACCTGTTGGGTCAGGAGTAAAAGACTAGAATGTCCTACAAGAGTTTTCTCTCAATAAACATGCATGTGTTTTCCAACAAAAAGAAAGACATTCTTTGACTTTTCATTTGGCATGACAACCTGTAAAATAGTAGGAGAATGGCATATTATCGTGCTTCTATAAATCGGTTATTACACAAAGACCTCTAAGCCACCCAACCAACAAAGTTAGTTTGTGAGCCAGTTTGGTCTAGGGGTTAGGGAGCCGGACTCTTATCTGGGAATACCGGGTTCGATTCTGCCCTACCCCATGAAGCCAGCTGGGTGATCTTGGGCTAGTTACAGCTCTCTTCTGAGCTCTCAACAGCCCCACCTGCCTCACGGGGTGTCTGTTGTGGGGAGAAGAATAGAAAAGCTTTGTCAGCCGCTTTGAGTCCCCTTGAATGGGTGAGAAAAGTGGAGTAGAAAAGCCAACTCTTCTTCTTCTTCTTCTTCTTCTTCTTCTTCTTCTCTCAGTAGAAGCCCCCAGACAAATATAGTCAAAATTACACTCAGCTGTTCAATACTAACTCACTTTACATGGAATAATGTGCTCTGAAGTGTTAGCATAATGGCAAAACCTTTCCACTGTCTTCTCTAGATTCAGTGCCTCAAACCAAACGCTTCTCCTGAATGATATTTTTGGGGACTTTTGAACAAAATTCTTTATACATGCATACTATGGGTTCTGACATTGCACTGTTTTCTTTTAGGTCCTTCATGTGCTTTACTTGCTTATTTCTTTTTGCACTCCTGTTTTTCTGTGGAGATGCCTTTCTTTCAAATTTTGCAATCCATATATAATAGAAAGCTGTGGAAGAGAGAATACTGATATTAAGCTAGACACAGTGTTCATTCCCCTTCTTTCCTTCAAGTAAGATCATTCAAGTTCTTCTATTCCCTTCCTAGTATTGTGCCCATTACAGATTTGCTGCAAATCACATTGAATGAAGCAGGTCTGGTTCTAGCTAATTAGTAACCTAGAGTGAGGAGGTGGTATGTGATTCCCCTGGGAGGTGAGTAGGAAAGGAGTGGAGAGAGGGTGGACGTGAGGTGTGTGTTATGGCCAAGAGTGGCCAAGTCAAGAGTGGCTACTTCTGAGAAGCAGCTGGGTGGGAGTATGGCTTCTTGCCTCAGCCATTCTAAGTCACACCTTGACCCAAACCTCATGCACAACCCATACACCTACTGCTGTGCTGTGCTTCCCTAAAACCCTAATAGCTTGGTCTACAGGCAGGTTGGGAAGCATAGTCTGAAGTGCAATCTAGGGTGGCCAAACCAAGCAAACCTCTTAGTTTCTTCTCAAGTTAGGGCAGGATTAGGTTATTTTGTGCTCCTTTGAGCTCAGTGCTCAATGTAGCTGCAACATTCAGTCTGCCTATAGCTGGCTCTGAAATGAATTGCTGTTTCCAAGTAACTCTGGCAAACTGTACTATCTTAGGTCATATACAGGTCACTTTGTTTCTCTAGATAATTTTTTGTTCAATTGACTTCTGCTGATCAGTGATTTTTAAAATAAGTTAACCCTTAGGACCAAGTCACATTAGTCAGAAACATTATAGATATTCCATATAAATAACGTCTTGGGAGGAAAGAATCATGAGACAGAGAACAATGGCTGCTGTCTGCCCTTCCCAAGACAGTGTCAGAAAATTGACTCCTTACTTCATATCAAAACATGGCAAATAAAGAGGCCATAAATTTGTCTTTCATCCCATTTGAGCTTTTGATTGTTTTCTCTTCAGGTCTTTAAGAAGTCAAAACCTGAAATGAGTTGACTGATCAGTATTCCATTGAATAAATTATGAAAACAGGTAGAATGCTTACATAAGGCATGCACAGTCTTGATTATATTTTGAGGAGAAATACCAGGTGTGTATTTCCTTTTGTCATCATGACAATTCTTCATGTGGTTTCCAGAATTCTCTCAGCAAAAGGAAGCTTTCATATCCTCCATCGTAAGTTAAAATTGACCAAGCCACATCTTAAGAAACACGAGTTGAAGCTCAGGCGTTCATAGCTATCTGCACATCTATTGGATGCGTTAAACGTGTTTGCGACTAAAACCCTCTCTCTGAAGCTGCTGCCACATGTAGTTTTTGATACCAGACTAGGTTCAGGATCACTCCTCATTTTCTGGCTCAGGGTGCATGCAAGTATAGCACAAGAATGCCACCAGAATGCCCAGATGAACGTTTAGCATGTTCAGTTGTCTAATGACAAAAAAGATTGTTAAGTAGGCCTGTTTTCCTGGTTGCTGAAATGGCACTGGAAATGTGGAAAACACAGCAAACAATGTCTACATGCTTCACTAATGCATTGGATTAGAAAGTGTGGATGTGAGTCTATTGTGATCCTGCATCCACATTTACTTTCATTATTAGTGCATATGCACACGGACACAGCCTTATATTTCTTCTGATACAGGTTAAGTAATAAAAATTCATGCCTGTTCTTCAGGTGTTTGTGATGTGAACCATCAGAATAAAGCTGGCTATACAGCAGTAATGATCACACCACTCGCTTCAGCAGAAACTGATGAAGAAATGGATATAGTCACAGAACTGTTAAAAGAAGGCAATGTTAATATAAAGGCAAGTCAGGTACAGTAAAATCTTATCACTATGTTTGTTTAACTGCATGTGCTAGATGTTTCTCTTTTCTTGGTATGCTCACAGATTTTTTTAAAAATGGTAAATTATTATTCAGAGAGATTCTGCTAAAGTGTCTGTCGTTGCTTACACGCGCAAGAAACCTGAAGATTAATAAAGACATCATCATCCCTAGAGCTGTGCTGTTGCAAAGATAGATTTATCACACCTGTTGTTTGCTGCTCTGAAGGAACAAAAAGTAGAAAGAATGAACTGGGAGGTATTTTGCACCCTGAGCCTGGAGAAGACGAGCCTTTTCACATTAGAGAAAAGGGGAAGTCAGAGTATGCCCCACATGTATGGACTGTACAGAGATGCTTCCATCCCAGAAGTGTCTCTACGGGTGACAGACCTGGCCTGGATAGCGGTGGAGCTTGAAAAGGTGCTTCACAACTATACTAGCAGTGTCTGTGATGTGGCTAGTACAGCCCCGTACACAGTGTTTGCATCTCTTCTGAGTGTAGGGCAATGTGATACAGCCACAGTTGTGTGCTGCGTCATCCAGTTACTGTGGCAACAGTGGTGTGCACGTCTGTTGCTGCGATGGTGGGATCGCCTCTAGGAGAGAGGCACTCACACTTACCTGGTGCTTCAAGAAGTGCTGGGTAACTTTGGGATAGATTGAGCAAATTGCAAATTGCATATGTCCGATCTATGTCCCACCCTCCACCATATCTGAGATCAGGTGCCCAGTATCAATGAATGGTTTTTAAACCTCTGTGATGTGAACAGAGCTTTAAATGCCACACAAGATGCACAATCATTGATACTAGGTATCTGCCCTCAGGCGTGTTGGAAGATGCTATTCCAGTAGTACCATGTAAACATTCAAGCATTCAGTACGTGACATAGGAAGGTCTTGCATTTTGTGAAGCAAGCAAAATATCTCTGACTGGCCCTGGGAGTACAGATTGCATAGTGTATGTATGCGTTCCTTATAGCCAGTAGTGGTCCATTGCATAGGGCAAATTGAAAGTGACCAGAAGTGTTATATCTCAGTTCTGGGTGCTTTTAAACATGGCCCCATATGCTGGCTATGACTGCTTATATTCTTTGCATCTGGAGCCATTTTGAAATGTAGCTCGAACATCAGGACCAGAATTGCTGGAAGGAAGGGCACAGGCATAAGAGAAAGATTCGGTTCTTCCTGCCCGTCTTATTTATTAGAGTGATGCATGGGGAATCATCAAGTTTGGGTAGAAAGAACCAAGGCCTTCAGAGATGTCGCAGCATCACCCGATTCATGGTCCATGTCAGCAAGCAGTATCTTTTCAATGCTAAAAGGCTCCGTGCAGGTATTGTTTACTTTCTTTGGAGTCCTGAAAGGACAAGAAATAGTACAAAGAAACTTATTATGTATCTCTTGGATTCCCTAGGGAGGCCAAACTGCCTTAATCCTGGGGGTAAGCCATGATAGAGATGACATGGTGAAAGCCTTGCTGTCGTGTGGTGCAGATATAAATCTCCAGGACGATGCCGGTTTGTCACCGCTAATGGTTGCTTCTCAATATGGTAACCTCGAGATTGTGAAGCTTCTCTTGAACCATCCAAGTTGTGATATTAATTTAACTGACAAGGTGAGAGAAACGGATGCTTGCAAAATGACAAGGAACGGGGATGTTAGTCAGTGTTAAAACTAAGCTCACTGTCAGGTACTATCTCAGGTGAAATCCGTATAAATCTTGGGAGTCCTTCATGAGAAGTTTTTCTGGAAATGCTAGCAATCTTACAAAAGCTCATACTACTGTTGGAAGATCAGCTCTTGACTTAATCATTAATTAGCCAAACAATTTCTGCAAAGGCAATGTAGTGCTTTGGGATCACACAGAGCACTTTGGGGACCTATTTTTCCACAGGATCACCCCTGTTGTGAACACGGGGGGGGGGGGAAACCCACCTGTGTCGTTCTTTTTTAACATTCAAACGAATTTCAAATCTTTTGAATCATTCATACAAATTACTTAAACATCCATATGTGTACGGATACATACACATTGCATACGTATCTTACGCATCTTATTTGTATGGATACGTACAGGACGAAAATGAGATGCATATGGATAAAAATGGGATGCGTACGGACATTCATATCTTCAAATACAAATCCAATATTTGTATGAATAGATATGAATGTATTCAAATCGGATTTGAATTTGAATACATTCATTTTTTCTCTATTCGTTCAAATTCGAACATTCGAATATTCAATTCGAATTGAATCCAAAAATTGCATTTGTGCAACCCCCTACTGTACACTTTATAAGATGTGTGGTTGTTACAGTACATGGTTCAGGGCAATACCGACCAAACTAACACATTTGAGACCAATGACCGTATGCTACATAACATGCAGTACAGCAAGATTAATATACACACGTATTTCTTTGGCACTGTGGAAGTATTTTCATGGATATTTTCATACGTTCCTGTTTAGTAAACACACTCACTGCCATCTCATGCAGTCAAGCAGCAACTTAACTGAGAAAAGAACTAATGCCAGTGGGGAGGAGGGAAAACAGCAGCCATTATTTTCAGAAGGAGTTCTGAATAGCACTATTGTGTCTTGCCTATAGGTCACTTGGGAAATGCTGCTGAAACTCATGCATTTTTTTCCTTCTGCTTTTACAGTCAGTTTCCTGCTGTTCACTTTTCCCGCCCTTATAGCCTAATGGATCATTCCTTTCTTCATGCCTCCCTACAGAGGAGTTTTCATCTGTTGTTAATTTGCATGTTGTTCAAGGAGGCCTTTTTTCACTTCTGTTAGCAAATCTCCCTTTCTGTTTCTCTGGACTTTGTCAGATGTGAGGACATTTTAGGACATGCGAGTGACATTGTAACTGAATCTACATGGCAGTAGGAAAAGGTACCTGGAGGCAGATGCCTGGCATCTCCCGTCCTTCCACTCAGTGCGATAAAGAGACAGACAGGAAACGGTCATGGAAGTTGACAATTTTCTGTCTGTTCCTTAATATATCAGGCAAAAGGTGACTCAGGTAAGCTATCCCTCTTGCCTCTGCCCCTCACCATGGAAAACTGTGTGAAGGTGTTAAAAAGCAGCAAGTGCCCTCCAAGTATTTTTAGTTTGTTTGTGTGCTCTGGACAAAGGGAACCTTGAAGGGTACTCCGCACTCTCTTGAATTGGACTGTACAATAAGGTGTGGTCGGCGCACTCCTCAAGCCCTTTCCAGGCAGCCCTGTTCAGCTATGCAGATGTAGCATGTGCTTGGTGAAGAGAAAACCTGGCTAAATTGAGGTTGAAATTCCGGTATAGCCTGGATTAACAATCTGGAGCAAATATGGTCTGGATCTTGGATGGTTCAAAAGAGCTCTAAGGTCCCATCTACAGAAGATGAATGGGGCACAAATGGATGCTACACAAATAGAAGACCTGAAAGGCCTCAATAGACATACACACAGAGAGAACTCTTGAAGTCTGTCTGTGGTATTCTGTCACTTCAGAATACTTCATGCACCTGAAATCTTTGTTCTGAGGGCAATGGAGACATTTGCCACTTTGGCCTTCTCCCAGCGCACTGTCTTTTGGGAGACTACAGTACAAAAACCCATCTAGATATTTTGATATAAAACAAAATGAAAGGGGGGTAGAAGTAGCAAATGGAGGTGGTAATATTTATGTGCCCTACCCCATGCTAGAGGACTTAAAACAAAACCGAAAACATTCAGTCTTGTGGATGCAGGTTCTGTCTAGATTCTTTTAATTCTTTGTTTCAATATCCAGCTCAAGTGAGGAACTGTTAATTATATTTTTTGTTTTTAACAGTAAGATTAAATCCCCCCCAAAAAAATTCTACATGCTTGGGATAAAGAAGCATTTCTTGGGGGTATATGTGTCACCATTTGTCAAATGTCATTGGACAAGGGGAATCGTGTAACTTTCAAACCTTTGTCCATCTCAGCCAGCAAGAACAGTTGCCAAGACCATAGCCACAAGTAGCAGCTGATGGGGTGGGTATCTTGGGGGTTCACCAGAGGAGATCAAAGAGAGATCTGTGAATGTGGTGAGCACCATCAATGCCAATGAATTGGGATGTGGTGAAATTCTGCCCACCCCTTGACCCCAGCATCTGCCGATAGGAGCTGTACAGCAAGAACAAAGTCCCTTGTTTCCTTATCCCTCTGTAGGTTCTTAAGGAAGTGTCAGTCAGCCTACCAAATGTTCTTCCTGTAGCTGATCCTATGTTGGGGCTAGTTTTAATCACTGAAAAGTACTGCAGGCAGACATAAACATGTTGCACTTTATCTTCTTGACTTACTGTGTTTGTATCACAGGAAGGAAAGTTTGCTTTTGTTAGCAGAAATGAAAATAACATAATTAGTTTTTTTATCGGTTAGATTAATAGGATCCAGATGAGCCCTATCAAGGTTTGTTTCATACTGAAACTGTCTGGTATTTGTACAGAAAATTTACCCCAAGCAAGTAGGAGCTAAGGCTATGGCTTTTTGTTGCCATACATACTCCTGCAGCTGAAGTCCATCAGTATCTCCTTCCACAAAAAAAATGTGTTTATTCTACTAGAAATGTTGTGTTACTTTGTTTAAAAAAAAAACAGAACCAACTTTGTTAGTGAGCAATTCTTTGTGTTTTTCTAAGAGATGGCTCATTTTCCTATTCTGTGAATTGGGCAGGAAGAAAAGGAGAGGAGGACTCAAAAGGAAAGTGATTAAGTAGTTAATCTGGGAAGCTACCATTGAAAGTGAGCAATTCATTTTGGTCTAGGGGATACTAACTCCTGGTTGACTGCATTGAGCACCTCCTAGACACATCTATGCAGTTTTCTTGGCAGAGATACAGGAGTGGTTTGCCATTCCCTAATTCTATGGAGAGGCTGGGAATCAAACTGGCAACTCTCTGCTTTCCAGGCAGTTTGCTCTACCGCTGAGCTACAGCCACTCACCAATGAGTCGAAAGTGCCTTATCTTTGTGACAATTTGCTTACTTCTTCAAAAACAAGTGATATATATAAGCTGAAGGAAAGAATAATTTTCTTTTTTAATTGAAGTAGCACACACACAGCACAATCGTAGGAAAGTGGGACTAGGAGAGCTGGAATAATACTGTAATTTTCTTCTTTTTTACGTAGGCTGGCAATTCTGCTTTGTCCATAGCTTTGAGATCTGCCCACATGGAAATTGCAGAGTTCCTCCAGACCCACATAAAGCAGACTCAGTCTCCAAATACATAAAGAGGAATGGAAGGTTGTATGCACCCCAATGAGACACTGATAACAGAAGACTCATTCTTTTAGCCATCTCTGTAACTAATTTATATGCCAATGATTGTAGCTGATAGCTGTTGATTTCTCTACTTATGGAAAGGGAGAACTGTGTCAGCTTCTTGGATACATTCCTAATACATGAATCACTCCCTTAAGCCTGCTTTTACAGTCTTAACCTATGACTTGTGGCACAAATAATGGCTACATTATTGCAGTGTCTTTTACTATTACTAATTATAATTTCAAAAATCCAGTTGTTTTGTCTCTTCTTACGCAGTAGCTGCCTTGAGCTTAGTTTTGATTTCCCTCAGAACTTGATGAGCACAGAGAAGATGCCTAAAATTGACCCATCACCACATCACAACTTCTCCAGGTCCACTTCAGGTTGTATTCCACATACCTTGCAAAGAAGACAAACACTGATATGTGTCTGCTTTACAACAAGGCTTTTCTTTTCTTGAGTTCCTGGTTCTTTGTGAGCTCAGTACTGCTGAAATCTACTCAGCGCTGAAACCTCATGGACTGATGGGCAAGAGACTGAATGTTTTTTTCCCTTGAGAGACTGCAATGAATAGTTTAGCCGTAGAGATGGCTGATGCTGAACTCAATCTATAATGAGGGCTTCATTCCAGTATTATCTTAAGGGCTTTTAAAAGAGCTGCACTGACAGAAATGAGCACATCACGAGAAGTATTGGGTTGGAACCAGGAGAAGAAGAAGAAGAGTTGGCTTTTCTACCCCGTTTTTCTCATCTATTTAAGAGGACTCAAAATGGCTGACAAAGCTTTTTATTTTTCTCCCCACAAAAGAACACCCTGTGAAGTGGGTGGGACTGTGAGAGCTCAGAAGCGAGCTGTGGCTACCCCAAGGTCACCCAGCTGGCTTCATGGAGGAATGTGGAATCAAACCCGGTATTCTCAGAGAAGAGTCCTGCTCCTTAACCACTAGATCAAACTGAAGAAGCTGTAGGCAAGAAAAGCCTCATGTTATTCCAGAGTCACCTCCAAATCTCAGAAGAAACTTTCAAAGAACAAAGAGAGACCCAAGAGTGCCTTGATGCATAAGCAGAATGTTGCCTACAGAATACTAGACCCATACACGGAGTTGTTTCCACTACTGGATTCCCTCTTCTTAGTAACACCTAAGTTTAATACCATGGCGCCACACTGTCTATATCATTGTCTATTCCAGTTGTCATGTGCATCATATGCAGTATAAAACTAGTCATTACTGAGAGGGGGAGGGAAAGGAGTTCCATTAATATATAATAAAGTATCAATAACAGATGATCTGGCAAGTCTGAAAAAGGGTTGGATTTGCAAGCAACAAAATGGGTGTTGTTGGTATGGGAAGAAGAGTTGGCTTTTCTACCCCACTTTTCTCACCCATTTAAGGGAACTCAAAGTGGCTGACAAAGCTTTCGATTCTCCCCGCAACAGAACACCCTGTGATGTTGGTGGGGCTGTGAGGTGGATGGGGGAGTGTGGAATCAACCCGGGTATTCCCAGATAAGAGTCTAGCTCCTTAACCACTAGACCAAATGCCTTTTCACACGTCTATTGTGAGTGCATGTGCGGGGCGCTCTGACATGGAGCGTCTGCATTTCACGGAGCCGTTTCTTTACCAGAAATGCATCTTTGCCTGCTGGAGCTTCCCCCATGCTCTATGCCTATAGTAGTGACCCTACCTGCTCCTTATGCACTTCTTCCTGGTGGAAGAAGTGCAGGGTGAGCATGTGACTGGTGGTGCAGATGTGATTGTGTGCTGTGAGGCCAGGCGCCCCAGTAATGGCACCATTTTGGCACATTGGTTCCACCACTGGGGCTCTGTGATGGCTGCTGTAATGACAGCCATTCACACTTAGCTGGTACTGAGTTAAATGCCAGCCAAGTTTCAAATGCTTTAGGTGTCCCACAAGTGAAGATACCTAAAGCATTCTAGCACTTGGCTTCCCTTTTACGGAAGATGAAGTGCAAATTTGCCCAATATCTACACTAAGGGGGATGGAAGGACGTGTTTAAACATTGTGCAAAACTTGAAAGTGAAAAGAAATATAAAAAGCAGAATTCTCCCCCTTGGCCAAGTGGATCCAGTAGTGCTTTGGCAGGCATAAAAGCCATGTTAGAGGTTCAAGAATGAGGCTATGAAAGCTGAGCTTATTTTTCAGCTGAAAAAAATTCCATAGTATATCTGTTAGAGAGCAGCTACATGCAAGTTTTACTGTGCATTAAATCAGATTCAGCTGCAATGAAATCTCACCAAAATCTGAATTTATGTCTCTAATGTATTTTTTTGTACCTTTATAGTGTTTCACACATGTTGCATCCACCAACACAGTTTTTTTTAACCTTTTTTAGGCATGGCAGATTTATAGAGACTGAGTGTGGGCATTTCAGGGGAGGGCAAAAGGACAGTGCTCCATTATTTCCCCTTGAGGAGGGAGCCAATCATTTATGGTGCTGCAGGTACTTCAGGTCTACAGAGGCCCAGATTTAACTAGTCCTTTAAGTCCTTCATTTTGTTGTTGTTCCGTCTGCAGGGCTGTGCAGGAGCATATGTTGCCATTCATTTTAGGCTTGCTAGTGTGCAGTTTTGGGCAGAAACGCACTTGGTCATTGAAATAGTAGGGAACTATGAGTAATTCACTCATAGCTTACCTGTCAGTGCCAGTGGGCGGGGGGAGAGTTTCAGGCAAGGGTGACAGAGCTCAGTGGAACTCTTGTCGTGAAAATGCTTTAGGTGTGCTTTCACTATTCAGGTCCCTTCTCTCAAACCCAAAACTCATGCAAGTTCATCTGGAATTCATTCTGAAGTGGGGCTGGCATGGAACGCTAGGGTAGAATGCTGGGAGTTGTAGTTCATCTGGAGAGCCGCAGTTTGAGATTCCTCTCCTAAACATATGATGATTCCACTTTTGCCATCAGCACAATAGTAAAGCAATACTTGTAATTGTACTTTTAAATAACATGTTATTTGTAATCTAACGTGTTAAAGCATGTCTCATTTAACTTGTAAGTTGTACCACTGTATTTATTATTGATTTCTCTTAAATACTAGCAGCTAGCAATTATTCAGCGTAGAACAACAAATAGAGTGGATAGATTATGTAAAAACAAATGTTCATTGTTATTTTATATGCCTCTGATGTAAGAATTCAAAAACCATTGAAGGAACTAGTTGAATGTATCACATTATGAACATATATTCATTATTTCCTATATATTCATAAAGCACAACTTAATTTTTATCCCATTGGAATTATCATGTATATGGCCCTCTTAGATTTTCTAATCAAATTAGAATTAACTAGCAAGAGAAAGATTTGAAGTGTATTTCTTACTGGGCACTTGGGCATAATTTAAGATATAATGAGCTTTTGCTTTTCCCCCCTTCTTTTTTAAAAATACCATTCTATGCACTAATGCAGAAAAAATGAACTATCTTGATCATAAACTACCTTGTGAGGATTATTATTGCTCAAGATATTTTCATAATTAGGTTCTGTAAAGCTTTTTCTCATTATAGCATCATATAGAAGGTGCCTTTTGGGCAAACATCTGTTCTCTGGTTTCATCAGGCTGGAAATCCCAAACCTGGGAGATTGGAATCTATTGTACTAATTCATCTGCCATATTGTTCCATTTACTGAGTAATCTTCCACCAAGAACGTAGGTTGAGTTCTTCTCTGGGCTCTGACTGCCTTCTCAAATTCACTAGAGAGCACACATGACAGGACTGATCTCAAAACACCATTGTTCAAGGAAAATCAATTGCATGCGTACATTCCATATGCCTGTGTGGCTATCTCGATTCCTGGTGAAGCCTCCTGTTTTAAGCAGAAACCCAAAATGATAAGAGTGCCTTTGCAGCAGTCCTGTCTCAGGTTTAGGTGTAATGTGTGAAGCTAGCTCACTTAGGAGCCTCCTCACACTGCAAATCCTCTTGATAGGATTTGGGCAACTTGGAACCTTTCATTTTGCACAGATTTTACTATAGCTAAAATAGGGATGAAAAATACCTTGCTATTTGAACTAAACTGACTCCTCCAGAGCAGGCAGGTGCAAAAGAGTGGTGGTTCATTGGAGGGGGATTGGCCATAGAGAGAAGTACTATTCCTTTCCTTTCCAGTTAGGATGGACTTCATGTGATTCCCTATAGTCCTAAAGGTTTATTTTGATAATGGGGCTTGTACAGAGGCAGCTTTTTAGCAGCCTTTTCATGCTGGTGTGAATGGAGCTTTGGGTGTACACATCAGATCATTCATACATTAACTGTAAGCAGTGACCCATCATGTAAATATACCCTGGGTAAAAGTTATTCATGTTTGATTTTGATATTTAATAGTGTCACCCAAATATAGATTGCCAGCATGATGTTGTTTTCACCATCAGAAGTGCTTAAAGATCCAGTATGGTTTTTTGGCATATACCCTCATTCTCATTTTGACAGTTGCCATGTAGGAACTGGTTCATTATCCTCCCAGTCCAACTTCTGTTCCTCCCATGCTAGGAAGAATTGGGAACAGTTCTGGCCGAAAATTACAATATTTGGCATTAAGCTCCCTTCTCTCCAATATTCCCTGCTTCAGAAAGCCAAAGGGTTCATAAAAGTGGGCCATGGGAGCAGACCCAATCAATGGTTCCCTTTCCCTCTCAAGCAACCAACCAGGCTGCCTGGCTTACACTGCTTGGTCATCCACTGAAGAATTCCAATGAGCCTGAAGTGAGGGGAAGGATAGCATTGTCCTAAGAAGGCCTAGAACCCCTGCCTCCTGCCTTCAGGACCACTGCCACTGCAACACCACTGCAAATGCAAATGCAGTCATGGAAGACATGGGCAGTTGATTATCCTCCACTTCCCTTCAAAGGTATTTTTCCTTCACCAAGACTGTTGGGCAGTGGTAGGAGGAACAAATAGTGTGTTTGCTGCTCTCCTGTTACTGCAAGGTTTGTTTTTAGAATGCATTTGGATATAGCCTTGGCTGCTGCTCCTCAAAGAAACAAACACAAAAGGTAACACAGAAAATAGAGAAAAAGCATTATCCAATCCATATGCGGTGGTTAATTTCAGTCTGTGCTCAAGCCGCTCATGATACTCAGTGTCTGGATTCAAAGATAATATGAACCATAATTTCCCATTATGTTCGTGGAACAAGCCTGTTGATCACCTTCTGGCCTTTTTAAATGCCAGTGGAGAAATCCACAGAGTGAGAATCCTGAAATGTCTCCATGGGGCATGAAAGATGCCTTGGAATGCCATCCAAGTCAGCCTGTCCCCAGAGCACTCTCTGCCAAAGATGTAAAAATTCCTTGCATGCGGACTGATTCTGAGGCTACCCCTCATTAACTGAACCAGGTCTTTACTGTGGAAAACACGTCACATTTGCATAAGAGTCTGCTCTGCCTGTGTGTGGAGGGTGAGGAGGCCCTCCATTCATGGGGTCAGTGAATTGAGTAACGCGGCTTTGGCAACAGCAGTGGAGCTGTCCAGATGCTTAATGAGGTCACTGAGGCTTCAAAGGCTGCCAATACTTGTAGTGTTGCCTCTGCAAGAAGAAGAGCTGGCTTCTTATTTTCCACTTTTCTTGCCCAGTCAAGGAGACTCAAAGTGGCTGACAAAGCTTTCTATTCTCCTCCCCGCAACAGACACCCTGTGAGGTAGGTGGGGCTGTGAGAGCTCAGAAAGAGAGCTGTGAGTAGCCCAAGGTCACCCAGCTGGCTTCATGAAGGAGTGCGGAATCAAACCCAGTGACACCATAGTCTAGCGCTCTAACCACAAGACCGAACTGGCTCATAAGGCATCTCCTGCTAGCAGAATGAAGACATGCCCTCAGTCAAGGCATTTTGGTTTGCTTAAACTATAATTTAAGGACCAAGCTATATGTTTAAGCTCTACTTTGATTTTCAAGCCACAGTTTAGATAAATCACACTTTCCCAAATGATGACATTATGTGTAACTGACCTTCATAGTAAATTCAGAAAGTTCACCTTGTCTGAGTAACAGAAGAGGAGACATGAAGCATGAAGGTCTGAGATTTATCATTGTCACATGTGTTCACATGTTATGGGTAAGAAATCAGCATTATTTATTTATTAGCACTTACCTTCTTTTGTTGTTTTTGAGAGAATTTCCCAAGCAGGTACTTTGGTTTTTTGTCCCCCTGACAAAAATTATGTGTACAGTACTTTATAGCTGCTTGGTAGTCATAAATACAATAGTTGTTTAAAGGTTTGGGTCCTGTCTGAATGCAGCTGTTCATATTCTAAGGACTTTTTTACTAAGGAAAAAGCAGAAAGTTTATCTTAGTAGCTCTGAGATGAGGCTACTGGTAGAGGTAACCAATCACAATTTCAGCCAGAATTTCAGTAGGATGAAAAACTGCACTCCTTTGGGACTCTTGCGGAATAATAAAAATTAATAGCAACTTTCCAGGAAGAAAAAAAAAAGAATAAAGCTTCTTTGTAATTTATTGCACACTACCATTAAAATCAAACACAAAAACAAAATTTATTAAAATCAGACATAAAAACAAGTTACCATAGTCTCTTGTTTAAAAATATTTTTAATTGTCATGATTGTATTAATTGGAAGCTCCATAAAACACTTAAGCAATGCCAGGATTGATAAAAGAAGCTGCTGCCTTGAGGGGTAATCAATAAACAGTTCACCTTAGAAAGGCTGAAACAAGCACAAAATCAATTTAAGAAACCAGCTGAGCTTTCAAAATAAGCTTTTATGGGATGCGTTTGGTAGTGAAATAATGGAGACTAAAGCAGGACGAAAGAATCCGTTCAGATTTTAAAACACTTAGTGAACTGTCCTTATTTTTTAAAAAAATGGATTTCTATTAATTAGTCTATTGCAGCCTAGAATTTGCAACAGAATTAAAATTTCTTGACAGCAAAATTCATTTTTGGTCCTTTCTACTTTTCCTTTCCTGTCTTTTATTTACCTCTTCATTCTTCCATTCCCTCCTTTTTCTGCACTGTAACTCACCCCCCACACATGATCTTTGTTTCAGCACTGAGTATGGAGCAATGATTGTTGTCCATTCTGTTGCTTAGAGGCAAAAATATTGGACTTTTTCACATAATCCATCAGTTGCACAACTTCCATGTAGCCTCAAGAAACAAGATTTCATGCAGCCTTACCCTTTTTCTAAGGACTTAACTCAGCATTCCTTTCACTACCATCCTCCAGGTAGAAACGGCCCCATTTCACTGGAGAGACCAAACGCTTTGTATAACAAGCTGTTGAATGTGTTTAAAACAGTGAGCAGCAGGCAGCCATTTTACTTCACATTTCTTTATAAATATTGATGATTAGATTTCTTAAGGCACACAAAACTGCATGATGTTATAAAGCCGAGGGGTGCACCCAGACAGGCCCTAAACTGTAATCTATGAAGAAAACTGTGGACTGATAGTATCAAACAATAAAACATTCTGAAGCCCTAATCCAGCCTCACCATGTGCCTAGGTTGTCCTAGTTGGTCTCCTTCCTAATTCCTGGGAATCTCAGGCCCATCAAAGCACAAAAGGAAGGGGGAAAGTCATTGGTGTTAAAAGAACAAGATCTATAAAGTGAGCAGTATGTTCTGTAAAGTGTAAAAAAAGACTGGCTGTTCCTTCCTTCAATAATGCATTCCTTGGCTGTGGATGGTAGCCAAACTATACTGTCAAAATCCGCTGAAAGAAAACACTTGAAGCAATTATTCCGCATTAACTGAGGAAATGAAACCTTTATAAAGAAAGAATCCAAATTATTATGTCCATACAAGCCTCGGGGGTACTGAATGCACATAGCAAAATGTCATCCCTATGTATACTAATCCTGCTAACTCTTGGATTGTTAAAAGCACCCAAGAATCTGATCACTATATGGTGCAGACTGTGAAAAGTGGCATACCTGGTTACTAGAATATAGCCATTCCTGGCCTTTAATATGTATGTCTCTGTCCTTGTCTGTTTGTTCAGCAGTTAAGATCGGGGACTGAGGCTGGTGTTCACATTGTGAGCCCCATCAACACCCAAACTTTGCCTAGCTCTATCTGGACCTGGGTGAAGTATGAACACTCCCATGTGGGAGTGTCCACCTTACTGCAGCAATCGTCCTTCATGTCAGTGATCCGGTGGCATAGTATGTGATTGTGCAGCCACAACTGTGTTGTCCCCACGGTGCCCTCTCATGGAAGTAATATAGGTGCTCCTAGTGAAGACTGGCGCAAGTTTTACTGCTCTGCATATTCTGAAGATCAAAGGCAGCTGCACATGCTGGGAGCCACTCCAGGACAGAAGTAGCTCCATGGAATGCAAATGCACTGCTATCAAGAGTGTTTAAAACAAACAACAACAACAACAACAAAACAAAAAACCCTCAAGGTGGTTTTATAAGGAAAAAATTAAAATCAAAGATAAAATCACACAGACAAAAATAAAAAATGGGCGGGCCAGGGAAGAGAACAAACATTCCCTTCTTTTTAAAATAGGACTTTCTTTAATAGTTGGAGTGCATATTGGAAATATGACAGTCATGCTCAACCTAAAAATAGCTGACTCTGCCTTGGGATAGGGGAATGGGAGGGAGGAATTACTGAGAAATAAAACTGCATAGTATTATTGTGTATTGTGTATTACGCTGAAATATTGTATTAAAATAAAATAAAACAAAAATATGCAAATAAGCAACCTTTTGAAGTAACCATATCAACAATGTTTACCAAAGACAAGTGATGAATATTAATCAAAGAGCTATGATTATTAACAGCAGAAGAAGGATAGATACTAAATATAGAGAAATAACTGCATTAATTATCAAACAGTTGAATTTCTCTTAGGTCCTAGTCACACCTAGATGAGATAGGATTATCTACTCACAATTTGAGCTGAGGTTGTACCAATTCTGTGCAAACCTAGATCATTATAGGTCGCCCTCCAGCCATCCTCGCTTTGGAGTGGATCACTCACACCTTTTTCCGTAATCAATTTGAGCCTCCTCCATGGAACTCTTGGTTCTCCACCCCTTTTGCTGTGTCAAATATATATCCTTTCTTATTGGATGCCGTTGTGTCACTCAAGGGAGGCAATAGTCTCTATTTGTGGTTCTTTTTTAAGCCTGCTCCCCCACCTCCATGCCCCCTTCCTTTTTTATGTGCTTTTCTTCTACATGTCATTAATTTAAAAAAAAAAGTAATTTTGTGGAAAAATGCTAGCTAGAAACAGGAATCATACATGGTGGGAGAGGTGGGGTCGCTAACAGTGGTATGGCTATTGTGTTGATGTTGACCCATTCCATATATGTTTCAAACAAAAAGATGGTAATGCTGGAGATCTACGGAAGTCGATGAGGACCGCAATGGTCCTTAGTCCAGTCAAAGCAAGAGGTGTGGAGAGGAGTGGCCCCTGTGGAAGAGGGAGCAGCTCTAGCCAGGAGAGTACAAGGCAGAGGGCATGCCTGGCATGGAGGGGCAGATGGCCCTCAAAACTCACAGGCTGGAAAGGAAGCTCCAATTTCAGCAACAAGTGAGGAAAGCAGTGTTGTTTCCTGAAGTCTGACTATACATCCAAACAAAGTTGCAAAATATTAAGCCATCCTTTTTTTAAAAAAGGCATGGGGAGTAGGTGGGCCTCTAGATCACTCACATTATAAAGGGAATGAAAGAGCTCTCACAGCAAGCATGCCACCTTGTGGGAGCTTGTCAGAAGTGCAGAAGGTACCTTTGACAAGGTGGGGCTCAGGTAGAGGAGGAGAGAAGGGGAGGTGTCTCACGAACTCCACATATGCTGCCCTCCCCTTGACATTGGCCAAAAGGAAAGATTGGACCTCACCCACCACAGCAAAGTTCAGCCTCCTTTAGCCTGCCCTCCTACTTACACTGAGGAAGAGAAGATGGCCTGTCATGCCAGGATGGGCTAAGTCCTCTGGAAAACCGATCTGATGAGGATAAGATGGCTTGGAAAACGAATTGAAGAAAAATAATGTGAGTAACATGAGAGGAAGTTACTTTGAACTAAAGGTGTGCCAAAGGTCTTTATTAAAGACAATACAGATTGTTGCAGATAATATTGCAGTAAAGGGAATCAATTCAAGGAAGATATAAGTTAAAATATGTGCTGTTCAATTAATATATTGTATGATACATATTTCATACTTCACCCAGACTCAGGTCTAGGTGAAGTTTGTGTGGGGATGGGGCCCACAAGGTGAACATCAGCCTCTGCCCTGATCTCAACTACTAAACAAATAAACAAGGACAGGCACATACATATTAAAGGCCAGGAATGGCTATATTCTGGTAACCAGAGGCCTATTCACACTTAGGCCAGCAATTAGTATCTTCCATAATTTATTAAAAATTTGCAGATATGTTGATTCTGCATCTTAAACCAGGGAAACCTCCTGAGTTCCTGAATCATACCAGCCTATTTCTCTGATTAATCAAGATTATAAGATTTTCAGCACCATCTCAGTAAACAGGATTAAAATCTTGGTACTGCAATTATCAGCAAAGAGTATTATGCCTAAGTAAGTAATTTCAGAACCCATTAGACTTTTTTTAATACTCTATATCAAAGTAAGCCTACTAAATAACCCTTGAATATATTTTCCCTAGATTCTGACAACCATCGTATTAGTCTGGAAATTCTGGAAAAGATTTTTGCAGATAATCAGCCAAATCTGTAACACTAGCATGGCTGCTGTATTAGAAACAGTGCTCTATCACAGAATCTAAAACTGAGCAAAAGCATAAAACAAGTCTGTCTCCTTTCCTCAAGTCACTTTGCCCTATTGATGGAACATTTTGTACCCAGGATAAAAATAATAATCCCAATATACAGGGGTCTATATACAAGGCTCAGTACTATGTCTATTAAGTGTAATATTTATTCAGATGACTATCTGTTGTTCAACAAGGATCCCAAAGGAACCATCAATTGTCTGAATTAACCTCCATAAATAATCTGCTCTATATAAGAATATTCCCCTTAATGGCATTTTGTATATTTTTCAAATGACAAGTTAATAAAACAGTTTAAAAAGTCAGGTTAACAAAACAACAGTTTAAAAATGCCAGGTTAAAACAGTTAAAAATGGCTTCAAGTATTTGGGAGTCTTCATACCAGCTACATTACAAAACAAAAACAAAAACAAAACCCTATTAAATCAAACTGTGATTCAAAAAATTAAACAAGAAAATATGTTTGTTCCAGATGACCCATATCTGCTTCCCATCTCATAGGATTCTTAAATTGCATAAAATATCTTCTTGCCTTCACTTTTCTAGGTAGAAAAATATTGTATATATAGGACAATTACTATGGGGAGCTGAATTTTTCCCTAATCTATTATATTATGAACTATCTATAATATATTATGGATGTATATTATTATATATACAGTTGACAATTATATCATTTCAAGAGTTGGGTACAACTGGAACTGGTGAGCACAGTATGAACTTCAAGAAATCTATCATTCCAAGCCTATGGAAATCATGTAAGAGAAGGAGAGAAGAAAGCTAACAAGCAAGCAAGAAGGAGGAGAAAGAGAAGAGGAACAAGGGGAAGGGAAGGATGGGGGGGGATGGGTTGAGCGAGCAAGGAAGAAGGGCTCTTTGTCCCATGGGTTAATTTTCCTTGATCTGCATCATGGGTGGTTGAAAGCTCATGCGCATGTACACACACGCACACACACACACACACACACACACACACACACACACACACACACACATACACACACAGGTCCAATGCCAATCATCCTCTGCCACATTTGTCTGTAAACTTTCCTTGTTTCACTTCCACCTTTCCTTTTTTTAAAAACGTATTGTTGAAGACTTTTATGCATTTGCCCTCTTTCTTTCCCTTCCTTTTGAGAGGTAAATGGGGAAGAAGAAGAGTTGGCTTTTCTACCCCACTTTTCTCACCCATTTAAGGGGACTCAAAGCG
Organism: Aspidoscelis marmoratus; assembly: GCA_014337955.1. Classification (NCBI taxonomy): domain Eukaryota; kingdom Metazoa; phylum Chordata; class Lepidosauria; order Squamata; family Teiidae; genus Aspidoscelis; species Aspidoscelis marmoratus. The sequence goes on along the minus strand of MTQE01001134.1, from coordinate 35,520,245 downwards.
GCTGACAAAGCTATTCTTCTCCCCACAACAAACACCTTGTGAGGTAGGTGGGGCTGAGAGAGCTCAGAAGATAGCTGTGACTAGCCCAAGGTCACCCAGCTGGCTTCATGGGGGAGGGCAGAATCGAACCCAGTATTCCCAGATAAGAGTCCGGCTCCCTAAACCACTAGACCAAACTGGCTCACAACATTTGTTTGAAATTCATTCAACATAAAAGCCTTTGACATCCAATAAATACTGTAAATTCACACATAAATAATATGTTAAAGATTCAGGAATGAACTGATGTGACATCTAGGGTAATAATAACAAGGCAAAGGGAGCAGCTGTTTTTCTTTCTGTGATCAGGTTTAGGTTGATCAGGCAAGGGGCGTGAAAGGCAGAAGATTTGGAAGAAGAGGGAAGAGACCAGGACCCTTGAGCATCCTCTCTCTCTCTTTCCTTGTCTCCCTTTTCAGTCTGAATTGTGACTGGAAACCACGAAGACACAGCCATACACAGGTGTATTCACACATTCCTCTGTCTCTTAGTCTCCCCCTCTGTCTTGGTGGTATCTAAGAAAGATGCAGAGGTGGGGTGGGTAGAGGTACACTAAAATTTGGCTGATGGAATGGCATCCAATCACAGAGGGCACAGGCAGAGATGGGTAGGAGGGTTGAGAAGGAAAAAGGACCCTGTCACCAGACTGAGACTGGCGAGACTGAAAATTATGGACAAAGAAAGACAACCTGAGTGAGCATTAAACTAGATGGCTGTGATCAAACTAAAAACACACTACCTCACCATTGCTCACTAAGATGGACTAATCTGTTGTGGTGTGACCAATGCCTTTATGATCAACCAAGTTCGATTCCCACCTATTAACCCCCCCCTCTTTTTCTGTCCCTATCCCAGGAGGAACCACAAAAGTTTCTAGATCAGTTTTTTTCCCATCTAGAAGAAATTTTGCAAGAACTCTTGATCTTTCAGGTTGAAAAAATAAAGCCACCAGGTTGTCCACATTGCTTCCAGGAAGGAGATTTAAAAATTTCTAAACCAATTGGGTAAAAAAATCAGATGAACTAGATGGATAGATTTTTTTTCTTTTCCCTTTGGCAGAAGGAAGTAGGTCTCTACTGTTGGAAGCAGGTTCCTGACACAATATTACAAATTGAAGTACACAGGTATCTTAGTACTTGGATATCAAAAGCAGCAGCTGTGTGATTATCAGAACATGTTTCAGTTCTGCTTGTTCAGGAGAACTGTTGTGTTGCTAATATACCTGAAATAGCAAAACCACAGCAGACACCCTTCTTAAAGGCAGACAAGAGTCTGGGGGTCAGACTGAAATGGACGAACTTCCATCCAGCAAACTGTCATGATACAAGCTCAAAGATATGTGAAGAATGCAAACGTTCAATCCATGGCTTAATGTGAGGTCTCCTTGAGTTAAAGACTCCAAGGAAAAAGAAGGAATGGTGGGGCCTCTGGCTTAAAAATAAACACCAGAAACTGGCTGCACTCTTCTTAGTGTATGTTAAGGCATAAAACAACATTCTTTCCTTTCAGAAAAGAACAACAAAACTTACAGAAAAGCAGGAAAAAATATATCTGGCACTACCTGAGCAATTCCAGTGTGACAGGCTGAAATCCTGCCCATAGTTAGGCACATTAAGGGTCGCAAAGATAGTATGGTAAAGCAGCTTCTGAGCTGTATTAACAGATAATTAATTAGCCTTCCCTTCCCTTCCCTTCCCTTCCCTTCCCTTCCCTTCCCTTCCCTTCTTTAATTTGTTGAGACCTGTTTCATAAATGAGACCCTTGGTGTTTGAAAGTACAGAGAGATAATGACTAGACCCATTTCAATTCGGCTTCAGTCCCAGTTATGGTACAGAAACCGCCTTAGTCGCCTGGTTGATGACCTTCTCCAGGAGAAAGACAAGGGGAATGCAACCCTGGACCTCTCAGCAGCTTTTGATACCATTGACCACTGGTATCCTTTTTGAGAGGCTACAGAGTTTAGGAGTGGGAGGAAGTGTTTGGCATTGGTTCTGCTCCTATCCCCAGAGCCATCTCAAATAGTGGATGTGGGAGGTATTAATTCGACACCCTGGGAACTCACTTGTCAATTTTATCTCCCATGTTATTTAATATCTACATGAAGCCACTGGGAGAGGTCATCAGGAGATTTGGAGTGAGGTGTCATCAATATGCAGATGATACCCAGCTCTATCTCTCTGTGCCATCTGAATCAGGAGAGGCGGTTGAAGTGCTTGACAAGTGCCTGGAGGCGGTAATGGGCTGGATGGGGGCCAATAAGTTGAAGCTGAATCCAGACAAGACAGAGGTTCTGTGTCATAGGGTCTCACATCTGTGTAGCTGGGATACCCAGTCCTTGACAGGGTTACAATGCCCCGGAAAGGACAGGTGCGTAACCTGTGGGTACTCCTGGACTCTACGGTGACACTTGAAACTCCGGTGGATGCCGTGGCCAGGAGTGCCTAAGCCCAGCTACGGCTGGTACGTCAACTGAAGCCTTTTCTGGACAGATATGACCTGACCACAGTTATCCATGCTCTGGTAACCTCTAGATTGGACTATTGTAATACACTCTATGTGGGACTGCCCTTGAAGATTGTTCAGAAGTTGCAGCTAGTGCAGAATGCAGCTGCCAGGTTGCTGACCCGGACAGCTCGCCAAATGCATTTCATTCTGGTCTTAAAAGAATTGCACTGGCTGCCAAATTACTACTGAGCCCAATTCAAGGTATTAACTTTGACTTATAAGGCCCCAAATAGTGACATATGTGTTTGGATATGCATATGTCTGCATGACCAGGATGTGAACATAAGTCTTGCTCCATTCACAGTCCCCTAGCAGCTGACCTTCATAATCTGACAACAGGGGTGGTCACATCACCATCATGGCTACAAGCTTCTGTTAACACCATTGTCCACAAAAGAAGAAGAGTTGGCTTTTCTACCCTGCTTTTCTCACCCATTTAAGGGGACTCAAAGCAGCTATTCTGCTTCCTAACCACTAGACCAAACTAGCTCACCTAGACCAAACTGGTTTTGCACTTGCCTCTCATTGGCACTATATATTTTGGCCACAATGAGCAAAATCCCCCACTGCAAAAACATGGGGATTCCTGGTCAGCCATAATACTATTTTCACTCCACCTCACTCCACACTATTCTTTACCTTCCTCAGTGTCCTCCTTCTATGCTTTATCAATAAATTAAACTGTAAAGTTTACATTTCTTATACATTTATGCCATATTCACGGTTGTGTGTATATTCTTACACTGAACAACAAAAAATGATGAGTAACTCTCATCTGTAAACAACAGTGCCAAGAGGCATGTCATGGAGTGCATCATAATTTCAATAGGCCATTCATGATGTGCCAGAAGAAAAACCCAGTTAAATGATAGATAATGATAATAAAAGATCTGAAGAGGTCAAAAAGGTCTCCTTTCTGGTAACTAAGCAGTACTCTGGAGTAAGATGATAAAGGCATTGTGAGATGGCTTATAAATCTCTCTTGGAGCTATTATAGAACCACAGACAAAATATGATCATATAATTTTCTTGACCTCTTCCAACTGCAGAAATCAATGCTTATTGGCTTACAGTGCAGTATCGAAATATATTGGGTCAGCATTTTTAAAAGAATAAGCTCTGCTGTTGAACTGACAATATCTAAACTGATAAAATAAGAAATGCTATCTAGTACGACGGAAAAGACAAAAAATTCTCAGAAATGATGTTTAAGCTTTTTGACAGTTCATCATGCAGCATAGGCTATATCCAGATGTCAGTTACTTATTCTGCTATATTTGGATATTCTGGACTAAAGCATAGATATTCTGGAATATCCATACCTTTATTCCAGAATTTATAGATATAGTGGAATAAGTAAGCAACGTCTGGATATGACTGTAGGCTTTATTCAGCTGGCCAAGAAAAGAGCTGCCTGAGAGTGAGAAGGCAGATACTAACTGCAGAGGCAAGAGCCTTCTTCCATATCAACCTGCCCATGCCTTAAGATCTGGAGGGGAGGCCCTCCTGGTTGTCTCACCACCTTCAGTAGTAAAGGGGTGGGCACCCAGGAGAAGGCCTTCTCAGTATTGGCCTTCAGGCTATGGAATGGTCTCCCCCTTGTGGTGCGCCAGGCTCCTTCGCTATATATGTTTTGGAAGGGAGTGAAGATGCACCTCTTCGCCCTGGCCTTTGGTTAAATGGGAATTGTATTCTTCATGGTTGTTGTAAACCACCTTGAGTAATTTATTAGAATGGCAGTAAACAAATAAACTGACTGACTGAATATACTGTCTCTTCCCACTTTACAAACACTGCTATTGTTACTCACCCTGAGACTTCAGATATAGGGTGGGATAGAAATACAAATAATACAAATAAATAAATAAATAAATGGGTGAACCAGTACTCATTGGTCCCTGAGATCACTGCAGCTGCAGAAAGAACATCAGAATTCAGCTATTTTTGGTCTGATGATAAACTGTGATAAGAAGAAACCACCTCTTGTTATTTTTCTCCTGCTCTCTAGTCATTCCACATGGCGGCAGAGAAACTGAACGAGAGTCCAATGCACTACCCCAGAGCTATTCGTTCTAAGGGAGATCCTGCAGGAAAAGTATCCAGGCTTTCCCTGTTTATCATCACAAACTGCACTTGAATGTGTTTCCTTGAAAAGTATATTCTTTAATTAAAAAATAGTGCTTTTTATCCCTATTGTCCTGAATTTAAAATGCAAAACTGCATATGCTTGGAATAGACTTCTTCTGTTTTTTGTTCCGTGTTTTGTGCGTTATAGATTAGGCTGGGATAAATGATCTCAAGAAGAAGCTTGATAAAGGAGCCAAGTAAAAATAAATGAAAAACCATTTCTTCTGCTTTCTGCTCTTATTACACAAGGGGGAATACTGTACTACATAAAAATTGGGCAAGTTGTATCGTTGGAGACAACCATTAGGAAGCAAATGATTAAGAGCTAACTGGAAAGGTCTGAGTTGTGCTTTTAATTTTGCTCGGCTTTATGTACATTTTATACTGTATGTAACTTGTGAGTTTAGCAATTTATTTTGTATGCACCATTCATCAAATTGAGCTTATCATTGACTGAATAAATTTGATTTGATGTGATTATTTCATCTCTATAAATGAAGTGGAGCTTTACAAAGGAGTTAAGCCACAGATACTGGTGACTATACAGCCTATGTCAAGCAGTATGTGGGGTGAGATAGACCCTTATGCACGCCAAAGGCCAAGGGGCAGAACATGTCCTGTGGCATCACTTTCGGATTCTAAGCACAAGGTAGGACCAGAACCAGTCCAGGACTGTTCCTCACAGGGTCAACCATACAAGGCAGTCCCGAAGGGCACCACAGGGACAGAACCAACAGAGATAAATATCCCCTGTTGAGTTCCCAAGCAGATCATTCTACCAGAACAACCAAAGCAATATCTAGGCAAATTTGCACTTACCTACAGACTTTGCATCTGCATTACACAGAGCTGCTTCTTTACCAGCAGTAGAGCAGTTGTAACTTAGGGATGTGGACAAATATTCATAACACTTGAAATTCGTACAAATTTGGCCAAATTCAGACATTTGAATTTGAATCAGACGTTGACACATTCAAAGACTGATATTTGAATCCGAATCAGATGTTTTGATACATTTGTAAGAAGCTTCGTATGAAGCTTCGCATGGGATTCATACGGGATACGTGTGGGATTGAACACTGATATCGAGTATGAATCCTACCACATTTGAAGGGGATCTATTCAAACAAATACAAATTTTCTTGCATTCGATTCAAATAAAAAAAAATTGAATACACAAAACAATTCATGCACATCTCATGTTGTAACCACTCTACAGCTGTAGGAGTGGCAGGGCTAGGATAGCCCTCTATATTCCATTTGAAGCTTTTCTGGGTGGAAGAGGTGCAGAAGGATTATATGACTAGGCAGCCCAGGCACTTTGGTGCTGTTGCTGCAGCTCCATGATGGAAGAGATTTGCACCTTGCCAGTGCATAGGGAAGCACTGATGAGATTTGGATAGATTCAGAATCCCAAAGTGCATATGCCAGATCTATCGCCCATCTTCACTTCCCCGGGAACCTTTTCCAGAGAAGCGAAAATGTGAAAAGGCCCTTTGTGACAAAGCTAGGCCTGAAACCTGACTGAATTAAGTCCAGAACTTGCAATAATACTGATTATGTCCTTACCTATAGTGCCACCCAAAATAAAAGGATCAGGTCTATTAGAATTAGGCAACCATCATTAAATGCAAGTGTATGCACTTACCAAAGGTGCAAGGGAAAAAGCCATCAGGGCAAGTTGCAACGGTTTCTGGGTGCCTTAGAGATCATAGCATGTGGCCATTTGTATTCTCACTCTAGCCCAGAATGTTCAGGAGAGGAAGGAGAAGGTCACTGGCATGAGAAAAATCTCCCCTGTGAACCTTCACTAAGCTATCTCTAATACACGCAGCATACACACACACTCTCTCTAATTTGTCCTTTTGCCTTTTGGTGGCATTAGCCAGTGAGTGTAATCAGAACAATGATCAAGATGGGCGAGCCACATTGTTTGAAGGTGTTTTCTTCAGTGTCCTTGATAGAAAAGTTGTTTGGGAAAATTCCAAAACAGCTGTGAGTGGACAGTAGTGTGTTTACCTAGGGATGTGCGTGATTTTTTTTTTGCATTTGATTCAAAACGAATTGAATGTTCAAAAACCCACATTTGTATGAATAGATCACATTTAAAACTGGCAGAATTCTATTTGATACAAATCTGTTCGTGCATATTCATACAAACATTTGATATGTATCTGATATGAACAGATACATATCTGATACAAACAGATATGTATCTGACACGTTTCCCAAGCGTAATGAATGTCCAAACTATTCGTATCAATGTCCGGAAACATTTGTATTTATTTGAATGTTAGCATACGATTATTGTAACATTCAGTTTGAGTTCAAATGTCCGAATCTGGCCGAATTTCAAATCTTACAAATATTCGTGCACATCCCTTTGTTTACCTAAAAGCAAAGGGTAGTAATAAAATGTACCAGCCTATCTAAATGGCTTAATTTACTAGGAGAAAAATACATAAAATATTAAAAATTACTAACGCCAGAACAAGTAAAATACATTATTAATCTATTCTCTTTGCAGTTACATGAATTATGTCACCTGTACAAAGCCACTAATATTGCTGCGTTTAATACTGGTGGATATGTGTGTGAGGAGAGGAAATAAAGGCCCTAGTCTCACCTTTAGTTTAGGATGACTTCAGGTCATCTTCAGATTGCGTTACTCACATAATTTTTATTCAACTGTTTTCTAAGCTGGCCTACCCCGTTAGATTGTTCTAACTGGGGTCCTCTTTGCCAGAGGACTCAGCCAATCCTGATATGCCGGGCCGTCTTCTCTTCCTCAGTGTGAGTTGGGGGGATAGGCCAAAGGAAGCTGAACTGTGCTGTTGTGGGTGGGTCCAGTCTTTCCTTTCAGCCATGTGCGGAGTTCATGGATCATTTCTCCAGAAATTTATTATTGTTATTTTAAAAATTAATAGCATGGAGAAGAAAGGCACATAAAAAAAGGAAGGGGCATGGAGGTGGTGGAGCAAGCTTCAAAAAGAACTGCACACACACACCCTTGCCTCCCTTGAGCAACATGATGGCATCCAATAAGAAAGGAGGAAGATTTTATGCAGCAAAAGGGCTGGAGAGCCAAGAGTTCCATGGATGAGCTCAGGTCAATCGCAGAGAAAGGTGTGACTGATGCAGCCCAAAGCAAGGATGGCCTCAGGATGACCTACGTGTGAACATAACTGGTACAACCCCAGTTATAATTATGAACAGGACATCCTGTCTCATATGGGTGTGACCAGGGCCAAATTGTGTAACAAGGTTCCAGTATAACTGCCCTTTGTTTGGGGGTGAGTGTAAGAAGATTTCTTTCTCACTCATGGATGGAAATCAAGGAGACTGTAGGAAATCTGGAGCTGCTGTACTAAGCATATAGTTGTAATGAGGTGTAAGTGTATAACATGTATGTAAGCACTCATACATGCACTTTTTTGTCAGCAGCAGCAGCAGCAATAACATTCCTTGAGCAAAACATTATTTGTGAACTGCTCCATCTACTGAAATTATAGTAGAACGAGGCATAGGACTGTAAAACATAACAGTGCAAAGTGGGGTCTATCTGCTCAGAAGCCAACTAGGCCAGATTTATTCCCAGCAAAAGCATCCTTATTTATCCCTTTCTATACACATTTTAAGAACATCACCAATATTATCTGCCTTGTCAAATTATGACAAAAATTAAGAAAGTCTAGATATGAAATGATAGCATGCTTTTAACCATTAAGGTATGATCTACTTTAACATGTTTATATTTCAAAATATTAATTGCCTCAAACATCAGTATGCATTTCAATAAAGTCATTCATTCATTGTACAGGTATAATACATTTTTGCTCTTACATAGGTGGTACAAAGCGACTTCATGTACTAAATACCATCCCACCTATTGTGATTTGGTCTCTCAAGTGCAATCTGAATTACATTGTTAGAGTGGACTATTCCTTTGCAGCACCACTGGGAGTAGTGGTAGACTGAATATTTCCTCTGAAATGCTATTACTTATTCCTTCAGCAGCAGCTCATTCCTAGATGTGAAACAACTCTGCATTCAGACCCTGTGCTTGTTCACTCTTATCCAAAGATGTTGTCTCTATCCACTTGGCACACACCATTCATATATTGCATGGAACAAAGCTCTGCAAACAGCTCTTGGCATTAACATTTTGCCAGGGGCTGTTTGCGCACTCTCTCAAATGCTGAGGAGCGGGGATGTTCCCTGTTGATCATGATATCCCATATTTCAAAGCTTTCAATACGGAACTGGGATTATTCAACCAATGGGTGGTGGTGGTGGTGGTGGTGGAGGAACCAGCTTCTTCAAGTAAGTACGTTCACAGACTTTTTTCAAAAAAATATTTCGGTAGACCTGGGCAGATCTTAGGATATTTTTTACAGACTTTGTTTGGAAGTTAACAGGGCATTTCTGAAAAGCTGTGGTTTCTGACCTTCCCCCTTTCCTGCTCCATAATCCAAGATAGAAGGGATTTTAAGTAACTCATCTGTTTCTATGCTTCCCCCACCACCTCCATTCTGTTTCATTTCATTTCAGATGATGATCAGGACCTGTGATCAATAGGCCATAACGGAGAGACTTCAAAGTTATGGAATAAGATGTGGTCTGAGGAATAAAAGATCTCAAGAGGGAATATTGTAACTAGGAGGAAAGCTTAAGCTGAAAAATAAATTTTGCTTCCAAATATTTTAAAAAACAAATGTGTCGGAAAAATTGAGCAGTAAACAACAGGCTGGCAGAAAGTTTTGAATATCTGCCCTATATATTTATATTTGTTTTATATTGCTTCCAGACATAAGTACCAAACATAAAATTTAAAAGAATTTCATTAAGATATGTTAAAGTTAAATCAGCAGGGCAAGTTTTTTTTTTTAAAAAAAAATCTTTAAAAGAATACTGGCATCATATTTTCTTAAAACACCTGAATGCATAAAGAGGTCTTAACTCAGCACATAAAAAGACCTCTCTGAGAAAGCTGTTTTAAAATGTAGGTGCCACAACCGAGAAAGCCCTGTCTTCACTCATCAACTGCTTTATGTAGCAGTAACAGATCTATAACAAGTTGCAAACAGGTCTGCCATCGGCCAACCCCATGTCCTGGCAATCTTCTGGAAAGCAATCTACCCAAGTCCCTGAAACAAACAAACCCAAAGTGCAAAACCAAAACTGAACAGGGGGGTTCTGTCGAAGAAACGAAAGCACCCCAATAGGGTAAAATAAATGAAGACAATGTCCACCCCATACACCTATGTGAATAAGAAATACAAAACCGTAGAACAGAAAAGCAATTATAATTTCTAAAAGGGTAACAATAGCCCACTAGGTTTTAATGAAAAAGATAAAAATAATAATAGAAAATATCTCAATAATATAATGAAATATAAAAAATATATAAAAGAGACTAATAGCCACTCTAGCTCAGACGTGGTGACAATTGAACACCAGTAACTTTTCAAGTTCTTCAAATAGTCACTTTCTTCTCAGGCTGTGTCCAGACTTGCGTCAAAGCAGGACAGCTTTCTTAAGCCCACAACAGCAGCACAGCTTTAATCAAAGGAAAAAGGTGCTGATCAATCAGCACCTTTTTACTTCACATTTTTGGGGACATGCTGCACCCCTACTGCAGTCAACTGTGTGTTCTGTCTGACCAATGGGAAGCCACATCAGACAGACAGTGCAGCTTCTGATCGCCCTGTCAGGCAGGCAGGCAGGCAGTGACTGTGCTTTCCCTGTGCAGTTTCTGTCATGTCTGTCAAGCGGGAAGCGGCATCAGCAGGATGGATCAGTATTCAGCACCTTCAGTCTTACTAGAACAGTGGTTCTCAACCTGGGAGTCGGGACCCCTTTGGGGGTCGAACTACCCTTTCAGAGGGGTTGCGACGAGTCTCCCACCACCGTTCCCTCCCACCTCCCAGCTGCTCCGCCCCTGTGGTTGGGGGTCTCCACAACATGAGGAACTCCATTAAGGGGTCGCGGCACTAGGAAGGTTGAGAACCACTGTACTAGAAGGTTCTGGAACTGAACCTATGCCAATCATGAACATACGTTCCATCTCAACATATCCCACACCAGGCTGCTCATAATCATACCATGACTGATACTGAAGGCCCATCCTACACAGTTGTCTTTTCCTGGGCCAGCCACTGCTAAGATGACTGAAGATATATAGGATATCTAAGAGCCTCCATTCTCTAAAAAGTATTTTTTATCTGCATTTTCATAACAGAGGCTGAGCACTAGAGGGCACCAAGCATACAAAGTACATACAATTTCAATGTCTTTTTTTTTAACACACATCACATACAGAAATAATACTGTTAGAAGGGATTTTCCAGGTATCTCAGGAAAAACCTATTCCTGGGAAGGGTTATTGGTATTAAACAGAATACTAAAAGAATCTTAAAGTGTTGTCTATTACTAAAGAAACTGGAATAAACAGTTTAGTTGCTTATAATAAAGGAATAGTCCTCACAAGCAAATGTTTCTAAGCTAATTAAGTGATTTATATTCCCACATCAATTTTACTATGCAATAATAATTTATTCAATATTTATCTGGTTTCCAAAATGAACATAGACCCCAGGGGACATTAATGGTTCATAACAAACACATTATGGATAGTCCTCTTGTTTATCTGATAGGAATGCTAAAAGCACAGGACTATAAAGAAATACAAAATTGTCTCAGCTGAGAGCATGATCTTGCAACGATTTCATAGATCGAAAAACTCTACAATGAAAAAAATGTAAGTAATAGAGAAGATATCTACTTTGCAGTTTCAAGGTAATGGATGCTATTGTGGAAAATATTTTAAATTTAATTTGGCAGGAATTACAGAAAAAAGATGCAAGTAATAGAGAATACGAATTTATACATTTTTTTAAAAATAAAATTCTTGGTTCTATATTACCATTCTTTTTTCCATCACTATAGTTTTCCAAATGTTAAACGTGGAATGTTAAATATTATTTTTTTATATCCAAACTCTGAATCCCTTTAATGTAATTGAATAACATCAATATTCATTTCTTCATTACTTCACCATTATAATTTTTATGTATCTTAAATACCTTAACCTTTATCAATATATTTTATAACCTTCCACCCTTTAATCCAAGTATTAAATACTTCCTCGTCTCCCTAAATCCTAACTCGAACCCTATCTCTAACTGCAATCCTATGCCTAATCCTAATTCTCGCTCTATCCCTAAACCTAATTAACCCACTCTTTACCTTAAATTTTAAAATCTAAATTTTTGTACCTTTATCTTAATGCAGCTGTCTTCCATGTAAAATTTTAGTAATAACCACTTTTCCATCTCCTCTTGAGCTATTTTCTTTATAATTTCTTTTTAAAATGTCTATGATATAAACAGATTTCTTCTTTTTAATTGCACTCAGCCAACAACTTTTTATATTACGTACATTTTTGTGTTCTAGAATTTCTTCATAGACAAAAACGCAACTGCTCCCATAACAAGCATTTCATCATTTTCTTCAACAACTTTACACATAGGGAATAAGAGTCACTGCTTCAGGCTTACAATTGTCCCCACTGCTATTTTATACGATTAATTATTTCTCAGAGTTCCATCTGCTCTTTCAGCGTGTTGCTTTTTTAGATCCCCAAAGAGAGATCCTGAAATTTCATGCCAAAGACTATATGTAATGGTATCCACTTTTTATCTATTGTCTATTTTCTTCAGTTGCTTAAATATTGTTGTATTATGCCTTTATTTAAAATCTTATATATCAGACAAAAAAACTTGTTTTCATTGTTTTTATAACTTTCCAGCATAATCTAATATTTGTTTACACTGAAGCCTTTTTGATTTCCATATTTCAAGGTTACTGTTTTCTTTCAAACTACATCTGTTTATTCTTCTTTAAAATATTTTCTAAATTATAAGCTAATATTTAATTATGACTTTTTCTCCTTTCCCTTCTTTGTCTCTTCCATTTATAATTCTCTCAAAATATATTTAAGTTTGTATTTCTACTTCACATTTTGAACATAAGAGATCCAACCAAGGGAAATTGTTGCAAATGTTTCACAAGTGCAAATAAGGATGCTTTGACAATACTCTCTGAAGAGAATCACAATTGGTGTATGAGTGGATGCTTTCAAACCGGGTAGGAATTTAAAGTTTGAGCATCAGCACTTCTCAGTGCACTCTGGAATGGATTAAGAAACAGGAAAGCTTTCGCTATCAGTGAAATGTTTTTCCTCTCAATTGGTTTAGGAGCGGTATTTTGGACGAATGGCAATTCCTGAAGCAATTTCAAAAGCAATCCAACAGGCACCACATCATACTAATCTAAACTATTGATGATCACAACAAAAACAACTGGAAAGCAATGGGGGAGGCACAAGACTCTGAGTAGAATTCTCCCTTTTCATATTCCTGAGTATATGGTTGAATTGAACAGTATCAGAAGGCCACTGCTAAAATCTTCTTGATTTCTCATGCATCGTTTCTTCATCTGATAGGCAACTTCAGGTAACAACTGATCTGGACTGTGAGAATGTCTTATATAAATTCAGCACACTGCACGTACACATTCTGATCTAAAGTAAACATGTCTGACAGCAAATGCTGAGCAGTTCCAATTACTGTCACGCCCAATAACTTCCTTTCAAGGGCAGCACAACATGGGTTTAGATATATCAGAAAACTGGGCAGATCACAAAATATACAAATCATTATTTTGAACAAGGTGATTATGCAAGAAAAAGCAGCAGTATTCTCCATGATTGAACAATGTGCACAATGGGCTTTACAAATGTGAAGAATTAAATAGATTTCACTTCTTTATCACCAAACTATAGAAAATGCACAGTACCACTTAGCGCTGGTGCATCTCTCACAAGTAATGCCATTCCTTTCCATTCATGTTGTGATCTTTATTTCTAAAGTCACCTCCACTGAAAAGTACCATGGAAGGCGTCAGAATAAAACCACTTAAACAACTGAAATCTAATGAAAACCACCACTTCAAAATGCAAGAGGTAATTTAATACAAACATAAAAGCATAGAGAATACTTGTTTCCTCAGGTGCTTTTGCTTAGGTTGTCCTGTTTCCAGCTTCAGGAACTGTACACACATGCTGATGAGATAAAGGGATCAAACTCTGCATGGCACTCCACAGAAACTAAGTGCTAATGTTTCCCCAGTAATCTTGATCTGCCAGTGAAGCTGTCTTACTGGTGCCACTTCCTTCAGCAGTTAAGGTGGTAGGGGTGCATGGGAGGCCCTTCTTGGCGATAGCCACCATGATATGGAACAGTCTTCTCTCCAAGGTGTGAGTGTAAGGTACCCTCTTTGTATATATTCAGATGTTTGATGAAGATGCTTTTCTTTACCCTGTGGCCTTTGGCTGAGGGAACAGCACATCCCCCCAATGCTGGCACTGCCATTGGTTTAGCTAACTTATCCTGATTTTATTATAACCTGCCCTAAGACTTCTGGGTATAGTGCATGCCAGAAATACAAATAAATAGACACACAAATGAGAACATGCCAGCCCCTTTTTTCCTGACTCATGCATTTTGCTTGGCTCTATGCAACAATGTAGCCAGGTACAAATTTGATTCATACTTGAGGTCCAGATAAATCACCTTCTGAATTATTTTTTGACCAACTGAAAGTACAATGTAAGCACAAAGGTATAGGTAGAGTGGGTTCCACTTTATCCTCTGTTCACACTAGGACATCTTCTCATTGACAAGTAAAACCACAATCTCACATGCTCTCTTCAGCATGAAATACGGCCTCCCCCCCATAACTTGGGAATTGCTGCTCTCACTCCATTTTACTGAATTTCCTGGTGTCAAAAATCTGTGAACAGATCTGTCTTTTTACAGGGTGGATGTATTTTCTACTTCGCCCCCTCCCCAAGGCCCTCCTAGACTATCTTCTACTTCTTTCCCCATGATTCCATCAGAATAATGGCTCATAGTCACCATAAACATGGCCAGGAGTATCAAGTTTCCTTCTTGATTTGATCCACCTACTGATTAATCCCCATGCTTACGACATTTCTGGTCCCACAGAGACAAACCAAGGATGATTTTCCATGGATCTTGACCATCATGTAGAAGAAGAGCAAAAAACATGTCCGCCCTTTCCCCTTCATTGCTGCTCATACTTGGGGTCCATACAAAGATGTATAGCTTCTAATACAGCTTCTAATATAGCACAACACAAAGTTATCAAAACATATCTTTTACCCCACTTAAAGGCTGGTCAACGACTTATATAGGTTCATTCTCCAGAAGAACATCCATTTCTTTTACACTCCCTTTAGTTGATACTTATCCAGAGATTATTGTGACTTACAGGCAAATATATATGGTAGGTATCCAATACAGCACCGTACTTATGTAAGTGAATCTTTATTTAGAATCTTTGAAAGTCATAAAATATCTTATTTTATTAATGTACACAAACATACATTTGGCTGCCCTTTCCAGAAGCATTAATAAACAAATCAAAAGTCCATAATCCAGTCCCCATCTCCCACCCCCAAAAAGCAGAATGCAGGCTTAATTAAGGAATCAGGAGAGTACTTAGCAATTTCCATGACCAAGGTGAACAATGCCTTAACTCAGCTCCCATTGATTTCAGTGGGACTTGGTCCAGGAGAATGTCACACCTGACTGCTTGACCCTTCGCATATAGCACTTCCCCACATTATCAATGGTTTATTTAGACTGCAGTGTTTTGTTTTGTTTTGAAGGAGTACTAGATGTGACAGCTAGAGAGTGCAAATTACAAGAAGCAATCATGTGATCTCCTACTTGAGTCACAAGAAGTGCAAAATATCTCAGGACTCTAGCTCTACATTCATTTTACCAGGAACACCTGTAAAGTAGGACAACAACCAGCACCAGATTTAAAAGAATGGTTACAGCAGTTTAAATTAAATATTTTTGGTCAAGACTAAACAGAACAATCATTTGAGTTTTGGTTACCATCCTTAATAAGCTGCATTTTCTAATTTAAAATGGATGTGCAATGTAATTTTGTAATTTATTTTTGATCAAACAGAATATCTCCACTTTTTAAAAAAAGTTATTCCGTTTTCATGGGACATCATCTTTGTATTTCTTTTAAATTACACCATAATTAATCTGTACACTGAAGACTAGATAAAAATCCTTTAAAATCTTTTAAATCTGCTTTCAGGCACTATTTCTGGAATACCTGCAAAGTATTCCAATAGCTTAATGCACTTTGTGATTAGCTAGATCCAAGCACAGCATTTAAAACAAAGACAGCATTTTTAACATAATACAATCAGGCCCATTGATTACTGTTTCCTTCTCTCATTTGACCAATCTACCATGTCTATTTGATTCTAAACCAGGTGAAGGTTATTGCATTATAATCATACGATAAACATACACTTGACAGGCATTTTTCAGGCTATCAAAAGAACATTGACAATTGATTTATTGGCGATTAAGCTCTGAACCACAGAACTGAGTATGAATAATCTGAGCCACTGGGTCTTCCTTCCTTTTCATTGGTGCATTATCATTATAAATAATTAATACCCCTAATACAAATTAAGGTGCTTTTGCCTATCACAGAATTAAATTCCACTCTGTACATATAATTTCTATCACTTAACAGCCTCGCTTGAGACAGTCCCTCTGAAGATTTCGTGAATAATTTTCAGCATCTAGCTTTAGGGGGAAAAAAGATCAATGTGAACTGAGTTGCTGAAAATTGACTCATCATAATTGTCACTAACTTGCATATAATTTACCCAGAGAAACCAGACAGAAAGGGATAGTAATTCATCGTTACAGTTTTGTATAGAATAAATTTCCCATTGGAGAATTTGTTATTTCAACATTTTGAACAACAGTAATTGAATTACATTTTCATGTTTTCTTGGAAACAGGATATGAGAATTAATATAAGCAAACAATAAATGAGACGAGAAGCCACACAGCAATTGTATCTGTTTACCAGATGGAATCCAATGATAAGTTAAATTCTTTCTTTTGCTCATGCTAATTCTAGTTTCAGTGATTATATTTCCTCCTGGTAAGAGGGCCATTATGCAGAAAGTTGGAATCAGGAAGCAAATTCAAGGAAACTGGGTGTGGTAAATGATTTTACAATACTTTTAACGACTAGACAAAATGAGCCTCTCATGATGTATGCAAATGGCATGGGCAATATGATCAGTGTGTGCTAATTTTAGCTGGAATTGGATTTTCATATCATATAGGGCTGTACACTGTTGTATAGAAGCTCTAGCAATACTTCTAGCAATTGCGTCCAGTCCAGATTGCATTTGCAGAAAAGCTTATGACAACACTGTTAGTGTCACAGTTCCTTTCTGGCGCTTCATAATAGCCACAGCTTGCTCGTGAGTCACGCCTTCCAGACTTTCTCCATTCACTGCCAAAATCTGATCGCCACGCTTCAGTCTGCCATCATCTGCAGCTGCTCCCTGGGGTGGGGGTGAGGTTGGGACGGAATCAGAAACAGAACATCAGAGGCCAAGACATTTTATGGGGCTTGATATCAAAAGAAGAGACACATTTACATGAACTGGTCCAACAGAGACATTTCATTTTTTGTTATGTGTGTACTTCAACAACTTCACAGAAGTGAAGAAATATAGGAGAAAGATTCACTGCCTCCAGATGATTCAGGGTCTTATGCAGATCCTACAATTTCTTCTTGCCAGTTGCTCCAAATGGCAGGGCGAAGTCATGCTGTAAGCTCAGCCCCTTATCTCATCTGGTGCTGCTCCCATGACAGTCCAATGGGTACTTTCAGGTATTTCTTTTTTTTTTTCAGTATTAGAACCTATGCTTTTTAATTTACCCATAAATGTAGAAGTAGGGGTAAGGAGTGGGATAATGAAGTTTGCTGATGACAATTATTCAGAGTAGTAAAAACCTAAAATGATGGTAAAAAGTATCTCTTGACATTGGGTAAGTGGGCAATGAATTGACAAATGCATTTTCATCTTAGCAAGTGCAAAGCAATGCAGATTGTGGCAAATCTCTCCCACCACCCCAAAAAAAGCATCCAAAAAAAGAAATCAATGGCTACTAGACTGGATGCCTGGGTACTATCTCTAGGTTGGAGAGACAGGCCATTTGCAAGGATTCAAGAGCAAGTGAAGGTTTAGACTTAGTCTTCTACTGTGTGAGAAAAGGATGCTGGACTAGATGGGCTGTGTCCCGATCCAGCAGGGCTCATCTTATATTCTTAGGTACACTAACAAAGATGGAATGAAGAAATGGATAGCTAATTGTAATTAATAAAGTTACTACAAAAATAAACACAATATATTCTCAAGGTATTATACACTTAAAAAAGCAAGACACGTACGAAGTTTAACATATAAGCAAAGAACAACACAAAAACAAAATAATATGTAAACACTCGGAGTGGATCCTTTAATCATTTCCTCAACAAAATATGAGTTTTCCCCAAATTACAATGCCCATAGAAACCAGTTAATGGAATAGGCTTAAGTTTCTTTCTTTCTTTTTAATTACCTTTGCAAAAATAGTCTTGACATAAATTGGAAGGTCTCCATGGGGACTTCCATAGCCTCCGACAATACTAAATCCCAATCCATCAGAGCCTTTCTCCAACACAATAATCTTGGGCTGAGGTGCTCTGCAAAACACAGCAAATGCCACTTACAACACTGCTTACTTCATATGTAAAAAAGTACCCTATTGGAAGCTTGAGTAGAAGCTGGTCAGGATGTGAGGTAGCCAGCTCCTTTTTGGCATTGTGCCCAATGCCCTCCTTAACGGGGGCGTGTGTCCTATAGACAGCTTTCTCAATAATCTTCTAGGCCTCCCTATATATTAGTTACGTAGGCCGGTTATCATCCTTCTTTCTCCCTATGGCTTCTATCAATGGCATAAGAGACAGAAAGCAAACTTAACATTCCCCCATTTCTGGAATGTCTGCTTAGGGAAACCTTTTCACTACTGGTTTCCATAGCTGGTAATAGCCTGAGAACACTGGTATGGGTGAAGTTCATGAGGGTGGCAGCATAAGGAGCACAATAGTTAATTTGCTAAAATGCATTCTTAAGAACAATTGTTTCTGGCAGAAATTCTTGTGTATATTCCTTGTTTCCTTCTGCTTGGAATAGGTAGATATCGCTAGATGGGAAGTAAAGTCAGGCATTTGAAATATGTTCATGGGCCTTGTACCCCCCTATGCAATTCTTCAATGCAATTAAAAATGGAAGCTTTTTATAATTCCAAGAAATGCCATCATTAGATGATAACAGCAGTTGTGATTCCATATCTCCTGATACGAGAAGAACCCTAATACTTGTCAGCCCAGAACTTGCCACTACAGGATAGTCACAGGCCAGCCCTCAGAGGTACTGGGCCTAATTCTGTCAGAAGGGCAACTCAGCAAATGGTTGAACCTAAAGCTCTGAAATGTTATCTTGCTTGTGGTAAGTCATTAGTTGCCATATTTTAGGGAAGTGGATAACAAAATAAGACCGAAACTCCACTTACCTTATGAGGGCACTGTTATGCCCGCTAGGACCCCTCAATCCCCAAAAGTACGTTTTTTGGTTTAAAATGCAAAGTGTGGCGAACACGGTAAGTCCAGACGCTTAAAAGTGTCGCCAAAGCGTTTTTTATCAAGGGTAAGTAGCCTAAGGGAAGGGCTAGTTGAGCACTCCAAGGGGAGGGGTGAAATAGGATCCTGGAGGAGCTCAGCCAATCAGGGCGAAGCTAGCCAGCCAGGCCCATATTTAAGGGAGCCTGAGGGAACAATTTCTGTTCTCTGCCTTGGGTTGTTAATCATGGTGGGAGGTTAACGAAGGGGAGAAACGGGCCCTTAGCTGAGGAGGCTAAAGTTAGGGTCCTGAGTCTATTAGTACGTGTTTGATGCTGTTGATGAAGAAATACTAGGGCAAGCAAACACATATTGTTTTGATTGAAAGTTTATTTCAAGAAGTTTGAGAGTCTTTGAACTTAGTGTAAAAGTTAAAGACTGTACTGTTGGACAACGGAAGTAACAAAGTGTAACTTTAAGAAGAAGCTGACTTTAAACTTCATCTGTATTCAATAAAAACATTTTCTTGTTGTTTAAGAAGACTTCCGGTGGTTCATTCCGTTGTCATAGGGACTGAATGATACAGTATCCCTGACTGGCTAGGCAGAGCTTGTGGGGGAGGGAATTTTGGTGATTCTAAAAACTCCATCTTGTTACATTATTATTCAGCCCAAAGGGGCAGAGAAGAAATATACTTTTAAAAGGAAGT
>MTQE01001134.1:35463161-35493856 GCA_014337955.1 Aspidoscelis marmoratus | reverse complement strand
CAGAAGAGAACACAAGCTTTGTCAGCTGCTTTGAGTATATAATATACTATCCTATATAATTAAATAAATAAAATGTTATAATAATTCCGTACATTTTTTTTATTTGAATCCAGCCCGCCTACACATTCTGAATTTAATATATGGCCCTCTGCAAAATTGAGTTTGACACCTCTGCTCTAGATCAAAGTGGCTCAACAAAAATGGCTTAAATTTCTTGCATCAAACAGAATTTAATTGTATGGTTTGTTTTGCAAGTTCTTCTTAGGCCAATTTAGGAAATCACAACCTCCCACGTTGAGTGTCGTTTTCCTTATCTATTTTTCAAGGTATAAAATCTAGTTCTGGTCTACCTTGTTTTGATATCTCTCCCAATTATCAGACAATGGAACAAAAATCAAGATCTAAAACCAGCCACAGGACATTTTGCATCATATTCCCATCTTCCTTTTGTTTCAACAGCTGATCCCATGAGAACTGGAACTTGGAAAGGAAGTAAAAGAACACTTCTCAAAGAAGCTCTCAAATTTTCCTTGGACAACTTTTAAGGATAGCTTACCTTATTAAAGAAGTTTCACTATTTTGCTAGAGGTTTCTTCAGAGCACTACCCAGCTGCCCCTCTATTTGAAGCTGCTCCCCCCATTTGAAATGGGTGTAGACAATGCTAATTTAATGTAAGACAGGATTCTTTACATTCTCCTCAAATGCCTCTTGTTTAGGCAATTAGAACCCTCACGTCATTTATGAAAAATTGAGTAGTGTTTCCATTTTGATTTCTCAATAATTTTACAAAATTATCACTAAGGTAAGGATTGGAGATCAAAATCCTCAAAATAAATGGTCTAGTTTTGATATCAAAATACATGCATTAAACGGTGTGCTAGTTTTGCATTACTCATATTTTCCAGATAAGGAAAGTAGGACTTATCTATATTCACAAATCTATGGATGGCAGTCAAACTGGCGCGAAGTTCAACAACCTTATCTCATTACTACACCTGCAGACAGCAGATTAAATTAACCAGCAACACCCAAACAGACAAGAGGAATGAAATATTACCCTGGGATCCTAATCTCCAATTTGCAAACAGCATTAATGAACTCCTTTGCTATCCAACCCAGGACATATCAACAATAAGTCTTTCCACACCAGTGGATACAATTATCTGAACTTTCATACCCAGTCCCCATAAGATGATTGAACTGATTTAGAATTACTTAATGATATGTCAATCATGATTATCAGAATGGGTTCACTTCCATTCTGCAAATTCACCACTGCACAATAAAAAGTACAGTTACTGAAAATAAAATATAACTAATTTCTGTTCATTGCATTCACATTTTTGCTGATACATTCAGACACCAATGTAGTGCTTTATCAAGACAAATTATGCAACAGCTTCCACATCTATTCTTATTAAAACCAAGAATATGGGCAACTCAAAATCTGAAAGTGTATTAAGAAAATTCTAATGAGCCATTAAAATGCATGGAGATAAGCAAGCTGTAAATATAAATATTTGTTAAGGCAATCTTAGTTAAATAAAAATCACACTGCAGTAGGAAAGGTAGCTTTTTAAGTATTTTTTTCGTCTCAGGAATTGCAACCTATAGTGAATAAAAATTTAATCTTCCGCCATTCGAAAATTTTACAGATTCTTTTACCTTCAGGATTCAACACATGTATAAACATAACCCCTGCTTACAGGAATAGTATGGTCACTGCCTAAATTAGTGCAAATGTCATTTTATGCTTAATTTTCAAGGAGACTAAGGGTGTTTTTCCACTGTCACTAGAAATACCCATTAAGTACCCATTAATGGGTACAAAAATGCCATTATGTACCCATTAATGGGTACTTTTAGTGACAGTGGAAAAACACCCTAAGTCCTTTGTTCAACTAGTTATTAACATCAGTGATGTCTGGTCAGAAACAAAAGTTCACATCAAAACCATTCACTTGTCTTCCATCAATTTTTATTCAGGGTAGATAGATTCAAAAGATGATATAGCTACAACGATCAGATCTTTCAATATCTAGGCTGCTACCAGGCATCAGATAAACCCTGTCATACTCTCAGCATTGTGCTGGGATTGCCAGACATCCCTCTGACCTTCCCAACACCGTGCCCCTCTGTGGTACATACTGGCATGCACATGATGTAATGAAACATCAGAGTATGTGTGCTGCCACACACTGTGGTCCCATTCACTGAGGGCCTATAATGGTAGCAACCATGCTTTTGGAAAGCAGCTAAGTTTCCCACATGTGCAGACAACGAGGAATCAGGTAAAAGTGCCAAAGGCTGCTGACACTCTCAAGTAAAGCACCTGACAGTTCTGGGCCTCAGCAGTTTGGCACATTCCTACCCTTTCTTAGGTGGGGAGTCAATTTCATTGACTATTTTTACATCTGTTTTTTATACTTTGGAGGATCCAAATATTTTATTAATTAGTTTTGGTGGTTTCATGAATGCCAAGTGACAAAAGAAATTCAAATACAAAATATTAATCCATTATTAATCTGTTCTCTATAAGATAAAGGTATTTAAAGGAGCCATTTCATTTACCTTGCTGCACATTAGACAAACTTGTTTACTAGTACCTATTTTTGCACGTCAGGGCACAGGTAGGCTTCACGTATTTCAATTAACATACATAAAATCTATATAAAACAGATGTGCTCATGTTTATATCCTAACTTCTGATTCTGAATCAATAAATACATTTGAATGTATTTGATTTTATTTCTTTTTAAATAACACCTCTTTAAAAATTGCAGGAAAAATTGTTTTTGCTAAGAAGTGACAACATCGTTGACTATATATAGATGTTGGAGGAAGAATCACCAGTGGCAAGTTTTGAAGAATAAGGAGTGACAAAGATATTGGGATGGTCAAAGAATAAATAAAAGGAGCAGAAAGTTAACAATCATTCAGAAGAAGATCAATTACCAGCAATTATAAAGTGTACCAATTGATGATTTTAGAATATCGTTATGCAATAGGTTATTTTATGCTTAATAAAAATTATTAAAAATTAGAATAAAGAGATAACTTGCATAGAGGGAGAGCTCTATTGCTTGAGTTTCTATCAGCCTCTCCCTTCAAGTGAAATTTACAGCTGAACATTCAGTCTTTCTTCTGATTGAATCCTACTATGATCAGTGGCTTCTGAGCATGTTCAGTCTTAACAGGAGTGTTAAAACTAAATGAATAAATAACTGATTTTGTGATCCAGGCATTATATTCCAGGCATTGCAAGGTGGCTGGCAATCAGTCAGTGGAAATGGTCAAACCCAGAAAAGTTATATAAGCATAAAAAAAAGTAACATGGTGAACAACTCAATAATAAAACACAGAAGTGAAAAAAACTAAATGCATCCGTGATTTTTCATTTGGAACAATACATCATTCCTTGCCTTGTAACGGTTTTGTATAATCATGCTCATACTCTATACAAACATGAATAAAGCACAAGTCCTGGACTAAATAATTTATTGCTTTCATCTTACACAATTCACATCTGCAAGCAACATATTATACTGTAGTCCCTTGCAGTTGTGACACAATAACTTTTTTTTAAAAAAATCTGATTTATCTATCCTTGTGCAATTGCATGCTCAATTTATCATCATACCTGCAGGATTATGGTCCCAAAAGCATTCTTCAGTAGATTGACTGCATCAGCATGAGAGAGTCCATCCAAAGGCTGCCCATTGATACTGACAATCCGATCGCCAACCTAAAAACAATCAAACAGAAAACAAAACAAATCCCAGAAAAGAATGACAGAAAATCAATAACATGAAAAACCAGAAAAAAATGCAGCATGTTTTGTGAGTTTATTACTGGATCATGATTCTGTTTTTTGCTGTATGGCAGGATATTTCATAGAGCGAAAAGATCTCTCTTTCTGGAAGTGACACTAGGCCCTGAACAGTAAAGACGTTATGATTTAGTACAAAATTCTAGAAACAAGAAGCACATGTCAGTTGGAAAAATGCTACAGATACATATTCCTATGGGGCCTACAAGTACAATAAAAATATACACATACAAAATGCAAATATGTAAATCAATATGAACTTCAGCTGCAAAGGAAGCTCTAAGTAAGTTTCCAACATAAGGATTCTGGGTATCAGAAGAAAAAAGATCAGATATTAAGGGAAATAGAGCATTCATATAGAATCACCATAAAACTGGCTGTTCACAATTTTATTTCATTTCCCAGGAGGTTGATCGGATCCACAATTTGCACCAATTGTACCAATTTTATCTATGATTTCACTGGATCACTTCTGATTATTAGCGAAATAGGTGTTTATATGGCATGTGGGGAAAATGCCAACTTAAAATTGCTTGGATCGAAGAAGATAAGCAGTTTAGATCCACTTTTGTTTTGTTTTGGTGGAACCAACTTTCTTCATTTCAGTTACAAAAACAGATAGGATTTCTGATTTGATGCCAGATTCAGTGAATCACACTAGAGATTTTTTTTGCATCTGAATCTGAGTCAATTTCGATATCCAAACATTCAATTCAATTCTAATGTTTAGAAACGGAATGCAACAAAATCCAATTTGATTTATTCATTCAAATGTTAGATTCGAACCTGAAGATACAAATTTCAACAACATTTGTATTTGAAGAGAAATGTCGACATTTGTATGTGTTATACGTATCTGTACGCATTTCGTACGGATCCCATTTTATCCCTGTATGCATCCTGTTTTCATCCTGTACTATCAGCGTAAATGTGTATAGGTATGTACAAGATTCATACAGATATTTATGTAATATATATGTATCTGTATATTCAAATGTTTTTAATCATTTGAACTAATGTTTTGGAATATTTAAAATTCGTTTGAATGTGTAAATTCGAGTGTGCAGACATTCTATTCTATTCTCTGAGCAGCTTTTGCCCATATGAGATCTTAGAAGATTGCCTAAATGGATTACTGGCAAGACTGCTTCTACAGAACAGTTAGATAAATAGCATACAGTTATCACAGATCTACTGGCCTCATCTCTGCCATGTAATCATAATAACTTTCACTGGGAAGGCTGTCAGAGGCCTGGTAGCATGGCAATCGAAGGCCTCACTTTTGCCTTCCTGAACTGTACTTTCTTCTATCATGCACCAGAAAATAGCTAGGGCAAGGGAAAACACGGATAGAATACCCATGATGCCCTATCTTTCAGGAGACACAGAACCTTCTACATCATCATCGTTACTGCACATCATGTATGGTAATTCAGATGACCTACGATGTGAATTCTTAAGGAAACTGGCATTACTGTGAATCTTTCTAGGCTTTGCTTCCACTAGATTATTATCATTATGACATTATATACTAGGTTCTTAAGCAATTGTACTTTGCTTAGATATTTTGGTGCAATTGGCATTTAGATATTCTGTCTTAAAGATATCCTGACTTTACAGACTTGGTCTTTATATGTACCAAATAAGGAGTAATGCAATTAGGGAGCTATTGACCCACACATCCTCCCAGCTATCTTCTTGGTTTGAAACCTGCCTGAACATTCCATTCACATGGAGAAAGTTAACTGAAATGTGATACATGAACAATATTAAGAAAAAGAAAAAGAGGGAAATGAATATTTGCTTTCATTTATTTGAAGCAGCTTTAAAATATACACAATTATTTTTCTGAATTATTTTTATTGATCATCTACATCACCTAGGGTCACAAATGGAGCACCTTGTATATATGGCAGCAAAAGGAGTTTGGGTGCCTTAGGACATTGTACAGGGAGACAAACCTGTAATTTGTTGGACAGTTTACAGAAATAGCTGTAAGCACCTGGTAACAACCAGCATGACAGCAGAAACTGAAAGATATATAGGTGTGATAACAGAAATTCCTGCCTTCCTTAATGCTAGTGCTGTATCTGTGAGTGTCCCAGGTCACGGTATATATTGTCCAAATGAATGCTTCCTAGGGAAAGTCAAAGAACAGTGTGGACAAAATTTAAGCTGCATCTAGATGTTGCTTATTTATTTCACTATATTTGGATATTCCAGAATATCAATCCTTTATTTCAGGATACAGCATAATAAATAACTGATGTCTAGGTGCGGATTTTATTTAACTAGGTTTATCAAGGATTTTGATGAACTGGAGTCATAATCCTTAGGCCTACATTGAAAACATGAGCATAGTCCAATTAGAAATACAAGGCTATACTGACATTGGGTAAATTCACCAAGGCAGTTCATGTTCTTCTGAGTTCTTCTCTCTTGCTAATACCGTGCATATCCTTAGTTCTGCATGACACTCATAATTCCAAGGTTTCTTAAACTTGAATGCATGAGTGGAAATCATACTTAGTATCTGAAAACGGGACTAATGGTGCTTATGAGTAACTTATGGTCCGTGCCAGTTGATTCTGAGAGAATAACTTACCTTGAGCTTGTGTGTACGTGCTGCTACTCCGCTTGCTTGAATCATAGCAATAAAGATTGGAATGTCTCCCAAAGGGCTTCCTTTGCCACCCGCTATGCTAATACCAAGAGCATCATTTGGGCCCTTAATAGAAAGACAACTGTCAGAACAACTGCACTGGCAAGGTAATAAATGTATGTGCAATATAGATAAGATTCACAACAAACAAATCCAGCCATAGTTATGACACAAAATCCTCATTTCCTCATTAATTCAATCCTGGTTTGACTAAGTACAAGGAAGTATTCCCATGTGAGCACCAGCCAAATGTTCATTTATACAGGAGACTTAATCACTGTTCCTTGCTCCATGGACCCAATGCTCCAATTAAATTAAATTACATTCACTCTCATGATTTGCTAGCTTCTCACAAATATTGTTTTCAATATCCCCATATATTAAAAGGAGGAAAGACTTGGGCGTACTGTGTGCAGTGACTGAGGCCTGCTTTAGATGCATAACATCAAAAGACAGGCTTAACAACATACCTATAGATAAAACAATGATGACTAGCTCCCTCTCAATAAATATTGCTATATTTTTGTGAGGGATGGATGAATGTCTAATGTCCATTTTTTATACATGTTCCACACAAACTCTTATGCTGAAAGAGCCACAAAGAATACCCAGCCCAATCTAATACTATTTTTAAAAAGACTAGTTATTAAATTTTTGTGATGGTGCAAGTAGCAGCTCCTTCCTTCCTTTCTTATTATTTATATACTTCCCATACCTTGAGATCTCAAGGCTGGTTGCAACAACTAACATGCATAAAAATAGAAATTAAAGCAATTAGAAACAGTTTGTGTAACTTCAAAGAACACCAAGGGTCAACATGAGAGTATTTCCATAATATAACTCTGTTTCTTGACTGCTGCTGGTGGTGTTGGTGGTGGAGAACAAGAGGAAGACTCCTCCATCAATATGGCATGATGCATCATGTGATACCTTCTTGGCATATTTGTGTTACTTTCCCTCCAGGAGTTGAGTTTGATTTTGTAACTGTTCCTAGAAACTTTAAAATGCTAAGCATGAAATAAATGACTTTCCTTTGGGGGGAAACCTTGTCCTCAGATTATTTTATCAAAATATTGCTTATTAAACCACACAGAAGAGGGGTCAGGAGGGTGAATATGCTCTTCCAATCATGGATTCAAGAATATGTATCAGAAGACTTTGCTTCACAATTGCAAAGTGACTGGTGTTCTTTCATTTCTTTGACACACTGGAAGAACTTCTATGAAATGTTTTAACAGATAAAGTAAAAACAAACCACTCACTTACCCTTGTTATTTCTACAGTCCTTGGGCCCATATCTGATCCAGCTAATAAAAAAATGAATTAGTTTTTATAATTAAGAGCTAATCCCACCAAAGATTGTAGTTCTTTGTTTTCTTTCCAAATTATTAAACAGTTCGTGTGAAAGCAGGAAATACAACTGCAAGATTTCTTAACCCATTATTTACTGGAGCTAGTTCAAGTTTACACCTTCCATGAAAATTACTATAAGACAATAACACCACAATGTCCATACTGTGTTAATGGCTGGCTATATGAGATTGACTTTATGAATAATTGTATAGCTAGCATCAATGATTCACACCATTTAACTCTACACATGAAAATAAAATGTGTATAATTAGAATATTTCTCTCCTAGCAGTCTGAACATGCCAGCAAATATTACAAGTGAAATAGTTTAATGTAACCAGAATCTCTGGAGGTAAAAACAAATCTTTGCAACTGCATTAAGTGAAGGACTCATTCATTGTATTTATTTATTTATATTTATATCCTGTCCCATACCCGGGTCTCTGGGTGGCTCACAACATTTAAAAACGAACATATTAAAACTGTATCAGACTATACTAAAACCCGTACAAGGTTTAAAATCCAGCATCATCATCATAAAAATGATACAAAAACAGTTTAAAGAACAGTAGTGTTTGCAAGGGGGGGAAGCGTAGAGAGCATTTAGCCAAAGACCTCAGTGAAGAGGTGCATCTTCACCGCCTTCCTGAACATAAACAGAGAAGGGGCCTGACGCACCTTCAAGGGGAGACCATTCCACAGCCTGGGGACCACGATTGAGAAGGCCCTCTCACGGGTGCCCACCCGCCTAGCCGCTGAAGGCGGTGGGATAACCAGGAGGGCCTCTCCTGTAGATCTTAAGACACGGGCAGGTTGATATGGGAGAAGGCGCTCCTTTAGATATCTGGGGCCCAACATGATGCTAGGGACTGTGGATAGCATATTAGAATTGCATGTTCATCTTTTCAACATTTAAACCGTTATTCTGCCAGCCACATTAAAGCTAAAACAATTCAGCTGATAGACTACTCTTCTATTGCTAATAGCTTGATAGCCAACTCTTAAGAACATGAGGAACCCTGCTGAAACTCATTCCCTTCGGAAGACTGGCTCAGGTTACTTCACCCGGGTATTTATACTGAAAAGAGCCACCTAGTGGTCAACTGCCACAAATGTGCCTTGGATATAACCAGCCGTAGTATGCTTTCATCTGTCCAGAACGGATACTTCACGAGGTAATCAACCTCCCGTTCTATAGCTTCAATACTGCTAGCGCACTCCTATACGCATAAATAGATGAATATTTCATGAGCCAAGAAAGGAGCAGAGCCCTAAATTTCCAAAATAATTCAAAGCTCTATTCACGGCAGCATCTGTTTCATACCTGTGTTTTTATGAGAGGGATCAGTAGATGACTTTTTAGTGCTGACAAAATTCTGTAGAGTGGAGATAACTGGGTGAAACGTAGGGTGAAAATGGCTATGGACGCTGTGTTGATTTATCTAAAAATTAGAGGACAAACTGATCAGGCAGGAGAGTAAGAACTAAAACTTCATCTTGCAAGAGCTCAAGCTTCCAAATAGTTTTATACACAATTCCTCTACTACAGATGGCATTTGATTTAAAAAAAATTAAAATACAGCAATAATTAAAACATCAAGAAGCACAGTCATGTACAATGTATTCCAATAAGCAAATTTTAACTTCAGAGCAACTTTAAACATAGGGCCTACCATTCATGATTAGTACATATGTTGTACCATTATGAACTCTTATGTACTCTTATGAGTAGCTATTGACACTACAGTTAAACAGAGGAGTAAAATGATCACATGGAAGCTAATTTGCCTGTTGCTGTACCATCTGCTGGGAGAATTGCTGTCTGTCTCTGCTTGTGTTGCTCATCCCATCTACCTGGCTGAAGTTTCTCGTGGCTAAACAGCTACACCTGGGGTGGTGGGGTGGGGCTAGGCAGCTTTTACGCAGTAACAGGCCAAGAGAGTGGTTGATGGGCAACTGGGCTTTTTTTAAGAAAGTGTTTTTTATGGCAGGGACTGCATTTTAAAACTTGCTTAGATCACCTTGTGCTGCACTGGCTCACAGAAGACAGGGTAAGGTGAGGAGTTTGGGTTTGAAGCTGAGCCTACTTCGGTTGGGCCATCAGGATATGTGAAAGGCAATGTTTGTGGCCCATGTTTATTTCTGTCTTCTGAGTGAAAGCCATAAGATGCCAGTGCCAGGCAGCTATCCACCCTGAATGAGCAAAGTCTAGGGCGTTTTTGCTGGAATGGGTACAAAGCAGAGGGAGGTATGTGCTTGGGTGGGAGAAGAGAGGGACATCATGAGGGGAGTCCCATTTCATTGTGAGATATGCCAATGATAGGCAGAGAAGAAGGGCTCAGAGAATTAGTGCTCAACCTATTAAGGTTATCACTCCTTCTATGGGCAGGGATGTCTGTGTACCTTCCTATTGGCTTGGTGGTGCTGTTGGTAACTTGTTTTGGAGTGATGTGGCATTTATTTCCCATGTATGACTTGATTGTGGGTGGCCGGTATGTATTACAGGGACCTGGATGGGTGAGTTCAGAGGCCCACCTCTTACTCAGGTTTCCTCCCCCAGGCTATTTGTTAAAGTAGGGGTCCTCAAACTACGGCCTGCGGGCCACATGCGGCCCGCTGAGGATATTTATCCGGCCTGCCAGGTGTTTTTGCCGCCGCTGCCTGTCCTGCATAGGAATTTGTTCATAGTTTTTTAAAAAACTATATTCCGGCCTTCCAATGGTCTGAGAGACAGTGAACTGGCCCCCTGTTTAAAAAGTCTGAGGACCCCTGTGTTAAAGCAACCCATCTAGGCTTGTGGTGTGGTATGAGGTGGGATGTGGCAGTTCCTATAGTCTATTTAAAAAACCCATCGTTCTCACCAGTCATTCTATTTGCTCTTTGATTGGGATAGAGGGATTGTTTGTGGTGTTGGATGAGAGAGACAGAACAGGGTTGTTGCTGAATATACTGCTCACCCCACTCCCTAATACCTTTCCCATTTAAGCTGGTGGGTGCTACCTCAGATATGGTATTGGATTCTCCTGCACAATGGTGTTGGGGGATTACGATCTCTTGTAAATTGGCTCAGTACTTCATGGCTTCCATGACAACCATGGGGCTGGGCTGTTCCAGCATGCTATGGGCTTTACCCATGTTTGAAGATATAATCTTGATTTGGTCTTTGCTACAGAGCAGGAGAGTGAGAATCCACTGGTAGGTAAACTTGTGGAAAGACTTGTATAGTGAATGGATAGGCTTAATTCTCCACCTCCACTGCATCTTTAAGCGGTTGTCCAAAAGAGCTGTTCCAGGTGGGTAAATGGCTATCATCATCGGGCTGTATTTGTCTTTACTATCTTTGGAAGCTGTTGTGATCAATTTTCAAGACACTCATGGCTCAGATTCTAATGGAATTAGACTCCACAGTGGTGGCACTAAGAGTACCATCTGGTTCTGTTGTATCAATTATTGCTATGTGAGGAAGTGGATAAACTGCTTGCAGAGGTTCAGCCAACCACTTGTTCCATTGATTGTTGTTAATAAAAGTTAGCTGAGAGGGTATCACTGGATGGGTCCAAAGCATGTTAAATGCCTATTTGCATAAGCAGAAGGGTTCCAACAGCAGTTAAGGAAACTGTAATATGCCTTCTCCTTAAGGACCTCCTCATGGATCCAGACGTATCAGATAACTACCTCCCAGGTATTAATACTCGCCCTTTGGGGCAAGGTGGCTCCCCAACTGCAAACATGCTTTGAGGGAACAGATTATCTAGACTGTCCAATCTAGTTTCAGGTGAGAGTTTGGCATCAAAACTGTCTTTGTCACCCTAATGGCTGATCTTTATTGGGAGAGGAACTATCAGCAGTTTTAGATACCACTGACTGTGGTATTTTGCTGGAGCAACTTCTCTGAAGTAGGGCCTTCTCCCACAAAGACTTGCCTGTGTATGAAGATTACAGGGTGAGGATCTTCTTGTAGTCTTGTCTCTTCCAGACCTTTGGGCCTGGTCTTTCACACTTTTTATGGTGGCCTCTAGACTTTGGAATAGCCTCTCCCAGAAACCCAGCTATACAAGGAATAATAAACGCAATCTCTTATTTGAAATGGAATATAAAGGACAACTGAAGAACCATGAAGACTGACCTGCTCATTTGGGGAAGGGAGGTGGAGGCCACTTTATAAACATTCACCTACTATTTATTGTTTGAAAATTCATTTTCTCTAAGTGTTGTTCTGACAGGAATGGATTGTTATATTTTAATGCACATTTTACACAGTTTTGCATGGGTCATTCAGGTGAAGAGCAGGATATAAATACTCAAATACATTAATTAATTAAATTAATATAGAAAGATACGAGTGCCAATTATCTGTATTTAGAAGCATAGAAAGTATAAGAAAGTAAAAGTTTATCTAAGTCTGCATCTCACACTTCCTTGAAATATTATGGAAGGCTTTGAAAGTATAGAGCATTAATGGATTCTTTGACAATAAAATGAAGCATTGCATTCATTTATATCTAGATCCCAGGAGCCAAGCCTCAGCTTTTCAAGCTAGGATTGTGGAGACACACAGAAAGACTAGAGGGTTCATTTAGCCAAGGAGATTTTTAGAGCAAGTGCTAACGAAACTTCTGCAGAATCTGGATTACTGTTCCTAAGGGTGCATTCAGAATTCATTAGTAGAGGCTCTCTGCTCTCCAGAGCAGACTTGGAGAAAATGAGAAGAATGAATACACATGCAAACCAGGCAAGTTGCAGTGCAATAGTTCAGGTGAAGCAAAAAAACTAAAGTTTTATTAGCACATGATACCCAAGTGCCTGCCTGCAACAGAAGGTTATACAGAAAATGACAGCAAAAGCAATCATGAACTGGCAATAAATCTGTGCCCTGCTGTGAAATCCTAGTGATTACTGGCCAGCTTTCTAATGTCACTGTCCCAGGATATTGAGGTGATATCCCTGCAGTGATGCTGGATTTTCTGTAATAGCAATGCTGCTTACCTGGCTGTGCTGGCTCCTTTTGTTATCTTTGCTCTTGCTATCTTTTGTTATCTTTAAAAGAAAACCTAAGGAAAGTGGGTGGGTGCTTGGGTGACTTCTGGGTAGCTGCAAAGTGATAATGAAAGGAGCTGGCACAGACAGATAAGAGTCTATGGAGCATCGGACGAATAGCAAGAGACAATTGTGGGATCTTCTTTAGATCCTGTGACCGTTCTTGTATGGAGGCACTCTTGGTAGATCTAAGCTGACTGAAAGGCAATATCAAAATAAAAACAATGTATTTATGCAATTTCTGATTTAATTAAAAATGCATATGCATAAGCTATGTTATCCTCTCTTACTGTAGGTCTGCCATCAAAACCCAATAAGCTTTCCCAAGTTATTTAAGTTTGACTCTAAATCCAATTCCTTCCATCACAGCTAAGAAGGTAAGGGCAGTAGAATTTGATTTCTATATACCACCAGTTCACATTTTTCATTAACATTTCCTCATCTCCAGCTAACCTGGCTATTTTGAGAAGTCTTCCGTGATGAAAGCCAAGATCCAGCTCTTAGTCGTCCAATCTCTAGTTGAACAAGTCCTTGAGCACACTTCAGATAAAACAAAAAGAGATAGCAAGTGTAATAGGTGAATTATGTATCGCCACCTACAATGCAACTATAATTTTAATAATTGTTTTTTTCAAATTCAGTTGATCTTCCAGACAAAATAAAGATTACAGGTTACTACTTCCATTTTTTTTCTTAACAATGAAATCTCATTTCTTAAAATAAGAAAGGGAATGGCTGTAGCTCAACAGTAGAACGAACTGCCTGGAAATAAGAAAGTGACAAGACCTCCCCTAGAAGTAGGTATTTCTCAATGTGCTATAAAAAAGCATAGTGACACCCAGAACTTGGACCTGGCTTAATGGTACTGGACAACAACTTATTAGGCCAAGGTCCTTGAATGCCTGGTTGCAACAGAAGGGTACACAGAACTGAAGATGATGGCAAATGTAAACAAGCACTGGTAATATGTTCTAGGTCACATCTTTGCTTTGATCTTTGCTAGAGAGCTGATCAGTGAGGTCCATTGATAGGACAGCTGGTGTTAAGCTCATTGTCACTGACAAATCTATTTGGTTATAGGTTTTGGCCTTGCAGTAGCAACTGCCCTCTGCAGCAGTGAGGAACCTGCTGAGAAGGTCTGTCTCCCAGAAACGTATAGCATTCTAAGCAATTCCTGAATGGATTTTCTGGTTAGCATGGATGGCTCTCCTGCCAAGGTTCTAGAACTGGGACATGAACAGGGCTGTCAACATGATTGCTTCAAAGTGCCTTGTGCTGGGAGAGGTTATCAGATTTGGAGTGAGATGTTATCAACATGCAGATTACACCCAGTTCTACCACTTCATGCCATCTGAAGCAGGAAGAGTTGTTGAAGTGATGGACAACTGCCTGGAGGAAGCAGTGGGTTGGTTGGGGACCAATAAATTGAAGCTGAATCCAGACAAGATAGACGTGCTGGGTGTCACAGGGTTTTCATTCCATAAAGTTGAGAGAAACCATGTTCTTTGTGGGAAGTTGTAGTGCCTTGGAAAGGAGAAGTGTGAAATAAAATTAAAATATAACCCCCCACCCTCTCAAGTGGAGGCAGTGGCCAAGACTGCCTACTTCTACCTCTGGTTGGTTCACAAGCTAGCCATGCTCTGGTAACTCACAGAAAGTGCTTTATGTGCATCTGCCCTTGAAGATGGTTTGAGGACTGCAACTGGTCAAGAATGCAGCAGCTACACTGCTGACTGGAACTGCTGGCTAGATGCACATAACGCTGGTCTACCACCTTCAGTAATTTAAGAAGTAGGGATCCATGACAAAGGCTTCTTGGTGAAAATCCTCAAACTATGGAACAGCCTTCTCCCTGAGGGTGCCAGGCACCTTCACTATGTATGTTCAGGAGATTAGTGATGAGGCACCTATTTTTCTCCTGGCCTGGGGCTAAGGAAACAGCTTCTCTTTTCCACTTTCAGGCACTGTTATTGTCTTTGGTTTGTTCATTTTATGTTTTGTCTTTATGGTTGCAACCTGGCTTGAGATCTTTGCATACAGGATATGATAAAAATGCAAATAAACAAAATAAGAAGGATATATCATTTTCAAGAAAATGACATTGAGTCTGCAGAATGCTTATAAATCTAGCTCCCTGTCCAGGAATATGATATGCACTCACCTTAAGAATGGTAGCAACAACTTCTTGGGAAGCATGTCTTACATCATCTCCATTGACAGACAAGATCTGATCCCCTTGGATGAGTCTTCCATCAAGGTCAGCAGCTCCGCCTTTGACAATATCAGAGATAAACACTCCATTGCCATTTCTAGGAGGATGAAAAAATATATGCACTACTTTGAAACCAAAAATATTTCCTCAAAATATCAGATTTACTATTTTTAACTACTGGTAGCTGCCCTCTGAGTCCCTTTATTTTATTTCTGTTGTTTTATTGTGTCACTAATTTTATTTGATTGATTGATCCCACCCTATACCGGGGAGTCTCCGGGCAAGTAACAACATTTAAAATAAAACATTATTAAAACAACAACAATATGTATCAAAACAATATCATCTGTAAGTGGGAAGGGAAAAGTGCACCTCCATTTAACCAAAGGCCAGGGTGAAGAGGTGAGTCTTCACTGCCTTCCGAAATGTGTACAATGAAGGTGACTGAGGCACCTCTAGGGGGAGACTATTCCATAGCCTAGGGACCTTCACCGAGAAGGGCCTCTCCCAGGTGCCCACCCCTTTTGCTGCTGATGGTGGTGGGACAACCAGGAGGGCCTCCCCTCCTGATCTTAAGGATCAGGATTAACTGTATTAGACCTATTCAAATGTTAAAGGGGATTATACGAAGCAATCCAGTTATAACCATAAGAGCATGGATATATGTTTACTAAGATTTCTATACATATGTCTTAGGGAGATGAACATTACAAAAGAAAAACTAATGAACAGAATAAAATAAAGTATATGACAAACTATAAAATATGAAATAAAAATATCAGCAGCTACAGGGCTATATCAAGGGTGAATATCCCATTAGTAAGCGAAATCTAAATTGCATATAGTTGTTCCGAGCACAGGGGTAGCTAAACCATATGAAGAACATCTGGCCCCTGTTTTAGAGGAAGGAAGAAATACAAAATTACCATTCCACATTCAAGGAAGTGCACCAGGAAAGAGAATAGGAGGCTGCTGCTGTTGTTTTTGTACATAAAATGGGGATGGAGAAACCTAGGGATCGCCAGTTATTTCTTGATGACAATTCCTATTATTCCTGATCATTGGTCATGCTGCCTTGTACTGCTAACTCTGCGTGTGTCACAGATTCCTTATAACTCCCATCATACCTAGTCAACATGGCCAGTTTTCAACCTTGGTGATGGGAGCTGTAGTCCAACAACACCTGGAGGTGCTCTAGTTGGGAATCATCACCTTAGGGGAAGCATACAAACTTAGAATCATAGAATTACTGAGCTGGAAGGGACCTCTGGGATCGAGTCCAACCCCCTGATCAATGCAGGATTTGCTGCATCATCCCAGACAGATGTCTGTCTAGCCTCTGCTTGAAGACCTCCAGTGAAGAAGAGGTCACTCCCTCTCCTGGCAACCTATTCCATTGACTGATCGCCCTTACTGTCAGGAAGTTTATTCTAATATCTAATCTGTATTGACTCCCTTGAAGTTTCATACCATTGTTTCTAGTTCTCCCATTCTGTCTAATTGAGAATAGGGACAATCCCTCTGCACTGTGACAGCCCTTCAGATACTTGAAGATTGTGATCGTGTCTCCTCTCAGTTTTATCTTCTGCAGACTTCCACTGAACCAGAGTAATAAACTACTGTAAATCAATCACATCCTTCTAAGATACGTCATAGTATTTTTTAGGAAAGATGCCATAAATTTGTTTCACTGTTTTTTCCTGGTTTTAGGAGTCTTCTAGACCCAACAATGTTTCAGGGTGTCCTTACCGTTTCCCAACAATGCTTAGTCCTAATCCTCTGCCCATTTTCCTTTGTAGATCAACATGGAAAATTTCCAAATTTTCTTCATCTTTGTAATGTGCTTCATCTCTATATACAACCAGTTGTACTTTCTGAGGAGTCTGTCTCAAGGCTGTGATAGCATCTTCATGGAGAGCATTCCTCAAATCTATGCCATTAACCTGGAGTTAAACAACGTATCTTTATATACTTCGAAGTAAATAAGCATGTTTTACTGTTAAGTTATATAACAGGGCAAAGTTTCAATAGTACAATGGAATTATTAAGTACACAACATTTCCATATTTCTCCTTATACAAAAGATGTAATACCATTAAGGAGATTTGGTTGACCTCACAGAGATTCTTCCAGCCACTCAACAACCATAGTGGTTTGGCTCCACTTCAAAACTACAAACACAAGCTTCCTTTAACATTTTATTATCTAATTATCCCAATACTCTACTTTATTAGCAAAGTTCACAGTGGGGCTTATGTTGATTTTGTGAAAATCAGCTGCAGGTGATAACAAATTCTGCTTTAAGATTTGCATCTTGGGGAAGTAATTTTCAGTGCTTCAATTAACAGATTACAAACTGAATAGATGTCAGCTGAATGGCGCATGATTTTATACTGTGCACCATTGGCTATGCATAGATTATAAAATATATACCTAATGAGAAATTGCACCACAAATGTAATCGATAGTTGTGGAAGTCAGTGTTTAATCCAACCAGATAAATCGTGCTAGTTTGAGAATGAAACTACTACATTGTACAAGGTGAACACTGCAATATGGAAAAGTGAATATTTTCCTTTCTACACTCTCTGCAAGCACTTAGCACTTTACAACAGTTGTCTGAGCAAAGGGCACAAGCCAAATAGCTCTTCACTAGAGACTTATAACCTAGACCTCTTGATCTCATGAGAACAGCAATAATTTAACATGCAGGGTGCCTCCAGACACCCCTTGCTTTGGGTTAAATGCAAAGCTCCTTCCAGTCTTCCAGACTGGAGGATTGGAAGCTTCACACTTCCAGCAGAGGTGCTTTCCATCCACCAGTCAGAAAACTAAGTCAGTAGCAGTAGAAGTGTGGTAAGACCAGTAGAAAGGTGTCGTTGTATTTAACTGTTAACCTAAAGATAGACAGGATACTGACACCTACCTAAGAACCTTTCTTAATACATATTTAGTATAGTTGTTTGTATTGTACAATAATTATTATAACATTGGGAAAAAACAGACAGGCAGCAATACTGTAAACAGAGTCAAAACTGGTAGAACTAGTGATAGTTCTGTCAGTCTTCAATTTGTTTCTGGTCAGCATATCTGAAAACATCCATTTTGTCTATAGGACAAAAACATTCTAAGTGAGAACATCACCTCAAGAATTTGGTCACCAGCCCAAAGTCGTCCATCTCTAGCCGCAGCTCCTTCTTCATAAACTTCATGTATTACGATAGCATCCTAATTGAATATACCAACTTCCATTAACACTCAGAGATAAAGAATGTATTTCAAGCTCAGCATACAGATGTGACACAAAATTCTCATATCCTTCTACATTACAGCAAAAATTGTATTATAGTTTTTCAACAACTCTGCTTCCATGTGATATCTTCCATGTGATATCTCTGCTGCCATGTGAAAAGGCAGAAGGAGAATTCATTTCACTATACTTGAAGGGATAATTTTCAAGCCCTTTCTATGAAGAGAGAAACCTAGTTAGAAAAACAAAGGAAACTTTTCAAGATAGACTAAAAAAGAAGTGTTCAACAAAACCAGCTTAAAGAAATTAATCAGCAGCAGAAAAAGTTAGAAGAACTATATGGGATCTGAGAATGAATTTATGGTCACATTTTTTATCCTGTTTGTTACATCAAGACAAAGAATGTTATGCATATGTAAATAATAAATCAATAGTTAATATTTTACCTGTAAAAAGGTAATATGAATAAAATAGAAAAGGTCAGAATTAATATTAATCAATGGGGAAAACTTGGTTGTTTTTACTACATTAAAAATTAAATGTAGTAAAAATGTAGATTTTAGATACAAATGTGTCCTTAACACTTGAGGTTAATACTATTTTGCAATTCTTATAAGAGCTTTAACAATTTTGCACACAGGTTTTAGGTATATATGAACTCTAAGTCAACTTGCAGTTTTAATCCTATTTAATTTTATGATACAATTTAAAACCAGAACATTCTGAATAATGACCATTTTTAATGAGTTCATAACTATGTTAAGCATTAATTTGGAAACTGATGCCTTCTGCTGAGGGGCTATACTTTAATCCACAATAGAAATGAAATCCAGAAGTTTATTAGCCTTACTATAGAGAATGCAAAAAAAAAGCAAGCAAGCAGCAGATGTTGCTCTCAGGAAAAGTTTCAGTATCTACGATAACTACCACAAGAAGACGTCCATGAAACATAAACATATTTTCACTGGAGAAATCGTTTGCTTTGAAAGCGGATGCTGAATGCTATCAGCTTTCACAAGGGCTACACAAAATCAAGAAAGATACATGCTAGATATGTAAGAGACTATTTTAAAAATGATGGACTGAAGAGGTATACAGATAGCAAAGAAAACAGATTCAGCAAGCTCAATTTCTCCACAGCAATAAGAAATGAGAAATGAGAAATTAAGCAGTATTACTTTTGAGAACATACATATTATATACTGTATTTTCTGGCGTATAAGACTATTTTTTAACCCAGGAAAATCTTCTCAAAAGTCGGGGGTCGTCTTATACGCCGGGTGTTGTCTTCTTATACGGCGAGTATATCCCAAACTCTATATTTTAACTGGAAAGTTGGGGGTCGTCTTATACACCCAGTCGCCTTATACGCAGGAAAATATGGTATATGAATAATCAGTGCAGCAAAATGCAAGATAATGTGTCCAGGGTGCAGTAGTATCCTTCCAAGTCCTGGTTTTTGCGGTGTACTTTTTTCTGCACAGAAAATGTGTTGCTTCTTCCAGCGTGGTTTCCCCCACCCCAAGTATGCTCATATTGTAGATTTATAGAAGCTGGATGTGGTTTTCTTGAGAGGGTTAGAGATTTTTCCTCCCTTTTTCTTCCCTTCTAGGATTCCAGTCCAGTGTCACATGCAGTTATGGGAAGGAACAAGTTCCTAACTTTACTCTTTTTTCAATTTGCAGTTTTGTGCAAACTAACTATATCAAATATGAACAGGGGCAGTGAAACACACAGCTGGGTGAGAGTAAAAATAAGCTCAGGAACTTTCCTGATCAGAAACAAATAAGTAGCGGAGCACTTTTACATGAGAGCAGGAAAGCAAAGATCCAGGGCCTATTCGCACTTGGCTTTGTTATGGAATATAGCCTGGGATAGGGACTTGCTGTCTATACGCTAGGGCAGGCTTCAGCAGGCCCAAAGTGAGGTCTGCCAGAGTGTGCATTAGCATGTGGACCACAGGCCCCTATCCTGAGATATACTCCAGAAAAAAGGCCAAGTGCAAACAGGCCCCCAGTTTTGCTTAGTATCAAAGGTGTAAAATACCAGCTTGGAAGAGGAACAGAGAACAGAAAAAGAGCTGAACTTTTGTGCAGAAGAAAAGAAAAAAGGGAGAGGAAGGGAGTGGCTATGTGTATGAGGATAGAAGAAATGAACAACTGGGTGGGATTTAAAATACAGTGCAGGAACAGTCCTGTTCAGAGACAAATTTGCACAAGACCACTTTTGCACAGAAGCAGAAACGCATGTGCCCACATTTGCACAGGAGTAGAGCATGGGAAAAAGTGGGCAACTGCTTGTGAGACTGACAGGTTGTGCAGACCAATATTTTGCAACAGCAGGGAGGAGTTTTGCATGGTGTATGGTAGGAGGCTGAGTAATCGTGTATCTTAGAGATGGTACTGTTCTTTTCTCAAAAAGTCCACCTGAATCCAAAGAGCTGAACAATTATTGTTGATGGCTAATGTATCCTTTTGGAGCAAAGAGAAGGTCATGACTGTTGAACTACAAGCATGCTTGAAGGAGACTGATTATTTAAATCCATTACAATCTATTTCCGGCCCGATTATGACAAGGAAACGACCCTGTTCACCTTGGTGATTTCTTAGTCACCTTTTGATAGCACTGATCATGGTATCCTTCTGAAAAGGCTATGGAGTTTGGGAGTTAGAGACATCGCATTGGTTTCACTCCTGTCTCCAAGATTAATACTGGAGAGAGTAAATGTGAGTGATTTATGTTCAAACCTTAGGAACTCACTTGTGGGGATGGATTTTATCCCCCATGTTCTTCAAGTGGGAAAGGTTATCGGAATATCTGAAGTGAAATCAATATGCAAATAGTACCCAGCTCCATTTCTCTGTCCAGTATGAATCAGTAGAGGTGTTTGATGGGTGCCTGGAGACAGTAATGGGCTGGGGGGGGGGGCAAATTAAAGCTGAAACCAGGAAAAAAATGAAGTGCTGGGTGTCACAAGATTTTGAATCCAGTAAATAGGCAGGTGCCCTGTTCTTGATAGGGTGGTACTGCCTTGGAAGGGGCAGGTGCAAAATCTGGAGATACTCCTGGATTCTCTGCTTACATTTGATGCTCATGTGGCTTGCCCTCTATCAGCTGGGGCTGGTTTGCCATTTATGGCCCTTTTTGGACGAAAATGGCTTCCCTAGCCATGTAACTTCTAGATTCAATTACAGTAATGCACTTCAAGGGCTCCCCTTGATGATAGTTTGAAAGCTGCAGCTAGTGCAAAATGCAGCAGTGTCCACATCTGCATAGGTCCACATTTGCATAGGAGAACTGTTGGCTAATTGCGTATTATGCTGGCTCTAAAAGCACTACATTGGCTGCCAATATGGTACCAAGCCTGATTTAAGGACCTAAACTGTTGGGTGCAGCATATCAAAATATCTAAAGGAATGCTTCCTCTCATGCAGATTTGACTGTGCCTTAAGAATTGCTGGTGAGTCCCTCTTGGCTGTATCAACCCCTTAAGTAGGTGTGTGTGTTTAAGTGGAGTGTGTGTAAGAGGGGGAATCTTTTCAGTTATAGATTCCAAACTATAGAATAGACTCTCTTCTGAGCTGATTCAGACTTTTTTATACATTCAGACATCTGGGCCATGATCACACCTGGCTGAACTAGGTTGTCCCGCTAAGAAACTGAACTGAAGCTGTCTTAGTCCTGTTCATACTCAGTTCCTAATAATCAGTCTTCAGATCACCCTTAGCACCACCTGCAATCCAATACGATAAAGTTCTGTCAATCAATAGTGACAACAGGGTGTATCGTGCTGATGGCGAACTCAATGCTAACATGGGGTACTGTTGGGGTGAGGGAAGTGTGCCCACAACAGAGGCAGCCGAAGCATATCCCAGCCAGCATTCACTTCCACCTCCACAGCCATTCCAGTAGAAAAAAAGAGGCTGTAATCTGCCTTTTTCCCTAAAGCTGCTGAAGAACTTTCACTTCTCAGTCTCTTTCACCGCAATGAAACCTTGTTTCCCTTGTATGCTGCTGAAGGAAAACAGAAGCTACATTGTCCTTAGAATTGTATCATTTCTACTCTTGCGCCAAACTTTCCCCCTCCCCCTCCCAATAGTGCTTTTCTGGCCATTTATTTTTTAAATCCCTCCCTGTATTTTGGAAAAAGACATTATCAGTCTAGCACAAAATAGATTTATATTTTTAAAAAATAATGGATAGAGTCTGCAAGCTTGCGATCGGAACAAAGGGGAATTGGGGGGGCAGAATGGGAGAGGGGACCATCCTAGGCTTGGTGATAAGCAAAGTGCAAACTGCTTGGCAAGCAGAGAAGAAACTACTCCAGTGATCACAGCTTTCTGCCAAGCCTCCCCTCCCTCGTAAATATGAACCTCCTGGTAGTTCAGCAGAAGTGGAAAGGAATGCAAGGAAGGAGGATCATGTGTGTGCCACCCAAAGTCAGGCATTGGGTGGGAGGGAAGGCTGGACCCACCCCTCCCTGGGCAGTTCAGCCCCCTCTAGCCCAGTTCTGTGCTCACACAGGGAAGCTGAAAATGGACTGGCTCCCCAAGATGTTTTGAGTCCTCTGTAAAAGTGGACTCTAGAGAATCCAGCTTGAGGAGGGACAGCCCACTCCCCACGATGATCCCAGGGGGAAAACAATCTGAGCAACGCGATGAGAAGACAGCCAGAAGACTGTTTGAATTATGTGTGTGATCACAACCCTGGTGAAGAGGCACCTCTTTATCTAGACTTCTGGTGAAAAAACAGCTTTACCTTCCAGGTACAATTATTTATTGCTTTGGTCTGTTTTTAAATGTTTTTAATATTGGCTTTGATGTAACCCATCCAGAGACCTTTGGGTAAAGGGTAGGATAGAAATATAAATAAAAAGGAATATAGATGTACTAGATGTACATTATTTATCTTTGGTTTGCTCTCTCCTGATATGAAACTCAAGTAACTCTTCTTTCAAAATAAGAGGTAAGGTTTGTCTGTAGTGAGGGACTCAGTGAGGACTCAAAATGGTTTACACACATTCCATTATACTGAAACAATGTCATCAGGCATACTTTTGTTATTACAGGTGGGGGATGAAAAACAGTGGCTTAATTAAGACCATGCTGTGAGGTCATAAAGAGGACAAGCCTAAATAGTTCTTTCCTAGATCTATATGTTCATAATTTCTACCTAGTAGTATCAAAACTGTTCAAAACACTATTAGAGAAAGAAGAACCACAACAGTAATTTATCATGTGGATTCAAGGAAGCTGTCATTAGGATCATCAATAATGAATGCAGAAGCTGTGTTAGCTTCCTTGCCAATGTAATGATCACTGTCTTTTCTTTTGCAGTTCATATGCGTCTGATCACTCTTCACCATTTCCCAGAGATATGAAACTGCAAACCAAGATAACAAGTGAAATCTATGGCATCAAATTTGGCACCCTGGGTACAACTCTAGTAGATGGACTTCATAAAGTATACAGTAAATTTGGAAAGGGTATGATAAACTAAAATCATCACGGGACTGAAGCAATCCTATTTTTGCAGAAGGTTTACAATGTTTAGTTGTTTTTTAATTTTGAAAAAAGTGAGCAAGTAAGAATATCATGGAAGTGCATACATACAAGTAAGAAATTCATATAAATGAAAGCAAGGCAGCCTCCAGACATTCCCCGTTTATTTTGTTATTTAGCAATATTGTGGAGTAGGGCAACACCACAGGGAAAGCAGAGACAT
The DNA here is from genome assembly GCA_014337955.1 of Aspidoscelis marmoratus. NCBI lineage: Eukaryota > Metazoa > Chordata > Lepidosauria > Squamata > Teiidae > Aspidoscelis > Aspidoscelis marmoratus. The sequence goes on along the minus strand of MTQE01001134.1, from coordinate 35,469,789 downwards.
TTAATGGTGTTGAGGTTTGCTCCTGGGATGATGCAGTGCATACATCTGGGTATTTTGATTATGTGAAATGAAATGAAATACTCAGAAGTGCCTGATTAGTGCCCCATGTGCATGCACAGCTACCATATTTGGCTTGGTTTAGCCCTGCACATGTGCAGAGGCGATTCGCAAGACGGTGGATCGCACAAGCAATCAGATTAGGAGTTGACTTCCCCACTTAATGTTACTGTGGCATATCACTCAAATATTCAGGGGCTATATTGGGATTGCTATGGGCACATGTGGCAATCCCAGCAGAGTTGGGATAATCCAGGGTTTTACACCCTTTATGGACACAACCCAAGTCAGTATATTACAATATGAAAAAAGCATGTTTATTACTAGTACTGAAATTATCAACAAAGGAGTAGGTATAAATATACCACAAGCTCATATAGGTCCTCCTCTCTGCCAGAAGTTTAAACCCAAACTAGGCCTTCCACCATAGCAGGAAATGTGCTAATATTAAAATCATGTCTCTAACATTCAATATAGTATACACAAATGAACTTTACTTCTTGTATAAGGAATGATTGGCTTGCAAACTATAATATATACACTAAAATTAGGTATATTTTAAATTAGATATATTTTCCATCAAGCTCCCAGCAATGACTCCTCCCTCCCAACTGTCATCAAACAGACTATGAAGGAACCATCTTGCTTGTGGGGAATGGAGGAGAAAATGAACAGTAAAGTTTTTTACCATTTACCATCTAGACGTGACATACCATTCTGTTAATATTTGCTGCCGGAGTGTTCTTATTCCCTCCCACACCATTTTCCTTTTGTATCTTGTTTCTTTAGATTGTAAGCCTGAGGGCAGGGACCTGTCTAAGATTAATATAATATTGTAACCCACCCTGAGACCTCCAGGTATAGGGCGGGATAGAAATACAAATAAATAAAAAATACATCCTGGTAGATTCTAGAATGTTGAGTCTATGTCAAGAAAAATACATAGAAGTATCCATGCAGTAACCAGAAATTGCACTTGAGGCATTTTTGTTATCTAATCATGATAAATTCTGTAAGGTTGAGGACAAAACATAATAAAACTTTGATATTTCCTACTATAAAAAGTAGTGAGGACCATAAACTTGGATGACGTTAAAGAGGAAATTCTGAAGTAACTAAATGGTTCACAAACATTTAAAAAAGATCAGACTTGTTATGAAAATTGTATTGGGGTAAGGACTTTTTTATTTTGCGTTTGAAAAATGAATAAATGGGATATATATAGAAGAAAATAACCAAACCTTGTAAAAAACACAAACCCACACTTTTTTGAGAAAACTGGACTTCTCCCATTTTGTAGTCTAATAAATTGTATAACAAATATGTTTTAGAAATAAAGCCACCCAAGCATCCATCAGTATTAAGAATAGTTCGTGCCAAATCTCATATCAAATTGCATGCCTAATCACTACGCCCAAAGCTTTTTTCTTATCTAATACATTGACTTTACATTCCATAGATAGCAATGAAATGATAAGTCTTGTCTTTTATTTCTCCCATTTAATGAAAGAAATAGATATGCAACTCCCACTTCCATTTTTAATTTGTGAACCACAAGCAGGGCAGATTTAAAGCGCATGCAAATTTGCATCTTAATTTAAAGAGAGAAACAAACTCACAAGTGGTGTATCCTTTCCTCCTACAATACTGAGACCAAGACCTGATCGGCCCTTGGAAATTTCTATAGTCATTTCTTGTCCTGGAACTATCGGGCATGTTGCTGGATCTACTGATGGAAGTGGCAAGCTGTCTGCAAACAAAAACAAACAGATCAACAAAAGCACAAGCCTTATTCAGAGTTGTGTCAAACTTTGTGTACATATTAGGTATTTTCCAATTTGAGCATTATAGCAATTAGGAAACAAAACAATGGGCTTATGCTCACAGTTACACAGAGGGAAAAGCTTCTGTATCACTTAAATGAATGCACTGTCTCACATACAAGATGATTTATGAAAGATAAATTACCCTGGTTGCACAGGGATTATTTTTAGTTGCACAGTAAAAAACATGGATTCCTCTTTCAAATCTTTTGCCACTTAAGTGACAATCACAATTTTTTTTCACTGGCAAGTAGCTAGGGTACACCTCCTCAGCATGAATACCATGTGGGATGCAGCAATGAAACACAATTCCCTGTTCTGCATCCCTTGGTGGTGTCCCCCCCACCCCAAGCTTTCATTATGTGTCAATAAATTTTGACATTTGGAATGGCAGCTAGAAATCCAAGGTTTCACATTAGAGCACCCTAATAGCTAGTCTACATGTGTTGGCAGTCCTGGGGACAACCACAGAGTTACAGCATCCTGGGACTGGCATCACAAGCCTAAGGCTATTCTGAAAATAGTGGAGATACATACAAATGAAAATAATTTTTCAATAAATGTTAAAATAGTCAAGGTTTAGGGACAAATGTTTACAACAGGTAAGAACAGCTATGGGACAACTGAAAGAGAAAGGAGCAGTAGGAAAATATTTATTAAATGTACATTTTCATAATGACTTTTAAGAAAAACAGTAAATCAAAGCAATTATTTTAAAAGGAAATATATTCCGACAGATTATACAAATGTACTTGCTAACCTGTTTTTTTAATAAGTAATCCATTTTTTAAAATGCAAGATATTTTTTGATAAAAGTAATAATAAATTCATACTTTTGCTAATAAACTCTGTCTCTGGAGCATAAGATGATGCTGGTGCCAAGGAGATTTCATGCAAACTGATGGGAATTACTGCTGAAGACTTTGATTGCTTTAATTGGTTACGAAACTAAAAAGGAAGGGGGGAGAAAATAAAAGCACAGGAGATAAATTGTTAAACAAGCAGCTTAAACCACAGTTACAAAGATCAAAAACTGAAGATGGGCACATGACATATGTTTTTACAAGAAATAATTTGTCCGTATTGATGCTGTGATTTTAGGAACCTCGATACTCAAGTGCTCATGAAACATTCTTTATTACACAATTTAAGATTCTTTGGAAATAATCCCCCCAAAAAGTCCCAACTCTCCAAAGAAATGGAGTGGACTGCAACTCTGTGTTCAAAGTCAGCCTCAACTTTAAAGAAGTTAAAGGTTTTTTTAAAAAAAATTTGCAGCTATTTCCACTTCTATATGACAGGTTTCCCCAAACATAGGGAACTGTATCATAGAGCTCTTATTTGAGATTTAACCCAATGGCCCCAAACGATTTTTATGTGTGTGTGCGTGTTTTCCCTCACCGTCTCTTGGTCTCTGTCTTCCCTAGATTCCCATCTTTTGTTTTAAGATTTTAAATAAGCAAACCTCTATTTTTCAAGAGAAAAGAGCTGATGGTTGGGGCAGTTCATTAGATTTTAATGACTAGAGAAGTAGTGAGAACTGGTATGAGGTCATGGAGATCTAATTAATTTTGGGAGTGCCTCAGCCTGCTCAGCCCCGCTCCCCAGCTGTTAGAAAAATTGATTATTATTTTTTTTGCCTTAAATTACAGAACCAAATCTTCCTGGACTCTCCTAGGAACATTCTAGATTAGCCCTAGATTATTTGTTCTCCTTCAGTCAAAAAAGACCTTTTTCCCTCTAGCTCTTAACACCGTTAAGAGAAGTGGTGAAGAAACAAGAAGATTCTCCCCCGGTTCCAAGCACTGACTCCTCCCTCCTTCAAGTGTCACCAGAAAGTACTGCCTTGTCTGAGGGGACTGGAAGAGAAATATATAGCTGGGAAGATCCTCCATCAGCTCCCAGTTAATCTCTCCCCCCCCCCACTTCCTTCAACTATCACCAAACGATCCACCCTGCCAGAAGGGGGAAAAAAAGAGTGACCCAGGATGATCTTCCATCCTGCCTCAGCCAATTGTCAAAAAAAAGAGTCAGCCACTTCATAGCCCAGATTCTCTGCCTTGTCGTGATTCAACTTCAGTTTAATGGTCCTAGTGAACACATCACTACATCCAGGCACCAGTTCTGGACATTCATGGACTCTCCTGATCCAGGTTTAAGGAGAAATATAACTGGGAGTCACCAGCATATCGAAGATGTCTCACACAGATCTCCTGACAATTGATCCCAAGGACTTCATACAGATATTGAATAGTGCTGGCATCCTAGTCATGGTGGCATCCCACAATCTAGCTGCCAGGACACATAGAGACAGTTCCCCCAACCCTACTTTCTGAGGTTGATTCCATGATTAGAAGCTGAATCACTGCAACACAGTTCTTCCATCTCCCACCTTGTAGAGGCAATCCAAAGGACACTGTGGTTAGTGGTATCAAAAGTTACTAAAAGATCAAGCAGGATTAACAGAATTGCACTTCTTCTGTCTCTCTCCCGCAAAAGGTAATCCATTAGGGTGATCAAGGCTGATTCCGTCTCTAAACAATGCCTGAACAGAGACTGAAATGGGTCGATAAAAATACCACTATTAGCAGTATTTGGGATGTACCAAACCCAATAATTATCTATTTTTGCTCACTCCACAGAACATGCTGGTTTCATGCTGCTGAGTTGGGTTGTGCTAATCAGCACCCAGAGAGACTGCAAATATTGTGTTGTATGGAACAAAGCACCACTTCAACTGAAGAAACCATGCTAAGGTCTTTCCTTTCTCCTCTACATTTACAGAAAAGGTTTTCTTTTCCTTCTTCCACTTCCCCTGTTCTTTCTACTTCCAGGTCACTTCACATGGTGGCCCTTGAAATTACTATCTGCATTAAAGAGGGGCTGCCCTTATCCAGTTAGCGGGTGTTTTTCCGCTGTCACTAGAAGTACCCATTAAGTACCCATTACTTAATGGGTACTTAATGGGTACTTCTAGTGACAGCGGAAAAACACCCATCCTTTCATGAAATTGCTGTTTTGAGAGGCAATGTATTATTCTTGAGCCTTTGCTATCTAGCCACTGCACACAGATAGTAGTGGAGGCAGCTCACAGAAGCTCTATGCATCTCAGTTAATGACTATTAATATCTTCTTGCTCTCCAGCTGAAGGATCGCTTCATTACTTGAATACAGTCTGAGGAGATCAGGTCAGGGCATTCTTGCAATGTTTTTCCTTTCCCTTACACTGACAATTTTACACTGAACCCGTTATTGTCTTACCTAAAAGTCCTCTCTCCAGAACTTGCACAGTGGGAAGGGAATGAGGGTCATGAATTCTGTGCTAAAAGGTACTCTTTTTGTCACTATTTATCAGCATTTTGCTCCATCTCCACTCCCTTCTTTCAACTGCATGCCTTCATTCTTCATATAGCCTTTGCAGACTGGGTCTAAGCTACACGATGAGGTCATGTCCCACTGGAACATGAAAGAGGGATGGTTCCTGGCCGACCTCTGCATTCTAGACTATAAAGCCATTTTGAGATGCCCATGGTCACTAAGGCAGCTCAGGAGTATTGAAGAATCCAGAACTGAGTGTCCCAATGCCAAAATTTCATAGGCTGACTATAGGATCTCCTGATGTTGGCAGCAGACTTGCTTGTGGCCAATTTCACTGCAGCCCTATTAACTCCGCATTGCCTGAACAAACATTCTCATTTTGATGTGACTGAAGTCAGGTGATTACCTGACATTTTAAATTGTCCTATTGACTGCTGTGTATATGTATTTGTGTGTATAGCTTAGGCATTTCACCAAGCATAATTTTTCATTGTCATTACTGGCAAGGTTTTGATTGCTCGCATATCTTACTGCTGGCTATTCTATTATGTAATGCTGTTTGCTTCCCCCATATATTTTCAGAATTCCCTTGTTCATCCTGTTCCTGAGAGCAGTTATTCTGACTTAGATCCCTTGTATGACAACTCTAGGAGACAAAGTTTCATTTTTACTACAAAACCAAATACTGTACTTTTATCAACTATTGGAGTAATAAACAATTTCAAGCCTGTTTAGATTTGTATTGCTGGTTCTTTTGAAAAAAAATTCTACACACCAGAATGATTCTATTCAAAATTTTAAGAAATACATCATTTCAAATTTAAGCAAACTATGCAATGAATACATACATTTTCTGGAGGCTGCTCTGTCATAATCTGTTGGTTCTCCATCACCTGCTTTTCAACCTTGTTACCGATATCCTATAAATAAATGAATGAATAAATTAAGTTATTAAGGTACAAATTCCAATAATAGTGTATTTATTTTCAAGTACAAATGACTTTATTGCATGTCTTATTAGTAAATGAACCTTCACAATTGTCCCAAACCCAATTAATTAACCATTTTATGTAAATAGTAAAGCCCTCTGGTGAGACAGTGGTTAAGAACCCAGGTTAGACACTAGGTCAGAACCCAGGAATCCCTTGGTTCAATGGCTTTCTTCACACTACAAGCTCACTGAGTCTTCCCATCTATGGGTAAAATAACCTCACTGCCTTCGGAGCACTTTGAGAAAGGTTAAGAAGGAAAACCCTGACAGAAAATTGGGAGTCATCCAACCATTAGATGGACCATACACCATCATCCTGGCAGCTCATGCAGACAACCCAGAGCCAACCCAGTGTTTATATTTCTTTGGATCACCCTGGCAAGGCCAAGAAGAAGAAGAGTTGGCATTTCTACCCTGCTTTTCTCGCCCATTTAAGGGG
>MTQE01001134.1:35440991-35451699 GCA_014337955.1 Aspidoscelis marmoratus | reverse complement strand
ATCTTATCCTAGGTTTCTTTCCTTGCCATAGGAACTTTGAGATATCTTTTCCCCATTTTCTAAAGTCCTTTGTATTGTTTACAATTGGTAACAAGAGTTGGCTTTTATACTCCACTTTTTCCACCCATTCAAGGGGACTCAAAGCGGCTGACACAGCTCTCTATTCTTTTCCCCACAACAGACACCCTGTGAGGCAGGTGGGGTTGTGAGAGCTCAGAAGAGAGCTGTGACTAGCCCAAGGTCACCTAGCTGGCTTCATGGCAGAATGTGGAATCAAACCTAGTGATTCCAAGATAAAGAGTCCGGCACCCTAACCACAAGACCAAACTGGCTTTAATAAAATACTTTATTAAACAGCTGATTGTGCAACATCAAACATGCAGTTTATGGAACTGTGCTATGGGCGGGCTTACTGTTTCAGAAGCTCTTTTTCACAGTGTATTCAATAAGCTGCAAGTAGGTGAATATGAAAGAACCCACAGTAATCCAGTCAATTAATAATGTAGGATAAACTCCAATCCCACTTAGATCCATTTTTTCTTTCTTCGCTAAATTATAAGCAGCTTTCTCTAGACACTTTCTCCAATGTAATTAAGTAATGGAGAATGAGTTGCTATACATGACATTTAATTTTCAGTAGCTGGGCAGAATAAGAGGAGGCTGAAAATGAGATCATTAATCTCTTCTGCTTGCCTTGTACTACTCAGGATAGCAACCAATTCTTCATTTTATTCACTCTTTTCTTCCACTATAGTCAGTTGTTGTTTATTTTAGGAGATGAAGACACCATTTCTCTAAGCTTTTTCTTATTATAGACTCAGGTACATGGAGATAGAGGAAGAAATTAGTCAGTGTTCCTGCTATTCAGAGATCATAGTCAACATCAGATCCATTCTCTCTCTATGTATGTATGTGGTAGCTATTCTCAAAATGGCAGATCACACAAGCAACTCTCGAGACAAGGAAAGTGTTTAAATGTTTTAATAAAACCTGGGTTATTTTCCTCAATAACATTATTGCAGGATATCACCCCAATATCTTGGGGCTAAGCTTTGATTTATATGGATACATGCGGTAATCCCAACATAGCTCAGGGATAACACTGTCTGCATGCCACCACGTTTTTCTGCAGCTAAACCGGAAAGAAGATCAAAGAGGCGGACAAGATGTTGTGAGCCGCCCAGAGACCCTTGGGTAGGGGACGGGATATAAATGTAAATATAAATAAATTACAAGGTCTTCCTAATTTGAACTCCAATCACCTCATGGAGGTCAAAGCCATACTACCTCCATCCCTGATGTAAAAGCCTTAGGTTTGCCTCTTAATCAACAGAAAATATTTAGCTGAGACTGGAGAAGGGAAAACCCCAAACTCTTGATTGCACATTATTTACAGAAAAGTTACCTGCACTGGGGTTATTACAACACTGCACTGCAAAACATGGATTTATGAAACCAATTTAGCACAACAGTAACCCATAAAGTTAATTGTGCGCGAAATCTAACAATCATCAATGTATGCCACAGTCATGCTAAATTTGTTCCCTGAAGGGAAGAAAATCACTATTTACTATCTAACCAGAAGGAGAATCTGAACTAGTGAAAGTCTTTTAAATGTTAATACTAGGAAACACATTTCTAACAGGCCAAAAAGATAGAAATCTTTCAATTTAAATTTTAAAGAATTATTTTAAAAACACTATAAACACAACCTTAAAGTAGCACATAGCCATACGTTTACTCATGGTCTAAATCTTACATGTAGGAAAAAACTTTTATTTCCTTATCATTTCTCAGAATGTCATTTATCACTTACAAATCTGTATTGCTAGAACCCTTTCCACATACTACTATGTAGCTTTTCTCAGCAACAAGTAACCCATAGATCAGATATCTCAGTTGGGATGTGAGCGACTTTTTTCCTACAAGAAAGCTAAAATTTTCATACAGACACCTTCAAATTCTCTTTCTCACAGTGAATGGCTTATTTATCCAAACAGACAATCACCTGCAAGGGAAATTCTGGTAATAAAAGTTCCAAGTCTACTGCTTCCGTTCCATTTGTCATCAAATATTTCCCCTGAATATTAAGAAAATCCTTCTGTTGTTTGATGCTACATTTGTGCGGGAAGGTCTGGAAGAACTCACGCTCTCCCACACAGACTCAGCATATGCGTTCAAACAAAAATGTCAATCTGCGTGAGTTGAAGCCAATAAGGACAGAACCATTTAGTGAGCACCTAAAATTGCATAGTCTCATTAACTGTATTTTTAATTTCTAATTTTAAAAAAGTTCCTTGCCCAGAGGTACAGAATCTATGCTAGAAGCTAAACGGAAAGTGAGCCTACAAAATTACTGCGGGAGTAAAAATAAAATCAAACACATCTGTAACTGTGTAAAATTTCAGTAATCAAATGACTGCTATTCAGTCTATTTGCCTGCTCAAGCAAAGATTTCCCCTCACTATAAAAAGTAAATGCAATGGAAAAGACAAGACACTTATTTTTAGCAACCAACTGCTATTAAGGCCAAACTAGGGAGCCAATACGTAAGTGAAAAGAACCTTTCACTGGTTGGTTCTCATCATGCTCAAAGACAAGATGGAATGCCATTATCAAGAACATCCATTAGGCTGAAAGCGAGTGCCTTGTTCAGTTTTATCAATGTTTTCAAATTATCTTACTTTCTAAACAATCATTCCAGTTTTTCATAAGCAACATTGTATTAGGCTCTGACCCAGCTGACTGAGATGCCATCAACAGAAGGGTCAGAGGTTTTATCATAGAAAGAAAGTGTAACAAATAGCAAAATTAGTCTTCTTGACAGGAAATTTCAGCAGACTTCTTATTTTGCTACAGCCACTTTAGACCTTGCCAAATATCCCAAGGGACTATGATCATGCTATACTTACCGTATAAATACCAGCTTGACCTTTGATGGTGCTGTCTTAATTATTGCAGAAGCATTCTGATGACTTCTCCCATACAAGATCTGGTTATTTATCTGTTGTTAAAGAACATTTAAAACAATTACAAATTTAAGAACAGAAAAGATTACATATTGCTTTGCAATTTTGTTATACCACTGTTGACTCTGAAGGAAATACTATCAAATAGACCTCACACAGAAGAAACACAAGAATGTGCGAAACATACTTCAGCAGTATGTTGCTTTATTAGATAGGAAACCACAGCATCAAAAGCACAGATCTATAAATATTCCCACCTATTTCTCACAGAGCAAACCTGAAACATCCCCTAATTTAAAAAACAACAACCCTGCCCACTCTCCACTTTGTGCAAAGTGAGAGCTGGCTCCATAATGCATGCTTGTCTGATAAGATGGCTAAGCATTTGCCATCCTTATACGTACTGCCCATCCACATCTTCTCCTTTCAAGCTTTTCAGCTGTTCCAAATAATGCAAAAAAGTGATGAGAAAAGCAACAATTCCAGCAAAATAATTTACTGTAGCACAAACTACTTATATGAATAATGGTATACAGTCGAATCCCCGTATCCGCTGACTCGGTAACCATGCGATTATCGGACCAGCTCCCTCACTTCCCCCTTACCTTCCCTGCCATGCCACCATTGCCAGCTCCGACCAGCTCCCTGCTGCTGCCACCATCCCACTGCAGCTGGGGATAATGACGGCTTTGGCTCCGGCTTCCTGCCCACCACCATTAGAGCTGGCAAGAGCTGCCACCACCAAAAATCAAAAGCCCCGCTGGCTTGCTATTGGCTGCTGTCACTGGGTGAGCTGAAGCTGACAGAAATTAAAGTCACCACTCCTGAAAGTGCAAAAACTGTCTGCCTTTTGGTTGCCCGCCTGCCCACCCGCCTTTTAGAGGAGTGAGGGAGAGCTACTAGCTCTCCATCAAAAGCTTCTGCCAGTTGAAGCTACCACACCTGCCTGCCTCACCACTCTTCAGCAGTGGCTTGTGGATGATTTGGTAGTGGGCTGGCTAGCTCTCTGCAGGTGGCGGCCCAAAGCAGGCGGGCAGCTTTGGCTGGCAGCAGTAGCACTTGAGCTTGTGGGAACTTTGGCAGCGGGCTGGATAGCCCTCTGCCACTGCCTTACCAGGCAGGCTGGTTGGCCAAAGCAGGCTGGCAGCTTTTGCTGGCTGCAGCGGCGGCACCGTCAGCATTTGAGATTTTTTGAAGCCGGCAGCACCATTCACAATTATCTGCGGATTCACATATCTGCAGAAGGAGCCGGAATGTATCCCCCATGCATACAGGGGTTTGACTCTATTACTACTATGCCTTTATGATAACCTTGGGAGCTGGTGTTGGAACTGTGCAGCTGAACCATATACTACTTTCAAACAAAACCACAGAGTGAAAGATCAAAAGTAAGAGAACTATAGAATAAAGGAAATATAATTTCCAGTTACTATGAACCTCTTACATTTTCAAATTAAATTGTAGCACCTTACACTACTGTTTTCCTCTTAGAAGTATGTATCAGTATTCTACAGGAGTCTTCTGAAACATCACTGTAGTTTTGTATAACTGTGTGCAACAATTAGCTTTGATGCATTTTCTCTTACAAAATACCTTTCCACAGGCATTGGTGGAATTTAACAGAGTAATTAAATTCCAGAAGAAACAATAGGAAAGAAAAAAAATAAGAGTAGCTTTACTGGATTTAGCCTCTTCCCTTCTACCCCAATTTTTAAATGGAAGCTGAGAATCCAGATTGCAAAATAAAGGGGCAGGTGGAAGGGCTGAAATGCAGTATATGGGAAGTCAGCATTTGGTGGATTCAAGGTTTGCTGCATTCTGAACAGAACACTTGTGGTGGTATCCACACTTTTCCTCTGCAGAAACATCTACCATCTCCTAATACCAGTAAGCTAATTTCCTGATGCACTTTTTGTTGTTGCCTCACAGAAAACACGCTTGCTGAATCACCCATTGAGGCCACACAGATACACATCCACACATTAAGGTCACATAGCTGAAGGGACACTCTTATAACTATCTGTATGAAGGCTTCTCCAAAGTGTGTATTGCCTTAAAGCCATCCTTTCTCCCAAAAGACAAACCATAAAATTAATTGTTTTACCATCGAAAATTAACCCTATTCCCGTTTAATTGATAAATCACATACAATTAAGTGGATTTAAAGCACTGCATTTTAAGAACTTAATTATTCATAATTGGAAAGGTGGTTGAAATAACTTCCAGCTAATTTTTCAATTACCTTAGCTATTACTCCTTTTAAAATAGAATATAGTCGTTCTCCCAGAAAAGAAATGCTTCCCCCTCCACAAGAAATGGTTTATGTTGAATTAATATGTTAATACAATGATAAGAAAACATCTATTAAAATCCAGCTTTAATATAATTGCATAAAAACATTCAACAGGTAGTGTTCTATCAGTATGCTGAAGCTATCATTGAATATTTCTGATTGATACTATTCTAAAATTGCTCTGGATCTAACAAAGAAAAGATAAGAGATCTAGAAAGAAGAGATAAAATTGGCTGTTACTTGCCTATCTAGTTTAATTCTTGGCACTTATAGTGGTAAAATACTAATTAAACAGGACATTGCTTGGAGCTACCAGTTGCTATATACTATATTAGTAAGTAGAAGGGATGTAAGTTCAGTCTGGATCTCAGCCAAACCACTTCAGCTCACTTCAATCCCAAACTGGGACAAACTGAACTGCTTCCAGATTTGTTTGAGGCTGAAATGATTCAAGCCAGTTCAGCCAGAGAAGGCAAAGGGGAATTGAACTTTCTATCTCTTTAGAGCCATCACCTGTCTGGATGGTAACTGCAATGACACAGCACAGGTTGGGGGGGTTCAAAATAGAACAGCCAGTGTGCAATAGTGAGATTTAACGGGAGGATTCCTAGGCAGTTGTAGAAGAAGCAGAGTTGGCTTTTCTACCCCACTTTTCTCACCCATTTAAGGGGACTCAAAGCGGCTGACAAAGCTTCTATTCTTCTCCCCACAACAGCACACCCTGTGAGGTATGTGGGCCTCTGAGCACCCAGAAAAGAGCTGTAACTAGCCCAAGGCCACCCAGCTGGCTTCATGGAGGAGGGCTGAATCAAATCCGGTATTCCCAGATAACAGTCTGGCTCTTTAAGCACTAGATAAAACTAGAAGTTTCATATTTTGTCAGGCTCATTTCCTCCAAACTATGAAGTAAGTAAGTATGAAATTCTGTATTAAATGTCTGCAAATGTTAAGGATTGCACTGAGATAACTCATTCCATTTTGTCTTACCCAGATTTTATCTTTTCAATTGGCACATGAGGTAAATGAGGCTGAACAGATCTGACGAACCTATGGCACATTGCATGGCCATGGGGGAATTTCAATCCTGATATCCCAAATCCTAAATTAGTATTTTATCCAGTACACTACACACGCTTAGTGAACAGCAAAGAGTGAACACACTTATGCAGTACACTTAGGTATTCAAAGGGTCTGGTGTACATGAGTATTGCTTAAAACAGTCTTGTAAGATCCCTTGGAGTGTTTTTGGCGAATGTGAAGAGAGAGACCTCTGGGGAAATGTGCATGATTCAGGCTTAGTTCATGACATCTCTCATTAAAAAGATGAAGAGGCAAGGTTTAGGAAACATCTCTTTCTGCTTAGGGCCAGCTGAGCCTCAAAGATAGTGGGTTAGATCATGTATTTTTCTGACCACACTCTTAAAGACCTGCACTTTTAAAATATCTACTTTTTCACTCTGAGATCTCATCTGAAGGAGGCCTGACAACTTTCAACCATCAAACTGCTGCTACTTTAATCAAAATAGTCTGTGAAAAAACAGTGCCAAGGCCTCTATGTATAAACAGGAGTAACTCCCCCACAATATATTTCTTCAATCTGTTTCAGGTTCCATGTATCTTGATAAACATTTCATGTGATAAATTCATGTGAACTGCATTTTGATAAACCTGTAATATTATATTAGGTGATATTTTCAAAACTTCCATGTTCAAACTTCCTTTTATATTTAATATATAAATTCATACCTAAGTTTCAAAATGATATGTATTACATGTATATATATTTATGCACACATGACCTAAATTTAAAATGCACCATAAAAATCAACTAAAAGGAAAACCACATTAATATAGATCAGCCCATTAATATTATTTTAACTCGTTTATTATTTCTGAAATCTGACCATGATGATGATGATGACTTTCAAGATAGTACAAAATTGTGTGACTATTCTCTTTGACTTATCAAATTTTCTATTAAATAAATACATATCATGTATCTGTAAATTCATAGTCTATCTAGATGATAAAACAAAGTTTTTCAATTTAAGTGTATAATAGAACAATTGTTTCCAACATTCAGAGAATATTTTTTCTGTGTGAGTCTAGACATGTTATATTGTTGACAAATGTAATCTTTATCACTGCTCAAAGCTGACTACATCCCATACACAAATTCAGACATGTAAGTTTTTCCCAATGTTGTGCAACAGTATTTTTTTCTTCTTTGAACAGTGACTCAGTTGTTTTCGCTTGACATGACTATTGTTGCCTTTCCATAGATAACAAACATAATACTGGTACAAGATCAATGGGGTGTTTTTCCACTGTCAAAAAGTACCCATTTTGCACCCATTAAGGACCCATTTGGGTGTGAGCTGGATGATCCCATTTCCACCACGGCACCCATTTGGGACTCGATTGTTTCGACGGCCATGGGGGAAATCCGGATCTAATGGGTACTTTTTGGCCTTTAATCCGGATTTTCTGTAGACCCCATTAATGGGGTCTACAATGGGGTCTTCTCCCAGAAAATCCAGATTAAAATGGGGTCTAAAGGTGGCTAGGGGGACGGGATGCACCTATGGGGGGGGAGCCCCAAAGTCCCAGCTTCGGAGTGATTTTGGAATCATTCCAAAATGACTCTGAAGTCCCTCCAAAGCGATTGCCACGGACTTTGGAGAGGCTCCAGAGCTGTCAGCGCGGTCTGTTTGCTATCCCTCTGAAGCGATCGGCAGAGACTTCGGAGTCTTGCCACCGGTCTCTCGGAAGAGATCAGCACAGACTTTGGAGGTGCTCCGAAGGGACTCTGGAGTGGCTTCGAAGTCTGCGCTGATCTCTCCGAAGAGACTGGTGGCAAGAGTCCAAAGTCTCTGCCGATCGCTTTGGAGGAACTCTGGGGTCTTGCCGCCAGTCTCGCTGAAGAGATCAGCGCTGACTCCGGAGTCTTGCTGCCGATCTCTTCAGAGGGACTTCAGAAGGAAGTCAGCACGGTCTGCGTTAATAGCGCACGGACTGCGCTGACAGCTCCGGAACCTCTCCGAAGTCTGTGGCGATCACTTCAGAGGGACTTTGGGGTCATTCCAAAATGACTCCGAAGCTGGGACTTTGGAGATCGCAGACCCCTGTGCCCAGAGACACCTGGGGTGCAAAGGTGTTTCCACCTCCCATGGAAACACATTGGGTGCTTCCCTTAATCCGGATCTACTAGATCTGGGCGCCTGTTATCGTGCGTTAGAAAGTTCCACTGATTTTGATAATTTTTATAAAATACAATTTTTATCCCTTATGTTTTTTATGAGGGGTACTCAGCATTACGAAAATTATAGAAATGGTAGACATATGTCAAAAGTTTGGGAAACACTGCTTTAAACCAACCTTATCTTATTCCACTGTACCTGTGAAGTCCAAACTATTACCATTATTTCCAAGTTTAGAGCTTTAGCATGCTTTTAAGAGGTTAAATGGAGAATGTAATAAGTTAGACCTTTATGTGGCTCTGTTGTTGTTGTTTACTATGTTGTATATCTGTTTATTGCTGAATATGCTGTAATTTTATATCACCTTTGTGTTGTTGATAAAATCAATAAACTGTTAAAAGAAAAAAAGAAGTTTTTTGTCTGTTCATTATCAAGCAATATAGGTGTGACTTTCTATGGTCTGGTAGCATATCGGGATGTTTGGAATCTATTTCTGCCACAATAATGATGGAATTAGCATTTGAAAAATAAGAACATAATCTATGCAAGAATAAATTTTATGGCAAGCAGTATGAAAAGGAAATTCTCTGTTCATCTTATTAAGAAACGTGAAAATGTTTGGCAGACTATTCTTGTTAAACATTGATGATAAAAATGGTTTACTATGCACATATTTACCATTATGGTTACTGGTTTTATCTAATTGAAGACTTGTCATGGATGAAAGATCGCCTGAGATTATCCATGTACTCTACAAATTTATTCATATTTTTAGTCATGAACTGCAAGTGATTTGTATTGGAAGTATATATAGATGTAATAGTGAGATACTGACCATACAAACTTTCCTTAACAAAAACAAATATACCATCTTGGTCAGCAAAAATTTCTCACAAGAGAAAGGTATAACTACTTGTTTTGATTCTGAGGAAGCCTTAGCTGTATATACATTATTAAAATATAGATGCTTTAAAAGCTGGTTGTTAGTTTTAGTCTAATGCATTGCCTGTAGAGAAATTATGTCTCCCTTTTCTAGCTGTAGCAGCTTTTCTATTTTCTTTCTTTTCACAACACCGTTTAAACCACTAGCATTAAGAGATGTTTATAATAAAAACTGAAGTTTACCTCCAAAAGTTCATCTCCAGTTTGCAATCTTCCATCTTTCCCTGCAGGGCCATCAGGACTAATGCCCACAACAAAGATGCTCATGCGTGATCTGTCTTTATTGCCAGCAAGGCTGAGTCCGAGTCCATTCTTGTCCTTCTCAAGCTCAATAATATGAAGCTCCCCAGGCAGATCTGCATATCTTTGTCTGATTTTCTCTAAAATAATGAAGGGAAATGTACAATATATATTGTTAGGAAAGCACTTCACTATACCAAAACACTTTGCGGATTTTGTTCCCTGGCCACCTATTTGTCAGTTTTGTTCAAAGTGATCCTTCAAAGTGGCACTTTTGAGTTGAAAGTCACTACAGTTCAAAAGCAAAATTACTTTGCCAAACCACAAAGACATAACAGGCTCTGCACACCAAACACCAACCTGTTCTCTGTTAGCTAATTATCCATGCATTTGCATCTAAACATAAGGGGAAGACACTTGCAGGCTTTGATGAGTTTTAATTTTACAAACAATTTTTAGATGAAAACAGTGATTCAACAATAATCAGATGTGTAGTGGACCTCAGAGGATAGAACTTTCTTCAGTTGCTGCTAAATGTGAAATATTATCCTCTAAACTGCAACTTGATGCTGATATTAGCATATTTTACCAGCTTTAAAACATTGTAGGGAAGCATACATAGAAGGTGGTTTGCTTCTGAATACCAGCTTCTGGAAGACCTGTGAGCAGGACCTATGGTTTGTACCTAAGTTCTGCTTGTAGGCTTCTGTATGAACAGGTCGCCACTGTGCAAATGAGCAGTGGACCTAGATGGATCACAAGTCTGCTTCAGAAGGGCATTTCTTTTAATGCAAAGATAAATCCTATCTGAAATGTTAGCTTATAATAGTGTCAAAAATGTTAAGCACAACTAGCTATCGTTATTGAAAAATATTCATTTTGCTTTGTTTGGGCTTATGATGCTTTGCGGCGTGAGCTCCTTTACTTTTAATTTAACCAAGATTTCTTTTTCAACACTGGGCAGTGGCACAGGCAATAGAAGAAACAGGGCAGTTGAAATAACATAAAATACCATATTTTCCGGCGTATAAGACGACAGGGCGTATAAGACGACCCCCAACTTT
>MTQE01001134.1:35400157-35431153 GCA_014337955.1 Aspidoscelis marmoratus | reverse complement strand
TACACCTAGATATTACCCATCCGTAGTATGCGGAATCCGTCCGAGAACACAAGATTATTCTTTTGCCACACATGAATGCAGACTTATTCCTATAGTAGGAAGGGGTGGGGGTCAGGTGCAAGCTACTGTAGGATCAGGATTGCTTTCTTACTTCTTATGCTATAAAATGGGATCCAGCTAGTATCTAATTTCTATAGTGCTTTAAAAAAATTTTTTAAGTGTGTACAATGATTTAGCCATTCTATGCAAAACAATTGAGCTCACAACTACAAAGTACACTTGGAGAGGGAAATGTTTAGTGCAGACATTGTCTATTAATACTATGACTTTTAAGATTTAATGACGCTTCTTTATTCAGCTGCATCAATATACACGAGAAAAAGTGGTTTGAAAGTGGCTTAGAGGCTGTAGCATGTAGGCAGTAGTTTTTTCTCAATTCAAGTGTATATTAAAGACTTTTAAAAGTGAATGTTCTGTGACTTAACGTACAGTGTCTTATGTATCACATCTTTCATCTAACGAATGGTTACTCCTCCCCCCAAGCGCCAGTGTGATCACACCTTTTCAGGTTCCTGAAAGGTATGCAGTCAGGAGCTGAGTAAAACCACATTTAAAAGAATGAAGCCTGATTCATCATCACTTGTTGGGGTTGTTAAGGATCAAGTACTAAATTCCTGTAATTTTTGCTAGGAGAGGCCATTTGCATCACACAGAATTAGCTTGAGTTTACATGCAGACATGAAGCGCCCCTTCTCATTTAAAATTAATGATTTTCTTCAGGAGCTAAAAAGCTAGCAATTTAGATTAATGGGAGGCCTTGAATACAATGAGCTCTTCTTCCATTGGTGCTGAAGCACTCTGTTCTGCACAGCTCTGTTCTCTAAATAACAGTATCAGAGATAAAATGAATCCCAGAGCTATCATAATGTTAGCTGTGAAATTAAGATATAAGTATCCTCTAGATTTTCCTGCTGATCTTGCCTGACACTTGGGTAGTTAACTGATTTTGCCTCTTAATATAGATCTCAGATGATCATTTTATAAAAGTACTTACTGCCTAAACAAATGCAGAACACGATTCATTTAAATTCCACCCTGTTTATTTTTGCCTCCCTCCACCAGTTCCTTTCAGCCACTGTAATTTCTCAGAGCTCTGCCTTAGCAATGGGAAGCCAGTTAGCATCCCATTTTGCAATTCTGCTTTTACTGAAAATACAGAAATAATATTTTTTTAAAAAAAATTCATGCTAACAGAGCTATTACAATATGCAGTCAATAGTATGGTTTATGTAAATATCAGTTGAGAGTATAAACCAAGAGATAAAAAGATAAATTATCTTTTATTAGCAGGAGGGAAGAGTTATTAGCAAGGCAGATACAACACACACAAAAAGGTAACCGTCCTGTTATTTCTATTTACTTGAGAACTTAGGCATCCTGGATAAGGAGGTATAGATAGTTGTTCTATGCTTTTTATTTTAAGCATGAAGCACATGTATGTTACTCATGACTCTTCAGTAAAATGAGATTTTGTAAAACCCTGAAATTGTGATTTCTGAAAGACCTGTGGCTTTTGAACCTTTAGCAGTAACACAAGGAAGCTTCAGAGCCTACGGTGGCCAGTGGGCGAACATGCTGGGAATACAGGATGATGGTGAGGGATTTTTTGAACGCTTGTGAGAAGTTGCAAGGAAGTTGCAAGGTGCAGAGATATCGATCCTGCAAGACCCAGAGGTAATGGTGTTGTTTGAAAGCTTTGAGGGTGTGTACGGGAGAACAGGAAGATAGGAACTGAAAATCTTTAGATAGCAGGGGTAGGGGTTTGCATGCAATATTGTAACGGAACAGATGGTAAGAAGGAATCATCTGTCGGGAGGAGGTATTTATATCTGCATGTTCCCATTTGAATAAATGGACTTTGATGCTGGTTCACTCGTAAAATGCTCCGTTCTGCACCAGTAAGCATGCACACTGGAAGAGATGAATGGAATCCATTTGATCTGACAGCCTTATTTCATGTTCTGTGCTTGGTATTTATACAGCTTAAAGCATTGCTTGCATATACCATTCCACGACAAATCTTTTACATCAAATGATCCATACACTTCTTAAGCTCCACTTCCTACATGACTACCATTTCTTGAAAACTAATCAGAAAGCTATGAAAACACTGCATATAATCTACAGATTGTAGCTACTAGAACAGTGATGGTGAACCTTTTGAGCTCAGTGTGTCAAAATTCGCAAGAAAACCTAGCTTAACTCGGGTGCTGTGTCACATCTAGAAATATCCATAATTTTGCGATATTTGTAGCTCTAGTAAAAAAGTTATATTTTTGATATATGTATTTTATTAAAAGCAAAAACAAATAATTCTTTACATTTGCTCAATCTTCAATTGAAAGTTGATATTTCATACACTTCAAGAACAAGCAAGCACTACATGCCCAGGTGCCAGGGTGACCAGGTGTGTCACCCAAAAGGGCTTGGCGTGTCACCTGTGACACGCGTGTCATAGGTTGGCCATCACCGTACTAGAACCTACCTGAAACCTATTACAGAGCTGCTTCTGATGAAGTCAGCTTAGCCTACAAAAGCTCAAGCTGCCAACTTCTTTCTCTAAGGTGCTACTAGACCCACTTGAAAGTTGCAAACTATTTTTTTCAAAAATAAAAAGACTTAAAATATCATCATTAAAACAATGGGCAATTATACTTCCCCAATAGCTTAAAGAATCTTATCTGAGCAGAAAGTAAACTGAATTTTAAAAAATCTTTTGGCAACTTTTAACCAACAAAAAAGACATTTACAAAACGATTTTCGCCTATCAGTTAATGCAGAGAAGCACTTGAATGACTGAAGAATGAGCAATAAAGTGCAACCAATTTCCTTTCCCCAGGATTAACTATTTGTTTTGAAGTTTGAGCCCAATAACTGCTTTTAGAATAGGAAAAACAGAATCTGGCTCAGTTTATATCAGCAGCAATTTTATACCCAGAATGGTTCTGCCTATCCTAGCCTATCCTTTGTGTATCTTTGTGAGCCATTTTAAGAGACAGAGAAACTGAAAAAAGTCAATTTTCATTTTGATTATGTTTTTTTAAGCATCAGCAGTCTCAACATCAGGTACATTTATATCACATAATCCTGCTGCCTCAAAGCCAAGAACCAGCAGCATAAGTAATAGAAAGAATCATATCCTTTTATGACTTCCATCAAACACAGTGAATTATGCAGTGAAAAGGGAATTCCACCAAGAGTCCCACCTCTGTGAGGCTAAAGCACTAGTAGGCTTTAGCAATCTCATTTGTTTTCCCAGTGGATATCAGACATGTACCAAAAATTCAAAAAAAGAAACAAACTAAGAATTCTAGACCAGGGATTGGGTTTAAAAGCCAAAGCCAATCGAAGTTCAACAGTTCTTCTGTTATTATTTTTGTTAATTACTTAGGAACATCAGTACTGTGTGCCAGTTTAGTCTTGTGGTTAGAGTGTTGGAGTCTTATCTGGTAGTCTCCAGGTTCAATCCCACACTCCTACACAAAACCACCTGGGCCAGTCATGGCTCTCTTTCAGTGCTCTCACAGCCCTCCCTACCCCACAGTGTGTCTGTTATGGAGAGATGAGAAGGTTAGTCAGCCACGTTGAGTCATCTTAAGGGTATAAAGCCAACTCTTCTTTTTTGTCTTTTCTAAAGGCAGAAATGTTCAGCATTTCTCCACGGCTGGCTCTATTAGTGCATCTTTGCTGTAAGAATATATAGTGAGTCCTCCATTGTACTCATGAATGCTAGAACAAAGAGCGTAGAGACCAGACAAAATACCTACGGCCATCCCAATAAAACTGTGCCAAATTGACTTGTTAAAATCTAGTGAATATTCAAAGACATAGCTCTCATTTACACACTGGTAAAAATGAAACCAGAAAATTTTAAAACTTCAGGGTTTGAGGATTTCCAACATACCAAGATGGTATCTTGAGGAGAAATTCAGATAGTTCAGATAAGACGAGCAGTTATTTTGGTTTTGGACTACTCTAATTGTGTCATACAAGCACAGAAAGGGGAAATATGACCATGTTCAGGTTCAGATCATCCTTGGGGAAGAGCAGTCTAAACCAAGGACTGAAAAAAGACTTCCCAGTCTCTGGACCACAAAATCTTATTTTCTGTGTTTATTGACACACAGATATTAAAATGCTGACTAACTCTTCTACAGTTTAATTGGTAGTTCATCTATGTTCAATACTTCCCTTTTTGACACCTAGTTTGGTGCTGTAGCTCAGTGGTAATGGGGTGGCAGCTCAGGGGTAGAACAAACTTCCTGGAAAGCAGATTGCCAGTTTGATTCCCTCCCTTTCCACAGAAGTTGGCAATGGCAAATCACTTCTGTAGCACTGTCAAGAAGGCGCCATACTTGAGTCTACCAGGAGTGTCCCTGACTCTGAGGTACCCAACGACAAATATTTATTTATTTCCATTTCTATAGTGCCATCATTCCTCATTTTCTGAGGGAATCTGTTTTGTTTATCTCTGCAAGTGTTTTCAACATTTCTGTAAATGTTTGTAAAAAAAGTTTCAACCTAGTCTTAACATCTTCTTTCCTTCTCACTTGCCTTCTCTGGTTAATTAAACCAATGGTCTTTCCTGTGGTAGCCGGCAGCTGTGAAAACTGGGCACTGTGAAATTGCAAGAGAAAGAAGGTCGATACATTTCAGCTAGAGGCCTGGAGATGGTTTCTAAAAATGCCAAGAATGCAAACACTAAACTTAAAATGATTATTTTGGCATGGCTGTAGGAAGCATAAGGGTGAAACAGCAAACAAGAGGGTTAGAATCAGCTCAAAGAGACAACTGCAATGACCTTGGAAGGTCTATGAGACCTTATTAAATGATTAGCATTTGTCAGTAGAGCACTGGTTCTCAACCTGGGGGTTGGGACCCCTTTGGGGGTCGAATGACCCTTTCAGAGGGGTCGCGATGAGTCTCCTGCTGCCCTTCCCTCCCACCTAGCTGCTCCGCCCCCGTGGTTGGGGGTCTCCACAACATGAGGAACTCCATTAAGGGGTCGTGGCATTAGGAAGGTTGAGAACCACTGCAGTAGACTCATTAAGAATCAAAGCAACTTAATATGCCTAACAATTCCTCTAAGAAGCAAAACTAGAGATGTAAAAGGAGGTAGATTGGATTTGGAAGCCACTCCTTTTTCCTGCTTTTCTTCAGTTTTTCAGGTCTGGCATCCACTCCCCATATATTTCATTCATTCTTGTGCCTTCACTTTTCTAAGCATAATTTAATAAAATAGTTCAA
The DNA here is from genome assembly GCA_014337955.1 of Aspidoscelis marmoratus. Lineage (NCBI taxonomy): Eukaryota > Metazoa > Chordata > Lepidosauria > Squamata > Teiidae > Aspidoscelis > Aspidoscelis marmoratus. Next base: position 35,425,846 of record MTQE01001134.1, on the reverse strand, counting down.
ATTTAAGAGATTATTTATTTATTTGAAATGTGCTGCTTAATTAACCACTTGCATTGGCCTGCGGTAGATTTCAACTGACAATTAGGAAAAGCTTGATATTATAAGGACTTCAAAAGCAGAACCACCAGATAAGGGTGAAGTGAACAGTACCCACAACACAGCCTAGCTTAGTGCTTGGTTTTAAGCTATGTTTCAGTTCAGAGTTGGCTAAAGTAATGGTACTGAAACTATGTTCCTGAACAATTCTCAGCATTCCATCCCAGCACTCCAAAACAGATGACAGATCAAAAACCACCAGACGAAAACAAGTACAACCCACAAAGTCATAGAGGACAGTCAACACACAGTTAGCTCTTCCTTTCTTTGAAGCCTGATACCACTTTCTTCTAAGAGTTTCCATTCCACCAGCCATCACTGAGTCCAACAAGTTCTGGTTTGCTCAAGATCTTCAAGCAAATGTTAGTCAATAATTTATTCTAGATCTGGATCTCCTATATTGAACAAGGGTCTCCTTGTTCATAATGTACCAAGTTCCTGGAAGCCTTTGCAGTACTATGTTCTCCCATCATCAGAAATGCCTTTCAGCCTTTCTTCCCACTGCTCCCCTGCTGATAAGGCACAAATGTTTCAGAGAGATTGGAGAGAAAACAGAGCAGGCTGATAGTTGATCAGCTTCTTGAGAGAGCTGATTAAATATAAGCAAAGAATGATGAGGGCATTTTTCCTTAGATAAAAATCCTGCATTAATATCACAAGTAGTTGCATGAACATTTCCCAGGGAAGAACTGTGATAAGAGGGAACAGTAGCATTTTGGAATAAAACCAAAACAAGGCTAAACAGCAAAAGCCTCTCTATTAAATCAGGAAAATCTGCTCATATAGTAGCTATAAAGCCATCCCTTATTATAAAAGCAACTATTATAAGAGATATCGTGTATCAGAGAGGCACAGATGCTTACTTTTTTTTTTTTTACAAAATTAAACAAGCAGAGTTCCTCTTCTAAGAGACTGCAGTGGCAAATTAAGCAAAGGCAATGGGACCCCAACCACACATGTGTTTATTTTATGGACAGTTTAAATGAAGTAAAATTAAACTTGTAAAATGTGTGGAGGGTTTCAGGGTTTGGCTGGACACCAGACCTTCCTAGTCAGGCAAAAGTGAGCCCTGCGTAGGTGGAAATAGCTTCCAACAGCAGCAAAACCTTCTTGCCACTACTAGATGATGTTTAAAGATGAGGCAAACTTTTTTTTATAACTAGGACAGTATGTCAAAGCTGTCCCAAAAGAATATCTATTAACATTTCCTATTCCTGAATCCAATGTCAGATGGGGAAGATATACTTCTCCATTAAACACTATATTTATCTATGTCTTTCATCCTTGAAAAACCTGTATCATCGTTTAAAGAAGTCATATATAGATCAAGATGTCCCCAATGCCAAAACTACAGTAATATTACCAAAATTATTTTCAATCAACTGTTAACAACAATAGATGGGCTGATTATTATACAGCACTGCACAGGATTTGCAGTGTTTTCAAGTGCTTCAAAATAAACCCTTGAGTACAAGCAGCATAAAAGAATACATCCTCAAGAAGACTTCATGGCAATATGAACTGGAAACCATGCTCCCTTTATTTCATTCAAGACAATTCAGGCTGATCAACAAACTCACAGGATAGAGGTTTTGAGGTTTTGAGACAGTTCAACTTAGGAAAACCACAACAATACTATAAAACAGCAGTTTTGTGTTGTTAAGTATTCTTTTACCCAGAACATTTTCTGAAAACAACAACAATATAATAGGTTTATTTTTAACATAGTTTTGGGGCTCCATTAAGGGCAGAGCAATAAAATAAGCAAATAGAAGCATACTGTGTGCCAGTTTGGTCTTGTGGTTGTTGTGCTGGATTCTTATCTGGGAATCATCAGGTTTGATTCCACACTAATTCACAAAGCCAGCTGGGTGGCCATGGGCTAGACACAGCTCTCCTTCTGAGCTCTTACAGCTCTAACCACCTCACAGGGAGTTTGTGAAAGGGGAAAAGAACAGAAGACTTGTTAGCCACTTTGAGTTCCCTTGAATGGGTGAGAAAAGTCGACTCTTCTACTATTACTACTATAACTACTATTACTATTACTGCTACATCTTTCTTTACAGACTTTCCAAGGGCTTCAGGAATCCCAAATAGCAATATATTCCAAAAGTATGGTGACTCTTCCCCCTCAACTTATCTTCTCTAAAATGTGATCTGTTAAGAAATGGCAGTCCTAAAGTTAGTTCAGTCCCACACCATTCAACACTTTAAATGTTACAATTCAATAACAATCATCTGACACCAACCACCAAGCCTCTAGCAATATTTGGACAACAGTATTCTTTAACACCTCAAATACCAGATTAATAGTTAGAAAATTACCTCAGGTGGCAAGCAAACGGATCTTGAAAAGGATATTGATGTGAAATTCAAAATTGATCTGTTCGTATATGATCTACTAAGGCAATAGCACTTTTTTCTGAATAATATATCATATGCAGATCACTTCCCTCAAGTTTTGTGTAGTGGAGAAAATCTGATTCAGAGTGTGTTCTCATAAGTGCTGAGGAAGATATCAATTGAGACAGATGCTCATGGATGAAATTCTAATATTCTTGGTAAGTTGGCCTTTGCAAGAATATTAAAGTTTATAAAGCTCCCAGTCTTAGGAACTCCATCACTATTCTCAGAGTCATCTCTGTTAGATCAGCCAAGAAGATACAAGAGAATAACCAACTTTCCAAGAAAACCCCAGTTCTTTATTCATAGCAGGTATGTGAAGCTATTGTTTGCCAGTCAAGTTACCAAGTTGCTAGAAGGAAGGAAGGATCAGTAGGTGTTAGCTTTTCTGCTTTTCTCACCCATTTAAGGAGAACCACAGCAGCACACAAAGCTTTCTATTTTTCTCCCCACAACAGAACACCCTATGAGGTGGGTGGGGCTGTGAGAGGCCAGAAAGAGAGCTGTGACTAGCCCAAGGTCACCTAGCTGGCTTCATGGAGGAGTGTGGAATCAAACCCATTGTTCCCATATAAGAGTCTGGCTCCTTAACCACATGACCACACTGGCTCACTATGTCTACTTCTTAACCCCTCCATTTAAGCCCTCTACTGAACCAGAAATAATGGAGAATATATTTGAAGGTATTTACCTTCATCTTGGCAAGTCTCTGGGTTTCTTTGTTTTCTACCATTAAATCAAAAATATCATGCTTTCCCTTGAACTTTCCCAAAATTGTTGGAAGATTCAACACAGACGAAAAGATTCAATTTATTCACATAAAACACATTAATGGAAACCAATAAGTGTAAAAGAGAATTTTCACAGAGAATATGACTAAAATAGATGGCTACAGCCTCTAGTCCTCGGTTACTGCAGAAGAACTCTAGCATCCATGTCAAATTTCTCAAAGGCTTTTAGATGACCAAACAGGCTGGTGGATGGGCCATGGTTTCAATCAAACAGGACTTTTCTTATACTTCTGATATTGATCCTCTTAAAACAGTGGGTACAAACCTGAGTCATCCAGTACTTTATACTGGGATGGTTTAACGTGAAAAGCACCAAAGATTTATGATGGATTTATACTTTTTCATTACCCTCCTTTAGCCTTTTCCATGTCCTTGGGATTCCCACTACCCCAGTATTCTCGGATTATTTCTAAATGTTGCCCTTAACATAAGAAAAAAGAACATAAGAGGAGCCCCGCCAAATCAGGACGCAGCCCATCAAGTCCAGCATCCTATCTCACAAAGTGTCTCACAAAGTCGCTCCTAAGCATCTCGAGCAGAAGAAAAAGGCAAGACCTTAATCTATTCTCAAATTCCTGCAAATGTCCTTTAGAGGCAACCTATCTGTTTCTCCAACCTAGAGGCAGTATCTCGACATTCATTCTAGTAGCCATTGATACGCCTGTCCTCCATGAAGTTATCCATCCTTTCTTTTTTTCTTTTTTTGGCCTGCTTGTGGATTTCTCAGTGAAATCTTCTGGCTGTTGCTGAAGAGAATTCTTGATTAGATGCCCCCTAGCTCTGACCTAATATGTCTCTTGCAGTCTAGTCTAAAATATTTTCAACGATCTTAATGTCACTCTCAGTTGTACCATAATGGAGTTAAATGTACCATGTTTCAAAATAAAAGCATTGGCTTACTACAAAAAGCTTTTACAAAGCAAGATGAAGTTAAAAATTATATATAAAAAGCATCCTTTCTATAGATCATTGTTTTTTCAAAGATTTTCCAAGGTGACACCCTCTATAATGTGGAGAACTACTCAACGGAAAATATTTTCACTAACACTTGGACACCAGGAAAATAAATCTGAAATACAACCAGAACAGAGGGCAATGGGGTTAATATCTTTTTTATCTGGCACAGAAGGCCCACTTGATAACAGTGCCAAAATGCAGATATTTTTTAGAAGGTAAGCAAAGCAGCAAACAAAAAGACTAGGAAAAGCAGAAGAGGTTTACAGACTTCAACTCAAGGCCAAATGATTATGAATTTTTCCCCTCTGCCCCAAATCAACCCCATGCTAGTAGGAATTTTGTTTTCTGGGGGAGTCACTGACTTACTTCATAAAATAACCAAATTGAACACACCAAAAGCATAACTGAGCTGATTAAAGCAAAGGTGACGAGGAAGCCAAATTATTAGGAAGGCCAAAAACTGTTTCTCAGCCATCATGAAAGGCACTTACAAGAAACATAAGGTGCACAAAAAATTGTGTAGTCTTGTAACCAGCTGCTACAAAATCAAACCTTATTATACAGTCCAAACAGCATCTAAATTCTTATGATCTCAACAACATTGTTGTTTTCATTAAAAGTTGAGTGGCCCCATGTTCTGGAGATCCATGGCTGCATTCTCCTTTGTTGCTGTCATTCCAAATGTTCCCCTTTTCCAAATGCAAAGGCAAGGATCTTTTAATCTAGTTAACTCTAGCAAGCTTTGATCAGAAGAAATTATACTTAGGAAGCAAGATTATTTTATTAATTTGACTTCCTTATGCATCTCACTTCTGAGGCTGAAGTAGACGTACAGTACCTCTTTTAATCCGTTGCATATTTGATAACTGAGGAAAGAAATTATATTAAAACTTTCTAAATACATTTCCTTATTGAAGAGTCTATTTCTGATTAATGTCATGATTCCAAATTACATGAATGTAATATCAGCTAATTACAGGAGGAGAGATCAGTTTTGGCATAATGTTTTCCAGCTGTCAAATGAATGCCATTTCAGATGCTAATTGTGAATAGAAGAGCAGAAAATACTGTTTTACATCACTGAAAATGGATGCGGCACTCAAGTTGGTATAAACCCTCCAAGAACGAAAAATAGCATAATAAAGACGGTACATATTGAGTACTCTAGATTAGAGCATTAGAGATGATCTGTAAAAAGGTTTCCATCCAAATACTAATTTAAAACAACTTTATTCTTCCTATTAGTTCTATATATCAAAGTTAAATGCTAGCATAGACATAGAAACTTATCTAGTGCAGTTCAATGAATGGGCTTTTATAACCCAGGAAATGGGAAGGCTAAAAGCTCACTGATTATATATGTGAGGAAACCAAATCAGTTTGATGGAACCTAGCTTAGATTTGATCAAATCCCATTCAGAATCTGGTGAGTTCAGCCTACATGTGATCTGGCAGAACCAGGTTAATTTGCTGCTACAGAATCTAGTGTACATCCCTAAATTGAAATAGAAGACAATTAACTCCCAAACTTCATAAGCCAAGTAGGAAACCATTAGCATTATGACAGTCATGTTCAATGCTTTTCACTTTAGAAATAATGTAAAAAAACATGTTTTTGTTCTATTGTACGTCCATCTGAAGAAGGTTACATATTTTCCAATTATATGCAACTGGTCTAATGATTCTCCTTGTGCCAAACCAGTTCTACATGATGGATTTGTTGAATTTATTTTAAGATTGGGAGTTCATTGAATTATTTTCATGTCAAGAATCTTTAAATTTGGGATTTAGTCCCAAACCAAACTAAACTGAGGGATGGATTCAATAAACAGTTAAAGCTCCCTGGATCACACACTAGCTTTCTTCTTTGGTGCCCTTCCAATCTCATCACCATGCCACGCTTCCACTTTCCTAGTCCTCAAAGGCTCACCACAGAGGCCAGCTTCCTCCTTCTACAAAGTTTACTAGACCTTTTGGAGTGGAAGATTACAATTGTCACATAAAGGGTGTTTTTCCACTGTCACTAAAAGTACCCATTAAGTACCCATTAAGTACCTCCAGTACTTTCTCCCTATAATGAAAATTTAAAGAATTAACACTACTACCAATTCTGGGGAATGTATTACTCTTCTGATTCTTGCAACTCATAAAAGCAAGTAACTGTGATAAATGCAGGAATCCCATTAGGCATTTGCAGGGCTGTCAGTCATAATTACATCACTGGCCTAAGTTTAATGAACCAGATCCTACTGTACAGTAATGGTCCCTGCAATGGCATTTTTGTACCCATTAATGGGTACTTAATGGGTACTTCTAGTGACAGTGGAAAAGCACTCAAAGAAGGCCTTTCCTGCTCTGAGGATGGATCAAGCTGATGGCTCTGTGATTCTACAGTAAATATTACATTGCTTATAATCCAGTGATGGCCAACCTATGACACGCATGTCACAGGTGACACGCCAAGCCCTTTTGGGTGACACACCTGGTCGCCCTGGCACCTGGGCGTGTAGTGCTTGCTTGTTCTTGAAGTGTACGAAATACCAATTTTCAATTGAAGATTTAGCAAATGAAATTCAGCAACAAAAGTCACTAATGTAAAGAATTATTTGTTTTTGCTTTTAATAAAATACATATATCAAAAATATAACTTTTTTACTAGAGCTACAAATATCACAAAATTATGGATATTTCTAGATGCGACACAGCACTCAAGTTAATCTAGGTTTTCTTGTGAATTTTGACACACCGAGCTCAAAAGGTTCGTCATCACTGTTATAATCCTTGCCTACTAAAGTGGTGTACAGGCATTAAAACAAGCACTGTATGAGCAAGGAGGAACTTACAGCTTTCCATACGTAAGAGGATAACCTGTAGCTTTCCACACATCATTAAAGCCTACTAGGCATGCTATCTAAGAACTCTTGGGCTTGCAGTCCAACAACACATGACAACCCACATGTCTCAAATACTGCACTGGTGGTGAAGTACAATAAACCAAAGCTTATTCATTTGTGGATGAGCCTTTGTTAGTTACAACATGGTACCTATAATGGGAAACTACGGCTTGTGCTAAGGATATCAGGCTATGGAATAAGTTTCTTCCCTCACAGATATGCATAAAATTGAAGACAGTAGCAACGTACTCTCAAAGGCAAGCATTCACAAAACCAAGTGACAAGGCTTTCTAAATATGTGACTGTAAATGCATACTGCAAACTCAAAAATGGTATTAGAGATGAAAATTTCTGAGAATCCATATGTTAGTAGCTTGGGACCAGTAACCAGTACAACACAGTAGGGATGTGCACGAATATTCGTAGGCATTCAAAATCCAATCAAACGTGCTGAATTTCGACATCAGAACTCAAACAGAATGTCCCAAAATTCAAATGTAAACATTCAAATCAAAATTTGAATTTTGGATCTATTCGTTTGAATTATCCGTACACATCTTTCCCGCATCCGTATGCATTTGTACGGATGCGTACGGAACAAAAACAGGTTGCATACGGGATAACTACGGGATGCATACAGACATGTACAGATGCGGGCAAGATGTGTCAACATTCATATGTGCAGATTCAAATGAATAGATTCGAATTTGGTCAATTTGAATTGAATCTTGTTAAATTCAAATTTAAAAGATTCACATTGAATCAGATTTTTGGGTATTTGATTTGATTCAAATGTCAAAAAGACATTTGGGCACATCTCTACAACAGATGTGTTTGGATACAATCTGAATGTCCTCATAACAGAGTATTGCAAGGTATTACCATTGTCATGTTTACACTGACACAGACTGAGTCCTGAGGAAATAGAAGGTTCATCAAACCACCAATTTTCAAATAATAATCACTACAATATTCTTTACACTATTCTTCACACTGACATAATTGCCTACAATGTACACCTCAGTAAAAACAAAAAAGCAGTACAATATTCTGGTCTTCTACAATTACAATTAAATATATATGAGAACTTCACTTGCAGAGCACAAGCAAAATAGCATAGTCCCACTTGCATTCTCCAGTTATTCGTATTAATAAGCACATTAACAAAATATTAACAAGTACTATTTTAAGGTCTGCTTTTACTGAGATGTTGTTTTGTTAACAACTAGTGATGCCAGGAAAGAGGGATATAAAGGCAGTGTTCACACAAATGTTTTTTTAAAAGTCTTTAAGGTGGCTTTGACACTCTTTGGAGCTGGAATTATTCACAAGCCAATCTGTCTCCATAAACATTCTAAGCGGATGAGATGTGGAATAAAAACCTAAGAGCCACACATTATTTTTCTGAGATACTTCCAAGACACTTCTTTTGCTACATGCGAACACAGCCACAGTTATTAACAACTTGCTTACTTGACTGATTGCTTACTTGACTAAAGCCAATGGAGAAGAAAGGGAAATGAACAAATACTAAAGTATCTTAGCATCTAACACCTACAATTCTTAAGGAAGCAAACTTTACCTGTATACATGAGTATCTAGCCCTTCATTCAAAGGTCGCAGTGCAGGTTGTAGAGAACATTAAAACATAAATAAAAGCATAAGTGAAAACAATAAAAATAGAGGTACCCAACCACAAACTGAAGGACAAAATATGACTTTAAACATCAAAGGCTGGGGCAAGAAATTCACTGTAACCAGATCTTAAAGGGTATGAGTCTTTTGTACGTAAGTGGAGAAGTTATTCCATGGCCAAAGGGGTACCACAGAGAAGGCCTCATCATGTGCTGCCATCTTTGAATATTCTTCAGTTCTGTAACTGCAAGGAAGGACTCCCAACAAATCTTAAGAATTGGGCAGACCTGTATGGGAAATGGATCTACTTCAGGCCCAAGTACCTCCAGATGAAGTGTAAAACTTTGGATTATCTTGGGGCTATGTTCAGATCACCACACGTGTCCATGGCAATCCCAACACAGCCCTGGGATATTGGGGTGATATCCCGCAGGACTATTATTGTAGAATGATCAACTTCCAACCTGTTTTTTTAAAAAACAAAACAAAAGAAAAGGCTTGATTGCCTGGGAGACAGCTTCCATTATCCGCCATTTTGGAAATGGCAGTGCTTCACATGTGTGGGACCAAACCAGAACCAAAATGGCAGCCATGTACACACTCTGGCAGTAATTGTGCCAGTGACATTGCAGGAGCAAGCATCCAGGTAAGTCTTTTCACTTGCCCTGTGCAGTAGTCCAGCCATCTGAGCAAATAGCAACTTTCCTGAAATGCTCTCTTCCAGAATATTATTGCATAATATTTAGCTGCCATCTGGAGGATTCCTGTCGCTATTTGAACTGCACTGGGCTGAACTGTGAAAAGGCAGCCAATATAGATCTTTCAAAATCAGTGTGATGTATCTTCAGCCAGAAATTCTGCACTTCTTCCAACTTCTAGACCACCTTGGAGAGTTGTCCTACATAGTTACTTTTATAACAGATTAATCTGGAGGTTACTTGAACATGCACAAATGTTTCATAACAACATAGATTATTGTTTACTCAGTTTGAAATTCTTATCTGCAAAAATAAAAACAAATCTTACTGTAAATATCCTATGGAGCCACATCAACTTACTCCAACTCGCACAATATCCATAATTTACTACCAGAAAAAAAATACAAAAAAAGTCATACAAACATTAACAGACATTAACTTTCTTCTCATAGTGCTAAATAGTTGTCTTTCAAATTCCCAGTTTTTAAACAAGTGTTTAGTGAAGATGCAGTAAGAAAAAAATCACAGTGTAAGCAAAAAGCATGTCTTTGTATTAGAATTCACAACTGTGCTGAGGGTGACTGGTTGAGTCAGATCTTCTTACTTGATCCTCCTGCAGCACTACAGTATTATTCAAACTGCGTAGTACTAGAAGGGAATGTTTAGGGCTGCACACCAAACATAAGCTTAAGCATTAAAACAGCCTCTGATACACATTAGCTGGATAGTATAATTTATCCAAGATCTAATACCAATGCATCTTTCCACCACCTGTTATATCATCTCTTTAATTGCCAGTCACTGCAGAGATGCAAAATGTTTCTCAGAGAAAAGAGAGAAACAGCTTCACAAAGAAAATTTTTCCTTTGCAGCTCTCCAAAGCTACATCTCTGTCTGCAGGCGCAAGTGCTTCATGAGTTCAACATTTCCAATACAGGATTTAGCTAAACAGAAAGATGCGAAACCTACCAAACTGCTACTCTCATTAAAACACACCGAGTAAAACCCAGAATATTTAAACCAAAGACTTTTTCTCTCTCTCATTCTCTCTCTCTGTATAAATATGCACCTTACACATTTATATGAACAATGCTGTATTAAAGATTCCTACAAATTACTTGCATCACTAATACGTGGACAGGAAAAACCAATCACACCTCATAAAAAGTGAGAAAATATTCTAATACTATATCATAAACACACTTTCTGGAAAATAACCTAATTACTCATTGCTTCCATCACAAAATGAAAATGAATGTTTGGGTTTTAGCAGCAGTTCTTTTTGGCAATCTAAACATTTACTTGCAGTTTTTCGTGCCAAAGCATAAAAGAATCACCATCTGTTCCTATATCTGAAAAATACGTGGTTTAGGGTAAATAAAAGTTAGGCTGCTTTAAGTAGGCACAATATTTGATACCGTCACTTTTGCAGGCTGATCTAAATGGATTACATGAATCATTTCAAACTTAAAACTTAGCCAGCATTGTTGTTGTTTTAAGTGCCAGAATTCATCTAAGCAAAATTCTTTCCTGTATGCAAATAACTCTGGAAGAAAAAAAGAGAAAGAGAGAGAGAGAAAAAACTCATTTACTTCTTCCTTCTCCCTCATTATTACAATGCTGAAATGAACAGCTACTGATAACATATGTAGATTCTCCAGTACATACCTGGGAAACCCCCTTGTACCATTGCTGTATCAGTATGCACTTCAGGGTATCTGCATTCCTGACAAACATTCAGCGGCTGGAAGCTGCTCAAATCCTCATCACACACATGCACAGAGAAAGAAATCTTCTCTTTCTTCTGAACGACCTTGGGCCTGACGGAGAAATTCCCCTCGCCTTAAGGGCAAGTCGTCAATTCCCCTTCTGCTACAAGATGTGATCAATTACGCCTAATTTCAAGCGTACCCAGTAGCCAACAGTTACATCTGTCAGCAAAACTGCTAGCACAACTATGCAGGGAAAAGCAAATCTCTGGCTTCCCACATCTGACCCACACTGACGCTCTTCTGCAGCTGCTGCCGGTGTGCTTATGCTGCTAGTGCTGTTGTGCTGATGCACTGATGGAGGTGGTCACTAATATTCAAGTGACATTCCTGTCCCAGAGCACCCAAGTCAGTTTAACGCAACGACGTCTATTTCCATCCCAGCTAATATGCTTCTTCATGGCCCCTCTCTTAATTTCTGAGAAACGTTTCCTAGTATGCGGCCCTTTTTATTATGACAGATTTGTGTTTCTTGTTCCAATCCACACAGCCTAGCACAGTTGTTTAAATATTACCTTTCAGCGTTCATATTAATTAGGCATGCAGGGAATCACATTCAGAAACAAGAACTGTCTCCCCCTCTTAATACTCAATCTAAATCCTTATCATTGTCATGCAGATTGTGAGGCTTTACAATTTCCATGCCTCTTCAGTAAAATGCAAGCAAGCTGAAATGCTGAAACACCAAGCACGTGAAATTCTTTTTAAAATATTAGTTAAACAACCGTGCAAGCTTGCGTATTAGAATCTATCACAGAGATGGTTCTATATATTATTTACTCAAAATGCTCGGTGGCTTTTCTATTTAAAGAGCACTCTCTCCTTAGCCTTTGTGATAGACATGGACATGCATGCACCCACAGACATGCCATCTGCTCAGCGTATTAACAGCAAAATAGCAGAAATGTTATTATCAGCAGCAGCCCCCTAAACAAGTTTTGAACCAACAGCTCTAAAAATCTGTGCCACTAATGCTTCTCATATGCAAAACGCAGAAAGTGAGAACCAACACATTATGCAGAATGAGTATGGGAGTGTGGTAGGAATATAAAAGATATTTATTGTCCTTTATGAAATGTGTGCATCCTAATTTGGAGAAATAATAGAAGGATCAACACATTAAAGGTAAGAGTATTTTCCATAAAAATTAAATCCCTAAATCTGTGTCTATATATCTCTATCTGGATATTTGTTTGCTTTTTAAAATAACCCAATGTACAATGGAAAATATTAAAAATACCATAGTTTTTCAAGCTTTTAAAAGTTTCCCATCTCCATTAAAAAGCAAGTAAAATTTTTATAACAGTAAAAAAAAAAGGACTTTACAGTTAAACAGAAAAATAGTGCCTTGAGATATATAAAAAAGCTGACACACGTTTGTTTTAAGGATAAAACCATATCAGAACCTGTCTACATTAGGATCAGCATTCATTTGCTGATGAATACAGTGACTACAGGTTTCTTCAGTTTAGAGCAGGGGTCCTCAAACTACGGCCCGCGGGCCACATGCGGCCCACCGAGGACATTTATCCGGCCCGCCAGGTGTTTTTGCCGCTGCTGCTTGTCCTGCATAGGAATTTGTTCATAGGTTTTTTAAAACTATATTCTGACCCTCCAATGGTCTGAAGGACAGTGAACTGGCCCCCTGTTTAAAAAGTTTGAGGCCCCCTGGTTTAGAGTGACAGTCCATATTCCAACCACAATACCAGTGCTACCAGGAGCGATAACTTTATTTTTCTTAAGTAAAAACTCTTCTAGATCCCCTTTTTCATAACTTTACACAACAACTTACTTAAGGCAACTTAGATGTCTATTAACACATGTGACCCTTTGTTCAAGGCCTACAAATAGCAGGAAATTATACAATCATACAGAACATGAATTTTCTCTGAAATGCAAAAACATGCCTCTGTCTGGCCTTACAGTCTGGCAAACCCAAAAAGTTTTGAACTTTCAGTAGCTTCAGAACTAAGAAGTTCCAGGAGTTCACTAGGTAGTCTTAGACAAAGCCCTGCCTCTCAGCTTAATTGTAGTAACCACAAAAGCTGCTTAGCCTTTTCCCCCCTGGCCTCATTTTCAGCCCATCTCAGTACAAACCTCAAGAGTAAAAGGGAGCCAGAGATTTTACTTTCACCACCAGGGAGCTGAATTCTTTCCACTGTGCAGCTGCCTTAGGCGATAATGGACAACTTCCCTTCTCTTCCTGTTTGAGGATTTTCCCTGCCTCTGACCCGAGGATGTGACATCAGAAGGACCTCTGACCCAGAAGACAACAGCTTTCCTCCAATCGCCTCCCCTGATGTTGCTTTGATGTCACTTCCTCCATGCCCCCTTCCTGTGCTGTATAAAAACCCCTTCACCATTAAATTGGTCTCTTTTTCCAGCTGACTCCTGCTTCAAGATTCTTTATTCCCTTCCCCCATATTCTAGCCTTATTTGGGTCAGCCCTTGCACTCTGGTTGGTCCCCAGGACCAGGCCGGTCAGAGCCTGGAAATAATCTATCGTAACACCCAGCAATCAAGAGCAGCAACTCTTTCCGCTGCACCTCTTTGTCCCTGGTCGATTTGGTCATGTAAGCCAGATACGTGACAATTAAGAGAGATGCTGCGCAGATAAAATGGAAGAGGAGAGAATCATATACAATCCCCTCAAGCTTTCTGGAAGGGAGAGGGGGCCTATAGGTTAGGGATGTGCATTAATGAATTCACATTCTAAATTTTAATTGAATTTGCACATTTGAATTTTTTTGCACTGAACTGAACGTACAGATGTTTGAATGTCTGGCCTCCTGAATGAAATGAACAATGCTCCTGGCTCACAAATATGAAAATTTGATCAAATCTTTGCACTTTTACAGTATTCGACTCATGCAAATATAGAAAAAAGCTGAAAAAAATGTTCAACTACAAATGCGAAAGTTTGAACAAATGGTTCAACAAAGAAACATATTTTTGGAGCTTCATTTTAATTACAAAACAAATATGATTTTTTTGTTCATGCACATCTGTACTATAAATGCCATAAATAAATAGATAACCTGTTCTGTACACTATTTACAGAAGGAAAATAAGATAGGGCAGCTTAATAAGCTGAAGTCCCATTGTATTAGGAGATCCTCTAGAAGAAAAACAGGAAACCTGTACTTGTAGCATTCATCAGTTCCAGAAAATATCGACAATAATAAAGGATGGAGAGATTCAAAGTCTAAGAGCAATAGTACTGTTATTTCTCCCCCTAAATCAATGCTCACACTTAGCTTTGCTTCCAAAATTTTCATCACAAACTGACTTGGACTTCAACTAATGCATTACTATACTGAATATAGCAGGTTAAAGGGTAAGATGGCAGGTACGACCCTAAACGCAGCCAAAGAGAAGAGAGAAACGCAAAGCTATGTACAAAATTCAACACTGTTGTGAGTTTTTCCCAAGTTCCTATTTTTTGCTTTCCTCCTATGTTCCTGAGCCTGTATCAGAAAACTTTAGCATCAGCAAAATGAAATTCAGTTTTAATTTGTTTTGTTTTCTCTCAATTTTTTTTAAAAATATAACTAGTCCCTTATAAGTTAACAGAACACAAGAACTGCCTACAACTGCATGCTTTTCCTTGAACTTATTTTTTCCTTTTCTGTAATCTCTTATTTTTTGGTATCCATGTTTTCATTTACTTTCAATAAAGTGCACTGCATTTGTTTATATTAAAAATATTATTTGTTAGCTGACATAACTATGTTTTGTTTACACACAAATCCCTGCACCTTCCAAACTTTCCTAAATGTTTATAACATTTCACATGAACCAGACTACGGCTGAATCCACATGACATTGTTATGGGGCACTGAAGGCACAATGTGCTTGATACTGCATATTCGTTGCATTCTCAACGAATGCAATGAATATGTGTTTACTCAGACATCACAGTCTTCCTCCCTTATGCCACTACAACCACAGTTGAGGCGCTAAAGCAGCAAAGCAGTCTGAATCTCATCCGGATTCAGCCTTTATCTTACTTCACACTCAATGAGGAGCTGACCCCTTTCCCATATCAAAGACTACTTGTTCTTAATTTTTAAAACTGTATTAGTTGCACTCATTATTTCCAACTATTACAATTAAAATACATAGAAATGAAATTAAAAACTGAAAAAAACAGTAGGGAGGAGAAGGGCCTCTTTAGCCAAAGGGGTAGGTGAAGAAGTGCATCCAAATATACAGAGATGCACCAGAAAAACAAGGTCATTCCTTTGCCTGAGGCGTTATCACAGAGAAAGCCCTCTTAGAGGTACTAGCTTCTCTGGCTTCTGATGGTAGTGGCACTTCTCTGGCAGATTTTAATTCAAAAACAGATCTACACACATCTGATAAATCACATTTATATTAAGTTTCCATTTCTAGATGTCTGGATATGGAATCATCACCATGGTGCAATAGGAAGAGTTTATGTCTTGAGGTTAGACAGATTAAAGTTCTCAGTCTATTACTTCTGTACAACATACTGAGCCAGTTTGGTCTAGTGGTTAAGGTGCCAGATTCTTATCTGGGAATACCGGGTTTGATTCTGCCTTCCCCCATGAAGCCAGCTGAGTGACCTTGGGCTAGTCACAGCTCTCTTCTGAGCTCTCACAGCCCCACCCACCCACCTGTTGTGGGGAGAAGAATAGAAAACTTTGTCAGCCGCTTTGAGTCCCCTTAAATAGTGAGAAAAGTGGAGTAGAAAAGCTGCTGCTGCTGCTGCTGCTGCTGCTGCTGCTGCTGCTGCTGCTGCTGCAGCTGCTGCTGCTGCTGCAGCTGCTGCTGCAGCTGCAGCTGCTGCTGCTGCAGCTGCTGCTGCAGCTGCTTCTTCTTCTTCTTCTTCTTCTTCTTCTTCTTCTTCTTCTTCTTCTTCTTCTTCTTCTTCTTCTTCTTCTTCTTCTTCTTCTTCTTCTTCTTCTTCTTCTTCTTCTTCTTCTTCTTCTTCTTCTTCTTCTTCTTCTTCTTCTTCTTCTTCTTCTTCTTCTTCTTCTTCTTCTTCTTCCATGTACATTACTTCTGACATGATAGGTACCACCCGCAGAACGCCTATGCTTCTGGGAACAATTTCACATCCCAATCAGAATCACTCAAATGCCCACACTTACTGAACAGATTTTAACCCTTACTCTTTTTCTTCCTTCATACAGATCTACACACTGCATGCATGAGAATTTCACTTTATGATATGAAAAGATCAGCTCTCTTATAATTAATTATTCCTTCCCATTAACTACTTCTTGCTTGTCAAATATATGTCTGAGCATGAGGCTGTTTTTTCCTAAACATATGTAACTTGTACAAATGAAGTTACTGCTGCCTTATACCACCACAGAAATGGCATCTTGCTGACAGCCATATATTTCTGATCCACATTATCAATGGTGTTATAAATTACGAGGTTTTTTCCATCTGCAGGTGAGAGTTTAAGACTCTTCCTTAATGTATATAAGACAAAAATGACAGACTCAAATATTTATGAGCCTGGGCCCAGAAAAAAAGCCACTTTCTAAAGGTCCCTCCCTGACACGAAAAGAGTCTGAAAACATTTTCAGTTTCCTCAGCATTTTCAGCAACTGGCAGAACCCGACAGTTTCAAGTCAAATACATTTCTGTGAATTATAGATTAGTTTTGCTTTCTCCTTCCTACATTATTTCTTCCCCAGGAAGCCAGGAAGCTTGGTTTCAAAAATATTAACACCATCCAAGATTTTCTAAAACTTTACTTGTCTGCCTGTCTTCCTTCCCTCCACCCACCACAGTATATTCACTGAAGGAAAAGGATGTTTTGCTCCCCTTCATTCTACCCCTGAGTGCAAAGATTCAAAAACAGCTTTAGAAAATGTCTATGTGCTGCTCTGCTAAGGCTATGAAACATTCCAGGAGCACAAACACAAAGTAGTCTCATATGCACAAATATCACAAAGCATCAAACATGTCTAAAATAATAGGAAAACTAACTATTTTAATTAGATAATGGCCTGTTGCCACAATAATGTCAACAGTTCTAACTGGGAAACTGGCATAGCTTTTTCTTGAATTGATGAATTCATCCACAGTGGCTCCTTTTGCCTCTTCCATCCCAGAGGACTCAAAAGTAGATTTAAAAAGAAATCGATTAGTAAATATGAAACCATTTCATAACATTTTATGGAAAATTCTTTTTAAAAAAATGCTACAACACACCCTTTTCATTTTTCCCTCTTTGATACTTGTATTAGAACTTGATTCTATGCTGGATCAGGACACAGCCCATCTAGTCCAGCATCCCGTCGCACAGAGGGGCCCGCCAAATGCTCATGGGCATCTCAAGCAGAGACAAGGACAAACCTTTTCCTGTTCTTGAATCTGAGCAAATGGCCTTAGAAACACCCTGCTTCCCCCCTTCCCAGAAGTAGGTTTCATGTACAAGTACAGAATAAAACCCAGTATTCCCAGATAAGAGTCCAGCTCCTTAACTTCTAGACCAAATTGGCTCACCGTACATACAGTAGGTAAATAGCAGTTTAACAAAAACAGTTTAAGCCACAAATATAATTAAAATACTATTATTTTGTTTAAGTATTAAAGTGGGAAAGGAAAGGCATATTATAAGGACAATACTTCTGTCACACTTCTATACCTTTTGTTTGCTATTATATATTAAAAATGGCATCCCTAGCAAAAACAACTACAAGTGAAACCAGTGACGTTGCAGTTTCCAATCTAGCTTTCAATTTATTCTTAGGAGTTAGGGTGGTGTTTTGTTTTCATTCCTTTGCCATTTTATATCCTTTTTTGCTTGAACTTTTGATGGAGAAGGAAACACATGTAACTTCAGAAACCCCTGAAGGGTTTGGTTATGTATATTAATCATATCTATGCTTTGCAAACATGTCCTTGAAATGATGAAGCACCTGTACTGTTTTCTCCCTGTGTACTATAGAAAATGAAATGTACTGTATACAATTTTATACTTGCGGGAAGAAATACCATGGCAAAATCCCAAACCTCACAGTTTTGTCAAAACAGTGCTAGTACTAAAAAAAGACTCCAAAATGGCATGGGTAGCCAATGTATGGCTAAAACATAACAAAGAAAAATTAGCAATAGTGGATATGGAAAAAAGGATAGCTGTAATGAACACTGCTGTTATATTTTTTTATGTCAGATTACCAGCTGAAAATCTTTGGCTGAAACAGATATATAATAGAGATAATGAATGAATAAAACTTTATGGATTAGTCACTTGACCATATCAAATTTCAAGCATACAAAAATAAAACCATACAAGAATAAAATCAAGTCTGTGTATATATTGTCATTACTTATCCTCATCACCCTTACAAGGCACTCCATTAAGCTCAATGAATGATTTCCTAAGATGGGCTGCGTTAACCAAAGTTCTCTCCCCCATAGCAGTCAGTTATCATTTCATGGCTACCAACCATTTTCAGTTCTCATTGAGTTGTTTGCAGTAACTCAATCATGGGCCAGTTAATATATACAAAAGACCAACCTATCCTGCCCTTTCCATTAAAATTCAAACTGTGAATGCTTTGGTAAACATTGACGCATAAACAGTATTTCAGAAGTGCACCAATACTGAATACAAGATATGTAGTAGATTTAGAAAAACATAATGTACCTTCTGTGTAAGCGTCATCTTCTTCCTCTTCTGGTTCTTCAGAGCTAGACTTTCTGGGTTCTTTATAAGGAGGTGGCAATTTCATGGGTGGTGGAGCTCCGCTTTTCTTCTTTTAAAAAAATTGAAAATTACTGGCACATTACACACAATATCTTTAGGGTTATTTCTATATTCTAGTCAAGGACTCAGTAATCTATACATATTGCTGAGCATTATATCCAAAGGAAGTTTGAAGCTCTGAATAACTTTCAGCTTAAAAATAAACTAATCTAAATACTATATTTTTAACCATCACTGATTCACTGAAAATTTAAAACAGAGATTTCATACAGGACTACTAAAGAAAAAAACCCTTCAAGCATGGATCTTCACCGTAAATATTTGAAACAAAACAATGTTAAAAGAAAAACAATTAACCAACAGCCAGCTGAAAACATCCTTTGTTGTTGTTGTTTTTTAAAAGATTAAAATCCTTTAAAAATAAAAAAGAGTGTTTTTGAGGCAACCTCCAGCCCAAAAAGTAGATAGGCATTATACCCAATAAGAATTTAGGACTGATTATCATATATGGGTACAAGGGTATGAATAAAAACACATTACCTCACATAAATAGAGACACTTTTGATAATGATGCATATAGTGATGCATATCAGACCTTAAGAAAATAGCTCCAGAACACTGCAGCAAACACATCCAAGTATACACATTGCTGGCTCAAAGTAACTGAATCATTCTTCAGCTGCACATTTTTACTGAATTATGCTTAACTGCATTTCATGCAATTATAAGCCTAATGGCAAAATGCACTTTAGAGCTAAATGGTGAGCACCAGATGTCATGGGATCAACACAAATGACTAGAAATGCCTTATTATATGAGAGGGAGTACTATTATCCAAGGTCTGAGTGTCATATTTAGAAAGATGCTTTTCCAATGCTTGTAATCAAAACAACAGTTGAAGAATGCCACAGTCCTGTTTAAGCAAAGCCACATTTACATTAATTTAGAGTGCCTCAGTAAAGAAGTGGAAGCTAAATCAAAAGAGCAACAGAGGGAAACCGGTTATTTGAAACAAATTCCTGTTTCTGTATACAATAGAAGTTTTATTCGACACCATATAAAAGTCAAAGACATTTATTTCATAGAACAGTTTTGTAACAACAAAGGTGAAGTAATGGCCAAAGATGTTCAGGGGGAGGGCCTTCTTCATAGTGGCCCCTTGGCTTTGGAACAATATTCCAGCAGAAATGCTCCAGGCACTAACACAGTCTATTTTCTGGTGGCTGGCCAAAAAAAAAAAAAAAATCTCTCTTAGCTTTTGGGGAGGGATGGTGCTTTTATATGATATAATATTGATTTTTTTTCCTTTAAAAAAATGTTTAGGTATGTTAACTGCTCTAGCATTACTATGTAAAGCAAGAAGAGGGTTATATTTTAAATATGTTGTAGATAATTTATCGTTGTGACCTACCCTGATACCTTCAGGTAAAGGACAGGGTATAAATCTTCAAATAAATAAATAATAAAGTTGAATAAAATAAAATAAAATATGAAAAAAATCTTAAGTCATAGAATTGCATTTAGTGTACAATACTGCAGGTTCATGGTTTAAGGGAAACAGATGGAGAAATTGCAGATACCAAATGCTATTGGAATGTTCAGGAAAACTGAGGATTTCACATTTTTTTTAAAAAAAATCTAGGCAGTGTTCCATTTTTACTATTTACTTGTTCAAGCACAATAGTTCTTAAGATCATCATTCTGTCCAAGGATTCAAAGCAGTTCATGTGCTTATAATGTGATTGTACAATGTCATGCCAGTGCAAAGTCATCCAGAGTTGGTGTACATTGGAGCAGAGACTTCAGATATTGCTGATGGGTCTGATGTTATTTAGGTAGCTGCCTGAATGACCCCCACAATCCAGCTGAAGCTGTTTGGGCAATTCTCACAGGCTGTGTTCAGCCATAACATAAGAGGTGCCTCAAAGACCATAGGGCATATAGCCCCAATGTTTCCAAGCCTTCTCTAATCCACCTTTTCTAGCACAGAATAGCAGACTGGTCAGCATGAACAATCCTGCCTCTAAACCTCCTCTATGGCACTTCGGAAGTGCTTTTTTTTTCTGTGTCTCATCACATCCTCAGTCTTCTCAGCTCCAACTTTTCTCGATGTTCTTCAAGTGAAGTAGAGAAACACACAGAGAGACATACAGCAGGTGCTTCTGACAGCAGAAGATTCAAGTTGGCACAGAAGATACAGGCAGCTCTGCCTTGGGCCGTCTGCTGTTCAAGCAGCTGCCTGGCTGACCTGACTTGTTTACTGCCCTAACAAAATACTCAAGCACTGGCATTTGCATAAAAAGTTGGAATCTGATCAATTCCTTCTCTATCCCCCTGAGAAATAAGTTCAAACATCCAATTCCAAGAGAATCAAATCCACGTGCTTGTTTACATTTATGAAAAAAGTCCAGTACCTTCACAATGGAAAATGAAGCTAAACTAGATTTTGATTTCAAGAAATTCTGCTAAAATGTTATTTCTTTCTTTAATGCTGGTGTCCTGCTTCTGCTCATGGTGAAACAAGTACTACTGAAATCAACAGCATAGGACCATCTTCAGACAGTGACCATATATCCTGCTAGCCAGCAATAATTGCCCTCCAGCATTATCACTTGCTAGCTACAAGCTCTGTGCCTGGTGTTGTCTTTGTGAATTTACAGATGTGCACATCAGGGCATTTGGCCAGCACGGAATACCTGGAAGTGCACATCACCACAACCACATGTGTCTGACTTCCATTTTGGACCCTGTACATGTGCAATGGCCAGAGTGATGGTGATGGCTCCTCCTAAAAGGTAAGCAAATTGAGCTATTCCTGGAAAACCTGGCACCTATTTTTCAGCAATAGGTTTTTGAACTCGTTAGCAAGGATCTAGTGGAGCTGCGGTACGGTGTTTTTCTACTTAGCACTAGAGTACCCATTAAGGATCCATTAAGGGTCCTTGAGGGGTCCTTAATGGGTACTCTAGTGTTAGTGTAAAAACCCCTGTAGAGTTACCACAGATACACGTGGCGGCCCCATCATAGTGCAGACATAACGGCACTATGTTCCCCCTTGCGTGGATGGACCCATACATAGAACTGAGCTACTACATATTATTTAAAAAAGATAATCCCCTTCCCAATAGAACATATTGTTCATGATACATAGGCACATAATAAACATTTCTGTCCTTGAAGTAAGCTCCTCCTGAGTTACTGTCATTCTGTTTTTATTCATTAGCAGTAAAGATAACAGTATAACTGAAAAATATTTTTTTCTTTGCCCTTTCAAGTATCATATCCTGGCAAACAAGAGACAGAACTGCAAGATATTGCCATCTCTTACTATAATGTTGCAGAGCATGTGCTACAAAGTGTTCAAGGGTCTTTCTATACTATACAGTACTGTATAAACCTGAATTTGGAAAGAAAAAGCAACATTTGCAATACCTGTTTAGCTTCTCCTGCGGCATCCTGATCCTTGCCATCTTTGGTTTTTTTAGAGTTTACCACAGAAACTATCTGTAGAAAGCAACAATATTTTAGAAGAGGAAACAAATGAGATCTGCAATCATGCAATGACAGTCCCCATGGGGGTCTCCAGATGATGCTGGACCACAGCTCTTGCCCCCCCCCCCGCAATGGCCCAATGACCAAAACTGATAGGAGCTGCAACCCCATTAACTCATACAGTTAGCCACTAAAAGGTATGCTCTTTTCCCAACCTAACAAGATAAAGCTGTACACTTTTTCTTCACCAAAAGGCATTAAATAAATAAAATAATGTGATTGTTTTCACAAAGTTATCCTCTTTCTTGATTCCTCAATACAGTATTTGCTTCAGAAAGCTGAAACACTCTGTCCCTTTGGCTGAAGGGGGCACAGAAGAGGCATAATAAAGGGAAATCTGAAAAAGTCACTTCTCTACCTCCTTCCTTGTGGTGGAAAGGCATCTTTGAAACATTATGGCTGAATACCTAGAATTGTGATGACATCAATGGTATCTTATATTATCTGGCAGCTTGATTTTATTAAGAGCAAATGGGTGTATGTTTAATGGGTTGCTAAATGGTGGGTCAGGGAAGCTGAGGCATTAGTGGAAATTGCCCAGACATAGGGGGGAGGGGTTCTACTAGCACTAAGGACCCATTAAGGACCCATTAAGGACCCATCTGGATTATATGGAGCGCGTTTCCACCATGATTGGGCAATGGGGTCTGGGGGGGGGGCACACCAATGAGGGGTGCCCGGAAACCCAAAGCTTTGAAGCCTGTGCACAATCTATGAAGCGGGTTCTGAAGCTGGCTCTGAAGTCAGCTCCAAAGAATAGCACAGGCTTTGAAGAGGACCCCATGCAATGCCATTCCTATGGACCTTTATCAAAGGTTCCGGAGGATCTCTGGAGCTTGTGGCAAATTTTTGGAGTTTATGGCAAAGCTCCGGAGATTCTTTGAAGAATCTTCAGAGAGACTTAGATTGTACCCTCTGTGCCCCCAAAAATCTAGGGTGACAGGCTGGCCCCACGTGGGTAGATCTGGATTCGCCACATGGGTGCTCCGGCGTTTCCACTGCGGACAAGCTAGCACCCAATGCTATTAGGTGGTGCACCACCTGTGGGGATGCATCGGGTACCTCCCTTAATCCGGATCTACTAGATCCAGATTAGTTGAAGGACCCATTCCTTAAATCTGGATCATCTTAGATCCGGATTAAGGGAGGTAAGTGGAAAACCTCCGTATTCAGTTCCTTTATACTAGAGACTCGAGCTCTTTCTACACTTATCGTATGATCTGGATCTAGGAGCCTTCTCATTTGCACATTGATATGGATCAAGAAGGTCCCACCCCCTGTTAGTCTGTCTCTATTTGCGCAAGATAGATCAAGATCTGGATTAAGAGGTCCTTAATCCTGTTCTCTTGTAGACCCATTTAATCAGGTCTACAACAGGATCAAGGGCCCTCTTCCAGATCACTGGAGAAGTAGAGATGGCGCATCTCTGTGATCCACAAGTACTGGGGGTGATTTTCAGTGGCACTTCATAGCGCATCACCAAAAAGCACCCATCCAGGTTTCAAGGCTAGGGCTGTCACTCCTAACCTTCAGAAGTGTGGGGAGGGGTGGCTGCAAAGTTTGCATGAACTTCCCAGCCACAGGGAGACACAGGCCAAATAGTCCCATCACCCTAACCCCCCAAATAATCCAAATCAGTGGGTCCAGTGGTTAAGTGCGGAAAAGGCTTCAGCTAGATCTTGATACAGTTGTCTGCACTGCTTTCTAATCATTAGATGCCAGTAACCGTAGTTCTAATGGCCTATTTTGGGTACAGTGATTTTTCTGCAGTCACAGTTGGTTAATAATGAGACTTACAAATGGCAAGGGAGTAGTGTAACCTCTACGTTCATGCAATAAGCATATCTGTAACATGATATTTGCACAATCCAGGTGTTCACAAGAACCAAACAGAGTTTTTGCTGTATGAGTACTACCATTTTCTGTGAACTTTTTGATGCAAGGACAAATGAGGCAGAAATGGATTAACAAAAATGGTGCATACAGCGCTTTAGATAAAAGCCAACCACATCAAGGAGTTAACGCCTCTAAAGGAAATTTACCATCAGTTAATCAAAACATTGAAAAACTCACCCTTGGGAAAGCAGACAAACTCTGGATAACAAAAACAATGGGATTCCCGGCATTTTTAATAGCTTCCACAGCTTCTTCATGGGTGGCACTTTGTAGGTCTATTCCAGATACCTGCAGACCAAGTCAAAATGTTAATGCTCAGCCTGTGAAATTTTGCTTCTTTGAAGAAGTCACCAAAAGGTTTCCTAGAAGATATACAGTACAATTTTGGTCTTAATATAAGCTGCATCTGGAATAGGACACAGTCCTGAATTACAGCACCATTAAACAAAGAAAAAGTGGGGGGAGAACCCTGCTCGTGGAATTGCAAAGAGGGCAAAGCAGCAAATGGCCTGACATTTAGCTGTAAGGAGAAGCGACTTCCGTTTATTCTCATGAAACACTTCAGGCAATGAAAGTACAGCTTTGAATGGAGTGTTTCATTTAACAGGTTTCAAATTGTGGACTGTTGTTCAGCAATGCTTCCAGATGGGGGGAGGAACAGACCAAGTATACCAGGCCCATTCTGCACTGGGTCTTATTCTGGATTAGATCCAAGAATAGGGACCTATCACCTACATGCTACTGCAGGCCCCAAAGTGCCTTCAATAGTCTACACTAGCATACATATGGCAGGTTCCTATGAAATAATATAATCTGGAATAAGGTCCAGTGCAGAAAGGGCCTTACTTTGTGCCAACACTGTGGCCTTCTGTCTGTCACCACTATCACCTCATCCCTCGTTTCACCTTTTTAAAAAGCGCAAGAGATATAGATTAGCTATAGAGTACCTGACACATTGGGATCAGTTGGAGTTCCCTTAGGCTCTGGTCACACAAGTCTAAGACAGGATGGCCTATGTGATGGTTTCAGGGGTCAGGCTGCAATGGGCAGTAAGGTTCCCATGTCCCTTGCAAGCCTGTTTGCTGAAAGCATGGCTTTCTGCCTAGGCAAAGCCCTAGCAAGCTGTGTTTGCAAGCCTTTTTTGCAAGCCCTGGCCAGAGGCTGCAAAAAGAGCGGGAAATCCTGTGCGGGTCCAAGTGCATAGATTGGCTACAGCTGTTATTTGGAGGGAAAAGTTGTCCAGGGATCTTAAAGCTGGAGGGGCTAGAGGAGGAGTTTCCACCAATCAGGTGTGCGGGACAG
>MTQE01001134.1:35377571-35400005 GCA_014337955.1 Aspidoscelis marmoratus | reverse complement strand
AACCTCTAGCAGGAGTCTCCAGCAGCATTTTATTTCAGCAGCTTTCCCCCGGAGGTGACAGCCAATCAAGGCCAGAGGGAAAAAGGTATAAATGGACACAGAGTACAGCAGAGGGTGTCTTCGTGCTGGGACTGAAGCTGAAAGGAACAGAAGAGAGCTGAACCTGAGGGAGCCGGACCAGTAGCTGACCATTGGTCTTGTGGCCGAGTGATTTCTGAAGGAGACAATCGTGGAGGATTGTGGCTCTGAGGGAGACTTCGCTGGCTGGATGATCGGTCAAGCAAGGATGGACTGGGCCTTGTGATCATCAAGAACCACATTCTGGTACACTGGCTAGGCTGAGGCAGAGCTAGCCAGGAGGGTGGAACGTAGGGAGGTTTGTCTTTAAAAGGAGAACTATTTTCCTTTAGAGATGGGGTAGCTCCTAACCTTAAGAGACTTATAGATTTAAACCAGCAACTACCTGAACCCTATTTTCCTTTCTAGTATTCCTTGTGTATTAGAATAAACCTGTTTTAGTTTACTGTTGAAACGCTTGCTACCAGTGTTTTGTGTTTAAACTGTAGTATTCACTCGGCCGTTGCACGTAACCAGCATCCAACTGGTACCTAGCTACTCCTCGGAGAGCAGACACTGGACTGGACTGCTGGGGATTGTGGCAGCCTATTCATTAATTCAAATTGGGGTCGTACCAGTGCTGATCACACATAGGTCATCCTCAGACCGTGCCCACCTTGGGCTGCACTGCTCATATCTTTCTGCATGATCAACGTGAGATTCATACTGTGAAGACACACCTGACTAAAGGTGGTGGCAGGTTTGGGTGTGCAACACTGGTACCCTGGTGAGATCAAACACTTTCACCCAAAACAGCTCTGATGCTGAATATAAAGTTCAAAAAGGGGGAAATTTATTTTAAAGAACAAAAGTAAAGGGTTTTCTCCTCCCCAGCTCTATCTAGCCTTGAAATAAAAAATACTTTACAGTTTGAGTTTCAGCAATCTTCAGGGTGTCATCTTTCTGGGTTTGATCTTGGTTTGATCTCCTCACTCAATGGAGCTGGTGCAGGGTCTTTCAGCTTCTGATTCCTTTGGCTTACTTGTTGGTAACTAAATTGGCTAACTGTTTCTGGTAACTAAATTGGCTAACGTGTAAGAAATGCCCTTCCCGGCTGTCTGGCCCTATTTGCCACCAAAAGGACAGCTCTCTGCAAGCTCACAGCAAAGACTGACTAAAAACTAGCAAGCTTCTATCTAAAACAGAGCTTGCTGGGAAGGGGCAGACCATACCAGGGGAAATGCAGGGGATTCCTTCAACTCCTCCCACAACTAATACAATGTAGTATTTCCTATACTAAACATACTAAGGCCTGAACTAATTACTAAGGAAAATGCAGGAAGAGATACAAACAGTCCTGGCTGGACATCACACATACACAGAACTCTTTGCTCCCCACTCCTTTTGCTGTGTCAAATCTACCTCCTTTCTTATTGGATGCTGTTCAGTCACTCAAGGGAGACAGGAGTGTGTGTTTGTGGTTCTTTTTTAAGCCTGCTCCTCCACCTCCACACACCCCTTCCTTTTTATGTGCTTTTCTTCAATGCAATTTTTTTATAAATAAATAAATAAATTTGCATAAAAGCAATAGACAGATGAATGATACAAATAAACTGAGAGAAGGGGAGGTGCCTCACAAACTCTGTGTGTTCCAATTGGCCAAAGGAAGGACTGGACCCCACCACCACAGCACAGTTCAGCCTCCTTTAGCCTGTCCTTCCGCTCACACTTTGAGGAAGCAAAGATGTCCTGGAATGCCAGGATGGGCTGAGCCCTTGTCAGTCCTCTAAAAACAGGACTCCAGGTTAAGGAGTTAAGAATAGGCTGGCTTGGAAAACGAGTTAAATAAAAATAATGCGAGTAACACAGCCCACAGTTGACCTAAATCACTTGTGTGACTGTGGACTTAGTGGAAAAAGGAGGACAGGGCTTCTTAATGCCCCATAGGCAGTGAGCAACAGCACTACTGCTATCCACTACAAGTGAGAGTGAGCAGTTCAAAATGCTTGGAAAAAAACTGATTTATTATAGACAAATATTGAAACCTGTATAGGCATGCCTCCATATCCACTGATTAAGAATCCACTGCCACTTTACCATGGTTGACCACAGGGGAAAATAAAAGGGGTGTGCCCCCATATTTGCTAATCCACTATTTACTGATCCACTCAACCACATTCAACCAAGAAGTTTATACAGTACAGTAAACATGTTCGTATTATCCACAGTTTTCATTATCCATGGTAGGAGGTGGAACATATCCCTGTGGATATAGGGGCATGCCTCTGCTTCTATTTATACAAGCACAGTCATTCCTCAAATTTTGTGAGGTTGGAATTCCTGAGGAAAACCATGGACACCAAAACTCATCAACAACAAATTTGTTGATTTTAAGCTCCATTAGTTCTTCTAATAGTAAAAATCTTCTGAATACCTCAACCTTCTGAATATCTCAATTTGCTGCCTTGTAAATAGCATCAGAGGTTCACAAATCCTTGTCCACAAATATGTTATGCAAAACTCATGTTTGTAAAGCTATGAAAAATAAGGGTCAACTGTATCCGGTAGCAAATATCTGGAAACACTGCACACAAATCTGTAAGGGTCTAAAGCCATGAATCTGTATGTAGCTGCCAGTTACCAGCAGGGACTCTAGCCACAAAACCACTTCCTGCTGGTTAACATTAGATGTATTTCTATAGGTTTTGGCTCAACTAAGGGAAAGTTTACCCACAGATTTTATGAGACTACATGGGTAGAAGACTCTCTCTTAAAAACATTATGCATCTGGAAACCATGTGATTACGCAAGTGGGAACAATTACACATTTGTAGGACACAAACCTGAGTCACAACTTACCTCAAGTATTTTATCTCCTGTTTTCAAAGCCTTTGTTCTTCCTGCTGGGCTGTCTTCCAACACTTGTTTGATAAATATACCTTTAAGCTCTTCTCCATTTTTTAAACGCTTTATAACTGTATGCCCACCAACAATGCTGATGCCAAGAGGCTCTTGGGGCTCATGAAAAATTTCGACACTGTGAATTGAAAGACAATACATTAAGTATGAGATGCTTCTATTATTCAATTTTGTTTAACACTATGAACCTTATATTAATGTAAACACAATGCTTTTTGCAGGATGTAACACAAGTCATTAACACAATATGTAATTTCAGCCAACAGAAACTGCTAAAAAGTAATTTTTTAAATTCTTTTTTTGCATTCAATTCGTATCTAACTGAATGTAAGAAAATTTGTATTTGTTAGAATAGATCCCCCTTGAATGTGGTAGGATTCTATTTGATACAAATGTATTTGTAAAAATTTGTATGAATATCCAATACAAACACATACGTATTCCATACATATCCGATACGTATCCCATAAGTACCGATACGTATCCTGTAATGTATCTGCTCTGAATGCATCAAATCCATCCTGAATCCACTTTGAATCTGCTCTCAATCCATGTTGAATGCACTCTGGATCCATTGCAGATGTGACTGGCGTGCATTGCCTGTGAAGACACCTCAGCCCTGCTATCTGGATGCAGCATTTGATTGACAAGGGTTTAGGCTGATTGCATTGGGATTTCAGAGGTGCCGTCACTAGTAGTGCTCATCTAATGGTACAGAAGAGGGCTGAGATGCACTTTCCTTAAAATGCACTTGCTATTGTCCAACCTACTTAATGTAGATACCTCCCCCTGCTGATAATCTGGATTAAACTAATCCAGATTCTTGAAACTGGATTAAGCACAGTAAGTATAAAAAGGCCTTAATGTTGTGTAACTCAGAAGGAATACTTACTATCTAATCATCATTGTACAATTCTTTTGCCACTTTCACTATGCTACTGTGTATTTTTCGATAAATTCCAATTAGTACAGTATGCAGGTAATTATTATTATTATTATTTTTGCAGAGCACTTGCAACTGGTATGGATTAAAAGATAAATAAGATAAGAAAGTAATAAAACCACTTTTTATGCATTTAAATTGAATGGGCCCAAGATAGAGTAGACATCATGTGCTTTACACTTTCATGCCCATTTTTCTTCATGACCTCGTCACATGAGGCCTTCAGGAACTTCAGGAGTTGGCTATCAGAACCAATTACCATTTCAGTAAGTAAATAATACTACTGTGTACAGTATGTTCTTCCTAGCTGTAATATGGAGAATAAGGCTACATGAAGTCTTTCAAGCACCCATATTTCAAAGAAATAGTGCTATATGTTCATTTAGGAGAGCATGCAAAGAGGATTGTTCATCGTACAAAATATGAATAAAAAGAACTTAAACCTAAGGCACAAAATGCTTTCAGTTTAAGTATTTTAGAAATCTATTTGAGATTATCAGCCTACCCTAACCGAGAGCAGTGCTAGTAAGTGGAAACTGCACATGGAGATAGCGAATCCTTTGCACAGAAACATATAAGTTGACCAACAGCATTACTGCATAATTCAGCTGCAATGGAAAAATGGCAAATTTCTCAACCCCACAGAGTGTATATAGTGAAGCTCTTTTTTTAGCAAGACATCTGCTACCCATTAGCTTTTTTGCAGAATTTAGCAAAGCAATAATCACGAAGACTATTCCAGAACGGTCTGAGATAAATGGCCAAACAAACAGACCCTGGCAGGAGTAAAAAGTTAAAGCAAATACATACATCATTGCTTACAGGCGAAGGAAAAATGTTTTCTAAGGCAGGAAGAATATTAAAACATTTAGCAACGTACATTTGGGGTGATCCCCAGTGACTGAAAACTGGAGTTTCTTCTCCTTCTCCTTCTTCTCTTTCAGGCAATTCACTAAATAAATATGAAAAGAAGTCAGCTGTCCACAGAAAATATTTAGCATTTATTCAAACAGCATAGATGTGTTGTGAGGATGAAATGGAAGGGTGAGGAATCATGTTTGCCTGTTTGAGTTATTTTGAAGAAATACAATACAGTACAATATTCAATATTCACTTTTGTTATATAAGAAGCAAAAATCATGCATTATCTCTGAGCAAAGAAATATTAGTGTTGTTGAAAGAAAGGGTATATGCAAGCGCACACACACACAAACGGCTTGTAACTTACTCAGGTATTCATTAATTAAGGAATTAAAGTTATGTTTCTACTAAGCTAATACATAAGCATACATATGCATTGTGGGAAATAAAAAGAAGGTATATTTCATGTTATCATGCTCATTTTGCTATAGATATGGACTTGATGCCCCAGCACTGTTTGAAAATGCACATATGATATTCATAAAGTCAAATTTGCAAAGCTTTTGCAACTGTAGACTCATAGTTTAAATCTGTGTTAATCCGTGTTGCGGGTTTCTAAACGTTGGAGGAAAGATGCCAAACTTTACACAGTCTAGGACAGTAAAAGAGACTTTGACTGCATTCACAGTTAATAAAATAAAAGTGTTATAATCTACAATCAGAAGGTCGTGTGAAAGTGACAAGCATGTGCCTTTGTGACTTGTGGGGTCACATGAGTGCATCTGCATCTCATTCACCCTCCACAGTGGAGATGAACGAAACCAGAGTTTAGGATTCCACATTCTCTAAATGCCTTGGAGCACTGCCTCCCTCTTCACCATATTAGTGGCCATAAAAAGATGTGCAGCATATTTCAGCAACACAGCCACACTGGGACAGTGTGACAGGCCTCAGGAGGGGCATGTTTTTTTTAACAGCAGTTACTGCTGCTTTCACCAGGCTGTCCTGCCAGGGCTCTAGGCATGGTAGCATGTGATGCATATCTCTAATTCACCTTTTCTGTCCTGGAATGTTTATGGAAGACAAGACATGGCTACTAGGGCCCTTTCTGCATTGGACCTTATAATTCTGGATTTTTTAAGAGAATAGGGACCAGCCATCTGCATGCTTGTTCAGACTATCATGAGCTTCTTCCAGGGCTTTTCACCGTCTGCACCAGTGAATGGCAGGTCCCTAATCCAGGATATAATCCAGAGTAAAGCCCAATTGCAGAAAGGGCCTAGAATTGGAGAGGGAGGGAGGTCATTTGAGAGCAGGTGAAGGTTTTGCCTTTATCTTCTGCTTGAGATGTCCAGAAGCAATTGGTGGGCCACTGTGTGAAACAGGATGCTGGCCTTGATGGGCTGTGACCTGATCCAGCAGTGCTCTTCACACTGTTCTTATGAGAGGGAGAATGGCAAATTGGAATGTGAATGATCCCATCTACTAATCTTCCTTAAGCTATCTCTATCCCACCTCAAAGGTGTTGTAGTTTTTTTTTTACTGTGTGTGAAAACAGCTTTCCCTCTACTGCCATACAGTGACCAGATGTTGGAGTAGACTCCAAACACCTACAAACCCAGGACAGTAAAGAAGACTTATGTATATGCTACCTTGTTTAGTTTCTTTTCATTTAAAATTAAAGTAAGACTTATTTGAAATAAAGTTCCTTATAAGATCCTCACAGCATTAGGATTTTTGGAAAAGGGGATCTATCCAACTCCATTCTACTTGTTAACAGAATAAATTCAAACCACATGTAACTGCTGCAAAGAGTGGAGTAGATTTTGACAACTCTGTACATCTCTATGTTATTATATTATAAAATCTTCTTTACACCATGCAAACAATCTCTACAAGAACAGAGGATTTAAGTTTAGACAGATGCATGTCAAGATTGCTTAAATTGATATAGGTTGGCAACTTGCATTATCCTTGCAAGAAGCACGGATGATTTTACTATACGTAAGGTATAAATTTTTGTTAAAAAAAGATATTGGTCAAAAAGTACATATAAGTTTCTGAGGGTCTACTGAATGTCAATGCAACTAAAAAAATGTTTTTTGGGGGTGTACCATGGAATCAGGTTTAACTGCATGGGTTCTAAGCAGTTTTATTGGCAGAGATACAGAAGTGGTTTGCCATTTATTTATTTATTTATTTATTTACATTTCTATCCCGCCCCATACCCGAAGGTCTCTGGGCGGGTAACAACATATTAAAATAGAATATACATTAAAAGACATTAAAATTCACACACGTGTAAAAAAATATACAATATGTTTAAAATGACAGTGTCTGTACTGGGCGAGGGTGGGGGGACATAAGCAGCTCAGCTAAAGGCCAGGGCAAAGTGGTGCGTCTTCACCGCCCTCCTAAATATTTATAAGGAAGGGGCATGACGCACCTCGAGGGGGAGGCTATTCCATAGTCTGGGGACCATCACAGAAAAGGCTCTCTCCCGGGTGCCCACCAACCTCACTACTGAAGGTGGTGGGACAACCAGGAGGGCCTCACCACTTGATCTTAAGGCACGGGCAGGTTGATATGGGAGAAGGCACTCCTTTAGATATTTGGGGCCCAAGTCATTTAGAGCCTTATAAGCCTCTGCTTTCTGGGGTAGTTAACTATAACACCTTGATATGTTTCAATCAGCATATTACATCTTGGTAATCTTGCAAAAAAATCTGTGAAGATTGGTATTATAGACATAATAGAAGGATAGAAGGAGAAACCTTCTGAGGAAGAACTACAGAGTTTGTAACCTTGTAACCTTGGCAAGACATAAAATCTTTGCCCTCCATTCACAATTATATCTATACTTTCTATATTTGCCTATAGCACACAGTTGTCAAAACAGATATTCTTTTATCAGTCAGTAATTCTATTTGGGTGGCAATTGTGTCTTCACACAACAGAGTAACAGCTGAAGTAATTCAAGACATCCCAATTTACCTAATACGTTTACTCAGTTCATACCAAGTAATAAGCATCATTATATTGTCTCTGTTCTCTGTATTTGAGATGCTCAGACTCCAGTTCTTCAGATGTTCTTAAACTACAATTCACATTAGGCTCTGCCAGAGTAGTCAGTGGAAAAAAAGAGGGGAAATGTGGCTCAGAACATCTAGAGGACTATAATTTGAGCATATCTGCTCTAAGCTTCCATGTTCTAAGCCTTCCATGCTTGAAGTCCAAGTGGAGATGTGGCCAAGAGTGCCTATTCCCAACTACAGCTGGTTCAACAGGTAAGTACGGAGATTATTTGGCTACAGTTATCCATGCCCTGGTAACTTCCAGACTGGACTATTGTAATGTGCTCTATGTGGGGGCTGCCCTTGAAGATGGTTTGGAAGCTGCAGCTGGTGCAGAACGTAGCTGCTATACTGCTGACTGGAACAGCTGGTCAGATGCACATTACACCAGTCTTAAAAGAGTTGCACTGGCTGCCAATTTGCTACCGAACCCAACTCAAGGTGTTAACTTTGATCTATAAGGCCCTAAATGACTTGGGCTCCAAATATCTAAAGGAACGCCTTCTTCCATATCAACCTGCCCGTGCCCTAAGATGTGCAGGGGAGACCCTTCTGGTTGTATCACCACCCTCAGTAGCAAAAGGAGTGGGCATTTTTGGCACTGTTATGGTTTAATCTGTTCATTTATATGTTCACTGGTTTTAGGTGTTGTAATCTGCCCTAAGACCTTTGGGTGTAGGGTAGGATAAAAATTCAAACAAACAAATAATAAGTGGGATATCTCTAAAGGATCATCACACCTAGACAGTCCCAGTCTCTGCAGATCAAAATCCTGGGTGCTGTAAAGATCACAGTCTTCAGTTTTCATGTCATTTTTTTCATGGTCATCTTCAACATATAGATAATCTTCATCATCATCTCTCATCTTGGCACCTTTCACAGTAAGAGAGATTATTACAAAAAGGGATAAGTTAGTGTTCACTAAATTTGATAACACACAGATTTGCTAGGAAAGACCAAAAGAAAAACAACACATTTTGGATATATTGACTTCAACTACACAAAGTTGCACATTAACCAAATGAATCTGTAAATCACAACTCCCCCCGCCCCATACAGTAAGAAAACTTCACACAATGAAGTGTATTTTCCTCCTTCCCCTCATAACCATTTGTTGGCACTTCTAGATCATGTGTCATGAATGAATGAATGAATGAATGAATGAGAATGGCTAAGAAAAGATGGAGACACAAAAGCATGATATGGGAGTAACCTTTGCCTTGGAAGGTCAAGCAGGATTTTTCAGAGAACTGCGGACGTGGCGAAAAGGAAAAAAACTTGGAATGAAGGACAGAATGCAGTAACAGCGAGGAGTCTATGGTGACCTGTTTCTTCCAGGAAAGGAATGTGAAAGCTAACTGCAAGGACAATGTTTTATAAAACATTGGAAAAGTACTGATACAAGGGTCATGAAACAACGAGACACTTCTGACTATAAGAAGAGAGATGAGACAAGCCATCAGTGTGTTCCTGAACCTGCAGGCAACAGGACTCCCACGGTATCGTGAAGATGACTGATCACCATCTCCAGCGATAGCCGTGTGTGTGTGAGTATTGGGTGATTGTGTGAGTGTGTGAGGGAGAGCTCTCTTGATATGTGATGACTGTATTACAATAAATGTTACATGAATAGTGCATAAAACCAAATTTGGTGTCTTTGGCATTACTTCATTCCTCAGTAGTTCCGAGTAGTGTCACACCAATATCTTATCCTGCTTCCCAAGAACCTAGGCCCATTGGGCATGACACGCACACCCTTACACACCCCTACAAAAGGAAGGGCAACAATATTACCTTTTTTGTACTATGTTATTGAACTACCACAAAATGATTGAAGAAAAGAGTGGATAATGCAAATCATCATCATCATCATCATCATCATCAGGGTACAGGAATCATATAATTAGTTCAAAGTAATTAATAAAAATCTTCTAACAATTAGGCTTTGATAATGTGTTAAATTAGTACAAGAAATGAAGAAACACATACTGAGTAGTCGTTTTCTCCCCATTCAGGACTTACTTATGTCATGATCATCTGAAACTGTATTTGGTTGTCTGTATGCTAGTGAAGCATCCAGAAACGGTGAAGCACTATTAGGATTTTCTATAGCCTAAAGGAGAAAAAACAAAAAAAAGTGCAAGGGAATTCACTATTTGAAATCATTGACATTGTTGTGTGATGCAGAGGCTAAATTCAATAAAAAATTGATTTCTAGATTAATTTAACAATCACTCTTGAACTGATCCCTCAAAGCCACAATTATATGATCTGATTATATGTCGTCAGCTTGAGAACAGTGATAATCACTCCAGAGTACTTTCTCTAAATGTTATTTATTTACTTATTTTTTAAAATTTTATATAGCTTCCTCATAATATATTTATTTATGTATTTATTTATTATTCCACTCTATACCCAAAGGTCTCAGGGCAAGTTTCAACATTAAAACCAATGAACATATAAAATGAACATATTAAATCGTGAAGGAATTTACAACTTAACAAGGTCAACAGATACAAACAGCAAAATATAAATCATTTTAAATCTGGATTAGATTTTTTCTTTTTTAAACCCCCAAAGGCAGCTTTGAATTGGTTCAGATATGATACGGTACCTATCCCAAAGCAGGAAAAAGTCAAGAAAATGTGCATCCAAAGTGAGTTGGCAATGAGATGAGAACACTGGTGTCACATGTTTCTGCGCAGCTCTAAGAGCCCTGAAAGCCACTTTTTTTGCTGCATATAAACAGAGCCATTCAGACCTGGAATGCCCGAGTAAGTAAGTTTTCAAAAGTTGTCTAAAAGATACTAGGTATCACACAAATATATGAAGAGAATTAATTCTAAAAAGTAGGTGCAACCACAGATGAGGCCCTTCTGCAAAGCACTGACAGGGTGTTTTTCCACTGTCACTAAAAGTACCCATTAAGTACCCATTAATGGGTACATAATGGCATTTTTGTACCCATAAATGGGTACTTAATCGGTACTTCTAGTGACAGTGGAAAAACACCCATAGATGACAGCCACAACTGTATTTTCCCAGATGATGAAAACAATCTTATAGGTCTCTATCAGGGACTGGTCTAGCAAGCACCCTCGTTCCAAATTGTCCAGGACCTTATTTGCCAAGCATAAAACTTTTAAGCTAGCTGGCAGCAAATTGGCTGTCAGTGCAACTGATTAAGCATAGTGTTACATGTGTGTGAGTTGGTGCTCTACTCAACAATCTGAAAGCTGTATTTGGCATCAGCTACATCTTTTCAACTAGGTACAAGAGAGTATGCCTACAAAGAGCATGTTTCATGAAGTTCAAGGGGCATGGACCACAGTGGTCAGACTCTATACAGATAAAAGACAACTACATGATATGACTACCACTGACCCAGGCAGGACACAACCAGTTTCGCTGTATTTGCAGCTCATCTGGTGCCTGCAGCCTGTGTTCCAAGTTCTATTCCCTTATGGAGACTTGAACTCCTGGGCTGGTGCATGTGTGGATGTTATTATATGGTGCACCAGACTGCTGAGCCACTAGGTGGCTTTGGAAGGAGGCAGTCCTTTAGACCTTATATAGGAACTTTTCAGGTAATTATCCTTCCTTCAGTTCTTGTAGTCTTTAACACCAAAGGTTGTTACTATACTATAGCTGGTGAGTGTCCCCCATAGTTGAGGATCTAGCTATGCCTCTCTCTGTATAATTAATTACCTGAAAAGTTGAGGATCTCTCTCACATAATTACCTGAAAAGTTCCTATATAAGGTCTAAAAGACAGCTAGTATACAAGGTGAAGGTGGTTATAGGCACTTTTAGCCCCAGAGGTCTTCTGAGCCTCTGCTGCTAGTGATCGTTCCAGAAGTATCCCTGAACAACCCCATCTGGGGGAATGCAAATCCATCTAGAATAGGCAAAGTCCCCCACATGTCTTCTGACCCACAAGTTCTACATCATGTCAGGATTTAACTCCAGACTATTGATCTTAATCCAACACACCACTGCATCTAGGAACCTGTTCAGGAGAAATATATCTGTGACATCTTATCCTCAAACTCCTGAAGACTGATCCTAGCAGATGCTGAATAGCACTGGTGAGAAATTAACATTCTGTGACAGATCCCAGAGCCTAGATACCAGGGCAGAGATGCACAGTCACCCAAGACTGCTTTCAGAGATCATATCCACAGGCAGGATATGAATTACTATAGCATAATTCCACCCATGTGTAACTCATGGAGGTGACCAAAAGTCACTAATGTACGAAGCAGGATCAGCAGAGCTGTACTCTTCCTGTCTCTTTCGTACAAGAGCAACTGAGGCCGATTCTGTCCTTAAGCCAGGCCCAAAAACACTAAAATGAACTTTGCTAATCCGTTTCTTCCAAGAATGCCTCAACTACAGAGCCACCAAGCCTTTGAACATCTTGCCCCCACCCCAAAAAAGAGATATTTGTAACCAAGTAGTGGTTGGAATACACTTCTGAGCCAAGGGGAAGCCATCACCAGCTATTCCAAGATAGTGGCACCACTCCATCCCACAAGGTTGGCTTTACCATGACTCGAACCCCACCAGTCATTGCTTCACAACTCATTCTATTGAGCCAAGGTGGACAAGAACCAAGAGCACACATGGTCAGACAAACAGCTCAAGTGTCTTGTCTCCCTTTTCTCACACCTCAACAATTGGAAGTGATACTATAAAACTGGAGCAGATGGATCCTCGGACAGACGGGTCCCCAAATAATGCATCAACAGCAACATTCAGACTGGCATTAAGAAGGCTTCAGATAGCTTTTTGAATGGCAAATGATATGACAACAGCCCTTTTGTTATTCTGAAAGGTTCTGCTGGATGGCTACTTGAGGATGCAGTGGAGGCTGCAAAATCAACCTTTTTTGCAGTCTTCATCCCCATGGTTATGTGTTCTTACATTTGTTCCATCATCTTCACAACAAGCAGCATGCCACTTGTGCTCTGAAATTCTAGTGGACTCCATACTCTTTAGAGACTGAGCCTTCAATAAAAAGATAGTAATATCAATAACAAATGAGCAATACCCCACCTCCATATTTAAACACTAATATTTGTTTTCCTCTTTTACTGAATACACATGTACGTACCTCTTCAGCACTGAGATGCATTGCTGACTTCACTTCATTTGGGTCTAACTTCATCACCTGCTGCATTTCAGTTTTAACGTCCTGATCAGCGGACGGTGCAAGATCCTTTATATCTGATTGCGTACAGTTATGGTAATTCTGATCCACATCATATTCCTCATCCACCAGCACTTCCCACTCATCAGTGAGATGCTGCTCAGAAGGCTTCAAAAACTCATGCATTTCCCATGATTCCTTATCAAGATCAATTTCATTTTGAGCAAGATGAAACTGTCTCCCCAAATCTAGAATTGGTTCATCAACAAGCTCTTCTATAGAAAAAGTGTCCCCTGTGAAATCCTGTATTAAAAGAAAAAAGGGAAAACAGAGTTTTTTAGTAGTTCTTAAGAGGCTTTTGAAATAAAAGCATTTTAGGTTTGACAATGAGTGCTTTAAAAAAATAGATTAAAGAAATAAAACTGCCTAATAAGTGTTTATTACATCCACTGCATTTTCATAAGGGATATTATTAGGTTATACCTGTATGGTCTAGTGGTTTTTCCTACTTTCTTCAATTTAAGTCTGAATTTAGCAACACGAAGCTCATAATCTGAGTCACAGTCAGCTCCATGTTTTGTTTTAACTGACTGTATAGAGGTTTTCTATATTTGGCTCTATAATCCATGTGTAGAATTGCTTTTGGACTGTTGGAAAAGAGAGTCCACTATGACCAGTGCATTAGCTTTACAAATCAGTTAGTCTCTGCCCAGTTTCATTTTGTACTCCAGGGTCACACTTTCATGTTATTATGGGGTGTTTTTCCACTGTCACAAGAAGTACCCATTACGTACCCATTAATGGGTACAAAAATGCCATTACGTACCCATTAATGGGTACTTATTGGGTACTTTTAGTGACGGTGGAAAAACACCCATGGTTATCTTTTGATTTCCTACTTAGCACTGTGATGAAAGTGACTTTTTTTGGTGCTAGTCCTAGAATATGTTATAGGCCAACATCAGACTCTTGGACATAGACTTGGATTATTGTGATATTGAATGATTGGCTTGGATTCAAACAGAAATAATCTGTCATTTTTTACATTGTACCCCAATACTGCTTTTCTCACCCTTTGATTATGAAGGCTACTCCATTTTTTCTAACAGATTCTCCTCCACAGTACTAGATATAATGGTCATCTGAATTAAATTCATCAATTCTTGTCCATTTTCGTTGACTGACATTCCAGGCTCTGATGCAATACAGCTCTTTACAGCACCAGACTTTCCTTACACCACCAGACATATCCACAGCTAAGCATCTTTCAGCTTTGGCCCAGCTGCTTCACACCTTTTGGAACTATTTGTATTTGCCCTCCATTCTTCCGCAGTAATCTATTGGACATGTTCCAATCTGAGGGACTCATATTCTGGCATAATCAATATTTTAATCTTTTGGTGCAGTCCATGGGTTTTTCTTGGCTAGGTTACTGGAGTGGTTAACCATTTCCCTCTCTGGCGGATCGCCTTTTGTCTGAACTCTCCAATATGATCCATCCATCTTGGCTGGAACTGCATAACATAGCTCACAGCATCATTAAACTACAGAAGCCCCTGTGCCACAAGACGATGACACATATAAAATAATAATTCATGGCCATAGAACAAGAGCATTCTCAAACTATGGCCAAGTGTAGCAAGCCCATGTATAAGCATGCTTTCATTGCTAGCAAAACTTTGAACTACTTCTTTCTTGACTAGAAAACTACAACCTTTAAATCAAGGAGGAAAAGGCAGGCATGTTTTAGATTATATAGCTAAACCAGAAACAGATTTCATGATCACATGGGTGTGTTCTCTCCTTTTCTCTTCCTTCCTTTGACTGGGGTTACTACAGCTTGCTTTGCCAACCAAGTAAGGCCAATTATGCTTATTGCTTATTAACAGACCAGAATTATAACCTATGTTTAAATGTCTGGTTTCAATCTTGTTTGGAGGCCAGCGATGGTTTGCAGTAACCAGCAATTGTCTAGTTCAGATGTCACAAGAAACTATAGCTAGTTTGTGCCAGCCAGAATGGGAAGCACATAATGGGAGGAGAAAGTACATGACCCTGAAGACATTCTTAGGAACCAGGTCATATGGATGAAAACATATCTATCAACAAACACAGAAAGATCCTCCTTGCTGCTAATGCTGTAGCACTATAGTACTGAAGTTACTGTATATAGATAAGGGTCTCAGTTGTCTACTTAGCAGCAGCAAGAATAGGTGAACCAGCTAATGCTGCAACATGTGCTCTACTGAAATAAATAAAATTACCAGCCGTTTGTCAGCCCACAGTTCTTCTGATCCACTATAAGAGCCCATATTCCATTTCAAAGAAAAATTTAATGTGGGCCTGATCAAAGTCTGCAAAAGGCTGTCTTTGGAACTAATATCCTGAGCTGGCATTTGGGGACTCCAGATCATCTTCACTATTACTGTGGTCAGGCATGCTCTTCTCTTTGCACAGCCAAGCCAAGAGGGAAAGCTGTGCAAGACTGCATTGGGTCCCTTTCCTGCTCTTCCCCTGCCATCACATCAGCCCAGCACATGCAGTCAAGTTCTGAAGAAGATCAACCAAGTTTCCAAGATAGAAACATCTGGAACGTGTGGTTGCAGCTCTACACGTTATGGCTGAATTCCACAGATGCAAAGATTAAATGATCAGGAAAAATGATGTGTTGTTATCAGTGTCTAGACCCAGCCATATCAGGATATGGATCAGGAAAGATCTTTGTCTATTCTTAAGCCTCTTAAGACCTTGTATAGATTAATTTCTGAGTGTATTACTTTGTTGAACCTTAGCAACTCCAGGTTAGGTGAGGTCAGCCATCAGTACCTTACTAACAAAAACCTTAGGAACCAGATGCATGCCCCTCTGGGTTCCACTGGAGAATAGAAGCAAGATATAAAAGTGAAATAAATTAATAAACTAAATGCAATTCAGAATAGTTGCCTAGTGCTTCTGTTCTATAAACTTTGTTTTAGTCTTCTACTGTTTTAAGAAGCAGAACATTGAATGGAACTTGAGCAGGAGGTGTGCTTGTCATTGCCTAGTCTTCTACTCTTCCAAGAAAGCCTGCAAGAAATCTTTATTTCTAACTATTTTTGTCTATAAAATAAAGATCAGACTAAATGGAAGCTGGGTTTGAATTAAAATGTATTAAAGCCACAGATAAAGGCCGTAATACCATGGGAGGTATTCAGACCTACTGTTTAGGTCTACTGTTCTTGTAACATTCCCAAGATGATAAACAAGGACATTGACATACCACCATCACCCCAATATGAACCACTTAAAATTTAATGAAAATAAAAATCAATAGCTACCTTTGGCATTTCAAAGCATATTGGTGCTTCAATATTATCGATTTGTTCTTGAGGTACAGAATTTCTAGCAATACTCTTGGGATCCACAGCAGAAGAGGTCTCATGCTTTCCTTCTCCCTTAAAAAAGAAAACACTAGCAAGGTCATCTCTTTCTCTCTCTCTTTTTTTTTTTAGGGGGTAGAAGAAAAAAAAGCTGCAAGCTACTTTGAAGAGCACACAGCATGAAACAGACTCAAAAAAGAAGTTAGACTCAAGAGAAGCAAATGAAATGAAAGGAATACAGAAAATATTGTGAAATGCGAAGATAATGGCAAGAAACAATAAGCCAAGCATATGGGCAAGATAAAAATTATATCCAAAGCCTTATGTTACGCTAATTTTATTTCCTATACTTTGGTTTAATTCTTCCAGTAAAACAGAACTAGCAAAAAACACAGGGCTGTTTTAAGATTCATCATCATCTAAACTTTCTATTGGGCTAAGCAGAATGCTTTATCATAACTTTTAAGGAGTTTTAAAACTGTGAGGTACAGAATGTAGTCTTGGAGTAACTATGCTATAGCAGGTCTAAGAACGAGGAAGAGGGGGATTTTATACCCTGTTTTTTTCAAAGCAGCTGACAAACCACAATAGACACCCTATGGGGTAGGTAGGGCAGTGAGAGCTCAGAAAGAGCAGTGAGTAGCCCAAGGCTTTGTGGAGGAGTGCAGAATCAAACTGGGAGACTACCAGATAAGAATTCAACACCATAATCACAAGACCAAACTGGCTAACAAATGGAATTGGTGCTAGTTAACCCCTTGATTTCCCACCATACATTTTAAATACTTCAGATATTCTAAATACAAGGCTGAACAATATTCATAATGATGCGTACTTCACTTGCTTGTTCCACTACATTTGGATATTCTGGAATAAAGCATGAATATTTTGGAATATTCATGCTTGATTCTGAGATATCCAAATATAGTGGAATAAGTGACACCTGCTGTTTACCATTTTCCATGACACATGGTTCTCCAGAACTCAGGGGAGCTACTAGTAAATAAAAACATTGTAGCACAATGGTAGAGCAACCTGCATGGAAAACAGAAGGTTGCCAGTTCAATTCCCAGCCTCTTCCTGGACATAAGCAATGGCAAACTACTTAGTTCTGAAAAAAAAAAAACCTGCACAGAGGTGTCCATGCAGTGAAGCAAGAGCCAGCCATAACTTGATGGTACCCCCCAAAAAACAACACCACAATTTCCTTCCTTCAGAAAATTGGTATACAGACTATAATAATCTATTCAACGAATTTTATTAACAAGAAAGAACAAACATTGTAATTAAGTAAATTATTTTTTAAAGCTGAGTATTTACTAATCACTTAAAGCAATCACAAAATAATTCCAGAGGATACAGAAACAGAAAAGCTTTTAATATGCTGACAATTACCATATTATCATGCTAA
The DNA here is from genome assembly GCA_014337955.1 of Aspidoscelis marmoratus. Taxonomy (NCBI): domain Eukaryota; kingdom Metazoa; phylum Chordata; class Lepidosauria; order Squamata; family Teiidae; genus Aspidoscelis; species Aspidoscelis marmoratus. Next base: position 35,382,227 of record MTQE01001134.1, on the reverse strand, counting down.
TATGGCAGCTGAAATGCAAAGCTATTAATGCATCTTCTGCTGTTACATCCAACTGGTTCCACCTTTCCATGAGAACAGAAGTGAAGTAGAAAGTTAACATAGTCCATTATCTTCCATTACCTCAAAACTGAAATTATAATTTAACAGTTTACAAATAAACCAGAATTCTATTGTTCTTCTTTGCTTTGCCTTGGATTTAGGCCTGCTGATCTAGCAAATGTAGAATTCTAATTGATTAAAAATATCACAGCTACTCTAAAGAGGACATTCTTAGGAGCAGCACCCTCTTAATCAGGATTGGAAGCCATATGTCCCTGCGCACTTCCTACAGCACCTACAAAGCTTCTGTGTCCTTCCCCTTTCAGTGCTCAAGAAAATGGCATACCCTCAAAATCCTGAAAGGTTTGGTGACCATTTTAAAATGATGTACATTTCTTTTTGATGGAAATCCAAATGGCCACTGAATAGGAACACTGAAGCAAACATCTGCTGAGAATTTCACTGCACAACTTCACTCTCAATAAGTTTAGGCAAAAATGATATAGCATGCTTTAAGTTGAGCTAGATATGACATCTCCACTAGAATTAAGCATTAGTTTCCCTGACTTGGAAAAACACAAATAATATGATAAACAGAACAATCCTTACCATCAATGGTTTACAGATTCCAAGGTGAACATTTCCCTGTGGTACAGATTTCAACACTTCCACGGCTTCTTCCAGAGTAGTATTGTGCAAACATATGTCATTTACAAAGACCAATCGATCACCTGGGAACAGTTCACCACTGTGCTCAGCCACTCCATTTGGCACCAATGAGCTGATCACAAATGCTGTCTTTGCAGGATCTACTGGATCCTAGAGAATGGGAAATTATCACTATTTAATATTTAACATTTCCACAAAAGGTTATTGCAACTGTGGCCGCTCCACGACACATAATAAGGAAAGCACAGACACAAAATAGAAGTGTGGCACTGATTGCCTATGGTATGCTCACTGGACCAGAAATCTTGGTGTCCCCTGAACTAAGTAATGCTCTACAGGTGTTTTGCTTCCTCGTTTTTATGTTTTTGTGATGTTAAGCCACATTTACTGAGCATACGGAATACCTTTCATTCTTCAGCAACTTCGTTCAAAGCCTGAATATGTGGATTAGACTATCTGCTGTACCATCCAACCCACAAAGAGATTCTAGACTCATTCCAGTTATGCAAGAAAAGTTGAACCCTGTATTTCTGAAGCCCCAGAGAGAGCTTTGAGGTGAGATTGTTCACACATCACCCTCTGCTAAACATTCTGTGCTAGAAAAGGTAGATTAGAGAAGTCTTGGGAACATGAGGGCTACACACTCTAATAGATACCACTTTTGTTATGTCTGAACACAGCCAAAAAATGGACTGTTAAGCATTATTCCTTCAAGGAATGTAAAATTCAATTCTAGAAGTTCTCAAGACAGCTAATACAAGGAAATAAACACTATCAAGAACACAAAAAACTAGTATGCAAACATTGAGAAGATAAACTAAAGAAGTAATTTCTCATCAGCTATGTAACTACACTACCAATTTCAAGCAGAGGGAGCTCTTGTATAGGAAGAGAAATGAAGAGATACAGTACTGTACATTTCATAACAAAAACGACCGATCTACATAGTACTATATTGCATTAAAAAAACTTTGTTCCCAAAAGATTTTGGGCTGCAAAATCTCTTTGGGAAATAAAGACGCTCAACATATCTAATTTGCTTTATAAATTGTAGCTACAAATTATAAATCAAGCCATACCTAACAAGACAAGAAATTTGATTAAATAACTTTGAAACTTCCCAGATATCTGAAGAATAGCAATGTTAAGACATCTGCTCAGTTTCTCGTAGTATGGTGGTTTGACACTTTTTCTCTTCCAGTCTATATAAAAGTTTCTAATATTTCTAATTCATAACAAACATCTGGATAACTGATGTTTTATTCCAGACTGATCTGGCATTCAGTAGCAACACTGTTATAGTAGGGGGCTTTTGGTTGGCAGGACTTCCCAAACTCTGCTGGCTGGGAGGCAGGATAGAAGGGGTGATAGCTTCAAGGTATCTGACACCCCTTCTCCTCGTCTGTCTCTTCCACCTCCCACTGCTGTATCTCCCCCTGCCCATTTCCACAGCAATAGAGGCCCCCTCCTGCACCTCTCCCCCTCTTAATTGGCCTTGGCACATAGTCACTCCCATGCCCTACCCACACACAAAAACAACCTTCCCCCACCAATAGACCCACACAACCCAGAGTTAAAATAAGACAACCACACACACACATACAGAACTTAAAACAATATTAAAACAAGGTGGTGGAGTTTCATGTTTTCTCTCTCCTTCCTGCTTTATGTACTTGCACAGGAGAAGACAGCACTAGGTGGTAGAGTTTGGTGACTTCTCTCCAATGTAAGGGAACTTCTTACTTTGGTGTAGAAGTACCCCATAATAACATATGAGGAGCCCTGCTGGATCAGGCCACAGCTCATCTAGTCCAGCATCTTGTCTTACTCAGTGAACTACCAATGACTTTTGGGCTTCTCAAGCAGAAGACAAAGGCAAAACCTTCACCTGCTCTCAGTTCCTTTCTTGCAAATGTCCTTCAGAGACATCCTCCCTGTCTCTCCAACTCGTAGGCTGCACTGGCATCCATTCTAGTAGCCAATAAGATGTAAGTGGAAAGTATGTTCTGGTTAGCTGCCCCTCGGGATTAAGTGGCCATAACAATATGAAAACAATCAAATTCTGACTTTGTTGCAATAACCTTTCTGAAATCAGAGTACTGTTCAGATGAAGAACACATGTAGGTACACAATAAGAAGCTTTAATGTCACCATACACTATTTGCTCCCCCATTATCCCTATTAACTGCAGCTTTCTGGTATTAATTTTATCCCTTTGGTCCAAATTTCAATTCCATTTTTTAAAACCACAAATATACAGACATTTACACAGAAGAGATGTTCAATTTGCATTGCTCTCTCCTTTAAAAAGAAAAAATAATCAAGGAATGGGGATTTGAATACTTTTTTGGCTTTTCTTAAGCAAAAAGCTATATTGCCCTTTTAAAAACCACCCATTGTGATTTTTCTGTTGAGGCTTTAATTTTTTAAAATTTATTTACTGGCAGAGTAATCTTCTTATAATCAAAGCATATACATAATAGTTGTAATTCGGAGAATTTGAGTATGCCTTGCTTAGTTAAGCTCCCTGTGACTTCTACAGGATTACTTTTAAATGGACAGATCACCTGGTCAGTTAAAATGGCGTGCAGTCAGATGAACTCTTAACCTACATTCGTTAATGCCAATACTGTGATTATAGTGAACATCTGTGCACTGTATTGTTGGAAAGCTGAATTTTCCATTTGCAGCCCTTTCAATATCTGACTTGCTAGAACTCTCAATGCAAAACCTGAAATGTCTGCAGATGGAAAACCCAATTAATGCCGATACAGAATATCACCAAATAGTTTTTAGAGGAAGGGAAAAAGTTATGCATGCAGACACAAATACTATAATTAACAGTGCTTGGGAGTTAACAGATTTCACTGTTCATAGTGGTATGATTATACTGAGTCAAGAAAATTGTTAAACTTGGAACAGATATTTCAACATCGGTCAACAGAGGGCACTAACTGAACATCAGCAAAAATCTATTGCTAAATATATATGTGAGATTGGTGGCAAAGGAAAAGGCCTGTTGTGTTCAGCAAAAACAAAATGTTTTTTTTTCTTTTTCCCTTTAGAAGACTACAGAGAAGCTAAAGGAAGAGTTAGCAGACAGGGGTGGCACCAGGCAGAAGAAATCAAGCCAAAAGTAGCAGCTAGAATTTTTCAGTGTCATCCATAAGTAGGTGAAACAGGAGGAAAGTGGTTAATAACTGTCAGATTTGGGTGACTGGTGAGTACAGACTACAAAGGGGAAAATATGGGCTAGGACAGGGGTCTGAGAAGTGGGTGGGGTGACAAACAGATCTAAAGGCTTCAGAGAAGAGAAAAAATTTAAGCCGCCTCCAGATTAGCAGAATAAATCTGCAGTTAAATCTAAAAGTGCAGTATACTCAGTGTGCAGCAAAGACCAGGTATCCCAACTGAAGGCAGCTCCATAGTTTCTCCTATCAGAGCTGTGAGAGCTGAGTCAGTGCACACCATCACGCAGGTTGTGGCAGCCAATCAAATTTTGAGCTGTCCTTCCTGCTTAGCCAGCATCTCATGTCCTTTTCTCACTGTCTTGCCTGCATTGGCTTGAAACATACTGCACAGCAAGTGTCATTGATTCAGCATTAATGTAAGCGCACAGTCCCAACTATATAACGCGGTGCCATGATGATTGATTGACTGTGACAGCTCAATTGTGACTGCACATTTCAATGTGCAGTATAAATGTGTCTGGATGCAGCCTTATAGAACTAAAGGCTACAGAGAAGTGGAATTAGTGACTGGCTTCAGAGCTGACACTAGCAGAATCCAAGGGTACAGGTGGAGCCTGCAAAAATAAATACAGAGGCATCCAGTATTTTGACTAGGGAAGTGTAACGTCCCCTCTCAGCCCCTTCTATGCTCACCACTCCTCAGAGGAGCGCAGAATAAAAGCAAGCTGTGGGGGTCGCCAGACCCTGCCAACTTTTC
>MTQE01001134.1:35347751-35376471 GCA_014337955.1 Aspidoscelis marmoratus | reverse complement strand
GTTTTCTTGCGAATTTTGACACACTGAGCTCAAAAGGTTCATCATCACTGTACTAGGCTCTTTACCAAGCCTCAACCTATCACCTAACCAGACCGTTGTTAACAGCTGAGGATTTATTTCATTGACACTGCTTAGGATTTGTTTCTTTGACACAGAAGATAGACACCATGAGGGAGAGAAAACTACTTAAAGGCTTTCTGGATATAGTTTTTGTACCACCGCTGCCACCAAAATCTGTAACGTCCCCTCTCAGCCCCTTCTATGCTCACCACTCCTCAGAGGGGCGCAGAATAAAAGCAAGCTGTGGGGGTCGCCAGACCCTGCCAACTTTTCATTCATATAGCTCCAAAAAGCTGGCGCCCCACTTTGCTAGTCTGTCCTTGGACAGGTTTACCAAAAAGCAAGGCTCTCCAGCCAATCAGCAGCCAGGATTCTGGATGAATATTAGATGCTGCTGAGACTGCTAGAAAAAGAGTCTCTGCTTTTTGGTAGGCAAAATGGAGCTTGCTGAGTCTCCTCCTCCTCAGCATGTCAATCAAACACACAGCAGCAGCAGCAGGTTAACTGTTTCCTGCCCTGGTGGCTGCTTAGGGGCTTTACAGGAAGTTAGCTAAAATGAAGAGAAGAAATAATTCCAAACCTCTGAGGAAATCAAAGAAAAGTGTGATGTTCACCTGACCCTGGCTATTCTTCCCTTATCACCTAAGAATAGGACAGTATCCTTCTGTGGTGAATTCACAGCAATTCCTTCTTGGGAAGGACAGGTGAATGTATATGCATATAATGGCACATTGGAATAGAATGCGCACCTGCGTCTAATTACTGTACAGCCTTAGGACAAACAAGTACAAAAGTATATTTTGTTTTAAGTTATGCATGCATGCAATAATAATTAAAAGCTGCAAATGAATTAGTTCTTGCCATTCATTTTCTGAGTTTTGGCACTATTGGAGATCTTAATCCGCTCCAGCTTGTTGGTTGTTGGAGATTCCGGCTCAACATCTTGGGAACTCACATTTGAGGTTCTGCAGGGGTGAATCTTATCTCTCATGCTCCTCAATATCTATGTGAAGCCATTGGGGTAGGCCATCAAGTGAACTGGGATAAAGTGTAATCAATATGCTGATGACACCCAGCTCAATCCACATCATCTGAATCAGGACAGGTGGTTAAAGTGCTTGGCAGGTGCTTGGAGGTAGTAATGGGCTGAATGGGAATCAATAAATTGAAGCTGACAGAGATGCTGTGTGTCACAGGGTCTTGTGTCCATGAATTAGGGATCCGACCCTATTCTGTATTGCCCTGGAAGGGACAGGAGCAAAGTCTGGGGGATGCTCTTGGATGCTACACTCATGCTTGAAGCTGAGGTGAAAGCAGTGACCAAGAATGCCTCCTTCTAGCTGCTACTGGTTCATCAACTCTGACCCTTTCTGGGCGGAGATCATTTGGCCACAGTAATCCATACTCTGATAACTTCCACACTAGACCATGCCTTTGAAGACCATGCCAGTTCAGAAGCTGCAGCTGGTACAGAAGACAACAGTCAGATCCACACCATGCTGGTCTTAAAAGAGTTGCACTGGTTCCCAGTTCTCTACTATACTCAATTCAAGGTGTTATGTTTGACTTATAAGGCCCTAAATGGCTTGGGCCCAAATATTCAAAGGAACGCCTTCTCCCATATCAACCTGCCCATGCCTTATGATCTGCAGTTGAGGCCCATCTGATTGTCCCACAGCCTTCAGTAGTTAAAGGGGTGGTATTTCACACCATTGGATGCATTCTGGGAGAAAAATCCAGAACAGTAAGGGCTGAGCCTTGGCCCATGATTTCACCCTACCATCTGGCAGGAATAGGAGGTAATTGTAGGATCTAAACAAAATATTGCCATCTGGAGGCAGCCCTAAACAATTTTAAAAATGTAAAAATACCTACATACCATTAATTTTAAATAACACATACAGTGCAATCACTCAGAGTTTGGGAACTGACAGCAAGGGCAGATATAAAATCCCCAGAAGTACCTTACGCTGCCCTGAAGCCTGACAATGGGTGTCGTTTCTTGAAACGAAGTAAATTAACTCTTTGGGGGGGAAGAGAAAGGGGAGGGAAATCAGCCAATCACTGTGTGTGAAATAGTTGCTACGTGCAATCAGGGGTCCAAGCAGATAATGGCCAGTGGCAAGCACTTGTGGTTAGGGGGTTCTGCCAAACTTTGAGCCGAAGGAAGAGCAACATATGAATGCATGAAGTAAGCTGTTTGAATGGCCTTTTTGGAAAACTACATAAGGGCAATGTTTTCTAAAGAGGGTAACTGAAAAAAGCCCTGTCTGATTGCAGCCACAGTTTCACAATCGGGGCACAACTGAAAAAAGCCTCTTCTCCTGATTTTTCAGTCTAACTTATTTCACAGAATATAATTAAGAAAGAAGTGTCTCAGCTTCAATTGCCAAAAGATCAACAGAAATCAAGTCCTGAGCACACTTGGCATCTGAAGCTGGAGGCCAGGCCTAAGAATGGCTCTTGTTCTTTCGGACAGCTGTGTGCTGGCAAACAGGTCCTCTCCCACTCTAATGCAATTTGCAAGTGGGGAGAAAACATAAGGACAATGTGTGCCTTCATTTTCAGCTGCTGGAGGGCTTTAACAGTCCCCAGCATGTGAACATTTTGAAAATAGCTGCAGGACAGAAAGAAGATACTCTGTTCATTGTATATCTGGATGTGGCCTAATTTGTACCTGTAGCTACTGTATAGCCCAATTGCTCTCAGCAGTTATTGCTGCTTATTGGCAGAAGGACCTGCATGATGGTAAAAACAGTCCAATATAAACACAATATTGTTGGACTTCTTCTCAGGTTAAGAAGAAGATACTTTGAATGATGCTTAGAGACTGCCCCAAAAAGAGCAGGTGCACTGTGATGCATTACACTCATTCCAGCAATTACTTTTAATGATAATGACCTGTAGCTTTTTGGGTGAAGGGATACTGCATTAGTCGTACCTGAAAACATTATTTTACACAATGGCCCATTTGGGGATGAGAACTGGGATATTGTTCCTTTCCCCAGTTTGCCCATCTCTTATTGGCAAAACTCAGTCCGTAGGCTCATTCTCGTCTTTCACATTCAGTTTCCTCGCCATCCCAAAATTAGCAGCAAGGTTAGATCTATACCAGTTTTGTGCTTGCATAGTCTGGATGAGAATTTTGTTACATATCGTCAACAGCCATAATAAGAGAAGGGATTAGCCATTACATTTTTATACATCAGTAAAGTTGGCTCCCCTTTCAACTTTCCCACTTTATGCTTCTGGGAAGCCAGCATTCAGAGTGATGGTGCTCATGGTGTCTCCCGGATTAAAGCAATGCTCTACAGTATTTTGCTTTCTTTCTTTTTTTACAAATTTTGTGCGATTAAATCACATTTACTGAGCACGTAGGATACCTTTCATTGATCAGGAACCTTTTTAAAAGCTTGAATATATGGGAATAGGCTATCTATACCATCTAACCCACCTGGGTAAATGATGAGGACAAAGAGATTCTAGACTTCCTATCTCACAAATAGTTTCCTCCCATTATGAAAGAAAAGTTGAACCTTGTACAGACTCCTGTGAACTAGAATGCTCCTGTGAACCAGAAAGTTGGGAGACAACCATGACCCATTCAACTTCTCCTGCAGAATCTAGCAGTACATAGCACTCTGGCTCAAGGGTTGCACAGATCTTTGGGAATCAACACCAACAGTGAAACCAAACAAAAAGCAAGATTTTTTTTCCCTCAAAGCATCAGCAATATGTCAAAATTGTGTAGACTGATATTAACAGAGTTTCTAGGGAAAGTAATGTTCATTTAGCAACAAAGCTGTAAAGTAAGAAAAGGCCAGCTGGCCCATGAGACAAAGTGGGCAGCACTCCATCCATTCAGAACTTCAGTCCATTCTCCTGTTCATTTTCATTCCTGTTTTAATTCAGGAAGCTCTAATGCATACATAGCTCACTAAGTTCAGTAGACTCAGTTTTCAAGTGGCTTTGCACAAAACTATAGCCCTACAGTGTTTCCTTACCATTAGATAGAACCATCTTCACTTTTTACCTGTCTTGCCTTCTGCTGCACCAGCTATAGTGGGCATCTGCCACCACTGAATGACACTGTTGTGGTTGGGCACCATCAAGTTGTAGATGACTCTTGGTTGACTGCAGGGATGGCTTTCATAGGCACCACCATGCAGTTTTCTTGGCAGAGATACACAAATGGGTTTGTCATTGTCTACTTCTGGGGAGAGGCTGGGGATCAAACCAACAACATCGGCCTTTTGAACTGCTTGCATTATTACTGACCTACAAGCTCTACCTAACACCTTAAGCTTTTTTCTCTCCAATATCTTGCTCAGTGGAGGTGTTATCAAGTGGGTTCAGAGTGTGTGACTGTGGCAAAGACTCAAATGTAATCTGAATTTTTAAAAACCTGTAGTTTTGCATTAACTAACATCTTGATTGTAAGGTACCTACATGCCTGCTAATTCTCTCACTTGGTTTGCACAGATGCCCAAGCAGTTTCCATGCAATGTGGAAGAAACGCTGAATACGCAATCTTCAAATTCTGCAATTATAAGCAACACTCAGTACAGTACTTGCATCTTTGCAATGTTTTGTGGACTCTGGTAGATGCTCCCCTGAGAATACTGGCAGCTCAGAAAAATTATTCAAGTTGCTCTGGGTGCAAGGTGGTTCTTGTCTAAGGATGCCTGTACGAAAGGAATCACAAAAAGCACTATCCCGCAACATAGCAGCTTCTAAAGGTCTCTATAAACAGATCACTTTATGAAAGATGATTTCACAGAAACAGTTCAACCCAACACCTATCTACAGACACATACCTATGCTATTTATCTGCCACTGGAAAAAGCTCATGGCTTGAACTATAAATTATTGTGAAGGTTTCTACTCTTACTCATAGCAAGGTGTACATGTGCAAGAGAGAGAAAATATTTAGATCAAGACCATCACCCACTAAGTGAGCAGAACCCAACACTCTAGAGAAGAATATAAAAGTACTGATTTACTACTGTGACTTTGATACAAGTCTAAAATGCAAAAGTGTGTTCAAGTTGTTAAATTGAAGGGTGTTTTAGGCGCAGTGGAAGGCAGACTTTGGAAAATAAAACATGGGTATTTATTGATCTGCAGTGTGGAATATGGCAATGAATTTCATACACGTTACTATACATCTGGAATTAATCTTTTTTTTTATGAAAAAGAAATAAACTACACAAAGAAGAAAAATTGCTGCAGAAAGAAATGGTTACCTCAGCCCTCCTCCTCCATTTCTTCCCCCTTTTCTCTTTTCTTTTCCAAGTCCTAGCCTCAAAATGCAGCTTCACTTTATGGATGTGAAATCTATTTTCCAAGTCTCCAACAAAAAAATTATTGATTAGAGGAACATACCAAAGAAGTTAAGTTACCCAAGGAGACTTACTATACTCTAAAACACTTCAAGGACATGAACCTAATTCTTTGCCAGCACTGGCAATCCCACTTGGCTGTATTACAGGTGGTCTCAGAAACTATGTTTAATTATGTTAAAGCAGCAATTGTAGAATTTAGCATTTATTTAGCAAACGTTGAGATTCTGTTTTAATCTAACAAGTTTTGCTGGTTTACTTTTCTAATTCACCATCCAAATGAAATCTTTGTGTTGGTTTCATCAAAAGAACCTACATCTTTGGCAGCCATGAATACTATATTTCCACAACTGCTTGTCAAAAGGAGAAATATGTGATTTATACAGTTTTGGGAGAAGGTCACACTTGGGTAATCCACACTTGGGCAATCTGCCTTCCCCTCATGAAAATTCCAAGCTAAAAAAGGTAGATTAAGGATGGAAGAAGAACATGAATGCCACATGCAGCTCCTTCTAAGGTACTCTTGAGAAAATTTTTATTACATGTGAACATAGCCTGATAATATATCTTCTAGTTCAATTCAGCTTCTCTGTCGGTAACTAGTTTCCTTCACCTGTTCCTATTTGGCCACTTGCTCATGTTCTTTGTTCAGTCTGGATCACTTATAGTAATCTGTGTCTTCTTCCATGTATTTCACATGTGCTGAAATTGTCCAGTCAAGACAAACAAGCTAATCCCAGAAAACCTCAGAAGCAGAAAACCAACTGGATACTTTTAAAGCTAAGAGTATGGCCTTTCACAACCTATTTTCAGATCCTTAAATCCGTTAAATCTGTGAGTTAAACAGGTGTTGAAGTTCTTATCTGACCCTATGCTATCTTAAGTATCTTGTAACCTAGTTTTTGTGAAGATTTGTACAGCTGATTAATTATTCAATTAAAAAACAGAGGAAATGTTTTTTCTAAATTTCCACTAAATGACACTCTGTAGAACATGGTAGGACCGATAGTTTCCCTGAGATAACAATCCACACTGTTTGCCAGCAAGGTGTCTTCAAGAAAACTCCCATCCCTCATGCAAACCTGCCCTCCATGCAACCCTTGAGGGAACCCAGCCCAGATTATGTAAGACTTTATGTACCAACAGCAAAACTAAATGTTGTGTTGCATGCTAGAAAAATGTGTAGCTAAGGTCATTTCCACCAAATCCTTTCCAATTACAACTTCTATGAAACTTTGGGGGTGTAGTGTGCCACAATGTACTGCAGCCACTCCTAGTCTGGAGTAAAGTGTTAGTGGACTCAGTCTATAAATTCTGTAACTCAAGTTGTCTTTGTAAAAATTAAAACTAATAGCTTTGACTGACCACCAGGAGGCAGTCAGAATGTAACTTTAATTTGCACCTGATAAGTTCCAACAAAGACAAAACTGGTCTTGTCCTGCCTCCTGGTGGTCAGTTTTGTCTTTGTTCAAACTCATCAGGCACATGTAGCCAAATTAAAGCTACATCCAGATGTCAGTTACTTATTCTGCTATATTGGGGTGTTTCAGAATAAAGCATGAACATATCCATGCTTTATTCCAAAACGTCCAAATGCAGAGGAATAAGTAACTGACATCTGGATGCAGCCTAAGGTGCAAATTGTTGTTCATCTCTCTGCCAGGAATTGAACTCAAAGCCTTGTGTGCACATGTTGGTTAGGTTTTACTATGCACTTTAGCTACTGAGCTCTTGTGGCCCTGGAGACTTCAGGCTTTCAGGAAGGGATTCTGATTTTTAAATATTTTCAGCTTTCTTTCTTCTTTAGATTTTAGCCTCTCCATTACAGAGAGATGTTCTTTTATATGTAAGTCCTCGTATACTTGAGGATACAAGACTCAATTTGCCCATAACAATTTGAGCCGCAATTTATATCTTTTGTTGGCCACCAGGAGGCATTACCCAGCTGTTTTTGTTGGGGCTCATCAGATGCACATAGTTATGTTTGATCATGAAATTTAACTCAGAGACATAGGGAGGTTTCTAGCAAAGTTCTAAGTGTTGAGATATAGTTTTGCATGACCTAACTTTATGTTTGACTCTGCTATAATCCCATTAATAAACACATTCATCACAGTTTAAAGAAAGTACATTTTAGAATTTCAGACAGCAAAGTTTTTGTCAATTTCTAATGCATACAATACTCATACAGTAGTCTTGTCTTTCACGTAAAAGCTCAAGTTTGTTTATCCTTCTGGCTTCATAACTTTACTCTTTTTGGGACTTTGAAATTTTACTTTGCAGCGTATTTTACATTTGGGTTTTAATGGCCTCATTTGAGACATGCTTGCTTTCATGTACTTCATTTCGGGAAATATATGCAAGCAATTTATTCCCTTGCCTCCTAAAATTACTAATAAGCAAAATATTTGCATATTGTTGGCAACAAATGTAAATTTTGACATCACCTTCTATCCAAAGCATTTTATAGGCTTCATGTGAAAAATAATGTTACATGTACAGATCAAGTGAAATGAAGTCATCTATGAATGCGCCAGTAACACTACATAAAACTTACTCAGGAGGTGAAAAGCTCATCCAAACAGAACTGCAGGGATGGAAGGAATAAAGGAGTTAAGAACATGTTACTCAATATAGATATTGGCTAGAATGTTAGATTTAGCGCCATCCCACATTTAATTACAAGACATACGTGAACTGGCAGACATACATTTCTTCAGTATCTCACAGCACTAGAGGATCATGTAATATCAGCTGGATTTTTAGCTTAATAATGAAGCAGAGATATTCATATGGCAAATGATCTAATGTAAAAGTACACATGCCTTTGATCAGACTATCATTATTTATTTTGCCCATAAAAGTCACCTGTTTCCACTTGAGAACAACACCCTCCCTATTTTTACCTGGTTTCAGGCAATAGTGGGCTGCAAAATAATATTTCCCCAAATTCTTTGGGAGCTAAAATGATTGACTGCATAGGTGGACATCTCTCCTAATTGCTAGTGAATCTAATGGCATTGACATGTGCAGAAGAGCGCCATGCCAAGCAGCCTAGATGCATTTAAAATTATATATTTAAATTAAAAAGGACAATAAAAATGTTATTAAAGTTAGCTCTGAAAGCAGGCCTTCAAAAACTACCTGGCTGCGGAGATTTAGCTGCTGGGGCCTGCCTATGGCCCCAGGCAGTGGGCTTTCCCCAAGGGAGGTAGCGCTTTTGAGTGAACCCCTGATCCACAATTTGGGACTCCATGTGTGTGTGGTGTGTGTTTTTAACCTATTGACTTTTTTAAAAAAAAAATGGGCTATTTGCTTAATTCTGCCTTGGTGCATTTATTCATGTAGTGTTCTACATTGGGAGCAGAGAATAATGGATCAAGGATTGTCACGGGGGACTACCAATGCTCTGATTAGGCAGGAGTATGACACTAGAATAGACAGATTAGGTCGAGAAGTATTAAGTGGTATTAAAGTTATCACGCCTTCTGGTCTGCCTTCCAAATGGCAGAGTTTGGAGATACTTGTCACCCAGTCCATTATTCTGGGAGTGCTATTTTTGAATGTCAGGTCAGTCCAGAATGACCAGTTATTATTTGATTCTGGATGAAGGGGCATCTCAGATACCTAGATAAATGAACTGGATGGGCCTAGTCTCACCCATCTTTGTCCTCTAGGATATTTGGCCCAGCAATGCTCCAGATGGGAGAGGACTGGAGAGGGAGCTATAGTTCATAGGACTTCCATCTCTCTTGCTAGGTGACCAGTTTGTTTGTTTTTTTACTGTGTTTGAGGGTTAGCTCTTGCTTTGGACCACAGAGACAGAATAGGCCAGTTGCTTCCCTGTGTGAACTGTCTGATATAGACTCTTTGAAGCTCCTGGTATGATAGTTTTTGGGGATTTCAACTTCCATCCCAATATGACTCTCAGTAGGGTGACTCAGGTTTTCATGTCCTCCATGACTATCATAATGCTGTCTCATTTTATTCCTGGTCCAACTCATACAGGAGAAAGTACCTTCAATTTAATCTTTGCCTCACTGTGGGAATGAAGGACCTATAGAGACAGTCCATGCCCTAAGGACTTATGGAATGTGATTGATTCCTGAATGCTCTGGGGTATTTTCTAGCAGCATGGACATCATATCTATACAATACTACTATTTTCTCCTAGCAGAAGAAACCACACTGTTGGGTTTTTAATGGAGATAGCCCAAAATAAACACAGCTAAATGGCTATACTGTTTTCATGTGCACTCCTGAAAAAAATGAAACCTGCTAAATAATCCTTGGCCCAAAAATGGACACATTACATGTATGTCCCCTTTTTCCTTTAGATGAAATAGAGGAACACATGGAAGAGGTTCTGTGGTTGTCTGTAGCACAGCCAAGTAGTCAGAAGCTGTATTCTAAACGTCTAACTAATGCAAATGCTCACACAGGATTGGGGTGGAGTGGGGGAGAGATGTAGATTCTTTCTGGCATCTCTATAAAAGTGGACTTATACTAAAATTATTCCCAAACCACCAGTTTTGGGATCCCCTTCACTTTCCAGAAGCATCTGGTATTGCTCATAGTTAGGTACCTAATCCTGGAACAGACAGACAAGTGAGGAATGGCTAAGAATTCCAGAAATACAGAAAGCCTCAGATATGCCCTTTGTTCTCTCAGCAATAAACCTCTGTCTTCCTTTGCAAAAGTGAGTTTTACTATGTGTGATTTATTATGTAATTACAGCAAAGAGATATTAGATCTCATTAATTATCTCATACAGTATAAAACTTTTAAATTAAGTTATCAGCCATACAAATGTCACAATGGATGCCATTTACTTACTTTAATACAGAATGATATATTGCAAATGCTGCTGGAAAAAGCAGATATTTTTTCCAGTAAGCTTCAGAAACAAGTGATGTGGCCCATCTTTTGAGCTGGGCCAGCTGGTCTAGACAAAGATTCCATCCAGGTTTGCCAGATTTTAAAATTCAGTTTGTTCAAGCTCTTGTCATCACCAGTCCACGAACCATGCAAGCAACCCCCGACTACAGCATGCCAGAAATCACACATGGTTTCTTGCCTTCTTTGCAAGCTACATCTTAACTCCATTTCTCTCTGGGTGTGACCACCACAGGTACAAACTATGTTGTGCAGGCACACTGGGACTCTCTGTATCTGCAGGAAAAAGCAACATGGCCTCATCCAGGAGAGACAAATAACGTCAGTGGCCAGATTTGGTGGGAAGAAATATTCCCTGCACCTTTAATACCACCTAGAGAGTCCAAGGTTGTGGGGTGAGAAACCTGATAGTCCTGGGCCTCTCTGATCAGTGTTTTTTTTTTTTTAATGAACTTCTGCTTGAAACAAGACTATCTCCAACATAGGGTGCATCCAGACATGTTAATACCGTGCAGCAGAAAGCACAGTCACAAGGGGGTGTCACACATGGCAATTGATGGATTGCCATCACAATGCATGATTCCATCACTACTGTGCATTTGCCATAATACTGGATTAAGGATGGTGAGAAGAGATGAATGAGAGCAGGAGGGCAGCTCAACTCTGATTGGTTGCCTCGGCCCACATGATCGCATGAGCCAACTCAGCTCTCGCAGCTTCCAAGGAAGAAGCTATAAAGCTGCTTTTTAATTGGGATGGCGTGTCGTCACTGAGCAGCAACTACGCTGCGCTTCTAGCTTTAACTCTGGATTTCTTCCGCAGGTCTGGATGCAGCCATAATCTACCCAAAGTATTACAGATAACATGAAAATATGTGAGATTCAAAAGTCATGTGCTATTAAATAAGACACAAATGGACAATCTAAAAGAGAAGTGCTAGGTAGCTACCTCTGTCCAACATTGCCTTACACTGTGGGTGCCTACAGACTGGGACAGAGGTAATGAAGCAAGTTTGTTGCCACCATCCCCCATAGTGGGAGCACAACATTTCCCTCCCACCCACCCAAAAAGTAAAAAGATGCTAAATAACCAGCATCTTTTTAATGTACGCTTGCCATTACTTTCTGCACTCCTACTGCCGGCGACAGAGGCTCCCATCTGGCCAACCAGAAGCAGCTGCCCCAGAAATTTGAAGCTTCTGTTCTTCTAGTGTGGAGGACTGGAATCAGAGCCACCTTAAAAGTGAAGCTTCTGATCTTCCAGTTTGGAGGACCAGAAGGAGCTTCACATTTAAGGCCGAGCAAGGGGAATGTCTGGAGGCACGCAAAGTCTTGAATCTTTTTCCTTCCTGAACTTCCAGCATTATAGCTGTTGGGCTCTTTTAACGGATTGCTGAAAAACCTCTTTTTAGAACCTTTAAGCAAAGTAAGCCTCTGTTTTGTCTCTTTCTGGGGGAACATGCCCCTCTTGCGCAAATAACCAAATGCCCAATAATGCCTCTCTAACCTTGCTAGATACTTTTGGTGTCACACAGTTTCTAAATCCATCCTTCACAATTCAGCAATATAGAATAGCTGAACACTCTGATGCCTAAAATATTTAAGTACGTGCACACAGGTATCAAAACTACCCAAAATATAAACACAACATAAAGTAGCCAAGAATACTCTAGTGGGATCTTGAACATTTTAAAGACAATGAACCCCTTAACCCAATTCTCAAATGAGGAAATGAACGGACAAGAAAAACAACTTGAAAGTACGAGGCAGCAACAGATAAATACCTGCTGGTAGAAAATACAGTTCTGAAGGCAAATGGATCTTTATACCATACTGCCTTTTCAAAACTATCTGTAAGCAAGCTGTAAGTAAAAATATATGGGTGTGTTTTGGGCAGGAAAAATCAAATTGTTTCTAAAAGAGCACAAGTACCTATGGACAGGCCTTGCTTTTCCTTGACAGAAAAGCAACAAATACCTATGAATAAAAGCAAGTCTTTCTGCTGCAACATATATCAGAAGTTCAGCCCATTCAACTATGCCTACTATTATGGCTAGCTGCCTACTTGGTATATGCTACTGGGAACAGTACCAGACACTTCCACCTACATCCACTCACTGACCCACACATTTTGCAAAACAAATACTCCAGAGACAGTAACTAGAGCAGAGAAAAGAAAGAATGAGAGACCAGGGCCCCTTCCAGACTAGGGGAATAAATCTGTAGTTAAGGGGGAAATCACAGCTTACCTGCTGTGAAACGGCAACTTGGCATCTGGACTAGAACAGACTCCTGTAGCTTTCTCATTGGAAGCTGCAAGAGCTGGGACCGGTGGACAAGGTCACATGAGATGAGGCAGCCAATCGGAGTTGAGCTGCCCTCCCTGTTCTCATTGGCTCTTCTCGCCATTCCATCTGGACCGGTGGGAAGATTCAAATTTTCTTAATACTGCGCAAGGAGTGCTGTTAAACCAGCATTAAGTAAATTCACAGTAATATTGCATAATGCGTCGCCACTACAATCCAGCTATCATAGTGTGTGATGCCTCCAATGTGACTGCGCATTTCACTATGCAGTATTAGCAAGTCTGTTCAGTATTAGCACAGTTCATACTCTTGCCAGCTGGTGAAAACAACAAACAAATAAAAGAGTGCCTTGTTTTCTTTTTGTATGGTTAAAAATTAAGGGTATGGTTAGTTTTCAGGCCAATATAGTAATTTTTATCATTTGGACAATTTGTCGTCTTGAAAAATCCAAGAAATGCTTGTTTAGGGCGAGTTCCCATTTAAGGAATAAAACAGAATATACATCGAGATTTGCATCGGGATTTGCATCGATATGTAAAGCACGTTAAAAGGAAGCAAAGAGCATCTGGCAATCTGATTCAACCCCAATTTTCTGTCCCCACTCGAAACACTTAAAATGATTCCAAAAACAGATTGGGGAAAGTGATTCTTTTCCCTCCTCTCCCCATTGCCCAGGGCACACGGCAGCAGCAGCAACTCAAGCCCCGTTTGCCAGATCACCTCCACAGCCACCATCCCCAGCAGGGGTTCCCTCTGTAAAAAGCACCCTGGCTCTGCTGCCACTGCTGCCTGCACACACAGCCTTAAACATTCACACATCTCCCAGAACCTGCAGCAGCTTTCCTTCCTTTCCCTTTCTAAAGGTCAGAACTTTTAAAGAGCCAGAATTGCGCAGAACTGCAACATTGTTATCAGGTGTGAAGTGGGTGGATTGCTACATTGAAACCGCTGCTGTACAGGGTGGAGTTTTACAGTGAAACCAGCTGCTGTACCTTTTAACTGAAAGGGCTGACCTGCAGGGTGAAACCCCAATCCATTTCATGACGTATTTACCCAAATACTGCTCTAGTGTTCCCATTACAGTAAGGAAGAAGTGTTTTAAAAGCCAAACCTCGAAAAAACACCTGAAAAATCAGGTGTTTGTTTATTCTGTTTTAAAGCCAAATAATCCCCAAAATACCCCTAAAACTGATTGCCAATGGGGACGACAAGGATCCAAACTGTTTTTAAACCGTTGTACTTGATTGGGGGTGGGAACGGCGAGGATCCAAACCGTTTTTAAACAGTTTTTAAACAGTTTTAAGTGATAATGGGAATGCAGCCTTAGAGTATTAGGTCATGAGATAGCAATAAAACAGGTGGGTCTCTAAAATAAGGGCAATCCACCTTTTCAGAACCTTTAATAATCATCTTAAATTAAGAGAAGCTTTCTAAGGTTAACTTGCTGACATGTTGCTGATAGTAAAATGAGTCAAATCCAATATTACTGAAGACCAGTTAAAACCCAGTATGGTGGACTTTACAACATCTAGCCTGAATATTATTGGAATGTGTGTGTTAGGAACTAAAAAGTAGCCATAAGACAGAAATTGTATCCACAGCAACAGAGGAGCTTTTCCATGATATGGTCTCCTGAAGACTATTATCATTTCTGCCCAGGCTGCTACCCTGGCCCACAGAAGGATCTAGGACCCTGCCTTCTCATGTTGGTACAGCTCCCCCTCCCTCCACTTAGGATGCTTTGTCCGCACTGGATGAAGTTATAAACCAGGATACTTAAGACTATCTCATACTACAAAGTCCATATGGAAATCACATCTCTATAGTCCAGAAGACAACAAGGGGTCCTTTGATGATGTGCCAAGAAGCATCACGACAAGTGGCACTGGAAGTCAGCATGCCACCAAAAAGGTCCAAGGCAGAAATGCCGAAGGCTGAGAATGTTCATTTCTGGCCTTCAAGGGCTAGGGCTAGCCTTCAAAGTTGGGCTTGCCTCCCCCTCGCAAAGCTGGTGGCTGGAAATGTGAATGACTCTTTTACCATTATCAGGTTAGTTCAGCCCAGCACATGCTAGGGTTAATCACCAGGGTTAGGCCATAGTACTAGCACAAGCCAGCACAGTAAGGGATAGCCTGTGCCATGCAGGAACAGCCTAAAGTAAGACAAACCTGGAGGCTTCACAAGGAAAGCAAGATAGGGCAAATTAAAGGACCCAGAGTCCATGGTTTATCGTGGTTTAAGTCAACCAACAAATAGAAATCATAATGCGAAGATGGCAGTCAGGAAGTAAATCTGTCCGCAACCTATTTAAAGGCTGCAATGCACCACAGAATGTCCTTGATACTGAGGCATTGTGGCTGAGCTCCAAAAAGCCTTATATATCTTAGAGATAGCAAAAAGCTAAATGTGCTGCTGGTATCAGCCAGAGATCCAAACATCTCTAGCTACAGCTTCCTTGTAACCCCGTTGGATTATGCGGTTTATCAAGAAATCTGTTTCTGGCTCAGAATCTTGCTGCTTGCAAAAACTACATAGCATAAAGTAGTTTCATGCAGCCTGGACAACCTAATCTTTCAGAGCTCTGTCTCAGAGAAAACTATAGTTAGTTTTTAAGATACAACTTTCTTTTATCAATTACAGGTATTTCTGCTTTGACTGCAGAAAAGGAGAAAGGCACTGAAACACACATACCCCCAAATAATGACCACAAGTTAACACTTTTGAAACTCACAGTAAAGGTGTAAGTAAAGGAAAACCTTATATTGCAATTTCTCTTCAGAGCATTTTCACTATTATACATTGCAGCCATATACATTTCATATTGGGCAATTATTTTGTGTTGCTATTGTGAATTTGGCCACCAGAAGCCAGAAACCATTTTCCCCTCTTCTGCTCATGCAGCAAGGGACATAATTGAAAAAAAGTTCTGACTTTGGATTCATGTGTTTTGGAGGGTTTTGTGTAGCCCTGAATGCTTTTGAGTGTGGACATGGGGGATCATTGGTGTCTGTGCGTGTTGGGTTGTGTGTGCTTTTGGAAAGAAATGTCCCCAAAGTGTGTTGCCACACTTAGGCAGGAAGGGCAATTGTAACTGGTGGCATTGCTGCCTTTGGAAATACTTCTCAAGAGTTCTGTGCTGTATCCCTTACAACGAATATCACGGCTCCTCTAATTCCCAGAATATTACCCTCATGTTATAAGAGGTTCTACTGTGGATAATGCTTTAGAGGTCAAGACTATGCAGTAGGTTTAAGAATAAGGCTAAAATTCCATTTTTCAATGATATCTGTTAATTTAACTGCTAATTTTTTGGTAAATGTATAGTTTTTTCTCTCTCAATAGCCTGGCAGAAGAGTTACCATGACAGGAAAGATCTCATTAATATCCGTGTACCATAAAAAGCTTTGTAGCTAAGCAAGGACACGCAGCACTTTATAAACCAATATCTTAAAATGATGGAAGATCTAAAATTAAATAGCTTATAGCCCATCTCAAGTAATTTAAATGTAGCTGAAGCCTAACCTTGCCAATATATTTGCATTTGTAAGTAAATAAAAACTGTTATTAAAACCTCTATTAATTCTGATTATACAAACCTATAAAAGCAGACCTAAATGCTATTATTCTCTGCAAAGGACAGTAGGTAATGCTACTGTAAAACGGGGAGCCCCAGTTCAAAATATGCCAGTGAAAATAAATTACAATACTATTTTGAGTAATATCAAAGTCATGCAAGCACATTCCAAGGATTTGTCTTAAATCAATCCTCACTTCCTGTCTTTTGTATAATTAATTTTTATATCCTGTGACATTTGGGTACAGCAATAAAACACTTTTGTTTTATTAAACAACTTTGCTATAACAATTGCTTGTGGGTGCTGGCCAAATAAAGTTTTGAGAAATTCTTTACCTAGAATCTTCAAATTATAAAGTCAACCAATAACATCAGAATATCTGACAACTGAAATTTCATTGAATGGCTGTTTCTGCACTAGCAATGAAGACCCCATTACAAACCTGTTAGGAACCCAATAGGTACACAGTTGGTATAGATCTCTTACATGCTATCTGCACACAAGACCCCTTAGGACCCCATTAGGACCCCATTCTGAACATGCTACACTCATGAGCACCGGCAAAATCCAGATTTAATGGGGTCCTTGGACCCTTAAATCCAGATTAACGCTAAACCCCTTCAGTGTGGACGTATAGGGTAATTGCCATGGGCGTTCTTGCACATACCTGCCTTAATTTGGATTTAGAAAATCCAGATCTTTGGTATCCGGTCCTCGTGGAATCCAGTACTTGAAGTTCCAAATCATGCTGAGGGCCCTATGTGTTCACACAGACCATCTAGCACCCAATGGCAATGGGTGCTAAACAGGGCCACCATGTGGATACTGTGGCACCCATCTTGAGGCTCTGGATTGAAGACACCATTAAAAGGGTGTAATGTTACAGATTTAAGGTCCCAAAGACCCTAGTAAATCTGGATTTTGCCAGCATTCATTGGAACAGCACGTTCAGATTGGGGTCCTTAAGGGATCATGTGTGCAGAAGGTACGTACATGATCCATACCTATTGGGTTCCTAATGGGGTCTTCATTGCAAGGACTGGATTCCAACGAGCACCACATCTCAAAGAGCCAGATCTTCTAAACCTGGATTAACAGAAGTAAGTGCAAAAACAACCCATATAGCAAAACAAATTTCAAAATGCATTTTTGTAACCAATTCTTGTAATCTTTAGAATACTATTTATTGAGAAACATGCTGGGTACTTGACATAACCATTTAGGCTCAATTCCAGACAGTGGCTAAATAACCTGCTAGCAAAGGTTAATGCAGAATATTGATCCCTTAGACCGCACTAGCTGCAGCACTGTCTTCCTCCATTTTATGTAAGTTATGTGTGCACCCAGGCATCTGGAAAGCCCAAATGTGCTAGTCATGACCTCTGGGCATATGTGAATATCTGTTCTGGCCTCCATGCAAGCATGCTGGATGGTGCAATCATGATCGCTCCATCCAGAAGGTAAACAGGTGATCTAAAAAAGGATTATTGCTGGAAAAACCACAGTCAGTGCAGGGTTTTCCAGAAATAGTTTTATTACATTTCTCAGGTGGTGGTGAAAGTGGGGCTGTGGTGGATTGGCTCAGATACATGAAGCAACCACACCATAGCAGCACCACAATGGCACTGTATTCCACCCATCTGGATGCAGCCTAAGTTTTGGAAATTACAACTTCTAAATAGCACAACGTAAAACTCACAACCCAGTTCAAAAACTATCTTGAGTTGGCCAGGAATCAGAAAATGAGATACAAAACCTTTTAAAGAGACCACATTAATAACGACATTAATATTGTGTAATTAGCAGTAATGGTCATGTAAAGCTCCCTATGACCAAAGGTAGACCAACAGTTTAACTGGAAGCAAGGAAGTCGTTTTAAGATATGAAAGGAAATCCTTCTGAGCCTCAATGGACTTTAAAAATATTTAAAAATAGCTACAGAAATCAATAGGTTTCAAACATTTAATGGTCTGTTTTGCAGAGTGAGCCATAAACTACAGCAAGATCTCCAGGGCATTTTGTTAAGGAAGCAACTTCAGGATGAAAAGTTGGCATAAATGACCAAAACAAGTATAGGAAGCAAGTGCCTAGTGGGAATAAAGCCACAGAAAGCATCCTTTTAACAGAATTTAGATCAATAAACATTCCAAATGTCTCAAGCAAGAATCGGGTCATTTGTGAAATGTTGAAAGTAAGTATCTCAGAGACTTTAAAGCGAGAATATTCACTCAGTGAACCATCAGTGTTACACACTGTGGGCTATAAAGGCTTTGCAATCACCTATGTACATAAACTAGAAAAAATGTTTATCATTATAGCAGGCTTCTCTACATAGGCATATAGGGCAAATGTAATATCATAAATGAAGTACTCAATTTTTTTATGAAAACAGTTACTCATTTCTATATGTATGCAATGAGAAAAAATGCAGCAGTGTCAGGAAGGACTACCCTGTGACCTCTGTTGACCCCCAAACACAGCAAATCAAGCTCACATGTCTCTTAGATCCTTCTTGGCTGAACTATTTTAAATGCTAAGATACCAGTTTAGACTTATTATAGGTTTTGCTTCCAACTGGTAAACTTTTCAATAAATCCATGTAGGCATAAACATAATTGTAAGGCAAAGAATGCTTTATAAGATCTGTTGTTTTTCTGATGCTGTGCTGAGTGCCAGCAGACAGGGTCTCCAAGCACATTCCTTCTCAAAAAGTCTAAAATATATCACCATTTAAAAATATCTGTATAATTTGGTTTTCACTGTATAGTGGACTTTTTCCTCTTGATCTCTCTCTTGACTGAGGGAGTACCTGTTTATACTTTTATCCTGTTTCCATGGGTTTTTAATTTGTTTATTTTTATTTGTTGATTTTATTTTGTCATTTTTATTCACTTTCCTGAAAAATATGTAATTGAGCAGCATAGTAATTTTATTTTATTATTTTATTCTGTTATTAATAGTATTTATAAACCATCCTTCTCTGTACTTTGAGGGCAGTGTACCAGGGGAAACAATCTCACCTACTAACACCCTTAGGCTGTCTCCAAGCCTGACTCTGAAGCGTTTCTTTTTACTGCATGTGAATGTAGCTTAAGTGTTCAGATTCAAACTCAGAGATTTTACTGGAAGAACTTACTTAAATATTAAAATTGTTTCAAAAATGCATCTGTGTTGGGGGAGGGGGGGGAAGAGCCCCAAGACAAAAAATGCAAGTGAATCTTTTCCTGTTCTTCAAGTTTTAATAAAGGTAACCAGACATATAAATGGTACCAACACACAATGCTAATACAACTGGGATCACAAGCATTTGATGATCACAGTGAAAAACATACCTGGTAGTCCAAAATGCTGAATCCTAAGCCCATTTTAGCATCTTTTGTAAGTGTAAGGACTTTGACCTCAGAAGACCACAGTGCCAGTTCTGCATCTTCTTCCTCAGGGACAAAATTTATACAATTTTCCCCACGGCCATGATTTTTCTGTGCATTCAAAGACAAAAGTTGAAGTTAATGTAAGCTAGATATGAAGATACTCAACAAAAGTAAACCAAAAAAGACTTTCAGTGGACATGTGTAATTAAACAGATTGTAATTTAAAGAAAAAATAGGCTGGGAAGAATTAAAGGCTATATTCAGAAATAAAAAAAGGGGTAACTTGGAGAGACAGGGTGTGGCCCTGGTGTTCCCAAGCATTCTGTAATAATCTTTTATAGCACAGAATGTTCAGGAGAAGAGGGAAGGGGCTGACTGATGTGTGAACAATTCTACCTTGAAGCCCTCTCTGAAACGCTTCAGAGGTGTTGTTTTTGCTGAGTCTGGTCACAGTCTAAGATTATTTCTAAATATTCCAAATTTGGTTCTGTTCTTCTAACAGTAAGAGTGATCAACCAGTGGAACAGGCTGCCACGGGAGGTGGTTGGTTCCCCTTCGATGGACGTCTTCAAGCAGAGACTGGACAGCCATCTGTCTGAGATGGTTTAGGAGATCCTGCCTTGAGCAGGGGGTTGGACTCGATGACCCAGGAGGTCCCCTCCAACTCTACCATTCTATGATTCTATTTGAATATATTTTCTTTACCATCCATAATGTTGCACTTATCATGCTATTTCTTTTTTCATTTTGTCTTGGATTTACTTTTACCATCACCACTACAAAAAAAATTAATAAGTAAAATACAACTACTTTCTCAGTTGCAGTGTAACCCACAATTTAGATACCTCTATGGGTCTAGAACCAACTCTCTCCTTTGCCAGGAACTTAATACATTGTCACTGTTAATTAAACATAGTTATTTCAGCAAAGAAGTATGTTATAGGACTGCTAACTAAGTCCTTTGAACACAGACAGGCTATACAACAACCGCATTTTCATGAAGCAAAAATGTGGTTCAAAAGCAATTAAGAAGTGGTAGCATGTGGCACTAGTGTTTTCATCCCATCTCCAACCCACCTCTAATGCTCTTTGAAAGTGTATATAATGTGCATTAGAGGTGAGACAGACAGACTGGTGGGTTACAATTATCATCTCTAAAACATCTTGGAGCTGCCTTTGAGATGCTTTTTTTGTACTATATGAGAACCTAGTCAAAGACAATTATTCAATTTTAAATACGGAGGACAGCATTAAAAATACAACCTTGTAACAACTGTTCACATAATCTTTGAAAGAAGGTTAAAATTTCAAAATAAGTCTTTATAAAAAGCAGTACCATAGTGTACACAGATTTTAAAAGGGCCAAAATAGGGTGTTTTTCCACTGGCAGTAAGTACTCATTTTAGCACCCATTAAGGATCCATTTGGCTGAGAGCCGGATGACCCCATTTCCACTACAGACCCCATTAGAGACACATCTGTTTCCATCACAGCTAGGGAAATCTGGATCATATGGGTCCTTCAGCACCTATAAGGTAGCTTTCCTGTAGACCCAATTAAGGGGGTCTACAATGGGGTCTTCAGCCATCAAATCTGGATTATAGGGAACCTGTTTCCACCAGGGGTGTTTTTCCACTGAGCTCCTTTAATCTGGATCTAAGAAGATCCGGATCTAAGGAATGGGTACTTCCCTTAATCCAGACCTAGTAGAAGTACCCAATGGGTTTCCATGGGTGGTCTAGCACCCAATAGCAATGGGTGCTAGCCTGCCTGCTGTGGAAATACCAGAGAACCCATTTGCAAATCTGGATCTACCCAATTCTAGTGGAAACAGGCTCCTTATAATCCAGATTTGATTTCCCTAGCTGTGGTGGAAACAGATGTGTCCCTAATGGTGTCTGTAGTGGAAATGGGGTCATCTGGCTCTCAGCCAAATGGATCCTTAATGGGTGCTTCAATGGATACTTAGTGCTAGTGGAAAAACACCCTAGAATTTGGCAATGGGGTCTAGAGGAGGCTCGGGAGTAAGGCAACCATGGGGGGGGGGTGCCCCAAACTCAAGAGACTGCACCCCCTGTCCCCCAAAACACCTGGGGTGACAGGCACACCCCTTGTGGGTAGATCTGGATTCACCACCCATGGAAACACACTGGGTACTTCCTTAATCCGGATCTACTAAGGGAAGTACCTATTCCTTAGATCCGGATCTTCTTAGATCCGGATTAAAGGAGCACAGTGGAAAAACACCCACAAACCAAGTTCTCACAATCATTACTATTAAATCATGTGTGCACCTGTAAAATATGGCAGTGTTTTTGCTTATCTGTCAGTTTCTTACTTTCAAGACCTTGATTGAAAATATGCATTTAGACTAAGGCTGCATCCAGATGTGTCAGCCACTTATTCTGCTGTTTTTGGATATGCTGGAATATCTGTGCTTTATTCTGAATATCCAAATATAGCAGAACAGATAACCAAGTCTGGATGCAGCTTAAGAGTAATGTTAAGGGCTGCTCTTAGGTGGTTTCCTTTTTTAAAGAATTTTAAAGAATTGTAATTGATCGAGTACTGTTTTCCACACCACTTGGATATATTCCTTTGATTTTCACCAGGCTATCATGGAATATGAAATGAATTTGCCCTCATATTTACATTACAATTTGGACTTTATTATATAAAATATTTTGCTATCGTTTATAATTGTATTATTGTTATACATTGTTCATGATCTACTAACTTGTAATTACTTTGCCCAGGTGCTGGGATTTCAGCTCATTTTTACACTAAATTAGTTTTGGTCTCATGCCCACAGATTGGAAATCACTGACTTAAGAGATATTGAGATTTCTAATAATTTTGATTTGTGGAAGCCATTAAAGGCAGCGTAGTTTATTAAACAATAACATCAACACTGGAAAGCATTCCTCTGAATTGTACTACAATATTCCACAACTGTTTGCTTTCTTTAAACTACAGCAAATTATGATGGGTTGTATTTCCTCATTTAACAACCAAATACAATGGCTGGCCGACAGTGGAGTACTGTGCAACGGAGAGGTCCCTAATTCTGACCCTTCCCTTTTCATGTGCAAAAAACCATTGTTCCACATTTCAGACTCAGCTGTTCAGATGAGCCCTCAACCTTTCTTGTGTATACCTACAACCTTTTTGGATTCCCTCCCCCATTTTTTTTCTCAGCCTTACTCCTATTTGACTATGAGTTCATAACCTGAAAATGCAAGGGACCACAGCTTTCGGCCAGATCTAGTACAAAGGCACACTTTTTGAGAGACAAAGAAATCAAGCAACATTTCCACATCATAAATTCAGAGATAATATTCAGTAGTATTTTACAGAGATGAATGGGTGGATGTAGTGCATTATCAATGTACGAAGCTATTTTTAACACAGTACACAAATACCTTTGCACTACACTGTCAGCAAAATAGAATGTTTTTGTTTTTAAATGGGTTAGGAAAATGAGGTAGCACAGGGAATTAAATTATCCATCATCACAAATTAAAACCCCAAAAGAAAAACTTTATGGAGCAACAGCAGCCAAGGTCTAGGAGTTTTAGAACTTTTAACAACTAGAATTGTAGTCTTCCAGTTTGCATCCTTTTTTTTTAAATGTACTTTTATTTTAATAAGAGAGAAGCAATCAGCTAATGGGGAAGTTAAGAACAAGTATAATTCAAAGCCTTTCCTCTCTTATTAAACTGAAGAATGATGAATGAGATGTACACCATTGGCACGTCGGACTATTGATTTACATACCTTGTATCATTAGTACAATGATGTTTCTAGCTACCTGCCTAGATGATGCACCAGAAGGTTCCAATTACAGTAAAAGTAGCAGAGTCACAAACATGAAATATCTCTCATGGGAGATACATTTGTTAAAGTATCATTTCAGTTTTGCTTCGACAAGACATATTCAACTTTATAAAATTCAAAGTGACAGAGCCAAATTTTGGATATATTGCAACTAAACAGTACTCAGCTAAGCAGGAAGGAGGAGGAAAGAAGGCTAGTGTAGCCATTTTTGAATTATATATAAGTGACAAATTTTAAACATGACCTTCCTTATGAATTGTTTGTAATTATAATTGGTTGTTTGCTACTATTAATACTATTAATTTTTAAAAAGATTCTTCCACAAGGTCTGTCATCTGGGGGTAGTGCTGGTACCTAAATGGATGTCCACTAAACATAAACTATAGATTTGATGTAAGTGCTCAGACTCAGATGTTTTCTCCTCTTGTGCAACATTACAACTGATGAGAACTAGGGGGAAAGTCAGTTAAATTCCCGAAGAATGGATTTAAGAGTGGGGAAGGGTCTCAATACTCAGAAGGTTTGGTGTATCAATGGGTAGAATTGATGCCTAGGTACTACCTCCAAATTGGAGAGACAGACAGGATGCTTCTAAACACATGACAGGATGATTCACGAGTACATGTCATCTTCTACTTCAGAATGCCCGGAAGCAATTGGTGGGCCACCTTGTGAGACAGAACGCTGGACTAGCTAGATTGTGGCCCCATCCAGCAGAGCTCCTCTTACGTTTTTAAGTCAACAATCCATTACAAGATCTTGACTCTTTTATTTTTCCTTTCGACATTTATAAACAAACTTTACAGTTTCTGATCATTGGAGCCACAGTTAGGGTAGAATAGACTCCTAACAAAGATAGCAAGATGGTCCCTAGACTGAAATAAAAAATATGTACAGAATACAAAAAAACAACAAACTGCTAAAGGCCCTCCTTAGCTTCTTGTCAACCTCCCTTCCAGCTTGTTCAATAATAGTGATATCACCTGACAATTTCTGAAAATCTTAATTTACTTGCATTTCTATCACCACCCTTATTTTTCTTAATGCTCTACTCAGTTTGTCCACAGGGTGCATTGCAAACCATCCTCTTTGAAGTGCACAAAATATACAGTTAGCTCTTAAAAATAGCTGAGGGATATTTAAGATTACCCCCCCCAATTTTCAACTGTACTGTACCCACACTTGTATTATCATCAAAACTTGTACATATATTTATATAACATATGTAATAATATATATGTAATTTGTGTTTGACTGAAGCTTTCATGTCTACTTACAAGGAGAGATGAGACTTTGAAATTAATGGTAAGATTAAGCAAATAGCATAAAAATGATCATGAAGAAAGGAGGAGCAATAATACTAGTTGAGATATTCCAAAAAGAAACACATTTTCCACCATCTTGTGGCTTAGAAAATTAGAAGTATGAAGTTACTAGGAAATGACCTTAGAGTAGAATCTAAGCTTGGCCATACATAGATTTACCACATTGAATACTGAGTGTAAGTCCCATCTTCTGCAATAAGGATACCATTGCTACAACTAAGTTTAAAGAGTAAGGAGCAGCCATTTGATATCTTTTGGGACTTCAGCTTTCAGAAACTGCTTTACCTTTTGTTCTGAAGGACCAGTAATAAATGCTGCAGGCTCATCCACAAGGGACTCTGTGCCATCGTCAAACAAGCGCCGACAACAAACTAAAGTAAATGGAGGTGGCACTTCCTTAAGAAATGAAACTGCTTCACGGCGGGATTTTCCATAGAGCTGAACACCATTTACCTGCACAGACACAGAGAAAATCTATTAATGTTTTCCAATTTAGATTAAACCGTCATACAGACAGCACCTACTTAATCCACATGATTGGATAATCCAGAATAAAGCATGGATAATCTGTAATAAAATGTATCTGGATTCTTTATTTCAGATTATCATAATCATGTGACTTAATAACTCTCTGGATGAAGCTTATGTCATGGTATGAGCTAGTGGTTTAGTGGTTAGGGAGCCAGACTCTTATCTGGGAATACTGGTGTTGATTCCACACTTCTACACAAAGCCAGCTGGGTGACCTTGGGCTAGTCACAGCTCTCTTTCTGAGCTCTCACAGCCCCACCCACCTTACAGTGTTATTATTACTAATAAAAATGAATAAACAATTAAACATATTTGACTGGCAAAATTCTGGCATAAAGGCATTACATTTGGTCATGAGTCCTTAAACTGAATTTGATTTGATCAGAGCTTGAATTTGGCCTTATAATTGGAATTAAAAAAAAAAAGAGGCTGGACCATTTGACTTGGAAATATTAATAACAATGCCTTGGAATTAATGATCCAAAATATTTCTAAGAAGCAAAAAGGCTCTGCAAGGTTTTAGAAGGACAGATTTCTTCATTTGGTAAAAGATTACTAATAGGCTGCTGAGCAGAGGCTGGTGAGTCATTTGGTCTAACAAGATTAAAGTATGCCCTGGATGCCAGAAGAAGAAGATAAACTTGGTCTATTTATATGAGGTTAGTCACTGAGGAGAAAGAAGTATATCTTTTACTTTAAGAATAATAAAAAAAGGAGTTCTGAGGAACTGGATCCTGCAAAATGTGCTAAATTTTGGAATTTGTTTTTTTCTTTAAGATTTGCCAAGCCTGCATGAACTATTAACTATTGCACACACATAGCTACATATATTTTTAACTTGAAGGAAAAGAAGAAAGATAAAGTGGTTCCTTTTGGAGTTAGGAATTACTGTTTGCTCTGGGAAGAGACAATGTCAGTAATTAACATAAAGAGATTAAGTCTTCAAGACAGCTTCAAAAGTTGCAAGATCATTTTCCTCTCAGGAAAGAGAAGTCAGGAGTGCTTGCTAGGAACTTTTGAACTGACACATATTCAATTTTACTCATTAACAAAGCGTAATGGAAAAGAGAAAGAAAGAATCAGCAGTTTTATGGTACAATTTTTGGCATAAAAGGGGCAACGAAGCAGCATGGTGTATGTGTCATATGATTTCCATTCATATGTGCACAAAGATTTTGTTTTTGTACCTCTAGCAGTTCATCTTCCAGCTGCAGTAACCCAAGCTTAGCAATTGGACCATCAGATGCAATTGAAGATATATAATGATGCCCTTCAAATGTATCCAGCTCCACCCCTAACCTCAGGGTGTGAATAGGTAGCAGCTGCAAAAGCAAATGGAGGGGAGAGGGGAGAGAAGTCAATAACATCATTTGGATTCTACCACAAGTCTAGAAACACCTATGTGCTTTTTACAGCTGGGACTCCCCACTTTACTCCTGGGGCAAGGTGATAGAAACAATCAGACTGTACTCGCTGAACACCTTCTTCCAGTTCTATTGTGGAATTGCCATGTTTGTCTTAAAGAACTTGGTATTCTTCCACTCATACTGCTCAATACAATCATTCATTCATTCATTCATTTTTATCTACACCACATACAAAGATTAAAACAGCGTCTGAAAAGTGGAGACAAAAAAGCCGCATCCCCATTTATCCAAAGACCAAGGCAAAGTGAACAATGAAGGTGCTTGACACACCTCAAGGGGAAGACTGTTCCATAGTCTGGGGAGCCATCATTGAGAAGGCCCTTTACATAGGAAAGCTTAGTGGCCAACTCCTGGGTCAATCCAATCAAACCGCCTCTCCACTAGACAAATATGGCCTGTAGACTGTAAAGATGAGCTTAGGAGGAGGAGTTAAAATAACTCTCACACTTTAAACAATATTGGGTTGGGGAATGTGTCTTGTGCTCATTTGTTTTTAGTCCTGTTGAGAGACACTTATTACCAAATCCCTGACATACAATCATTAGTATTTAAGATTTTCCTAAAAAGAAAAATAGTTAAAAACATTAGAAAGTCAAAGGCTAATAGATTTCTCAACACACCCCTTAGGCAATTGCATAAAATTAAGATGTAAACTTGCTTACCACTAAAGTTACCTGATTCCGTTATTAGTGGCTTGTCCTTTAATCTATAAAAGTGAGGAGTTTGAACCCCATCTAATTACCTTTTGAGGCCCCGAAGTCTCTCCAGCTCTTTGGAAAAGACACATTTCCCCCTCCCCTATTTTACTGAGGTGTTCTGCAAAGCATGCAGCAATGCCTATCTGAACTCTCTGGTTTTATACATACAAAATTCCTTGTTTCCCCTTCTCTGATCTCTTATTTCTCCAAAACCAACCATAAACCTGTTTCCATTTCCTGGCAAGTAATTTGTCAGTGATTAACTTACAGTAACTTATAGATACTGAGCCAAGCTATTCACCATAATATTTATTTTGGCTTTTTTAAAAAATTAGATGTATGATCCAATAAAATTCTACATTGTAGTATATTTGGTATATGTGTATGCCTGAGCTTTCAGGCCAAAACCTGTCAGAATGAACGTGTATACACTATCTCAAAGAATATTTCCTAACAAGATGGTTTCCACAACCTGCCTTTGAAATGCCAAGAAGATTAATGGGTTCAAGGAGGTTTGCAATCTTTTACAAAACATTTGTCCTTCTTCAGACAGTACTTTTAAAATTGATTCAACAAAATTCTGAATTACAGTTTAGCATTATTAAAACTTTAACACTCTCACCTCTGTTTTTATCAGAGCAAAACCCCCAAAAGCGATTTCCTGTTTCTGGAAGCTATAAATATGTATATAAATATTTGTACAGATATTGGAGAGAATTTTGGGGTATATGGACTTGCTCAGTCTTTGGATTCAGAGGCCTGCTTAAATGATCTGACAATCTGTGCTTAACATTAACTACAGTTAACTTTTAAAAAGTTAAACTCAATCCACAGCTTCTTACCCAGGCTTGTTTAAATCATCATACTAAATGCTACCTGCTCTTCTGAGTTCAGTCAACCTGTCAAGCTGCAATTACCTAAAAGGTAAATCAACACCACCTCTAATCTCCTACTACTTTTGACGTAGGGAGAAAAGAGATTTGTTTTTGTATCCCTAAACCAGATTTAGTGTGATATTTGGATGCTGCCAAAATCTGAAAACCTCAGTGATCCTAGAATATTTACTTCTATTTTTACAAAGGTATAGTTGATCTGTGAAATTACATTCACCAAAAGAAGCTTGTAACTATTTTAACCAGACTTTGTGAGCCAGTTTTGTCTAGTGGTTAGGGAGCCGGACTCTTATCTGGGAATACTGAATTTGATTCCATACTCTTCCATGAAGCCAGCTGGGTGATCTTGGGCTTGTCACAGCTCTTTTCTGGGCTCTCACAGCCTCACCTACCTCACAGGGTGTCTGTTAGGGGGAGAAGAATAGAAAGCTTTGTCAGCCACTTTGAGTCCCCTTAAATG
>MTQE01001134.1:35336578-35347645 GCA_014337955.1 Aspidoscelis marmoratus | reverse complement strand
CCACTTTGAGTCCCCTTAAATGGGTGAGAAAAGTGGGGTAGAAAAGCAAGTTCTTCTTCCTCCTAAATATAAAACCGTGCCTGCACTGAGTATGGTTTCTAGTTGGTAGCCAAGGATTGGTTTGCAAGAAAATAGTCAATTGTATTCTGATCAAAACATTTGGGTGGATTACTCAACAATTCTTGTGTTATCAAATGGCAAGAGAGCACTGTAAGATTTTTCAAGAAGTGGCATGAAACTAACACACTAAACTTAATAGCAGCAACAACCATGGAAAATCCAGACAAAACAGCAGCACCATGATTTATTTCATGCATTCATTTCTATTACATACAATGGGATAAAATACAGAACCATGACTGATTCAAAAGCATTCATATCTAAGTGGCTTCTCCAGGCCCATATTCATTTACACTGCCAAAGAGTTGCAGAAAGAAAAGAAAAACAAATACCTTTGAATATCTCTGTAACTCAGCATCATCTGTGATAGGCATGTCCACTGTAACCA
Organism: Aspidoscelis marmoratus; assembly: GCA_014337955.1. Classification (NCBI taxonomy): domain Eukaryota; kingdom Metazoa; phylum Chordata; class Lepidosauria; order Squamata; family Teiidae; genus Aspidoscelis; species Aspidoscelis marmoratus. The sequence goes on along the minus strand of MTQE01001134.1, from coordinate 35,347,137 downwards.
CCTGAAGATTGAAAAGTAGAGGACCTTCTATAGGTAATATTATATTTCAAAAGCAGTAGACAGACAAGTAGAATAGCAAAAGACAATTAAATCTCTTAACTTTTCACAGATGCAAAACTGATAGAACAGAGCAAAAAGATCTAGAAATGCTATAAAACGCCCTATCACACCAGAACCTGTGACCCATCTAGCTTGGAAGCCTGATTGCACAGAGGCAACCAGTTGTAAATGTGAGCCCAAAGCAGAGCCTAAATACATGTTTGTTTGTTTGTTTCAGAGGCACAACTACTTCCCATGGATGCCCTTCTGGAGTCACAGAGTCATCACAATCAATAACCCATGGTAGCCCTTATTGTCCATTGATCTGTCTTCTTTTGAAGCCATGAAAGCTGATGCCCAACACAAGCTGATGTTTCAAGCTGACTGTTAAAAAAATAAGCCATCTGTTTTGACTCTTGCAAGATTCAGTACCATTGGGTGACCATCCGTCCTAGCATCTGGGAAGGGGGAGAAAACATACTCTACAACCACGTTTTTCACACCACTCTATTGCCTCATGTCTAGCCTAAAAAGTCTCATCTGAATTCAGCCTAAGACTGCAGCAGTTATCCCTCTATATTTGGGTATTCTGGGAAAAAAGCATAAATATTCCAGAATATCCATGCTTTATTCTGGAATATCAAAATATAGTGGAATAAGTAAGTGGCATCTGGATATTTTTCCTTGACAGGCGCATGGCCTTCCCTTCTTACTATATACTTGCCAAGGTAAGGGGGCATGTAGCAAATTCTTGGCAGTGTGCGGCTGTACGTGGCAACAGCAAGTGAGACAGCAGCGTGAGACCCTAGGGAAAAAGACTTAGTGAACCAGAGTGAGCCAGATATGACTACTAGTGAGCTAAATCTCAGTGTCTAAGCCTGGTTTAACTCACTAGTGAGCCTAGCAAACCAGGGAGTTGTGGCTCACATCCCTAGCATAACACCAGCTTCATATTACCAGATTTTACAAGCCTCTTTGAGCCAACTTCACTTGATGTAGTGCTTGGAAATGGGGCACAGGATTGCATGCGCCTATCCTGGACCTATTAATTTTGGTATTGTACTAGAGACTGCTGCATTTTAGGAACAGGGAGGCTTTGTGCATTGTACATATAATGGGTCAACTCGTTACATAAGTTCTTATGAGGAATTCTTGTTTTTCACAATACAGTTGGACCTCTGTATCCATGGAGTATACGTTCCAGGTCTTACCATATTTAACGAGAAACCACAGATATTTCAAACACAGGGAAATGCACTCAATTTCCCATAATTCCTGTGAATCATGGGAAATCTCATGTCATTTCCCGATTTCCTGAGTGCTCCAAGTCTCTAAGAAGCTCCACCTGACCTAATGGCACTGGCCGGGGGTGGGGTGGTGGAGGCTATTCTGGTGACTACAGAAAAGTAAAACCACAGGAACCAGATCAGCAGATTCCATAACTCTCCACTGTATCATTCTGAGCTTCAACTGCATCACCTGAGTCCAATTTGGCTTGTTGGTTCAGCAAATCCAGAGTAAGCAACTATTGATCCATGATAATGATAAATATACCAATGAAATAATTTGTAACACAATCATTTTTTAAAAAAGAGAAAGTGCTTGAGAATAATCTCTAATTAATATCCCTAAAATGATAAAATTGGAATATGTGGTACTTGCTTCATTGCCACTCAACAAGACAGATCATAAATTGAGATACTTTATAATAGATCCAAAATTTTAGAACCGGAGTTTGGGATAGCTGGGTGAAATTTTTATCAAGATGTTTGGAGAAATATAGTATTTATTGATTTATGTATCTTTTAAATTTAAGAACTATACATAAGCATATAGATAGCGTACCATAACCTCAAAGTCTGGTCCCAAGAGTTTTTCCCACTTGGATTTCAATTTACTTTCTGACGATTCTGGAGTTTTTCCTACATATAAGCATACAGTATTTCAAATTAACACTTATAAAAACACATTATTTATTAAAATTTTAAAATAATACTGGTCTACCAGAGAGAGAAGCATATTAGTTTGGTTTTATTATGGGCTACAAAACAGAATCCAATTCTGTAGAACAAGGAAACAGCAGCGAATACACTTTTCAGCAATGGAAACAGTATGAGTGAAAAAAGTAAGTTAATATTTGCTGACTTTATCATTGGCCGGCATATATGAAAATTCACACTCTAACTGTGGTAACTCCTGCTTACAATATGACACATAAACAAAAAGGAACTATGGACTTTATTTATATATCTGGCAAATGTAGAGCCCCGTTTGGCTTCATTAGACCAGGGAATGACATGAACTTTGCTATAATTTTCAGCCCTAAACTAGCCTTCCATGGGAACTAGGCTATTTTGACATTTATATCTTTTCCTATTTCTTTACTTAAATAGCCGGAGCTGGTATTACAGCCATATAAGACAATCTAACATGGCTAGACAGCATAAAATGACTGGCTGCCCTGCTCCTAACCCCAGCTACAAACTCAGCACACTTATAAAGAAATATTTGGTTAGCAGAAGTCAAAAAACTCCCAGCCACTGACAAAAAAAAGCAGCAACTGGGTTTACAGTATTACAAATGTGTAAAATCAAAGGCTTTATTAATACAGTAGTATGCCTAACATTCTGGGGTGCAAAATCTTAAGAGGTGTTATACTTTCTGTAATGGGTATATTTTCTTTTTATTCTTTATTTGCTATTTATTTTCCCCCTTTTGACTGTATGTTCCTGCCTTCCCCATGCTTTTTCATCGATATCGACTATGGGTGATTGCATGGAGAAAATGGTTAGATTTGGCAGAAATTGTCAAACTGACATGCTTTCTTTCTATTCATCATTTGCTATCTATTTCTCACATATAATCAAATGTGGGGGAAACACTATTTTTTTCAAAAACCCTGAAACATGCAAACTATTCTGGGTGGAAAGCTTCATTCTGACCTCCCTCTCCTGCCAAAGAACGGCAGATTTTCAGTTTCACGCTTGTAATTGGAGCTCATACTTTACTAATTATGGGATAAAATCCCAAAATATGTTTAAAGGCAACTTGCTACTCACTAGACATCTTGATGATACCTATCTCCATCCTTGACCATTAGATGTTGTTCGGTGATGGCAAAAGTGAGAGTTAAACCATGTGGAATTAAATCACAGCAATTGTCCTACATATACTAATTTGACAGTAACTCCCACAGATACTGAACTAGTGTTGAGTACATCTTTGCATAAGAATGGTTTAGGACTAATCAACTTTCACAATCCAGATTACAGATTCTAGTAAGATTATGAATTGTGGTTGATTGGTTCTGCTGAGTTTGGGTTGGCTCCAGGTGACTAAATGAACAATTCCATACAGTTTCCCTGGCAGATAAGAAAACTGTTTGAATTCTTCTGGGGAGAGGCTACGGATAGTACCCAAGATCCTCTGCTTTCCAGGCAATTGGCGCTATGGCCGTCTCACATGATTACAAGTATATGAAATTATTCTTCATGGAAAGTATGCAATGCTCAGATGAAAAGTATCTCAAATATGGATAAGATCTTCAGCAGATGCCTCCTGAAATCCAAGTATTTTAAGATGTATATGCCATTTTACTTTGTTGGTTATTTTATTTAAGTTAATGCACATTTTCAATTCTGTTAAAATATAACAAGCCAGACAATGCATCATACTAGTGGTCAAATCTCATCACTCTTATAGGAAATGATCATGGGTTCATAATATCTAAATGTATTGTATTTAAGCAGTAGATGTAAGCAGGAATTAGCCCATTAGCATTTCAGATCTCCTTAGGAATCTAAATTAAGGTTTAGGAGAAGTAGGTCTGTAAAAATAACACATTTTAATAAAACATACTTTTTACATTAAGTTTGAAAGGCAATTCTAGAATTTTGACAGACATTAAGTTAGTAGTGTTTTACTTTAGTGCTATTATAATTAAATGCCTGTCAGCATTTCCAATATAGGTACCTATTTTTGGAGTTTAATTTGGCCATTAAAGTCTGCTCTAGGGTGAGCTTTTATAGACAGTGTTTCAGTATCAACCGTGTTTGAAATGAAATGACTGCTTTTAGCTCTCATGCAAGAAAGGTAGTTGAATATATTTACTAGTGTGAAAACACTTACACATTTCTGTAACCTAAAAGAGCTTTTACCTTTCTGTAATAAAATAAAATTTTACCAAATGACAAGTCTATGAATGTAGAATTATACACCACAGAGGATTTTTAAAATAAAAAATATTCCTATTAGTTGGTGAATGCAAAGATATGGCAAAAGTAGACAACATTCAAAGCCAGCACAACTTGCCAAATTCAGCACATAAAAACTGAGCTTTTCAAAGCCTGTAACTCAAGTTTTTTCTTGAACTGCAAAGAAGGTATAAGTTAGCACTGGAGTAATACAAAAGGATTTATCCACCACACACAATCTGTAAATGAATCTCTTTACATGTAAAGTTTCTTTACATGCTGGAATGTATGATTTAGACCATATCCTTTGCTCTATTGTTTCTTAGAAAACAGAGAAGAATGCACACAAGTAGAAAAATACGTTATCAGTTATAGTGTGGCTGTAGCTTAGCGGTAAAGAAAGCAGTCTGAAAAGCAAAGAATTGATGGTCCGTCCTCAGCCTCACCCCAGGTAACAGCAAACCACTTCTATTTGTCTACAAAGAAAACTGCATAGAAATGCCCAAGGAGCTGTCCATGCAGTCAACCAGGTGTCTGCCACAACTCAATGGTACCCAAGAACAAGAGTGACTTTATTTCTGCCTGCTTCCTGATGACTGCATGAACATAATCATGCAATTTTACTTGTAACAATATGGAACGGTAAAGGTTAGAGAGACCACTCAAAAGAAGTCCTAAACCTCCTAATCTTCATTCCTGCAACGGGCTACTGCATATGCTTGCAGGAACAAACATAATAAGATGCCATGGAAAACTAAGAAAGAAACATTTTTCTCAGCCCCACAGGATATTTCTCTATTCCAGATCTCAGAGTGGTTTGAAAGATTTTTTTTTTCAATATAAGCAACCAAATTATAAACTGAAGATAAAAATTAGAAAGTAAATCTATCAAAACCAATAAGAATCACCTCAGAGAAAATGTTAGTATGACGCATTATTTATCTGGTAAGTTATGAAGCCTGAAAATTATAAATGCAGTTTCAGCAGGCAATACAAAAACTGCACTATTCCATCCCCTCCAAATGAACAAGTATCAAATTATCTTCTTCAGAAAAAACTAAAAAAGACTTTTTAACTATACTGCTGTTTAAGGGAACCCAAACATCACTCATATATTATTTGAAATAAGAAGTATTTTTGCCAAGCAGTAAGATTTTTCAGCAAGAAAAACATTACAAACTTCATTAGATATCGAGTCCCCATGAAAAGCCTGGCCCCAACTTACCAACTGTGTACTGTTTTTGCTTCCTTTCATTTTCAGAATTGTCTCTTTGCACTTGAGGCTTCTTGTTACAAATATCCACATTACTTTCAGTCTCAACCACACCAGTCAAGGATAAGGTTGGCACATTTAACTGCCCTACAAGTGTAACAAAAGCCTTTAATCAGTTAAACATTCCAAGAAGAATGTAGGAAATGGCATGAAACTTCAAGGGAGTCAATACAGATTAGATATTAGGAAAAACTTCCTGACAGTGAGGGCAATCAATCAATGGAATAGGTTGCCACAGTGAGTGTTCCTTCACTGGAGGCCTTCAAGCAGAGGCTGGACCTACATCTGTCTGGGATGGTTTAGGAAATCCTGCATTCCGCAGGGGGTTGGACTCAATGACCCTAGAGGTCCCTTCCAACTCTATGACTCTAAGAACATTCAATTTATCCAGATATGTTTTAATTCTACGTAGCAAATATGCCCTCTCCTTCTAGATAAAGTCCAACAGTTATGGTAGAATGTAAAACTTTTCACATGATTACAGCATATGATTTTTTTTTTAAAAAAAAATCCAAACTAGAGCAACAGAAACAATCTTTTCCATTACAGTATTTTTTAAGGACAATATGACAATTTAGAAATCTCCGAAATCCATATAGGTTTTCAAAATTTCTCTCCCAACATTTAAACCTCCCCTTTATGAATGAAGTCTCAAAAGCATTATGAAATATAACTCAGGGTGCCTCCAGACAGGAAAGGAAGCAGTGAAGCAAGTTCGCTACTTCTGAGCCCCACAGGGGCAGCGTGCCATTCTCCCCCCATGAAGTAAAAAAATGCTGTGCTCTTACTGCCACTTGCAGAGCGTCCCATCTGGCAGACAGGAAGCAGTTCCGCTGGACATGCGAAGCTTCTGATCCTCCAGTTTGGAGGACTGGAAGGAGCTTTGTATTTAAGGTGGAGGAAGTGGTGTGTCATCAAAAAGGATAATCAAAAACCAAGTGGAAAAATCTTAATAGTAACATTACGTTAAAACCCAGTTAATGAAACAAATAAAAATGATAAATGTAACCAGCTTTAATAAGGCAAAAAGTAACAAGCCTTCTCTGTAATCCCCTACTATACAATGTAGAATGTACCCAAAGAAACAACTATTGGGAGATTTTTTTGTAAAAGGTTCTTCGGAAAATGACACCCATCAGCTGCAATTATAGGCACACTTTTCTAAGAAATCGTTTCCATTGAGCAGAACAGGACTGACTTGGAAATATACATAAACAGCACTGAAAAATGTACAGCAGCAGGTCCTACTGCACTGACTGGTCTGGCAAGTTCAAAATATCAGTCTTATCCTTGTGCATAAAGTGAAAGAAGAGTTTTACCTTTGTGTGAGTCTCTTTCAGAAGAACAGGCAGCGTGCAATGGTCTTTTTCGGAGTAATGTAAGGTGAACAACAGGCCCTGTATTACGCAAGACTTCTACAACTTCTTGGTTGGTATAATTCTGAATGTTAATCCCATCAACCTAACACATAAAAATCATACTTTTAGTTTTTAAATTGCATTATTTGTCAAGAACTTGGCTGGCTGAATAACCCCAGCTAACTCCAAGCCTCATTTAAACAGTGTATTGATTGGTCCTAAAAATATTCAGATAAATTTAGGATTGAATTTGTATCATTATTATTTAATTCTAAGAATGTTGTGTTGTCAGTTACTTAAGGACAAGCAAATTAAAGCAAATATTAGTCAGTTGCAGGAGTGAAGGAAGTGGTTGTGATGCCAGCCTCCTCAGCTGGGGCTGCCCTTCAATATTTCAATCAATTAATACTAATAAATAAAGCTAATAGCTAATAGCTTCTTTTGCTACTTGTAGTGTTAGAAATGTTGCTGGCCTAGGCGCTAATCAGCTCCCTGTTGCGAGGCGCGACACTTTCCCTTCTCCTTCTTTCAAGTGAGTGTGAAGTGTTTCTCTACGCAGCCAAATGTTGTGCTGCGCTTCCCCCCACTCTCTTCTCTTAAAGCTACAAGAACCCAAAACTCATTTGTTTCTCTAATTGTGGCTTTAAGTTAATAGATCTTCGGACTCTCTTCTCTTTGTAAACAACAAGAATAAGTTTATTGGTTTACAACTCAAGACGGTAAGTTCAAGATATGGTTTCACAAATATTACCATTTGTCCAGCCTAACCTTTCTTTTTAAGGGATCACCTTGCCTAATAACCTAGTGCAGGATCCCCTGTATCTATGCTAGCATCTTCCCCTCAGGGTGTTGTGTGTCTTTCCACGAATCTCCCACCCCAAAGTCCCAAGCACAGAATGAACTGTTATGATGGGTGCTGTCCTTTGTACCCCTTGGCATGGCGCATGCCTCATCTGATTGGCCAGTATCACGGGTAAATCTCTCCCCTCTCCCTTCTAGTGAGCCCCACCCTTTGCTTACCTGACTTTGCCATTAAAGTGCTTTGACTACAGTTATCATCCATTCATTCAGTGTGGACATTTAATATCTTACAACACATTTGATTTTAACAAAACTTACTCTTTTAGACTACCATAACAACATGAGGCACCACAGTGGTGTTTAATATATCAGATCCTTTCAAAAAAATGAACTTCATAAAAAGCAAGTAATAGTCTATGAATGTAAAAGGGAAGCTGGAATATAAACCAGAATAATTTTAAATCACATATTCTATATTTTCAAACCTGTGGCCCATTGTTATGTCTTTAATAGACTACTACAACCAATTGGAAACCTGTTCTTTGGGGTACCATATAAAATATAGAGAATCTAGTCTGTGGGAAGGTCTGGATCGCAGACAAAACAGTGAATTATGTTACCGGCCCTCAATCTAGTAGATAATCTGGTAAAATATTATTTTACTCCAGAAGTTCTCTGACCGATTCTGCTAATGTTCTACTTCCAGATAAACTTACAGCAATAATTTTGTCACTGACTTTTATCTGGCCACTATGTTCTGCAGCACTGCCGGGCACTACGTTTTTGACAAAAATCCCTGAAAAAAAAAGAAAAAGTATTATTACTTCATTGCAACCTTGTATTTCAAAAGCACTGTTTTGCACAATTTCTGGAAAACAGTGAAACGGAAACACTGGAAACTATTGTAGTTTGAAAAATAAATATATCACCCTAGTCCTCAAAAGGTGAACCTTAACCAGAACTTTTCACTCAAACTGAGGCTCATTCATATACAATAGAAAATAATTTTGATTCCAACATAAATTAAGATACGTAGGCTGCACCCAGACTTGTTTATACTGTGCAGCAGAATGCACAGTCAAAATCCAGCCATCACATACAATGATCCATAGATTGTCACGGCGCATTATCAGATCACTACTGCACACTTATCTTAATGCTGGTAAAAGGACATGTGCTGTGCTGTATGATGAAAATTTGAATCTTCCTGCCAGTACAGGCAGAACGGACAAACAAGAGCAGGAGGGCAGCTCAAATGTGATTGGCTGCCTCATCCTGCGTGACACAGCATGTATGCTATGCTTTAACATTTAAACTGTGGATTTCTTCAACAAGTCTAGAGGCAGCCCTAGTTACAAACACTAAGCTGTGATGCCAAACTTGATTTGCTACTTTAATCTACCCGTATTTTCCGGCGTATAAGACGACTGGGCGTATAAGACGACCCCAACTTTTCAGTTAAAATATAGAGTTTGGGATATACTCACCGTATAAGAAGATGACACGCAGCGTATAAGACGACCCCCAACTTTTGAGAAGATTTTCCTGGGGTAAAAAGTAGTCTTATACGCCAGAAAATACAGTATTTTTGTTACTTTAATCAATTTACAGTATACTGTACAACTTCTAATATATCACCTAACTTCAACAATCAATTTCCACAAAACTTACCTGAATCAGAAACTCCTGAATAGCCAATAATCGTTATGCCAAGGCTCTGTCCACCCTTTTTAGTCAGCTGAACTTCATGTGATTCATAATCCTAGAAAGTAACACCATACTTTTTTTAAGATGAAACTTTAAGAATACAAATACAGCACTAATATTAAGACTTTGGGCTGGTTCTGTCCATAAGTTACCATCTAACTAAATCTGGACTTATTCAGTTCAGAAGTCTAACAGTAAAACACATTTGCAACATTGCTCTAAAGTACTAAAAGCTATTATTTTCATGGCTTCAAGCATCACATTTTTGTCGTTCTAAAATCTAAAGACTAACATCACTGGTAAAACTGGCAATACAGCAGGTTGCTAAAGAGACCATGGCACAGTCAAAGGTTCAGGCTTATGAAGTGAACAAATACTCTGCCAGGTTTTTAAAAGCCTAACATAATAAATTATGAGATTTGTTTTCTGGACAATTGCAAGCATGCTGTTCCCCACATGATTTTGAGGCAATTAACATAACAAGACTTTCATCAGCTCAGAAGGTACATGTATAGGACCATGATGAGATAGAAACAGGCAATGTTTCCAGGGAAGGAAATGCAACTCTATATATTGTCAGGGCTATAAAAATTAAGTTAATGGGAGATATATGCAGGATAAAGAAAGCAGGAAGCAAGGATAAAAAGTAAATGTTCCAAGACAGGTTATCAACAAATCTGGGAGAGTAATAAAGCAAACTAAAATTTCCCAACAACATTGTAGACAAGCCCAGTTACTGAGAAAATCCAACATGTTGAACCAGAGAACAGTTTTGAGGCTGTTTCACTGCATAACTGATGTCATTTGAGCAGAAGCCAAAAAGCCAGATATGAGGGAAGCACCATCAGCTGCAAGAGCATTTGCAACGAAAGTACAAATGCATATATTATCCACACTGACAGCACATACCATATCTGCTGAAGTAAGTAAAAGTGGATGAGACTCTCCCAATCAGCATGCCTTTATCCCTAAAAGCCAATAATTTTGGGCCCCAGGAAGAGAAATCCTCCAAATGCTTTCCCCTTTCCTAGGAAAAAACATCCACAATTATTTTGCCAAGGCCAAAATCTCACTCTGTCTAACTAGATGTTTAGGCTTGGCCACGGAGCAAAGCTGTTTTTCAAGATCCAGTTATCAGAACTGAGCTGTAGCAGTTGAAGCAGAAAACAAAAGAAAAAGAAAAACCAC
>MTQE01001134.1:35323821-35336510 GCA_014337955.1 Aspidoscelis marmoratus | reverse complement strand
ACTGAGCTGTAGCAGTTGAAGCAGAAAACAAAAGAAAAAGAAAAACCACACCATTGGACTTCTGTAAACATTCCATACCTAAATCTTAAACAAAAAACAAAACCAAACAAAATAAAGCAAAAGCACAAGAGCAACAGATGGAATACAAACACAGCTTTGCTTACACTGCAAGACCTCCTGCGTACTCCAAATAACATTTGTCAATTTTAATTACTCAAAACTGAGAAATGCTTTTGCTTAAACAAAATAAAAAAGTACTTCATGCTGAAGTATGATTCGATTTTTTTTTAACAGCACACTATTGAGCAGATAGTAAAAGGCCAATACTTTCCTTGAACTATAAATCAGAGAGTCAGATGCCTCTGGTCCAAATTAGAAATCAAATAATCAAGAGCAGACAGCAGACTTTGTGTGCTGTGGAATTCCTGAAAACAGCAGCTCACTAAAGGGCCTTTTTTTTAGAGCGAAACCCCATAGAGCTGTGATGCATTCAAATCCTTCGCACCCATGGTACTTCTTGTCCTGTGCCATGGCTCAAACAAGTTGTGCCTGTCACATATTGGCCAACTCCATAAATACCCCTTCTCTGAACCATCCACTGGGCCAAGGGTGCTCCAGTTTGAACCAAGTGATCCTGGGGGGCACCTTGGTCTGTGACCTCCACTGGGGCAGCTGTAGTAAAATTGTAGGGATCAGAGATGGAAATGCCACATCCAAACCTTGTTATGTATCTGAATGGTGAGTGAGTGGATGGATATGTGCATGCGTGCACACGTGTGCTTTATTAGTTATTTCTCAGTCTAGACATGCTGCTTCTTAGAGTGGACTCATTGAAATGATTGCAGCAAAGTTAGGAATTTAAGTCCAGGTGTAATGATTTTTTAAAACACTGGTGGCAGCAGTGGCTAGGAAAGTTTACTTCGAGCTGTTGGTGGTTTGCTGTATCTGGCCAGAGACAATTTGGACATAATGATCCAAGCTCTGGTAACTTCCATGCTGGACTGCTCTAATGGACTGTATGTGATGCTGCTGTTGAAGGATGCCAAGAAACTACAACAGATAGCATACTGATCTTAAAGGATACACACTGATTATCGGTTTGCTACTCAGTCCAAGAAAATCTTAAATGACTTGTGCTCCAAACTCCTGAGATATGTGCCTTTCATTCTTATTGACTTGATTTATGTTTACGTCCAATTTTGATGTCTTCTTCCCTTTTCTCTTTAGATTAGTCTACAAATCTAAATAAATCAAACTAAAGATTTTCCCTGGGTATAAATATTATAAACAAAATGGATTTTATCAGTGAAATTGGCAGACGTCCACTAAAGCAAAACACTAAACCTTTGTATATGGGCATTGACTGAAATCAAATTAACTATGTAAATTCTAATGAAATAAGTTAAATGCAACCCCCCCCATCTATGTTGATACATTACATGACTGTAAAAAAATATATATTGTACTGAAAAGTGGGAGGAGTAAGGCTTTTGCCAAACATTTATACAAGATATGAGGTATCCATATCCATACCACCTTTATATACATCCTTTTTCTTGACTAGTCTTCAGCTGCATTCAGACACAACAAAAAGGGAACCTCAGAGGTGTCTCAGAGGCATCTCAGGGAGGTGTGTGGTCTTCATGTTCCCAACCCTTCTCTAAACCACATCAGTGTTTAGGAGAGGGCGATGGGCAGACTGGTGTATTAACCATCCCACCTCAAAGCTGTCTCTCAGGTATCTCTTATGGGTCTCAGAGATACTTTTATTTTGCTATGTCTGATCAGTCTTTAACAGTTTTGTAGGCTCCAAATGCTTTGTTTTATAACATCCCTAACTGAAAACATCTAGCAAATGCCAACCTGTGAAAGGCTCACTTCAGTTTGGCAGGTACTCGTGCAATTGCAGTTGGGGAAAAATGTAAGTCATTAGAAAATAATCATATTTTGTAACTCACGGCCTTTAAAAAAACTGATAGGAAAATGACATAGGGACTCCTTTCTACATTGGAACTTTTACTGGGAGATTACATAGCCTTTTAATCTTGCCAGCGAGATTTGCCATAGGCTGCAACATATTGTAGCTCTATAACGTATTAAGGTACTCACTGTTCCAGATCCTTTCTCCGGGAAAGAAGTCCACATGCCAACTGGTTGGCTTAATGGGGTTGGTGGTGTCACTGTTATTTCACACATGGGATCTCTTGCAACAACCATCTTAACATAGTTTCCACAGTTTCTTAACACTTGAGCAACCTGTTCGCTACTCATCCCTTGTACATTTGTTCCACCAATCTCCAAGATGTGATCACCAGTTCTGAGTCTGCCATCCTTTGAATATCAAATACAGTTTTAATTTTTAAACAGCTAAAGTTAACAATCTTGCTGATTATATTTTCCCAGAAGCTGACAGTGTAATTTGTTCAATGTTTTTGTTTATTTTTCTTTTAGTTTATATGAACTGCTAACAACTAGCATTGAATCAATCAATTTTGGGGAGGGAAAAATATTGAACCAATAATTCCTTCAAAGCTTACCTGCATGATCTATTAGATTCTATTCTAGCATATAAATAGGTAGTTAAAGCTGTTTTTAAAATGTATTAGGAACTAGTGCAGAAGAAAACTTTGCAGTTTTGCAATTTCCTGTAAAAATTGGACAATAAGTAGAAAAGCAACTGAGTAGATTTTGATTTAGTGTTCCTGGAACAGTCTTTTTTAATGTCAAAAACTCTTTGCAAGACCATTTAGTTCTAGGAAATTCTGCAACTTTCACTAAATTCTATTTACAAGTAAGATTTCTCATGGGAAAACCTGTTATAGATGCAATGCTAGCCCCACTTTCATGCAAACATAATTGGAAACAAACCGCCAACATGCAAAAATTCTCTACCCCCTTAAAAATCCAGTGAGATGGTTAAACACTGTCACAAAAAAAACAGGCATGGTTTCCTCGTACATGTTAACTGCCTCAAGACAGGGTAAGGAACCTGAGATTATCCCAGCATTATATTGGAATTGCCACACATATCCCAGGCAATTTCAACATAGCCTTGGGATTTAGAGGTGAAATCTCGAAGTATTTATATTCCTGGAACTCCAAACCTCAGAACAAGTCAGATGACATGAGTTCCACACTAAAGGATCTGATCACACATCGATGCACTATGTGAACTGCAAATGCCTGAAAATCAGAGCATTTTATCATTGAACACGCCACTGTGGTCTTCTACAAGCATGTTATAGTGACAGTGTAAAACAGACGATTCATGTGAACTGACATTTGTATAAGTAAACTCCCCCATATCTCAATCTGCATTGCCTCTTGCAGTCATTGGGTGTTTTTCCACTGTCACTAGAAGTACCCATTAAGTACTTAAGGGGTACTTCTAGTGACAGTGGAAAAACACCCATTATCTCCTCTCACCTCCATTCCAGACTCAACATCATTATTCATTGTGGAAAATGCAGAACAGCCAACTTTTACAATCTGAGCATTTCAAATCTTCAGCTTTCAACTTATGTGTGAAATGGAACACATCCTATAATCTGTCCTTTTATAGTACACTACACATCTCTCATTACATATCTATAAGGTTAGCACTTATATTGCAGAAGCTTTGGAGCAACTGGTTTCCAAATGTCAGTCTTGAGAGATGCATTCTTTTGTTTACTTGAAGTATAGAAGCAAAGGACTTGGAGGTTTTTTTAAAAAAAGAAAACTGTGTCAAGGTCCTCAGCTAAATCTCTGTTGTCAGCAAGAGCTGAGGACACAGGCCACCTAGTAGTTCAATATTTATGTGATAAAATACATATAATAATAATGTCTGGAAGCTCTCTGTTGCTTGAAATACAGTACAGTATTTGTGCTTGCTTCAGCAGCACATATACTAAAATTGGAGCGATATTATTTATTATTTATTTATTTGTATTTCTATCCTGCCCTATACGCAAAGGTCTCAGGGTGGGTTACAATATTATATTACTCTTAGATTGTAAGCCTGAGGGCAGGGACCTATCTAAAGAGACAAGATACAAAAGGAAAATGGTGTGGGAGGGAACAGGGAACAGCAAAAAGCAAGCACTTGAGGTCTTCAGCTCCAGTTCTTCTGTTCATTTTATATTGCTGGAATTTTCTTATTCTCTTTACTTTGAATTTTCTCTTCATTGATGACAAACTGGAAGATGGTAGATATGGTCACCCGGCATCTACTCAGCCCCACCTTGCTTGGCCTCAGGACCAGATGTTTCCTCAACTGGTGTATCGGCTGCCATAGTCTCTTTGCCATCTTGTGAAGGGAGCAGTTGGAGGAGGGAGGGGCACTGCTGGCAGCAAGATGGCAGAGCCCAGCCTGCTGCCTCTTCTCTACTTTCAGGCAAGATGGTTCTCAGCCTTGTGATGATGGCAGTTGGAGGAGGGAGGGGCACAGCTGGGAGCACGATGGCAGAGCCCAGCCTGCTGCCTCTTCTCTACTCTCAGGTAAGATGGTTCTCAGCCTTGTGATGCATAGCATGCATGGCACAGGGATGACATGCACATAAATTAAAGAATAGGTTCAGTATCCATTATATGGTATTTTCTGCAATGGGGCTCATCATAGAATTACAGAGTTGGAAGGAACCTCTAGGGTCATTGACTCTACCCCCCTGCTCAATGCAGGATTTCCTAAACCATCCCAGACAGATGTCTTTGCATCCTCTGCTTGAATACCTCCAGTGAAGGAGAGCTCACTACCTCCCATGGCACCCTATTCCATACTGATAGCCTTTATTCTAGGTTAGATTCTGTAATAGGGGCCTGCCATCCAGCTGGAACCTGCTGTAATCCGCATCAACATGTGGATACAGGTCCCTTTCCAGGATATAATCCAGAATAAGTCAATGCAGGAAAGTCTAGGGAAGCCAAATAGGATTTCAGACAAGTCCATTTTAACACTGGTAGATGTAGAAACCCTACTATATCTGATAAAAGGTAGTTAAGGGGACACGGGACAGGATAATATGGTATTGCCAGGTCCATCCTCCAGTATCTTCTTGTTTCTTGTCATCCTGGTCCATAGCATTCCATCCCTAGTGGTGGGACTGGCCCAGGTATTCTTTGAAAAGTGACTTGTAAGCATAACCATCACACTGAGGTGCCACAAAATAAGGGGCAGAAAAGAGCTGAAAGGGGAACGGTCTCCAAGCAAGAAAGAAATCAGAAAGTTTGGTGTGATTACTATGGAGGCTAAACCGCTTGATAAGTTCTGGTTTCAGTTCATTCTTTCAGTGGCATTATAACCTATCTTTAAACAATCAGATCTAGTACTGACTACAGAGTGGAAAACAAAAATCAACAGCTTAACATTAAAAATGCAATTTAAAATAACATACTGTAGCTATCAGTTTAAAACAAGATAAATGGAAACAAATCTCAAATTCCAGTGCAGCAAGGTCGTAAAGTATGCCTTCACTAACAAGCAGAAGAATGCAATGATGGCATGATATAACCTTAGGGGAACTCACTCCATAACAAAGTTAGGTAGCTTACAAATTTACCTTCAATGAGTCACCAAGATAGGATATCGTTTGTTATCAGTCCCATGGTATTATGCATCTTGTAATCCTAACCCATATCAAAGGCAGATAAACTAGGTCAGTGGAGAAACTATATGAAACCAGCCAGAGAATAGGATGTTAAAATGTTGTAAGTGATTAATACTCTCAGTTAAACCCATTTAATAATTCATCTGGGATCTTGAAACAAGGACAAAGGACCCAATATATCCAGCATTTACAAAGTCACATCAGGGTGATTCCAATAATGACGTGTGAAAATCTACAGAGAGAGTCACAGCTAAATTAAGATCACTGATCTCCATGAGTCTATCCTGCTCTCCATCTGTCTGATGAACAACTTGACAATGAGAAATTTAGGCAATTTTTAGCCTTAGACTTTTGACGTTTACAAATGACAGGATAAAGTACAAACAGTTCAAGGAAATCTGTCAAGTAGATAAACTTTACAATGCTATAACAAATTATTTATAGAACCTATCCGTATAGGATCACCTTCATGGGGGAGGGGCCATGCAGGCCATAATGAATGTCCAGACAAGAAGTTATCTGTTGGGGAAGGAAATGTAAAGCACTTCTGTATTCTTGCCTAAAAAACCTCAAGGACAGTAACAAAAGGTTAAAAGGTAACACACCAAAGATTAGCCCCTCAGGTCAGAAAGGTCCAGTATGTTACTGTGAAAGAAGAGGAGGAGGAGAGTTGGCTTTTCTATCCCACTTTTCTCACCCATTCAAGGGGACTCAAAGTGGCTGACAAACCTTTCTGTTCTTCTCCCCACAAGAGACACCCTGTGAGGGATGTGGGGCTGTGAGAGATCAGACAGAGAACTGTGGCTAGCCCAAAGTCAGCCAGCTGGCTTAATGGAGGAGTGTGGAATCAAATTCTGTGATTCCCAGATAAGATTATGGCACCCTAACCACAAGACCAAACTGACTCAGGGCAATTACAAGTGTCTGCAGAAAATGTGAAATGGCTGGGCCAAAGGGAGAAGAATGCTCAGCTGTGGATGTGACTGGTGGTGAAAGGAAAGTCTGATGTTGTAAATAACAATATTGCATAAGAACCTGGAATGCAAGTTCTATGAACAAAGGTAAGCTGGATGTGGCCAAGCATGAGATGGTAAGATTAGACATTGGCATCTTGAAAATCAGTGAACTACAACAGACGGGAATGGGTGAATATCCACTTCTTTGTACAAGAATCCCAAAGAAATGAAGTACCTCTCATAGTCAATAAATGAAGAAGAGAACAGGGAAGAGGCAGATGAAGCCTATGAACAAACTCAAATTTAAATATAATGATTAAAACATTGTTGAATTTGAGACCCTAATGTTACATGTGTTTTTAATATTTCTCTTTGTGCCAAGTGCCAAAACACACTTGAGAAGCAATTATTCTGACTTAGAATACTGTTGACTTTTAATTTTTTTTATCTCTGCCGTACTTTTCACCTACTTTTACATGTCCTGGCATACAAGAAAATATTAGTTTTCTTTGATAATATGCAGTTTCTCAGTTGGTGACTCTAAACTTCCTCACATAGATGACGTTTTAGAGCCCCCCCCCAAGTCAAGAGAATATACAATAGGTGTTTGAATCCTAAACACATATATTCTTTCCCAGTCCTGCTGCTAGTATAAACGTAGAGCAGGTAAAACTGCCCTACTACTATACATATGGGAGAGAATTCCCACACACAAGAGAGCTGTGTTTGGCAAAGAAGAGGCATTGTCTGGGAGTGTCCCTAAAGTTACTTTTGCAGGTAAGTGCAAATTTGCCCTCTGAGGAAAGCAAGTTATAAACTTGTGTCTTGCTGGTGAGCTTCCTTGTGCAGCTGGTTGCCCCCTATGAGAACATTTATGTTACCGTGTTGTGTAAGACAGGACTCTTTGGGTACCTTCAGAGAGTAGCAAAAACTTCACTGCTGCTGCTGCTGCTGTGGTGGCTGCATGACCGGTCACATGACCATCAATCAGCTCTGGGGGTGCAGCAGCATTGAAAGTGTGCTGTTAAAAGCTGCTGTTTTATCAGCAACTTTTAACTTTGTACTTTCACTCACCCAGAAAGAAGATACTGTACAGTTTTGATTGTCCCATCTGGATAACAGGATGCAACTCCACAGGAGCTCTGTCCCCCTGTGCAGTTTTTCCTCATCCTGTTGGGACAACAGGAAGCATTTGTGCAGGGAATTCGAAGCTTTAAGACAGCTTTAAGCTGTCTGGCTGCACCCTTACATTGTTACCATGGATGTGGCATGTAGCATTAAGTACTGGAGGAGAGTTGTACAATTTGACTACTGTCCTGCTTACCACAATGAATAGGCAACATCACAACATACAATCACAGGCTATTTATACAACACTGATCACACGAAGCAGTTCAGCAAATCAGTCTGTGCACATCATACTTTGGCAAATCAACTTGAACTTCAGTCATGGTGGTTTGTCTGCCAACAGGCAGCCATGGAAAAGAAATATTGTTAAAACTAAAACAGCATAAACAGATTACCTTATCTGCTAATCCTCCAGGAACAATGGTCCTTACCACTACGCCACTTGATTTTCCACCTACAATTCCAAAACCTAACCCTGACCCATCATTAATAAGCTCAACTTCTTCAGTGTGGCCCCAGTTGATCTAGAAAAGGGAGAGAACAACATTTTACAGGATTCTCTGTGGACTAAGCAAAACATTTTCCAGACCATAAGATTCTTATATCAAGGCATTCTTCAGAAAAAAATGTTCTATATTGTCAGCTTGCTTAGCTCACTCACTTTAATTTAAAAAAAAGCACCCCTCTTAAATAAAAGGTGGCATGCTGTACATAAATATGAGCTGCTTTTCCTAAGCCTGGAAACTAGAATTGTTGAACCAGTTAGCGAAAACTAAAACTTTTCTTCACAAATTTGTAAAAGGAGGACATAAAAAGTTATCATAGAAAACTACAACATTGGTACTTGCTCAGCTGTGCCAAACACAGCAGCCTACTTTAAAAAGAAATCTTCTCATTTCTGCTCAAATACAGTATATTGATCTTCAAACCAACCCAGTATCAGTGTTCACTAAACTTGATAGCACAAAAGTTTTTTTTACTTTTAAAATTCAACTTTGGTGTAAGGGAATAAACAGAACACCAAATAGTACTTGAACTCATGTGATTAGTGCTGTGTTTAGCTGCACAAAGCAAAAGCAAATTAGAAAATTCTGATTTATGGATAAGAAAACGTTGAGCTATGCAGTCTTCAGACTGCAGAATTAAATGCAGTCAATTTCAATGCTTTTTTTAGTAGCAAGTGATGCTGTTCCAAAAATGATACTATATATCACTTGGGAATATGTTTCATTCATTTTGATCATTTGTCTATGATTCATGATGTAAATCTCGTGGGGTAAATCTCAGCAGCAGAGGACCACACCATCAGCAAAGAAACCGAGAACATGCAAGACAGATTCTGCTAAAGCTGCCTTACCATTTCAGGTGAACTGACATCACTGAAGGCAGATGATGTCCTACTGTTCCATTGGGCTGGCTCTCTGGCCACAATTAAATGTAAGGATCCTGTGGACTGCTGGAGCAATGTAATGGCCTGTTGGTGGGAAACGTTCTTATCCAGTGGAGTATGATTGATGGCCAGTATGTGGTCATTTTCCTTTAATCTTTGATCTCTGGATAAAGCACAGAAACGATTTAGAGAAATTTGCAGAAGGTTTCATTTCCCACTACCTACCATATCCCACACTTCATCTCAGCTTCCAACTTAAAACAGAACTTTTGTATCTTTTTTAAATTAAATTTTATTACTACACTTTTAAACAGAAACAAAAACAAGCAAATATACTATAAACACATATGTAGGAAGTATAAAAAATAAATAATCAATAACACTTTAAAACAGTTTAAAATTTAATTTGCCTCTGTTATTAATCATGGAGCATATAATACTGAATAATTATGTAAATTATGTTCAGTTTAGTATCTTTTGTATCTTGCAGTTCTTAGAATCTCGAAGTGGTTTTACAAGATAGAACAAACTCCAGTCCTTAATTAATTTGTTGATATTTTTGTAAGATTTGTAAACATCTCACCTGGCTGCTACACTTCCTGGCTGAACTTCCTTAACAAAGATTCCAGCGTCTCCAACACTTTGGCTTTTGAGAGCAACCACGCTAAATCCAAGGCCTCCATTTAATGGCTTTTTTATATCTATATATTCTATTTGCCTGCCCTGTTAATGGAATAGATTATGATAAGCAAACAGAATGCATCCAACTTTAAGTTTAAATAAAAACAGGTTCCATCTTGCAAAAGGGCTATTCAGGAAGGTTTGCAACATTTAGATATACATTTGCATACAAAACCTTTATCAGCTTGAATGCTTCTTAGTAACTGACAAAGCACAATAGAAGTGAACCAATCATAAAGAGCAAGGAAAGTATTCTATAATTCACTCTGTTCCATAGGACAAGTTTCTTCCTAATCTGCAAGCAGCAGGTGCCACAGTATGTTTCTTTTAATAATGAGCATAAAATTACTGAGGTCATTTGCAAAACTGATTTGTAGGATCTGTAAAAAAAAATAAGATAAAACTAGCTTACCCTCTCAGCCTTATAGAATTATTGAAACCATTTTTTTAAAAAAAATCTTACTTATTATAAGCCTTATATGAATATTCCTGGAATCCCGTTTGTATATATAAAGGTTTCAGGTTTCTTGGTTTCACGGTTCTGTTGCTTTGTAAAATGTACAGTGTACTTTTACGAGTAATACAGGAAATTACAACTAAGACAGACTCTTAGGCATATAGGATCAAAGCCCTATTCATTACATGCCTTGGGAAGATCAATTTCTGTGGTTCTACAAGTATTCCTTTTCTATAGCTATTTTAATAAAAATATGAAGTATATGGCCAATGTCAAGCCAGGTAATAGTACATCTGGTAACTAAAGCAGTTTCCTTATGGGGAAAACTGTGTTAGATTTAGTGATATCTTGGATGAAGAGGCTGAGATGCACTAAACTGTTTCTGGTATGCAGTACGGTTGTGTGTTTGGAGAAACGGGAAAAATTCCAGGTGCAGTTTTTTCCAGATTTCCCCATAATAGTGGTACAGGTAAACATCTTATTCTTGTTGCTACTCAAATTTGTCAATCTCTTTTTTTAGAACAGGCAAGTTGAGTGTATAGCAAAACAATTCAAAAAATGCACAGGCTACTGTAGAAGTACTGGTTGAATTTGAAAATGACTGTAAATCTCAGATGACTTAAGTTTGCCCACTCTGTTTCAAGTTTAATTACTTGAAAATCAACAGGGAGAAGACCTGAAATGTGCACAAAGATATAGGGACAAAAACCATTGTTAAGGTTAGGTTCCTAGAAAATAACTGTATTTCTAGGAAAATGGAAGCTAGGGGGAGAAGCATCTGAATTCCATGGGAACAAAATTGAAATATGTAACTTGGTTCTAATGCCTCTCAAGGACAAAGGAGATATTGCCAAAACGGTAAGTGATTTTCATGTGTCAAGGCTGTCTCAAAAGTGCCAAAATCAGCAACTGTCCGAAGATCACCAGGACCATAACTCAGAAGTGGCATATATCAGAACTGAAAAAAATGGTAGAACTCAGAACAGAAATTAACTGTTTTAATTCCTCTGCATATGGAAAAACTAAGGGTGCCTCCAGAACTGTCTCTTACTGTGACTGGATGTTGCAGTGGCTTCTGGTCCACCAGACTGGCAGATCAGAAGCGTCAGCATCCCTGTGGAGTGACTTCCTGTCAGGGTGCTTCATCGCCAGCAATGGCAGCGGAGCATTTAAAAGTTGCTGATAAATGAGCATCTTTTTAATGCACAGGGGAGGGCAGAATAACAACAACATCATTTATTTATAACCCCCTTTCCACCAAAGGGTGGAAAAACAAAAATATATAATCAAATAAAATTTGCCAAAGGCTGTTTACATAGAACAGAAAAGATACAGTATAAAATGATACATCAGATGCTATAATAAATACATTTTTGGATCACAAATAACACTTTATAAGCTTCTTTGCTGCCAGCAACACCAGATCTTCTTTCTCCATGGCAGGTGTTGTAATGCATCTCAGCCTCTGGCAGCCTTCTCCTTCTCCTCTCTATGCTCTGGCTACTTCAGGGGATGAAAGCAGTGATGTCCCTTTGCTGCTTTCATCCTTGTCTGGAGGTACCCTAAGAAAATGTCAGCTCCTGACACTAATTATTTGTGTAGTCACAGATAACAATCGTTCAAGTTTTGTGTATTGAATTAAAAAGAAGCGCTCATGTCTTGCTAACAGAAGTGGCCACAGCAACCAGAGAAGTTTAGAATTAGTATGAGGAAAATAAGTATCTAGCATAGCAATTGCATCATGCCATACCTTTGCCATCCTTTGGATTATCGAATTAAACTCATCCATTCCAAGTTTTGGAATCAAAGGAGCCACCTGATTACTACTGCTGTAAGCCATATAAAGGTTCCCATTAGGAACTGGATGGTGATCAGCATCAAACACCAACAAACCACTCCTAGTAAAATCAAAATCCACCGGACGATCTGGGGAGCGGTAAAGGAGCTGTAGAGAACAAGATAAGACGGCAACAAAGAAAGGCTGTTAAGAGAACACAAAACTGAATAGATGCATATGGTTTAGCAAATGACCCTGCATATTATCACTTTTGCTTTATAAATAATCCTGCAAAAAGCCAGCATATTGGAAAATGCTTCAGATGTCTTTTTATCTAAACAATTTAACCATTAATACGTTTAGAATTGCCTTCAGCAAAGCAAGACTTAATGTCTTACCAAACAGGATGCTAAAGGGAAGGTTTGCAGGATTCCTTTAGATCAGTGATGGCCAACCTATGACATGCGTGTCACAGGTGACACGCCAAGCCCTTTGGGGTGACACACATGGTCACCCTGGCACCTGGGCGTGCAGTGCTTGCTTGTTCTTGAAGTGTACGAAATACCAACTTTCTATTTAAGATTCAGCAATGAAATTCAGCAACAGTCACTAATGTAAAGAACTATTTGTTTTTGCTCTTAATAAAATACATATATAAAAAATATCTTTTTTACTAGAGCTACAAATATTACAAAATTATGGATATTTCTAGATG
>MTQE01001134.1:35285537-35323694 GCA_014337955.1 Aspidoscelis marmoratus | reverse complement strand
GTTTTCTTGCCAATTTTGACACACTGAGCTCAAAAGGTTTGCCATCACTGCTTTAGATCAAAGATTATATCCTTGCATCAATGGGGAGATTCAGGCTGTGTTGAGATATAACAAAAAGATCAGCTCAGAGGTGCCTCACAGAAAGTAGTGTGTGCTCCTCGTGTTGCCAACAAGCCTTTTCTAATCCACCTTTTCTAGTGCACCGTGTTCAGGAGACGGGAAGGGCTGGCTGGTATGTGAACAACCCCACCTTGAAGCCGTCTCTAAGCTACCTCAAAGATGCTTTCTTTTGCTGTGTCTCATCACAGTCTGAGAATGTGGAACACGTACTCTTGGTATGTAACTTATATGCAGGCACCTGTCTAGAGCTGCTCTGATCTATTTTAAGCAAATGGTCTGTCCATTCCAATGCCAACCTTAGCCAGACTCTTACTGCAAGTTAGGATCTACCCGTAATAACCCTGGCCATTGCCAAGATTTTAGCCCTAAAGTACTCAGTGATCTCAGCCTATGGATACTGGTTAGAGCAATAACCAGGATGCAATTAACTTGTAATTTTACTGGCTAGACATTCCACAGCTAATTTCGATCATGAGAGGTAACTCAGGTACTCAGCTGTTACCTGGAAGGACTTAAGGGGTGAATGTGAACCAATAATGTAAAGCTGAATTCAAACAAATTACATGTTGACAAGTCCCTAAACAATGGAGACATCATGGAATGGACATGTGTGTAGTCTGGGTATACTTTTGGAATCACCTTTATCACTTGATGCCTGGCAATTTGCAGTAAAACAAGGTCTTCTTTCAGCTATGACAGATTTGTCAGCTATATCTCCTTCTGGACAGAGATAGTTGAAGTACTATATTAGTTACCAATTTTCCACAGAGTCTCTTCTAAGGTAATCACATAGACTTTTAAAGACTAAACAGCTTGAACCTCATACCTAAAAGAACTGCTTCCCCCATTACAAATCTTCCTATGAAACAAGGTTCTCAGACCCCATCACAGTATTTGTCATCAAGTTATGGGTTATAATTCCAGATTTCTTAACAAGGGATTTCTCTCTATGGGCCTTTCCACACTTGGTCAAGGCAGTGGGGGGAGCTCTGAGATGTTGCAGCCACACCTCACAGAAACATTTCTTCCCCAGAAATGACTCCACATGTCCCAGAGTCTAGATAGGCATGGAGCATATTAACTTCCTCAACACTTTTACTAGTACCGTAGCCAGTAAGGCTCCGGATGCGCCATTCACATCTCTTCCTGCTCAGAAGAGGTGCAACAGGAGAACATGACAGGTAACACAAGCGCAATGATGCACTGTTTTGCCTGGTTGCCCCGGTGACGGTACCACACAAGTACACTGGCACCTGCACCAGTGATCAAAGATGGCTTCTGTCCATACAGCCATCCATATTTCCTGAAAGTTTAGGGAACGTTTGGGTAGGTTTAATATGTCTTATGTTTTTTGCTATCACACACTTCATAGTTTTCTATTTTAATTAAAATTAAAAATATATAAAAAAATAGAAAATCTTCTGGGGAGAAGGTTTAGATTTCATTAGACAGCACTGAACTGAAGCTTTGAATTCCTGAATCTGCTGAGGCAATTCCCACTTTGTCTTTATATAGCCCAATCATTTCTCATATAATGAAAAAAATTGTTTTATTGATAGTAAAATTTGTTAGGGGAGTTAGTTAAACAGCAAGGACAGAAGAATTTACATCATGCTGATAGAGTTCGTAATGAACATTGCCAGCAACAAGTAGTTCAATAATTTCTCTCTTAAACACAGCTACAGGGGTTGCTAAACTTTATGGGACAAGACTTACCTCTTCCTTTAGCTGCTTTATTGATTGCTGAAGAGTCAGCATGCGATTGAACAAAGGATTCTTCAGTATGTTGTAGAGAAAAGCAAGATTATCACTTTGTGAGGTGTCTCCTCTTTCATGAAGTTTAATTAGTAGACGCTCCAGAATTTGCAGCACCTGCTGCTTATCTGCTGGATCAACAAAACATCACACAGTTTTTTAAAATTCACCTTCAAATGCTTGATTTTGCCAAGTAAATTTGTGTAGTAATTTCCTACCTGCAACAGGATTTTCTGGCATGATGATTTCTCTGTGCTGCAGTAATCAGAAGAATCTGCATTTTAAAATAAAATGCCAGGTTAAGTATGTATGTTCACCAATGTAGCTGCGCCCAGACATGTTTATACTGTGCAGCAGAATACAGTCATGATCGGGGCATCAAACATGACAATCAGTGCATCGACATGGCATCACATTATCCGATTCCTACTGTGCACTTACCTTAATGCTGACTGAAGGACACTTGCTGAGCAGTAGAAACAAAATTTGAATTTTCCCTCCAGTCTAGGCAGAATGGCGAGAAGAGCAGGATGAGAGCAGGAGGGAAGCTCAAACATGATTGGATGCCTCACCCCGCATGACCATGCGCACGGACTCAGCTCTTGCAGCTTCCGATGGGAAGCTACGTAGCTGCTGATTGAGTGGGGATGGCCAGTCATCACTGCGCAGCAGGTAAGCTGCACTTTTACCTTTAACCGTGGGTTTATTCTGCAAGTCTAAGCAAATCAACTAGCCTTGTTTTCATATCTACAACTTCTACCTGAAATTCCATAGCACGAATTATAACACAGTATTAAAGAGAATGGTTTTATAGAAGTGGGCCGAGGTGCCGAAGGAGTTCTTCACTTTGGTTTCAGAATTCACCTGGCTTCCAGGAGGAAGGTGAGATGCTCAACCGTGCCCACTTGCTTTCTAGAGGCTGGGCACAATGGTAAGATTGTTAGGCCTGTCAGAGCAGGCAATTACTTCTTCAGACCACAGTTGTGAAATAGATTCCTTCTTTTGTCTTTATTAGATTTCATTCAAGTTACAGCACTAGACCACCTCCCAGAAGATCCTGATGGGAATAGTGAAGTCATAATCCATGTTAATTGGAAGGAGCGAGTTCTTACATATGCATACAGTGGTTACTATTGCAAATAATAATCTTTGCCCAGCCTTTGGCTAAATAAGAAAATAGCTTTTACTCTTCAGGCACTGTTACTGTTTTAGCATGTTCATTTTATACTTAGTTTTTAACATACCCTGACGGAGAGATAAAAATGCAAATAAATATTCTCAACCTTCCTAATGCCAGGACCCCTTAATGCAGCTCCTCATGTTGTGGAGATCCCCAACCATGGGGCAGGGCAGTTTAGATGAGGATGGGGCAGGAAGGTGGGAGACTCATCGTGAACCCTCTGAAAGGGTAGTTCAACCCCCAAAGGGCTCGCAACCCACAGGTTGAGAACTGCTGATCTAGAATAACACTCAGTGTAGAAAGGCTCCATATTTGTATCAATCTAAGAACCTGAGAGTGCTCCATATAGTGACATTTTGTATCTGTGGAAGTGCATCTAGAAACAGTTGCCTGATTCTTAAAAAATGTACCATTGGAACTTTTTCCTTCATTTAGCATTGAATTCCAAATTGTATTATCATTGCCTTGCAGGAGTATGCAACCAAAAGATTTAACAATTCTACCGTAGACAATAGAATATATACAGGTAATTCTCTACAGCCTCTCTAGCAGGTAGGATTAGAGGCCCACTAATTCTCATTATCTAAGTAGACCTTGCTATATTATCTATACATGAATTTAGTGTATTGTGCCCATGAGTTCTGTACTTATCAGTGAGTGCAACACATTTGATGGAATCTGGGTTCCTATATCACTTTTCTAAATCCCGTTCAAGAGTTCCCGTTGAAGTTCCCTGCAGCTCTTACAGATTTTCAAATCTTTCTCTTCAATAAAACAAGAGTACTGCACACACCTTGGCTTAGGGAAATGCACTGTCTTGGGAAGCAAAAGGTTTTGGGCAGTGGAAGATGCCTCTGGCAAAGCAAGCACAACAGATCCTTTATACCATGCGGAATGAATCTGAAACGATGCACAGAGTTTGCTCAATGGCACTGTCTACAATTTCTGCCCAATCCTGTCTGACCTCATACTACAAATATAAGCACAAGCAGTTTACACTTTCTCTTCTCTCTGGATACCTCCTGGGTTTTCTTCAGAGCATTTCTCAAAATTTGAAGGAACAGCAGCCACTGCATGCTTGAGTGAGGTCTCTGGATAGTCCTGCGAGGCCTGTCTCTGCAGCAGCATCAGTACATGGGCAGCCAAACACAAGGTCCCCAGAAACAAAGTACCCCAAACCATGGCACCTATTTGTCAATCAGTATTTGTTTGCTCTTGGTATGATCAGAGTGCAGCAGCTGCCTTTAGGCTACCCAGAGCAGTGCAGGGGAACATACAGTATGTGCTTGGCCCACACCACAGACAGCACAGGGCAGAGTGAATGGCTGGGATATCTTAAATGTAGTAGTTGTAACAACCACCGAATTTCACACAAGTTGGTCAAGCATCCTTACAAATGGCTTTGTCTTCTCTCTTTGGATTCCAGTCTTGCTCACATAGAAACATTATGAAAAAGTCAAAGGTTGCATTTAGGCTTTGGCTATGTATTCTGCTATACTTGGATATTCCAGAATAAAACATGGATATTCCAAAATATTCATGCTTTATTCCAAAATACCCAAATACAGTAGAATAAGTAACTGTCATCCAAATGCAGAAAAAGAGATAGCAGCTTCTCATACAAACTGAATAACTAGGCTGTATCCAGACACTCTCTAAAACGCAGAATAATCTCCACACCATATTGCAATTTCCACATGTATCTTGGCAATCCCAACATAGTCTTGAGATATAGAGACTCCAGATATTAGCAGGTGAATTTAGTGATAGTCCTAATAAAGTGAGTCCAGAATCATCACTTGTTATCCAGCTGGGAAAGCAACCACACAGGTGAGCCATGTACTTGTGTTAATGCTTGGTCCCACAATAGTGCAACATGAATATCCAGATATTTCAATGACACAAAATATCCAAAAGGGCACTGCTGCCATTTTTTGGCTGGGTTTGACCTCATACATGTGCAGTGGCTATTCCCAAAATGGTGGCTCATGCAAGCAGGCATCCAGACAAGAAAAGCACTTTGCTGGGATTGCCACAGAGACATGTGTTAATCCCAAGTTAGCTCTGGGATAACCTCAAGTTTTACATCCTGTCTGGAGGCAGCCAAAATCCCAGGAGATTGCTACTGTGGGATAAAGAACTCCAGACCTTGAGGTTCTCACATAGGAATGTAATGTAGCATGCCTGGCGTTTGCTTCCCGATTTTTTCTGGATGAAATTACGTACTATGTGAGTGCAGGGCCAGGCACTTGTTCAGTTCCACCACTGAAATCATTGTGGGAGAAAGCACCAGAAGAGTAAATTCCAGGTTTGCCCCAGGATTTTGCCCTCCATCCGGCCGGGGTGGCAAGAGGCAACTGCGGAATCTAAACACAATCTCAGATTTTCCTCTCCCATTTCTGGAGGCCACCTGAGTCACAAGTCAGCTTTCTACCTCCAGCCCCAGCAAAAGTGTGGAGCTCTCATCAGCTGATTTCTGTTCATAAGTGACGATCACGTGGAGAAAGCAAAATCTTTGTTTCACCTTATCTTTATCTATTTGCATTAAAATCAATTCTTTAAGCAAGACCATTCCAAACAGGTTTCACCTTTCTTGCTCAAGAAAGCTAGTCAGAGACAGAACTAGAGGAAGTCCTTCAGATGTTGAAATCTAGAGCCAAAAATATTGAATGTGGGTCTTAAAATAGTCTCAAAACGAAAAGGGGGGGGGAGAGAAAGAAAGAGATCTGGGAACGACCCCCCAAAGAGATTTCAAGTCTATGCCAGGACTGTGGAAATCAGCCGAGCCCAAAGGGCAACAAGCTGTCCGAAGCATTTTCGACGAAACTTCGGAATATCCAGGAAGTAGAGACGGCCGCCGAAATACAAACACACACACATATACACGGCGGCGGCTGCTTATCCAGGGGCTTCTGTTCCGATCTGTCTCCTCCAGGGCTGCAAAGAAGAAGAGGCTAGACGAGGAAAGAGTCGCCTGCTGCTCCTCTCGGGACGCTGCCTTACCTGCTCTCCGTGTAGACGCACATCAAGCGCGCAGCTGTCGCTTCCGAGGCTTCAGCGCCGAGTCTTTACCTGCTGGGCGGAAGCGAGACTTTTTATTTCAGCCACACCTCACCTGCAACACAGGAAGCCGACAGCAAGGGGGAGCCGCTCCTTGTTTTTTATTTTTTTATTTAAAAAAAAAACTCCGGGAGAGAGGCGGAATTTAGACGGAAAGGGCGGGGGAGACAGTCCCTCCTACCCCACGCCGGCGGGGGGGGGGGAATGTTTGCGATGCGTTACCTTTAGCCCGCTTCCTTTGCTCCTCATAAGGACGTAGGGAGAGGAGGTCGTAAATAAACAGAAAAGGAAGCAAGCCGAAGGGAATGGAGGAGAAAATAGATGTGTGTCCCAAAGGGAGAACATGAAGGGATGAGTCAAAACGGCCACGCCAAAGCCCTATTTATAGCCGATATTAGTGTGGCTACAAGGGGACTTTTGTTTAGATTAGCAGTAGCCTCAGTTAGAAGAGCAGCAATAAAAATGCCAGAGATCACTTCAGAAAACATGCTCCGTTCAGTAAAAAAGGGCATAAATATATGTTGGGTGAGGGGTATTTGGTTGGTTTCCATGTAGTATTTCAGATCTAAGGATATCCAAGTTTGCTGAAGTTTTGCTGCTTTTAAAACAACAAAATAATTCCAAGCCAAACTTTTACAAGTCCTCTAGTACAGTAAACATTTTGAAAGTTGTTTACATTCTGTCCTTCCCTACACCCAGGGATCTCCAGGCAGGTAACAACATTAAAATAATAACAGTATGTATTAACACAATAGCATCTGCAAGTGGGAAGGGAAAGGCCAGGGCAACAAGGTGTGGCTTCACTGTCATCCAAAACGTGTAAGGTGATTGACGCGTCTCAAGGGGGAGGCTTTACAGTCTTCTTAGTCAATTATTACTTTAGTGGAATTACTGCAATTAAATGGTTAAGGTCAACTTATCAACTCTGTAGAAGGTAGCCTTAGGGATTATTGGACCTTGCCTTTCCTAGAAAGGCATCCCAGGGAAGTGGAGATGAGAGATGAATCTGGCACCTGCGCATTGGGATGCCAGATCCATTCTAAACTTAACTGGCACTTCACCAGGTGCCAGGAATCACCTCTATACCAGCGGTGATCACATTGGCTTGGCAAAGTGCCAACAGGCCTGCACGGTGCTGTTGCTGCAGCAACTGTGTGTGCACTGCCCCATGGCATGCTCTATTCATCTAGAAGAGGCGTGAACAGAGAATACTGGGTGTTACCAGTCTGCAGCTACTTTTAGTATAGATGTGGAGCATAAAAATGTCATCCACAGCTATCTAGGCTGGGGGAAAGGCTGGCACGTGTGGAGATGCTTCTGGGATGGGAACGTCTTCATGCAGTGTGAATGATCCATCCTGGAAAATTCCTGGACTTCCCATTTTCACAAAATGTGAAAAGGTCCTTAGTCTGTTGCAATCAACACTCCGAAGAAGGGATGCTTAAAGCATAAGTTGGTTTAAGCACTAGCCAGTTTGGTCTAGTGGTTAGGGAGCCACACTCCTATCTAGGAATACCGGGTTTGATTCTACACTCCTCCATGCTGAAGCCAGCTGGGTGACCTTGGGCTGGTCACAGCTCTCTTCTGAGCTCTCACAGCCCCATCTACCTCACAGGATGTTCTGTTGTGGGGAGTAGAATAGAAAGCTTTGTCAGCCTCTTTGAGTCCCCTTAAATGGGTGAGAAAAGCAGGGTAGAAAAGCCAACTCTTCTTTTTACAGTTTGACTTGGGATACATTCTTTCAAATTAATGAAACAATACCATATACAGGTAACACTAAAGAATGGTGAGATGGAGGAATGCCAAAATTCAGACAGAACACTTCTCTGTGTGTAAAAAGTTCCAGGTTGTTCTCCACATCTTGCCACAAGGTGTTAACAGCTTCCATATCTTTGCCAAGAAAGTTTTATGGTTATGGTTATTCACCAGGATCCTGTTCACACTTACCTGTCAGGGGCATGCTGCCCCACCACCACCACCCTGGAGCATCACAGAACTCACTATCACTATACTGGTCTTCACTAGCTATGGACAAGTAAAAAACTGTCCACATGTTGACTGGGAGCAGCTAGTGATCTCCCTTTCAGCAGCATTTGCGCCCTTTTTTGGTGATGTGGCTGTAGCTGTGCAACCACATACTGGATGTTGCTGCAGCCATTGCCATGGCAATCTGGCCTGCCTGGGACAGGCCATCTGCACTGGTGGTCCACTTGGTACTGCATCAGAACCTGAAGAGCAGTGCAAATGTCTTCCGCCATGTCTGATCTTTACCTCAGTGGAATGTCATTGTTAACCCATTATACTGAGGAAAGTATGAACGGGCCCAAGGACTTTGGTATGAATTATACTGTCTTGGGCTGCCTCCAGATGGTGAGAGAAAATTGTGAGGTCTTGTTTAGTTCCCACAACTGCCTGTCACTACCATGTCAGGAGGGAAACCAGGTTTTTACATTGTGAATTGCAAGTGAACTGGTGGCATTGGAGCAGTGATGTGATTGCCGTTGTAATGGCAGCAATCACACCTCACCAGCTCTGAGAGAAGTGTTCGTGAGCTTAAGAGATGGAGCTGGCGAACAAAATGTGGATGCCTGAACTCTCCCCTGTGTTCACTCCCAGGGAGATTCTCCCCAGAAGCGAAAGTGCAACTTCACTCCCTATATAGTCTCAGGTTTCTACCTGCACTGGAGGCACATTTGTCTAAGATTTCTACCTGTGTCTGGAGGCGTCTTTGGGTTTACTAAGGTAAGACAAAGGAAAGTTGTCTGGAAGGCCAGAAGGTCTCACAGTACATATGGTACATACAAACAGGATTCACTAAAAAGAGTAAAATTTCCAGTCAAAAGGGGGAATGACTCATTCACCTCTGGTGGTGAATTAATTATTCAAAACTATTGTGTGTTTTTCAAACATTTTAAAAGAATCTGCCACTTTCTACAGACTGACAATCTGTCTCCATTTAGCTCTCTATCTGATAATGGCAAACCATTAAAAAAAATCACAGCTGAGAAACCTCCATCCTTCCTACAGCCTGTATCTGGGAGAAGTATGACAACCTTTAAACCTGTTAAAGAACATCAAGAAATTCACTTGTTTTTGAATGATTTCCACACAAGAGTTGAGTATGAGTGGATTTAACACAGTAGCAGTTGCAAAGTAAATTAGAATTTAACTGTAAATGTCTGTTTTATGAACATTTATTTTCATGCACATAGTTTGTTGAACTATTCCTTTATTTCCTGAGGTGGATATTAAATTAAGAAAGCTTTGCATATATCCCACAGTTCTTTGCTGGAAGAATAGACTTTATGACTGCAGATGTTCCTGGAGAGCTGAAAATTGTGGGTCATCTAAGAAGTAATTGCTTCTTTTGTTGTCTTCTTGTCCCTGTAAGTGGGACATAAATGTGCAGCTCCTGCCTAATAAAATCGACTCTTTAGGAACATGGTTTTATGTTGTGATAACACCTAAGAGTATTGACTTGCCTTGGATCAATGTTGTTTTTTCCATTCCACAGTGTGTAAAATGACGTGACTTTGAGCAGTTGGGTGGATTTTATCATGGTAATCCTAGAAAGCATCTTACATACGCGCACACTGGAATATTCCTGCATACTGATGAGACAATGAGAGTATTGTGTAAAAGCAAGAAGAACTGTGTCTTCCATTTATGTGTTGTTAACATAGCAGAACGGTTTCCCCCACTTCCATTTCTGTCTCTCTCTCTGTCTCGTGTGTCTGTGTGTATCCCTCAGTTCAGACTATGTGATGTAGCAGTACTTTTGCAAGGATCCTCTGTGTAAATCTAACATGGCTGGGATGTCTTTTGTGCCATGATAAGGAGTGAAATACAAGACATTTATTTTTATGGTTAAGCAAGTGTATACAAAGGAATATGATTTCAGTCTACAATAGAAATTAATAGCATTCTGGGGTGTAGACTTCTGGGGTGTAGAAGTGTTTGAATGGGCCATGGATAAAGAAAGCAACTCTTCTTCCCAATAACATGCAGACTGAGACCAAAGACGTGCACAGCAAACAATAATAAATGAACACCAAGTTTAGATGCCATTCACCCAAATGGTCCCAAAGCCCACCCTCACCCTGGTAGGCTTATCCATCAATGAAAGCCAAGGATGAAAGTCCATGAAATGCCAAATCATGTTGCTGAACATTCCCTGGAGTGCATTAAATGAGAGAATGCTTTTACCAGCTACCTGAAACCAAAACACACTATACAAGGAATGTTGCAATCTACCAACCTTGCACAAAACTGCATCTTAAGACTGTAGGTTTTAGAATTGTGGGGTTATTCCCTCCTTCTTGTCATGTATAGAACTGTGTGATTTGATATTCCTTGGTGCCACTACAATCCAAAAAGTGATCTGTAACTTGATACTTTAGGACATCTGTCTTTAGAAATAACGTACATTAGGCTTTTAATTAAGATCTAATTTTTCTGTATTTCTGGTTAGGAAGTGTGTGTGTTTAGAAATATTGATATTAATGCGTAAGAATGTGTGTAAAGATGTAGACATATATCCCTATTAAATTATCTTTTAAAATATTTTCTGTCTTTCTGTGTAAACTACCTCACATGATCTGCCTCCTTTAGTGAGTTTGGGATGTCATCTTAAAGAAACCTTAGTGTATGGGGCAGGATAGAAATGGAAATAAATAAATAAATAAATATTCAATTTTAAATCATCCAGCTCCCAGCATTCTGTGGGCCTCGTACAGAACACTGGGACTGGGAAGCTGGGAACTGTAGTTCAGGAACCTCTGCTGCAGATCTCTTGTTCCTAATAAGTATTACCTTTAGAGCCATTAATAGGCCACAACTACAGATTGAAAAGATGGACGGATTAATCAACCAAATGACCTGCACAACCTGTAGTTGTTTGAAGGACTGGTTGTATACATGCTGTTTCTTAACTGAGCTCTATCATGAATGCCGTTTCTTTTGATGTTTGGCAACGGTGCAAAAACTGGAATCTAATCCAGCTAATTTTTATGCACAATTTATCTTTAAATCATGCTCCATGTGTACTTTAACTTTGAGATTACTCTTTTTAAATAGTTGAGCTTGATATCTATTTTAATTGCACTTACTTAAGCTGTATTTTGAGGTCCATTCAGGAGCAACTAAGGCTGTGGTCACACCTAAGGTTTAATCTAGCTTCAGTCCACTTTCAGAGCAAGAGAACATCTCAGCAAAAGGACCAGTAAATTTTTTCCACATTATTTATCCCAAAGGGGAATTTTCTGAGTTATTCAACACTGAAAGGAAACAGCTTGGCACTTTGCTGGTATATTCTCACTCTGAAAGTGGACTGAGGCTGGATTAAACCTTAAGTGTGACCACAACCTCTATACAGCTAAGCATGTTAACACCTCCACACCTATTAATGCAAAATTGCCAGCATAATACAGAAGAACCAACCCAGAGCCTAATTCAGAGGCTTTCGTTGGAGTCATAAAAGAGTCAAACAGCTAGACTAGAGCAATTATTGGGGATGACAAGCTTGGCTGTTTTCCCTTCTTTACTCTGTCCAAGGTCTTGCTCGTTACAGTCCCTCTTCCCTGTCGAGAGGGTCCTGGGCGGGCCAACTGCTTGTTTGTCATTTACAACGTGGTTCTGGGGACCCCAAGCCTGAATATGCTAGTGCACAGATACCCCTCCAAGCTGGATCTCCTACAGCAAGAAGGGTCTTCCCCTCCGTGGGAGATCCAGCACGGATTGACAGGCTTACCTAGCCTCCACCTCCCTCTTCCTGGGTGTCTCAAGCTGGGTGTTAACTTCCCCTGGCGAATTTATCCAGGGGACCCTGAGTGCTTCCATGAGCACCTCGATGCAGTTTTCTTGGCAGGGATATAGAAGTGGTTTGGGGGAGAGCCTGCACATCGAACAGGCAACATCCTACATTCCAGGCAGTTTTCTCTACCACTGAGTTGCAGCCCCTTCCCAATTTAAGAGTTAATTGATCTCAGATTTGATTTCCAGGAATTAGACACGATATATTTAAATAAACACACGTCGTAACCACCACCCTGCCCACTGACTCCGCCTTTTCTCATCTTTTTTGGCAGCTACCGTTGCTCGCTGGCTCTCTCCCCTCATTGCCGAGCCCCTGCGAGTCAGTAGGATTCAAGTATTGTTGCCCTTCAACTCCGCCCTAAAGGAATCCATGTTATGTAAGGGCAAAACTCCCAGGTCTCATTGTTGAAGCTAAATCCGTTAGTGGGCATTTTCCTCTGTTGCACAGGCTTCCATATTTAATCAGGGCACTGAAGCTTCTTCCCCTTTCCCCGAGAAATGTGGGCGGCTCTGACTTCAGATTCATTGAACTCCGCGAGCAGCCATGATTGTTTTTGGCGAAGGAACAGCCCCGCCTCTTCCGCCCTAGATGTCTAAGGGGTGAAGGCATCGGTGCTTCTCGATAGGGCAAGAACATCAGCTGACTGACGCAGTAGCCGCCCCCCTGCACACACCAAAATGGCTGCTTGCCTGGAGATGCCAAGGCTAGGGAAGAAAAGGAAAAAACCTACCGCAGCGGCTGCCTGTTTCTTGGGAGTCTTGTGGCTGGCTGGTTTCTCAGCACAGGGCGTGGCAGGCGGCGAGACTCCGCTGAAATGCGAAGACCTGCGCTTGGGGCAATATCCTGCACCTGGGTTGAGAAGGCCGAGTGGCACTGGTTGCCATGGCGACGGGCGTTACAGAGGGGTCGTCCGTTGTTGTGGGGCAGCGGAGGGCTTCGGCCGGCCTGGTAGGGTGTATCTGGCAGGAGCATACCTGGCGGTGCCTTCAGCCAGGTATAACTGGCAGGAGCATACCTGGCGGTGCCTTCAGCCAGGTGTAACTGGCAATACACCTGGCGATGCCTTCGCATCCCCAGCACGTAAACGGTGGGGAAAACCCACCGCTGGGGCGTCTCCGGCCCTCTCCTTCAGGAGCCTTCGTACAGCTCTGGCAAGGGGAGGAAGGGAAGGGATGATGCCCGTCGAGGAGGGAGAGTGCAGGGGCTGGTCTCAGCCCACGGGGGGATGCGATCCAGCACGATCTTCTCATACCTGGCAGTGTGGTTTACACCTGTGGACAAGCTCACTCTGGGTGTTGAGTGAACGAAATGGTTCTTCTCAGTCTAAAATGTTCTTAGGGTCAAGACGTGTTTGAAATTGAGTTGTTGGGTTAAAAAAAGAGTACTGATTTATAGGATCTTTCTTCACACCCAAATTTTAATCCAGCTTCAGTCTACCTTCAGAGTGAGATAATTCATGGACAAAGCAACAAGCTGCTTGCTTATTTTTATTTATTTATTTCCTGCCCTTCACCACATGGTCCCAGGGTGGGTTACAATACAAACAGAACATGTAAAATATTAAAACATAATTAAAA
Source organism: Aspidoscelis marmoratus (assembly GCA_014337955.1). NCBI lineage: Eukaryota > Metazoa > Chordata > Lepidosauria > Squamata > Teiidae > Aspidoscelis > Aspidoscelis marmoratus. Next base: position 35,310,187 of record MTQE01001134.1, on the reverse strand, counting down.
CTATTACCCCCTTCCCTCCCTAGCTTTATCTAACATAGAAAACCCACCTTTGCGTTAGAGAATGCGGAAAGAAAATGTCTTTGAAAGTGAACTGAAACTGGATTAAAACTTGGGTACAAATGCAGTAGGACTTTCTGTAATCTGACTTTGAAATTCCATCTAGGAGCTTCCACGGTGGTAGGGGCAGCTCTTTACCAAAATGCTATTGTTATTGCTGCTGCTTTAATTGGAGTCGTTTTAGGGATAATGCATGCATTTTTCTGAGCCTTCAAAGTTCTACTTTGAGTGGACTGAAAGGAGCGTAGTGATACCAGGAACAAAACTCAAAAGTGGGGCATAAGGCTTTGTTGACTGCCCTTCTCTGAGCTGATGTACAACTTCATTAGATCAAAGTTGGTTTTGCAGTGCATTTAAGACCTTGCTTCTGCATGTGGCCCAAGGCATATTCATAGCCCAATCAAAACAGGACGTCGAGACACCATGTTTTGAAAATGTATTAGTAGTGGGTTATTCTGAAACTAGTAAATTCTGAAATTTGCTTTCCTTAATTGTTCTAACATATATTTGTGAAGATCCTAAAATAGACAATGACACTCAAGAACCATTGAGGTGTATAAATCGCACTGCAAATGGTAAGGCCTCTAATAAGCTATTTTTCCCCATTTATTGCCATATACTATGTGATCAGCTTCTACTAACACTAAGAGTATTCTTCCTTCAACCCTCACCAGTACAGGTGGGATAGCTTGTACGCTAAGTGTAGATGTAATTTTTGATGTAGTTTGAAAAATATGGTTATGTAGTACAATTGGACAATTTTAGGGCAGTCTTCAAGGGAAAATCTGCAGAAATCAAGACAAAACTACAAATGGCTTGGTTGCAAAGTGTAAAAACTATTGAGATTCAAAACCATTCTGCTGTTTTCACCTATATCATGAGAGTTAATCTATTTTATTCTTTGAATAAGTGCTATGTTCTCTCCATGTCACAAATTAATGCTAGTATACATTTGTTGTTGTTTGATAACTGGTTTCTTTACCCATAATGAATGAACTTTGGTAGTGAACTTTCCCTTATGCCTTTGATATTTTTGCTGAATATTTCAGTGCACACTTACAATACATTGATTTTAAAAACTGATTTACCACACAGATTTTTATGTAGTGTTAATTCTTCCAATTAAAATATTTTTTCACTCATTTGAAACAAAGTTTTAAATTTAAACTGTACTAGAGCGACATTCAGATAGTCTTTTCTTTATTATGTTTGTTATGTTGACAAAAAATGTACCAGTATTTTTCACATTTTATAGGAAAAATTCTTCTGTGATGTTCATTGCAAAAGTTTTCACCTTTTTATCTCAACAGTTACCTGTTTTCCAGCACCAAATATTACTTGTAAGGATGTTTTTGGGAATGAAACTCAGTTTACAGGAAAAGAAGTTGGATTTTACAAGTCAGTAGAATGTCGAAATGTGTAAGTAAATGTTAGTACATAATACATTACCTGAGCATTGAACCTGTTCCTTTGCATCTTGTTTGGTGTCACTTTATAGATGTAGGCCTGATTAGTCCTTGAACAGGAAACTGATTATGAGTGCTAGGTACTGTTGAGCAGAGTCAGAAATGAAAATGGGTTCTGTATTGTTTCAGGAAGTCAAACTCACTTGGGTGGCACCTGTATTCTTTCATACACCATTTGTAATGCCACTGTTTGTAGGAACTAATGATACCCATAGAGTATAAATGCCCAAGAAAATAATGGAGAGCTAGATTGCTGAAACATGTTTCAAGTTCAATCTTTAAATAACTGAAGTGGTTACCATTCCATTTCTGTGCCATTTTACATCCCTAAATGACTTGGGATCCAGATACCTGAAGGATTGCCTCTTCCTATCAACTACGATCATCCATAATCCTGTCCGTGGAGAACAACACATTTTATTGATTTAATTAACTGTGGTTTAATGCCACATGAACAACATGAAAAAGCTCTAGCAAAGTGCTCAACTCTCCTTATCTGGTGGAAATTAGTTTCAATTCCAGAGGACATCTGGTGGTATAAACCAAAAATTTTGGCTTGCAAGAAATTCTAGTAAGTTTTGCACAGGCTTGCTCCAGATCATTGGTTCTGTTGTTAAAGGGGCCTAAGTCTGTAGTATGTGATTCCTTATTTGTTGCAATATTCTTGGATGTTACAAAATATTTTGTTCAGGGTCCTTGCAGCTGGATACTTTATGAGCAATACCTATTGATTCATTTCCTATTCTGGGGTAGGATGTGAAAGCTAGCTGAAAATATTGTTACAAACTTAAATTATTCTGTAAAATGGAAATATGAAGCACCATCACTTAAGTCTGTTTGAACAGGATGAGTAAACAGACCAGACCTTACCAGTCTGGGGGTGGGTGGGTGGGTGGGTCTCCTTTCTCTATAAGTTTTCCGGTTGTAAAAAATACTGACAATAAGTATCTAAAAACATTTGCTTTTACAGTACTGTAAATGTGTTTCTGTGTTTTTTCAAATGAAATCAAATTGTAGTGAATATTTGAAGTTGTAATGTTTTCATGTCTTCTTTTTAAACAGTCATTTAATGAGAATCTTAAAATGTTTTCAGCCATGTTTCTAATTTTTATTTCTAGAAATGGTTACTCCTACAAGGTAGCAGTAGCTTTGTCTTTATTTCTTGGCTGGCTGGGAGCAGATAGGTTTTATCTAGGATATCCTGCTCTAGGTGAGTATCTGTTCTGTTTATTTGATGCATTAATTAAGATTATGACTTTTGGAAAATGGCAATTATTTCCTTCCATTAGACTTTCTTGTTTGCATATGTTGTAAATCAGAATATATCCTAGTCTTAATGTTGAGCTTTCTAAGAAATTTAAGTTGGTCTCATCCTCATAGTGATGTGATAGAAGATGCAGCCCCTTTCTGCACTTACCAGCTATAAATCTGTGCCCACTGATCTGGATAGCATGGAGTAGATCAGCACCATCTGCCTTGATGGTGTCAATCCACTCATATGAACTTTGCAGCCACCCTCCTCACACCTCATACGAACATAAGAAGAGCCCTGCTGGATCAGGCCACAGCCCATCTAGTCCAGCATCCTTTTGCTCACAGTGGCCCACCAATTGCCCATGGGCATCTCAAGCAGAGACATGGGCAAACCTTCTGCTGCTCTCGAATCCCAGCAAATGGCCTTAGAAGCATCCTGCTTGGCTAGGAATGAAAGTTCCTAGCCCTGGAGCTTGTGGGAGTGTTTTTTGGTGATATGCTATGGTGTGCTGGTTCCAGTAGCCTCATAACACAAAGGCATGTCCTAGTCCCTCTGGTCAACCTGATTAAATGTTTCCACCAGAGATCTGGATTAAGAGCCAGGGCTAATAAGGGCAGAGCTTGTATTAATGTGCATATGAGGAGACCCAGAATGTGGCAGCACAGACTGTTGATCCAGATTAAAGGTAAGTGTAGAAAGGGCCTTAATGTATGTTCAACTTGTTTTACATTCAATTTGGAGAAACAGCATGGTATAAGCGCAGGACTAAAATCTGGAAAACCAGAATTCAAATCTTCAGTTTACCATAGAAATTTAGTAAGTACTTCTTAGCTTATCCTGTCTCACAGGATTGTTCCAGAAATAAATTGAAAAGGGGACAAATAACATTTGCTACTTTGTGTACTTTTGACGACAGGTGCATAAAACAAATCTCTGTAATTCAAAATCAAAACCTAGCATGAGCATAAACTAGATCTCTGCTTTTATCCTATGAGGTTCACGTTGCCAGGTCTGTAGGCCTACGCCAATTTGCCCAGCTAAACAGGATTTTTAAAAATATCATCAACATGGAAGATGCAGGAAAGGCATCAAATAGTATATACTTGCAATCTCAGCTAGGGCCAATTATTTAAGTACGGATAGTTTTTTTATATACTGTGCAGCAGGGATGTGGACATGTTGGGTCTGACCAGCTCAGCATGCATTAAGCTGAGCCATGGATTAAAGAAAGAAAATAGTTTTTGTTTCTATGATAAGTGATCAAGGTCTTCTCCGTGCACAGAGTAGCTGTGGCTCACTCTCATTCTTTGAAGCCACTGTAGGTATGTCAGCCATATTCTATAAACAAAATGGCACCAGCCACTTGTAAAAACACGTGCATTTGAGCATCCCTGGGAGCTGTCTGTCTCTAAAGATTGTCCTGGATAGCAGCCAGGCCCAGAAAGGTACAAGTTTGAGATTTCTGCTGTTGCACTAGGTGCCTGGAGCTGAGGCTGTCCATTCAACCATTCCGTTTAAGCTGGGGTGACCCAGTTCAGTGAAACCAGGGAAGGTTAACCTGGAACTAAACCACACTTTTTTAGCCTGGCTTGGCTTGTTGCAAGCTGGAGAGCTTCAGCCTTTTTTGCAGCAAGCCAGATTGTTGTGAGTCAGTTTGGTCTTGTGGTTAGAGTGCCAGACTCCTATTTCATGATTCCACACTCCTCAATAAAGCCAGCTGGGTGACCTTAAGCTAGTCACAGCTGTCTGCTGAACTCTCACAGCCCCACCTAGCTCACTGGGTATCTGTAGTTAGAAGAAGAACAGAAAGCTTTGTCAGCCTCTTAAATGGGTGAGAAAAGCGAGACAGAAAAGCCAGCTCTTCTTTCAGTACATTCTTACTATGCAGCATATTGTAGTATTCTTAGGGGCTGAAATCAATTTAATATATTTCTAAAGTTGATTACCTTATATTTTTCTCTAAGTTGTTTCTCAATGAATTAATGAAAAATTAGTGGTTAAAAGTACCTTGGCAAATATATATATATTGACATCTAGAAGATGATTCTTGGTTCCAGTCAGAAACACTCTAACCAAAGACGAGAATCATAAAAAGTTACTTCAGAAATGTTATGTTGTGTGTTTCTGTGTATTTCTCCTTTTATCCATAACATGATTGTACAGGAGACCAGAATGTTGTGATCACATAGTATCTGATCTTGTATGAACTATGGAGATGGGATATAACATTTGAGAAGTTGGATACTTGTTAGAATCCTAGAAAATAAGCTTTGGTAGGTGCTTATGAAGTTGCAAGTTTGTGGATATATACAAATATGGTTTTTTCCTTAAATTACATACAGTATTTTGAACATGTTACTTTTTCTTTCTAAATTCTCATCTGTCATCAACTGGTACTAATTCTTATTTCAGGTTTGAGACATTGGTTTAATTAGAGTAAAGACATTAAAAGGAAAGCTTCCATTTCCCCTGAAACATCCTTCATTCCAGTGGAAATAGCACAAACAGTGCATCAGCCTGGTTTTAAGCTTTGAGATCTGATATGGCTCGATATCCCACCCTATACACATAGTCTCAAGGCGAGTTACAACTATATATTAGCTCTAGGTTGCAAAGGAGTGTTCTTTAATAAATATTTAATTTTAACTTTTTGTTATCTTCTGTGCCACAGTAGTATCACTTCTTGGCCTTTTGGCTAAGATCTCGTATCTGTTCTTATCAGTTTAATATCTGATATGTCCTCTATTTGAGGACTGTATATTAAATGGCTATTTGGAACTGGGAAAAAATTAAAGTACAAAATACAAAAAGTATAACAGTAATTAGAAAATAAATCAAGTGGCATTCATTTTTTGAGAAGAGATCCCACATTATAAATAGAACAATACTGCTGAGAAGTAATACAGCATCTTCCTAGTGAAATTAGAACACAGTAGTAAACCTAATACCATTTTACCATTGTATTGAAGACATTCATGGATGGGTGGCCAGATTTGTAGCCTTAGGATGTGTATGCAACCACTTAATCTCAAGCTGTTGAAACAGTTGTGTACCTTCTGCAGAGCTCCTGCAGAGTCTTGATATTGTGAGAATGTGAGGGTGTTGTAGTAGCAGGGCTGATAACTAATAATTGCTCATGTGGAATGTTAACTGAACACACAGGAGAAGCCGCTTAGCTGATACTTCTCACCACACTCAATTTGGGGACGCCGATATAACTAGAGAAGTGTGCCCGGGGACTCTTGAAGGTTTGCTGTGAAATAACAGCATCAAATTTGACATTAGTAATTAACCTGAGCATTCTGGGGTTTTGAACAGTTATTTAGTGTGTGGTTTGTTAGATCTTTGCTAACCTAAACACTTTTGATATTTGGAGCTTAAATGTGTATTGTGTATTGTGTGCAATGTGTATTGTGTGTAATGTTGAGCTTCATGGCAAATTAGCTACCATATGTCTGGTCCTGTGCACCTGACAGCAGTCTAGTTGCTTCCAAACCATCTTCAAGGGCAGCTGCACATAGAATGTATCACAGTAATCCAGTTTGCAAGTTACTGCACTTCCACATCATCGCATTCATTTCTAATCCATGCATGGTATTTGCCTGATTTCTACAAGTATTGTTGTGGTAGCTGCCCACCCCCCAAAAGTTACCCTACTAATACTGGTTACATTTAAGTTTGTTGGCTCCTTTCCAGCCCACTGTCACCTCCAGATGATGGTCAAGGACCTGGATTATATTTTGTGATTCAGCTTTATCTCTGTATTCCATCTAAATGTCATCAGCATACTGATGGCTTCTCACCTAGAGCTTCAAGTCAAGTCACTGTCTAAAAACCAGCCCAGTAATGGAATGGCTGTTCTACAGTGACTGTAGTGTCCAACTCCTTCTACTTCTCCGGTAGGTCTTAGTGATATTGGTCTTCAATCGGAGAGACCATGAGCATTTCAGTGCTACAGTTGGGTGTGAAGCTGGACTAAAATGAAGTCCTTTCTGCACTTGACCTTATTCTGGAATATACCCTGAAATGGGGGCCTGCTAACTTCATGCCAGTGGAGACTATGGCAGGCCCCAGACAAGGTCTGCCATAGTCTGAATTAGCATGGGAACAACAGACCCCTATCCCAAGATATATTCCAGAATACGGCAAAGTGTAGAAAGAGCCTTAGTCTCTTTTCTGCTTAGACTGGTATGTTAAGCACATCTTTATCTAGAAAAGCAAGATACCTGCTTTCTTCCATACTAATTTGCCTTTAGTATGAGTTCTACGTCAGATAGTTTGCTGAAGAACTCATTCTGAAGGTAATTTAGCAAGTAAGAAAATCTTCCCAGTGTTGGCCTCACATTTATGGAATTGCATCCAATCCATTCTTCCCTGTTGTAAAAGAACAACTGTAAAAGAAAAGAATCCTGGCCCCAACAGTTATAAACATACCAGCAGCTATCAGAGAGTTTTTGCCTTGGGAGCTAAAACACAAAATACTACCACAGAACCGTAACAATAAATGTAATCAATAGTATTTACATACAGTATGACCTTTATAGCTAAGTTCCAGCCATTCCAGTGTCTCTCCCAGAGACATTTGCTGCTTGATTTCTATAGCAAAGATAGAAATTTAGGTTGGTGTATGTAAAAATTTGGCTGAGCTTTCAGCTAGTAGTTTTCCAGCCATTAAGCTTTCTTTTTTTAAAAAAGGATTTTAAATGTTATGAATATTTTAAATGGTTTGGAAAATAAAAGTCAATATAAATATGTACTTTCTGGAATGTATGAAGTGTTTTCCAACTGCTGTTCTTTTACACTGTTTTTTAAACCTGAAACAGTTTAAAAATAATGTTTAAGATGGTGCAGACAGGAAATTTTAAAAATGCACTAGCGAATAATTACTTTGCTGCCCATATTGGTATTCCCACGATCCTTAGAGAATGAATGAAGTTTCAAAGCTGGCATACAAAGCTGGCTTTAATGTTTAGCATGTTTTTAAAATGATTATTATATTCACTAAACTGCACTTAGCTTAAGAACAGGATATAAATATTTTGAAAAGGGAAATTTCTGCTTGTCTAGAAAGTTACACTTAATTGTCTTTTAATTGTCTTTTCTCACAGGTTTGTTAAAGTTCTGCACAGTAGGATTTTGTGGAATTGGTAGTTTGATAGACTTTGTTCTGATTTCAATGCAGGTGAGTTCATAACATCAGAATAAAAACCATTTAAAACTGCCAAAATGTGTGTAAGGGAGTTCATGAGGATGGTTGAATTGTTGCCATATTTAATTTAAACAACTGTATTCTGTCCCATATTGGATCTGCTTTTTAAATGATACAGGATATAGAGAAGTGCAGTTTAAAAACCAACAACCAAGAATGAATTTAACTTGTGTCCAAATATACTGTGATTTGGGTAGAAGGCCTCTTTTCATTTTACCTGCCCAGTTTGTGGAGCCTTAGCTTGGAAAGTTGGCTGGTTTGTAGAAGGAAGCTTCCTTCCTTCCTTCCTTCCTCCCTTCCTCCCTTCCTCCCTTCCTCCCTCCCTCCCTTCCTTCCTTCCTTCCTTCCTTCCTTCCTTCCTTCCTTCCTTCCTTCCTTCCTTCCTACTCACCCACCTACTTAGGACTTCCAAAATCCGATGGGTGGTGGAATTCTTCAGATGTTCCAACCAAGCTGAAAAAATCTGGACATAGCTGATAATACAGAACTTACAAAAAAAATCATTAAAAATAAGAATGTCTAAATGTTTTACGGTTTTGGTAGTAGGTAGGCAGTATCCTCTCTTGCTACCATACCTTTTTGAGGAGCTGGAGACTGAGGGAACTTGAAAAGGTTACTTGGTTATTTCAAATGGCTAGAACATTCAGAACAAATTCAGGGTGGTACAGTTGAATATTTGAAACATTTTAAATGATTTTGAGTTGTGTTCTATGTCCCTAATATGTTCTCGAGTCAGTATTCTGCAGGGTGGATTTGATCTAAATCAAACTGATTTAAATCACGATTTAAATCACTAGTCAGTAAGGCTTGATTTAAACCATAGTTTCTACATAAACTAATTCTTGCTACTTTAATATGCAAGTTGATGAAGATTTTTAGAATAACTTTTCATATTAGTTTTTTTATCCCCAGTTTAATAGGTTAATCATTCATATTTGGACACAACTTTTCTGTTGTATTTAGGAAGGAGAAAAATAATCATTACATTAATAATAACAATTTAAATAGATTTATTCAACTGAAACAATAACATTACAGCATATGTTACAGTGGTACCTTGACATACGAGTTTAATTCGTTCCGTAACCTTGCTCTTATGTCAAATCGCTCGTATCTCAAAGCAATTTTCCCATTAATCCATTCCAGCTCCCAAAACACCACCTCAGTTGTTTTTGTTATGTACTGTACTGTATTTACATACTCGTATCTCAAATCTTGCTCTCATCTCAAAGCAAAATATCACTCGCTCGGCGGCTTGTATCTCAAAACACTTGTATGTCAGGGCACTTGTATGTCGAGGTACCACTGTGTTTGCTTAAACAAACATCCATGTTTGTTAACTAATTTGGCTGAACAATGTCTATATATTTTAACAAACTTAGACTGTCAGCCCAGCCTACACATGAAAAACGTAAATATAGGCAGATAAACTGCCCAATAATCTTACAAAACCTCTGGAAGAGCATGACATTGTGAATGGATTAATTACCATAAAAAATTAAACATATACAGCCTTATTTTACATAATTGAAAAATTAATCTTTATTTCATGATGGAATAACCTTTGGATGGTAATATATTTTCCTCAAAAAGCATTTTATTTTTTAAAAATCCGATTTAAATAAGCTGATTTATTTATTTATTTTTTTAAATTGATCTTTTCCGCCCTGGTATTCTGTGATTTATATAGTTTACCTGCTGGGTATGCCACCTGATTCTTACTTAGGGTCCAATACCAAGATTACCTGCCTAAGAACTGCAAAAGCAAGGGCCTTCTCACCCTGAGCCTTGATCAGGTAGGAGCATAGTGCTAGTATGCTCCAAGCATCCTCACTTGTTGATACTTAGAGCATGCTGTACAGCACCCCCACCCCTTCTGCAACTTACCTGAAGTGCAGATGGGTGTCTGGGTGCCCCTATGTTCAAACACTGGTGTCTGCCAGCGTGTGCATGCGGTGCCATCGCCGGGGCAACCAGGTGGTGCAATTCATCGTTGCATGTGTGCCGCCAGTTACGTGACCCTCCCACATATAATGCACGCACGGTTTTTCCAGTTTTGAAAAATCAGCATTGCCAAATCTACGAGTTAAATTTAGGTACCACTGTAAGATTTAGCTTTCCATAATGTGATCTTCAGTGTGTGTTAAAATCTCAGCTCCTCATGATATTGAACTTCTAAAGGGGAACAACTGCCTCTGAATGGATTTGGCCTAATTTTAAAATCCACCTGACTCTTCTTTATTTTCTTCATAGTATAGTATTATAAATCCAGAGATATTGTAAAAACATTCATAGCATGACAGATAAAACTTCATTCTCTGAGTCCACAGTAATGTTTAATGGAATAGTTATGAAGTTTTAGATATTGGTACCGTATTTTCCGGCATATAAGACGACTGGGTGTATAAGACGACCCCCAACTTTCCAGTTGAAATATAGAGTTTGGGATATACTCGCCATATAAGAAGACCCCCGACTTTTGAGAAGATTTTCCTGGGTTAAAAAGTAGTCTTATACGCCAGAAAATACAGTAACTGAAATATTATTGATGAATGTGCTTCTTTTGGCTGGAAAGATCGAAGGAGAAAAATTTGTCAAATTCTGCTTTTAAAAACATCCTTGCAGATTCATGTATCACCAGCCCCTTTGAATGTACTTTAATGGCCTTGGAACTACTGTGCCTACGTTTGCAAATGAAATTGTGTGACCATCAACATGCTTTAAGTTGCGCACAACTCCTTCATTATAAGTCATAGGTGGTAGGTAGTTTGTACTTGGCTTACATGAACATGCACAAATTGAATGTAACATATTTAATGACTCCAGAAACATGTGGAAAAAATTCCCCTTCTAATTTCAGAATAATCTGTTTTCATGGTTCAAAATGGACATTTTAAATACAAGTAATATTTTTTTGTTCTAGATCGTGGGACCTTCAGATGGCTCTAGTTACATCATAGATTATTATGGAGCAAGGCTTACCAGATTGAGTATTACTAATGAGACATTCAGAAAACCACAAATATATCCTTAAATTGCCAGTAAGTGTTTTATCTGGTTATATAGAAAAAAAATCCACAGGTAACTAACATTAAGTTAATGTTTATATAACATCAAGTAGATTTAACACAAAGAGGCTAACTACACTTCTGAATAAAATTACCTGAAACATTTCACTTTTAACAAATTGAAGGGAAGCCAGTATGCATTTAATGGACCACTTGCTGTTTTTGTTAGAATCAGCATGTTTTCCTGTTTCCCTGCTTGGCAAGCTGCTTTAAATTTGAGTACCAGAGCTGCTTGCAAAACCCTAAAAGAGGAAATGAGAAAGCTCCTTCACAAGCTTAGAGGCCTGCATATACAACGCTATTTTATAACTAAGAATGGGAATAAACTAACTGCGGTCATAGATCTTGGTTTGCAGACCACAGCCTCTGTGTTTCGACATGTTTTTTAATTTGCTCTATTAAACGTTTGATGGGAATGTTGGTCCTTTGCATCTGCTATGATATACGAACATAACATGGTAATAGAGTTATGATATCTTGTATACAAATTAGGGGTGTACCAAACTCGTGGTCAGTCGAACAGAAAAGGGGATTCCAAAGTAAATGGATGCATTTTCACAAGGGGCTCTTGGGAGCTTCTCGTCATGGGAGAGAAGACGTCCAGAGTCTTTCATTAGTCCCTCCCCCAATATTTTTAATCTTTGGCAAGGGGAAGATTGTTCCCCTAGCATTCCCTTTTTCATAGACTTCCATTATTTATTGTTTGCACATGTTATATGCTTGGTATTTTTCTGGGACCAAGCCCTCATGGATTTTGAGGGATTAATATGCTACGTTGTATCTTTGTCAGGCAAGTTCCCTGACATGTAAAAAGAAACTGTAATAACACTTATTCAGCTGCAGCCTTATCTGGATAAACAGGCCTTGTCGTCAGTGGTGAATGCCGGTATTGCTAGATTAGATTATTGCAATGCTGTACGTCGCAGACTACTACTGAGTAGTTACAAAGATTGCAGCTAGAAGCCCAAATAGTCTGTAATGCCCAGAAATATGACCATGTTGGTGCCACATTACAGGCTCTGTATTGGCTTCCTATTCATCATTGCCTCAACCTTAAGGTTTGGATGTTGTCCCTTAAGGCTCTCCATGGCATTGCCTCTGAGTGTCTCATACAGCCATATTTGTTTCATCCAGTCAGGAGCTCAAAGTTGGATCATCTTCTAGCACTTAACCCACAATTTATAAAGGGAGTGCATTTTCAGCAGTGACCCTTTTATTGTGGAATTCTCTGCTTTGCTAACCTGAGCTTAAGAAATTGCTCAAAACATTTATATTTGGAACAGGTTTTTAGAGCCCAGTGTAAGTTTTTAGTTAATTATTGGATATTCTGTACTTTATATTGTTGAATTATCTTCTGTGTGTCTTTCTGATTGGTTTTATATATTTATTAGAATGTTTTTCCAGAAATCACTCAAATAATTTCATATACAGTGTTAGGCTATATAATATCATAGGCACATTTATTCCTCATTTTTAATTATAAAATCTGACAGGTTTAGATAAGAATTTTGTGATTTGAGACAAAAAACTTTCCAGAATGTTCAAAACTATACCTACAGATGGGCTAAATTACTGCAGCTTTTCACATGGCAGCGCACAGATCTCCTTGTTCCAAACTCTTACTGCTTTTGTGGTTTGGAGAGGATGTGAATCACTTCTGACTAGCGATGTACAAAAACATAAAATGGCCAGTTCAGTTTATGAACCTGAACCAGCCATGGGTTGAACTATTTGGCCTGGATTTTCACTGAACAGTTCATGAACCTCCACTGCACAGCCTGGCCTCCAAATATTGCATGTTGGAAAGTTCATTTCCCTTCAGCCAGTGTATTTGCCCTATTATGGCTGGGGCCACTTCAGGGTCAGTATCTTATTACATCTTTTGCCCAGAGCCCCCTCCACTAGGCACTCACGATTGAGATTCTGACCTCTTTCAGTGCCTCTCAGTTGATGATGATACCATTGCAATGTTCTAGCCCTTCTAGGCACCCTTCATAGCCATGGCAGGGTCGATGTTCAAGAAGTTGGTGTAAGAGTGCTTGAATGCTGTGATGATGCCCAAATCAGTGGGCTGAAAGAGGGAGGATTTCAGTGGCAAGGGTATCATTTTGGCTCCTGGGTCCATGAATGTGAGGTAGTTAGGGTTGGTGGATTGTATTCTGTAGGATCAGCCAGTCCTTAAATCTAGAGTTTTTAAAATATAAAGTACTGCTTGGCTTCTGTGATGACAAAGCAGTTTTTTTAAATAAGGCCTTCTGGTTGTGTTGCAAATACACAAGGAGTTGATGTGTACTGTGGTGTGGTTCAGTTTAACACTGTAGGGATTTAGGGAACAATAGTGATGAAGGTCTTGTCTGTCACCTTTTTCTGGTGTCGAAGACCCATATTGGAGGGTAAACCAAGGCTTTAAGACATAGCATACTCTAGGTATGCATTGCAAAAGGCTGGTTCTTACCCGATTTCTTGGGACTCATATCTGAGTTAAAACAGAAAACAAGGTTGAATAAAGAGATGAGGAACAAGAAAGTGCAGTTAAGATGCACACTAGGACAAGATTATGCAACATCTCAACAAGACTCTGAAGCCAAAGCACCACTCATACCTTATGCCCTTATTACTTCAGTCATTCAGCCATCTTTATCTCTCATTCTTCCAAAAGCAACACACTTCCAGATACTCCAGAATACTCAATCAGAATCTACCCCAGAGCACTAAAAAACCAAGTCTCCACAGCTTTCCAAAATCCCAAACAATGAGTTTACTGAAGCCACACACAAGGAAAGGCCAGAAAATATTGCTAAACTCCATTTGGTTCACTGAAAACTCATATTACAGTTGCATTTATAATTTTTTAATACCTTAAACATGTGATCATAACAGATACTACTAACAGACATTAGAATCATTCAGGCTGGAAGCTAAGCCAGTAATAGCCTATATGTATTGTTTGTGCAGTGCATCAAGTTAATAGAGTATATTTGATAATTTTAGATCAGGTTGCATGGGTGTGATAATGCATTCTCTCTTGGAAAAAAGTTTTGAGTGCAGCACCATTTCAAAGTTCACTTCATAATTTGTCTTCATATTACAGACTGTGTTGTAGAACGAATAACAAATGTTGCAAAAATTCATGCACATCCCTAGTTTGAACTGAATGGGCACCAAAGCATAGCATTTGCCCATCATAATCAGGCTTATGGATTCATGCTTCTCCAAATAATGGCAGAAGGATACAGAAGAAGAAGAGTTGGCTTTTATACCCTGCTTTTCTCACCCTCGGTAGACACCCTTTGAGGTAGGTGGGTCCACTGAGCTCAGAAAGAGAGTTTCGACTACCCTGTGACTAGCTTTGTGGAGGAATACAGAATTGAACCAGGAGACTTCCAGAGCAGAGCCAGACATTCTTAACTATAAGACCACATTGACAAAGCTGAGGATAATTAAGCTTCATCTTTGTTGCTAAGGGGGGATAGCTACTGTTTGAGGAAACAGAATTTCTTTGGCTGCACTCTGAGTACTTAGGAGCAACAAGTCCTCACAATGCTCTTTCATATTCTACAGTGCAAGTTGCAAACATGCATTTGCTTTGATACAACAGGTGAGAATTTAAGCATCTAACAAACTTTGATTTCTTCCAGGGTTCAGCTTTACTCAAGGAGGGCTGCCTCCAAAGGACATGACCTGATAAAAGAATCTATGTCATCAACTTTCTGAGCAAGCCCAAATTAGCAGACCATTTCATCATATATACTGCTGGTTATACAAAAGGACTCGGGGCTTTTGTGTCATGGACAATAATGTGCCTTTTAAATTATTTTGTTAAAAAAAAATCAAACATTGGACATCTTTTATGATAAATATATCATGAAGTAGTCTACAGTGGACATAATACAAGTTGTATTAAAACTGTGAAAATTGTGTGTATGTTAATATAAACTGAAAGAAATGACCTCATATCCAAAGTCCTTTTCCCTTCTGCTTTTTAAAGCAAGAAGAGAATTCAAACAAACGAAAAATGTTGTTTTACAGATGTACTAAGTTCCAGCTCATTCTCTCTCACCCTCACATCAAGTACATCCTGTACTTTGGCAACAAGATGACTGGATATTTAAAAGCTGCGAACTGCTCTGAAACTTTCACATAGTGGGTTACGGGCCATGTGTGTTTGATCAAAATTCAATTACTGCACTGTGCCAAGCTTGGAAACCTATCATTGCGAGTTATGAAGTATGACGAAATAAGCTACTCTAATTGGTTCAATATGGGGAGCAGCCTCAACCAAGCTTGTTATGATAAATAGCTTCCTGTGTTAAAGGTTCTCTGGAGCTTAAGTGTCTTGGCTCCCCTTCTTCAACAGAATAAGAATATTGTTCCCTGGGAACACTTTACATCACTGTCTTTCTTCCCAATTCAGAGTTAAATGTTTATATCATTTTCATCTTGCTCTTCTTGAGGAATACAAACATCATCCATCGCTGATATTTCCCATATTCCTTTCTGTCACTTCATATTCTAGTAAAAAAGCATTTTGTACTCTCTGTACATAGAGGAAAAATAATTAGTATGGTATTTAAATGCACCTACAATTCTAGGCAAATCCAGTTTTGTCAGCTATATTGCCACTTTAAAAACTTAAGCATTTGTTTCAAGCCACTTAAAGCAAGAGGGGAAATGCACTTTGTGTATTAGAACTTGCTTCCATACATAACATACTGACTTGATAGTTTTTGTAAAGTGATGATTGGTACTCCCAATCCATAACAGTTACCAGCAGTAAAGCATAAAGCCGGGATCAATTTCTAACTATAGAATTTGTTTATTTACATTTATATTCCAACTTATACTGTGAGGCATAGGGTATATGTATTGTTATTCTTTTTGGAAGGGTGTTTGTCTAATGCTCTCAACCGCTTCATGTGAAATACTTGTCTTTGTTAAGGTGGAGTTAGAGAAAATATTTTCATTGTCCTTCTATCATTTGACACATTGAATACAGGTCTGGTTACATAAATAGTATGGATAGTGTAACGTATATTACACTTTAGCATAGCATTTGTTTTCTGAGCTTTCATGTCATCATAGCCTCTTCTGATATTTGAAAGTCCTGTTTAACCTTCTGCAAAGATATTTGTGCAGTGCTGAAGTCTGCATTTCCATCTTGCACTAGCGCTACTGCAAAAGAATCCTTTCCATTTTAAAAAGCAGTCTCCTTAGTCATCACTTAATCAAGCCATGACTAAGTGCAGCAGTATAAAATTAGGGGGAGGAGAACTTACAATAAATGTAAGTATTCACGTCAGAGTAAGATGAGAAATAAACTCTGCCATAGCTTTTATATGCCAGATGTAATAAATACTTAAGGATAAGAAGAAGGAGTGTTTAAAATATCCTTAGATTGAGTATTGAACTTTGTAAGGGTTTTTAAATAATTAGGAAGCAAATGATAGCATTCACGTTATAGCTTTTAAAGTTCCTACAAGAGGTAACGCTACCTTTAAAAATAGAATGTGAATGTGAGCACTTATGCTAATCTTCCTTTTGGCAAATCAGCTTTTTTTTGTATTGAATCTCGCTTGATTGAATAGCGCTGGAGCTGCCAGAGTAAATGCTATTATCAATGTACAGTAATTAAGGAAATAGTCCTTGTCACTCGAACACTGTCCAGGCTGTGCCTGCTGTAATAAAGTTAAATGATAAAGAAATCTCTTTAAATAAAGTGCAGCTACTGGAGTGTGGTTACTTCTGAAATGCGGCGCAGAATGATCGGCATTAAGGACATACTCCTACTGAATACATTGTGGAGCTAGATTTCTGAAACATTAAAAGTTGTTTTTAAAAATTGATCTTGTGTTTTAAAGCTATAGAAGTATATTTTAGAAATACTCCCCCACCCCACCCCCCAGTCTCTTGAAATTTACACTCAGGACTTCTGGTTTTTTGGTTTTTTTTGTACTCTTGGCTCTTCAACATATACCAGATTTTCTTTTAAGATCCTGGAAACTGTGCTTGGCTTCTAAGCTGAGTTGTAAAAGGACATCTAATGCACTCTGTTTTATCTAGACTATGAATGCCTTAGACAGGTAAGTGGTATAGGATTATTGTTTAAACCCAAGGAGATTAAAACCAGTATTTCCTAGGGTCAGGAAATGAAGTGAAGGGACATACTCTAAATTGGTTGAAAAGTATTTTTTTTAAAATTATGATGCCTTTGAAAATAACTAGTGGCTAGAATCTGCTCTCAAATTGCCGACGTCTGTATCTCAGAAACATGGCTGCCAGCCTATTGAATGCAAGCACAGCTACAGTTGTGTTGGTTTTAGGTTCCTATTAAAAGACATATCTTTTCACCCAGGCATTAACCATGTAAATGGTTTTCTCTCTGAAATCCATCGAGCTCCTAATGAGATTTTTACTTTTTTATAATTTTTTATCCTTGCCTTTATCTTCTGTAAACTTCTTTGTTTTTTTTTTTAATAATCAGTGTGCATTTTTACACTTGCTCCAGGGGGACAGTCAGGTGCTGCTCCCAGATACAGCATCTTCACCATGTGGAACCACTTCTATAGAAGCAGCAGCTTTGTGTGTGCCAGAGCGTTCCCCAGGCATATAGCTGTAGAGCACTAAAAAGTGACCTACAGGTATACTAGCTGCTGGCGATTATAGCGGAGCACATTCCATTTGCACCTCTTCTGGGAGTGTGCAATGGGACAGCGCAGGTGCAGTTGCGTGCCACATTGTTTGGTTGCTGCAGCAATGGTGCCATGCATGTCTGTTGTTACAGTGAGGCGCTTGCCAAGTAAGAACAATCATACTGAGCTGATACTTGGGGAAGTGCCATCTGTTTGGAATGGATCAGGTGTCACAGGTTCACCTAACTGGCCCAGTGGTTTATGTTTGAAATATTATTTGCTTAGAAGTAGGTGGGTCAGTTCAGGCTCCCTGGAAGATGTCCAGTTTTCTTTCTCCTTAGTTGTGCATTGCTTCATGGATCTAATTTTGCTTAGTCCTAAACCACTCTTTTCCTGGCTCAGTGGGTCTGCTAGTTCTGAGCAGGTAAGACATCCTGCAGAGAAGCCAAGAGAGTGGCAAACAGAGGTGGCAGGAATAAATTAGAGGAAGAGGGCTCGGTCAGATTCGGTCCTTAAAGGCTAAGCTGCATTTAGAGCAGGTGCTTCAGATGTTTTTCGTGGACTTGTTCCTGGAACCCTATGTTGAATTGGACAGACACATTTAATTAATCTCTGCTGTAGCTGCATTATAACCCAATATTCCAATTTTTTTTAAAAAAAGTTTAAGGACTTTCACTGCGGAGTAATCTGTTATTCCACATATTATCTGTGTTTGGGTGCATGGTGACAATATGTAAGAACTCACCTTCAGTCAAGAACACATGGGCCTATCAAAGCTTGAGCACACAGGAAGGGGCTGACCATGTGAATGGAAGAATCCAATGCTGTAACGTCTAAAACATGGAGTATCACCTATAGGTGGGTGAACCGCTTGCTCTCCGTAAGTTCTTCACTTTGGACTATTGGCAAAAATCACTTTTTAAAAATAATATCTGGAGGCACCAGTCTGAAGTTTTGGAGATTGACACATCCCCAAAAGCAAAACCATCACTGGCCCACAAGTTAGAATAAATTAATTCCCCATTACTGGTAATGTTAAATGATGCCAGATCTCCATTTAATTGATTTTCTGAATAAACGTCTTCTGAACTTGAAGGCTGGGTGACACTGTGCTGGGTGCTTCTCCATATTCCATATGGGTGTACTTGGAATGCAAAAGTTAACCAAACGAAGCAAAATGGTTTAAAAACAGATTTAAGAACTCCTGGAGCACGTGGTACCTTAAGAAAAAGCCATCTACTAATTATGGTGCCACGAATTAGTTTTATCTATTGCTATACCTTTTAAAATCTCTAAGAGATTTTATAGTTAAGGTAGACTTGTTTTCTGCTTCATGCAGGTTAGTTCCCTGTTTAAAGTGATACTAGTCCGATTAGGGTTTAGAGACCAAAGTATCAAGATGAAATATCATCAACCATTGCTGGATCATAAATCATAGTCTCTGCCATTCTGATGCTGCACTTGTGTTTTTAGTATCACAAGCACCCTGCTTGCTCAGGGTTGACTTTAGTCCAGCAGCTGGGCTAGCTGTATAGTGCTTCCAAAATTACTGTTAATGTTCTTTAAAAATCCTTCAGTACTTATACATTGGCATATTTAAATATATACTTTTTTGGCCTTTGTGGTGATGGAGGCAGAGGATAATCTAGATCATGGCAAGACAACACATATTGATACACTGGCTTTGGGGAACCAATGTGATGGGGTTTTATCTCTGTTACTGCCACACTGAAACAAATGTCACTATTTCTAGGAGAAACTGCAGGTGGTAATACCTGGTTCGTAAAGACAATAAGAATATAAGAGGAGTCCTGTACATATCTGTACATTCAAATAATTCGAACGAATGTTTCAGAACATCTAAAATCCATTCAAATGTCTAAATTCAAAAGTTATTAAATCCTGTTCGAATTCAATTGTCAACATTCGTCAGATTCGAATTGTATTTTTGAATATCCCTGCACATCCCTGGTTCCAGCCCCTTAATCATTTTGGTTGCCCTTTTCTGCTCCTTTTCCAGTTCCACAGCATCCTTTCTGATGTGTGGTGACCTTTTTCATTCTAGTATTGAAGAGGAGGGAGAAGGGAGAAGAAGGAGGAGGGAACAGTTGGCTTTTCTACCCTGTTTTTCTCAAACAAAGCTTTCTATTCTTCTCCCCACAACAGAACACCCTGTGAAGTAGGTGGGGCTGTGAGAGCTCAGAAGAGAGCTGTGATGAGCCCAAGGTCACCCAGCTGGCTTTCCGGAGGAGTGCAGAATTAAACCCAGTATTCCCAGATAAGAGCCCAGCTCCCTAGCCACTATACCAAACTGGTTCACAGATCAAACTGGTACATAAAGTGGCTATTGGTAGCCACTTTACATACACATTTTTATTGATGTAACAAAAAGTTAACAGAAATCTGTAAAAGAGCTATGAATAGCTTAAACACACTAGTACTGTATTTCAAATGAATAAAATAGCTAGAATACATAAATATTTGAATGTCTGAACTGAAATATTTGAGTGTCTGAATTGTTTTTCTTCTTCTGGAAAGCCCTCTTGACACCTTTCAGTACTGAGCATTGCAGGTGATGTGGTACTATACCTATACAAGTTTTTGAGACAGAGTACAAGCAGTAGTTTTTAAAGTGACAAGCCAAATCTGAAAACAGATGCATTCCATGTTGCAGATACTGGATTCACATATTCATTTGTCGCTTCAAGGACAAAAGAAACACTCATCCAATTAGAAGCACATGAGGAACAAAAATTGATTCCTTCATTAAAGAGCATTCTGGAAGAAAAATGTTGACCTTAAGTCACATTAACGGTTGTTAAAATAATGACTGTACTGTTGGTCTAAATGTGCCCAGGCATACGCTTTTTAGACCTGCAGAATTATTTCTTATAGGCCTTCTCAGCCCAAAGCAAATGTCATGATCTTATACAAAATACTCACATACAAATTTGACTTGACATTCCTTATTCTGAGTGTTAGCAAACCCAAATGGATCATTCAAGTTGCTACAGCAATTCTAATTAGGTAGTGGCTGAAACAGCCAAGAAGAGCTTAATGTGAGTTAGACCTTGCCAGATCAGCATTGGGCCATGAACTGATGACAAACACCTATGTTCTAAAAATGAAGGGAAAAAATATGGCACAGTAGCTTGATTCGTTCCTATTTTTAAAAAACTTCTGAAGAAAACCAGAATGCACCTCATTTTTTCTATTATAGTTATATGAAAACTTACCAACAAAAGTCCTATCAAATCCAACTTTTAACTAATCCTCTAGCATTCAAGCATTAAAACAAGGGGCCTTTCTGCACTTGGCCCTGCAGTTACCTTCTAGTGTGCTCCATGATGGAGCATCTGCATTGAAGGAGTGATTTCTAACCCAGAAATAGCTCCTTTTGAGTAGGAGTGCACTGGAAGTTGACTACATGTGGAGCTCCACACATGAACTTCCCAGTGAAGCTCTGGGCTCTGCATTCACACCTCTTCCGGGTGCAGTAGGAAGTGATGTGCAAGCGCGCTGGGGTGTCAGGTGATCTGGAACGTGAGCATGCATGTGTGCTGCATCTCCATTGTCCCAGTTCACTAGAGCCAACATCTGGGCCAAAGATGGTGGCACCTGGACATGTGTCCACACCTAAAGTAAGTCTGCAGATTTTTAATAAACCACAGATTCTATTCAAGTACATATATATCTTAAGATTCAGCTGGATATTCATAGTATTTTTGCCTTTAACAACTGAAATGCTTAGAAATTTATCCCACCCCCCAACACAGGGGAAATTGTTTATTATAATTGTGATTTAGTCTGGAAAGCAATTTGCAGTTAGATACAAAATAAAAAGCCATACATATTCTGAAATATATTAATTAAGTCCTTCAAAGGAGGTTGGGAATATGCTAGTCTACACATTATTTTGATTCTTGCCATCTATGCCAACTTTTAACTCTCCTTAACTCCAAACCCCAAATTTGGCAAAATGGGACTTCAAAAATTTTCTGAAATATCAGACCACCTATTATTTATTGAAAAAAACACTAAGATTAGAGTAAAATGCATTCATAACGCATTATGATGCACCATTTGAACTTGGCACAAATGGGAGAAAATACTAATGCCCATTCAGTTTACTAATGGTTAGTGCCAAGAGTGCTTAATTCTTATTTTCAGGTACCCAAATTTATCATTGCTGCCAATAGACATGTAACTGCCAACAGATTTTTATCTCTATCTTGCAGCACCAGAAATGTGCCAAGCCGCTTCGACTAGGTTTGTGGTTCACAACAAACCAGCTCGTTCATGGATGTTTGCATTAAACTGAATATGCAGTTATTCAAATATCAAAAAATTTGATCAAACTGAGCCAGTCCCCACTTGCAAATGCAAACTATTTGATTGAACAGTGAACTGTGTTTTGGCCCTTGAAAAGGGCTTTTTTAATGGGGGGGGGGGATTCTTGTTTTCAAACCAGTTTGAAATTGATCACTTGTTCGATTCAACAGTCTGCTGTCAAACCGAACAAGCAGGTGTATGGTTTGATGGTGACCCTTTCATACAAATTCATAAAATTCATACAAATCACAACATTAGAACCAGGGGGAACTCTATGAAGCATGGGGTAGAAGGGTTAGAACTGCTGGGAGGAAGCCTTTTTTCACCCAGTGGGTCATCAGTCTGTGGAATTGAAGGCTGACCACTGGGGTAATGACAGCAACCAGCCTGGATAGCTTTAAGAAAGGGTTAGACAAATTCATGGAGGACAGGTTTATCAATAGCTACTAGATTTGATGCCCAGGTACTCCTTTCAGGTTGGAGAGACTGGCAGAATACCTCTAAAGGTGGTTGGCAGGGATTGGAGAGCAGGTGAAGGTTTTATCTTCATCTTCTGCTTGGGAATGTTCAGAAGCAATTGGTGGGCCACTGTGTGAGACAGGATACTGGATTAGATAGGCTGTGGCCTGATCCAGCAGTGTTCCTCTTATATTCTTGTATAATCTCCTTTGAACAAATAGGAATGGTCAGTTATCTACTGAATGCTAATGGTTTCCTGGAATGCAAAGCAGCTTGGGAATCCGATCTTCATATTACTTACACAAATGAAGAATGGTTAAATCTCTCAGCTTGGCATACGGTTCAGAATAGAAAAACATCCCTCAAAAGTTACTCTTCACTGGCACCATACTCCTGTACTAATCTTCTATTCGACAAAAAGTGCTGGCATTTTTGGAAGATGTGTGGGTCTTTCCAACATATATGGTGGTTATGTCCCCTTATTACCTAATTCTAGATATCAATAAGAGATGAAATTGCCACCATAATTAAGGAGTCTTCAATTTACTCCACAGGTTATTCTTTTGTGTGATTTCAATAGAAGCAACTTGCAATTGAAGAATAAAGAGTTAATTAATGGAGGGCAGTTTTCATCTCATTTCAGCTTTGAACCCAAGGTCCCTTCCAGACTAGCAGATAAAAATCTGCAGTTAGTAGAAAAATCACAGTTTATCTGGCTGCGAAGTCACAACATCTTGTCCTCGCTTGAAATGGAGATCCGCAGCTTCCTCCTCAGCAGCTGAGAGGCTTCTGTGGCCTGTGCAGTGAGGTGCACATCACGTGGGATCAGGCAGCCAATGGGAGCTGAGCTGCAGCTCAGTTCTTGTTGGCTGTTTCTCACCATCCTGTCAGGAGGGAAGGAAATTTCAAATTTACCTGATATTGCGGTAAATTCTGCAGCAGGCAAATCCCTATTAGCAAAATGCACCACCCCACAAAGTATTGAGCATCTGGTGTGATGCTCACAGACCAACTGTGCATTGGGATGTGAAGTATCCCCCAGTCCGGACACACCCTAAGCTTTCAGAATATGGTTATGGTATCCATCTTCAGAGGATCTAACTGCTAGAAGAGTCATACATAGGTTCAAAGCAGAACTATGGAACATGGCGTAACAACCCCCAAACTGCAACAAGTGACATTAAATATGTGGTTACATCAGCAAAAAACTATTGTTGGCCAATCTTGGAAGCTAGCAGAGAGAATGGCCCATAGTTGCATGGCTAACTAGACTCCAGAATTATGCGATCAATGAAGTAATAACATTTCAGTTGTTAGACATGCAGAGCAAAGCCCAAGGGAAGAATCCTGTGGCCATCGGGCAGCCTGTCTTTATAGATGTGCAAGTCCATGTAAGGCCAGACCCAGTCAGCACTTCATCTTCTAGACACAAGTTTGTCTTAAACTGAATCCTAAATCATGAAGTCATTTTTGCCCAAAGTGTGTCAATGTAGAGTAATCCTTAAATAATGTTGGTGTTCTCTTAACATCCATTGATAGTTTTGTTCAGTGGGATTTATAGTGTATCATTTTTTTATTTTGTCTTGGAGGGGGAAAATCATTGTCATCTCAATCATATATTCATAATACAAGAAAAATGCAAATAAATAAAATTCTAAACTTATCAGACTTTTCCATGAGTAGTTTTAGTGACATCCACAACTCAATAATGTTAATTCCCTTTCCCCATGAAAGCTAGCACATAATAGTAGTCTTTGGAAATATAAAACTACCATCCTTTTAGATCCCAACTCCTAAAACTACAACTTATTTTGCATTTGATGCAAACATTTCATAGTAGTAAAAGGTTTTCTTGATTCTTACCTAGACTTCAGTGAACCTTGATCCTAGATCTGGACAGCATGTACAACTATGATCTCTGCCCTCATGCTTTGTCTATTGTCAATCCAAGCAAAATTATCCTCTGTCCATGTCGTCTTGGTATTAAGGGTGTGCACGAATGCAATTTTTGGAATTCGATTCAAACAAAATATCGGAATTTGAATTGATTTGAATGTTTAAAATTTGAATGTATTCATATTTGATTCGAACTGAGTACATTCAAATCTATTCATATGAATTTTTGATTTGTATTTGAAGATACAAATGTCAACAACATTCGAATGTGTCCATATG
>MTQE01001134.1:35267290-35282476 GCA_014337955.1 Aspidoscelis marmoratus | reverse complement strand
TATATATATATATATATTTATACACATCACAAAATCCCAACTGTTTTCACTAACTAACTGCTGTATCTAAATATACATTAATTATTACATTAATTATTGCATTAGTTGCCACTGAAACATATCTGGTAATAAATGTGTACTAATACACACATTTATTTACTCTGAAGACACTTTGCTGTTTATGGAGAATTTAGGGTATGTTCAGATGCAAATTAAACACCAGCGTCCTGGTCACATCTTTAGTTTAAGATGATTTCAGGTCGTATTCTGGTTGCATTGCTCACATTATTTTTTATTCATTAAAAAGGAAGGGGGTGGAGGTGAGAGAGCAAGCTTAAAAAAGAACCCCAAACACACACCCTCGCCTCCTTTGAGTGACAGAATGGCATCCAATAAGAAAGGAGTTAGATCTGATGTAGCAAAAGGGGTGGAGAGCCAAGAGTTCCATGGGGGAGGCTCAGAAAACTGTGAGCAATCCAACCCAAAGTGAGGATGGTCTGAGGACAACCTATAATGATCTAGGTGTGAACATAACTAGTACAACCTCAGTTCAAATTATGAACAGAATGTCCTGTCCCATATAAGTGTGACCAGGGCCCAGGATTCTTCCAGAACTATATTGGGATAGTGAAGATATATTCCATGATACTGCTACTGCAGGAAATCCCAGAAATGATGTTGTAATAGTGATGCTTACCTGGTGTCTGCTGGCTCATTTTATTACAATTACACTTGTAAGTTACCTGGAAGCCAGACTAGCACATGAAAACGAACAAAGGTGTCTGGCAAGTTTCTGGGCAGCTACAATTTGGACCATAATGAAATGAGTTGGCAGGCACACACAAGTAGGCATCATTATTATGCCAAACGCAGCATCGTGTTTCCTGAGTCTGTCCAGGGCAGCAAGAGGAATTGTGGGATTTTCTTTAGCTCCTATTATTGCCCTTTGCCATCTGGAGGCATCGTCAAAGAACTTTACTTTTAGGACACCCACTCTAAAATGAATCAATGTTTTACTGCACTATTTAAAAACATTTTCTGCCTTCACTTATTTCCCCCTCCTTTCTCCTTGGTCCATAAGAAGTAGATTACTCTGCTTTATGGCAAGTTTTAATCCTCCTCCTTCCTCCTTTCCTGCTTTTTAAGATTACCCCCAAAATTCAAAATATGGGGCAGAAATGTCATTTTGGCTCCCTTTAGAAAAACCTATGTTTTTCCTAATAGATTCAGAAGAATCATGGCACAACTTCATTGAAAAGGTGTATTCATGGAAATTATTATATGTTTACGGGTTTGCTGGTGTTGTATTCCTTCTTAAGTTGCTCAGGTTGAGACCATACTTTTTTGGGACAGTTCTCCATACAAACAGCCTCTCTCCAGGGAAATTAGGGCAGCTTGTAAATTTAGCACAGGGCCACTAGATGGCAGCAGATTAACTCTTCAATTGCCAAATGACGCTTCCTCTTTTGAAAACTTTCTTACAATTGTTAGCACAGAAAAAAGTCTTTCCTGTTGTGTGGAAGTACTGTAGTTTCACCCCACTTTTTTTTTTTTTTTTAGGACAAGCAAATCACAACCTGAGATACATAAAGGCAAAATCATCCCTTCATGGACATGGACATGCTGGTGCAGACCAGAGAGTCCTACACCTGCTAGAATGAAGCATACAAAGATGCCTTCTAAAGGTCTACTGGTGGTCTAGCACCATATAAACTGGGTCACTGAGCCATGAAAATGTATCACATGCCTCTGTGTTCTGGCTTTGGTTCCTGGGCATGAGCTTTGGGGCTGGCACAGTGGCTGTGTCCAGAAGCGTTTATACTGCGCACTGGAATGTGCAGTCCCAATCAAGCCATCACACGTGACGATTGATTGATCATCGTGGCACCACATTATATGACCAGGACTGCACATTTGCCTTAATGCGGGGTCAGTGACACTTGGTGTGCAGTATTTTGATATTTAAAGATTCAAGCCAATGCTGGCAGGATGGCGAGAAAATTTAGCGAGATGCTGGCTAAGCAGGAAGGGGCAGCAAAATATTTGATTGGTTGCCTCAACCTGCCTGATGGAGGCCCATGGGCGCCAGAGGAGTCACAAGAGAAGATAAGGGGGCGCATGGGAGGTGGGCAGGATGCCTCCTCTGGCATCCAGGGGCCTTTTTTCAGCCTTATCTGGCATCTGAACTAGGCCTCTTTGGGGTTCAAAGCAATGGGAGTCAACCATTGTGCTGGGGTACCTGAATAATTATTTTAAGCTCCCCTGTTAATGGCTGGGTTTAATGTAGGGGAATAGAAGCATTTTAATAGGCAATTCCCAGCTCTAGTAAGTAATGAGTTTGATAGACAGATGGTGTGCTTCAGCATTGGGAGGTGGGGAGGGCAAGCAGGACCCCCCCCCCCGATTAGGCACTGAGATAGGAAAGTAAAATGGGATTTTAAAAATATCTCTGATTTTGCTAGGGATAACAAGGTGTGTAGTGAGGAAGCAGCCAATGAGATCTAGCTGTCTGCACTTCTTGTGTAGTTTCTGATATTGGTTTTTAGAAGCATTAGTTCTAAGAAGATCTAAAAAGAATGTCTATATTTTTGTATTTCCTGAAATAGGTCATTTCTTAATTTTATTTTTCAGAATCCAAAAGCACTTGTATGTTTTGAAATGGTCCTTAGATGAATCAATACATTATTCTATTCAATTTAACTACTTTCATCTACTCAAGGAGGGACTTGAGTATACACTTAGCTCTTTGCATATAGAGAGCTTTGCTAAGTGAAGGATTAGATCTTTATTTTATTTATTTATTTATATTTCAATTTATATGCCGCCCCATACCCGAGGGTCTCTGGGCGGCTCACAACATTTAAAAAGATGTATAAAAACAGTATCAAAAATAAAACAAATTTAAAAATACAGTTTTAAAAGTACAAAACAGTTAAAAACATCAGCGGTTTTCAGTGAGGGGAAGTGTGGGGAACATTTAACCAAAGGCCTGTGTGAAAAGGAACGTTTTCACCGCCTTCCTGAATAAGAACAGAGAAGGGGCCTGACGCACCTCAAGGGGGAGACCATTCCACAGCCTGGGGGCCACCACCGAGAAGGCCCTCTCCCGGGTACCCACCCGCCTAACTAAAGAAGGTGGAGGGATCACCAGAAGGGCCTCCCCTCCAGATCTTAGAACATGGGCAGGTCGATATGGGAGAAGGCGCTCCTTTAGATATCTGGGACCCAAGTCATTTAGGGCTTTATAAGTTAAAGTTAGCTCCTCTCCTTGCTAAATGAAAACAGAAGAAAATTATGAACAAGGATGTGATCTGAGAGAGACACTGGGGCTATGGATACTTTTATGAGATTCTAGGAAAGACTCTTAATAATTGGCCTAGGATTTATTCCTAGAGGAAATGTAGGAAACTGTGAGGTGGAATCTGTTTAGATCACCTCCATCAATTATTTCACCGCAGGCAAATTCATTTATTCCATTGAGGGCATGGGTGATAAGTCTATTTGGTCTTTTTGTCCAAATTTGATCCATAATTAAAGTCTAATGTTATTTGAAAACCACACAGAAAGCCATTAATAAAAATCTATTTAGTGTTTAGGTCTTTTTATATTTCTTGATGATGGAAAGGTAGGTTTGAATTTATAAGTGCTACTCCCCTAACCTTAGATGTTCTGGAGCAGTGAACTCTTATATCTGCTTTATCCTGCTTTAAGAACCTTTTCTAGATTATTTTTTAAATAGAGAGACATGTTGTGACTTTTTTAAAAATAATAAGGTTTACCAGTAATTTAAGAGAGCTTCAAGTTCTCTATTAGATAGAAACCCAATTCAGATCAAGAATGCATATAGCATTCATCTAACATCCTAAAACATAAAAAATATCAGAAAGCAAACAAATTGTCAGAACAAAATATTGGTTCCTAATTGATGAAGTGGTTTAAAGAATTATTATTAGGTTAGTCATACTAGAGTTATATGGTGTTTTAATTCACGTATAATGGTCAGAACACATGGAAAAATCATTTGTTTTTGTGTTTCTTTGTTTGTTCCCTGGAGAGTACATTTTCCTGTGTGATTTCCTTATAGTAGGATGCGTACCTTGATGCATAAATACTTCACCATTTCCTTGCTTGGATATTTCAAGGGGTGAATCTGGAAGTATCGTAAAGAATTTGTTTTTTAATGTGACTGGCCAATCATGGTGAAGTTCAGTGACAAGGAAGGAATGATAATTCCTGGTACATTCTCCAGGTGGAAACGGAGACTATCCTACCCAAAAGAAAATGGAAAGGTCTCCCTTCTAACTTAAAGTAATTTATTATTGTTGATTTGGCATTTCAAATGGAGCCAAAAGCATCCTGTCAGGGGCTGCACTGAGATACTTTATACTTATCTCTATGCTTGTTTTTAGAAGGCTTGTTTTTGCACGGGAACACATACGAATTAAAGTAGCCTAGATTGTTGGTTAGTAATGAAAACTTTTTCAAGTACAAAGAAAAATGTACTGCTGTAGTACAATGACTTTTTCCTAATCGATTTTTGAATATACTTCAATGAACAGCTTAGTTTAGCTGTGGCCTCGCATTGGCTGTTTGCTGCATGTGTGGATTGAGAAATATTCAGAAAGCCTCAAAATTGGCAACAATAACAGAAATTTCAAGTCAACAGCAATGAAAATAGCTAATAGTAAATAGTTAACATCTAATAGTAAAGAAACGTGAAGAGTCAACATCAAACATGGACTATTTCAGGGTGATTTGCCTTTACAGCTCCTCTTTATTATGACTGTAATATCATTGTCAATAATATTGAACAAGACAAACTGTTGATACAAGATTTAAGACCAAGAAAATAAAACTTCATGGACAACTTAAAATTATGAGCTACCACCAGCAGAAGCTGAATCAATGCTAATAACTGAAAATGTCTGATATTATCAGTTCATCAGTGAAAAATTGCTGAATCAGAGGGAATAAAGCTCATAAGAACATAAGAGGAGTCCTGCTGGATCAGGCCAGAGCCCATCTAGTTCAGCATCTCACGGCTCACAGTGGCCCACCAATTGCTTCTGGGAATTCTCAAGCAGAAGATGAAGGCAAAACCCTCAACTACTCTCAACTCCCTGAAAAATGGCCTTTAAAGGCTTCTTGTCTGCCTCTCCAACCTGGAGGTAGTACCTAAGCATCAGTTCTTATAGCCACTCATACTCTTATCTTCCATGAATTTGTCTAAATCTTTCTTAAAGTGGTCTGATCTTCCCTGAGAATAGCACAGATACCACAGGAAATATAATCTGTGAAAACGAATATCTGGAGAATGTTATGGATCTGTAGTTTCAGCCTCTGAATTCAAATTATTGTTGTTACATTATAAAACTTGGCAAAAGGATTGTTTAACCATTGTTCATTAATTCCTGATACATATTTATAAATTAGCAAACCATGGTTTGTAACCCATGAATATGAATTAAATAATTTGCAAGTCACATACCATGAGATTGCAATAATGATTTCATTGTTTTTGAATGTAGGCTTGGTTTTAAACATTGCTTAACTAGCAAATAAATGTTAAGGATGGAGTACAGCAGCTGGTGCCCAATAACAAAATGTGGATGTCAGTGTTGTTTGTCTATCATTGTTAAGTAAAGGCAGGTCTATTTCACGTGTTTTTAGCATTCTGTCAGCTAAATCCTACTGGGCAACACATTCAACAAAGCATTAAAGGATTTGAGTAGCATCTGCACAGTGGCATTCAGCTTTGAAATCCGTGTTTCCTATATATATATATATATATGTAAAAATTTGCTGGAAGTGGCTGTAGTTCACTGGTATAGCAAAGTGCCAGGAGAGACTTGCAGGTACGATTCCCAGCCTCTCCCTGGAAGTAGGAAATGACAAATCACGCTGTATCTTTCCCAAGAAAACTGCATAGAGGTACCCATAGAATTCTTTAAAGAATTATTATGCAAACAAATTAATAAGCAAAATATAAAAACAAAAGGTATTAATTGAATATCAATTTGTATTATAATGTACAATACATTCAAATATAAATACAAACAAAAAGAAATTTCCCAAACACACAAACGCTTCAAACACAGCTGCTCTTTGAAAAATATCTTGCAACTTCCAGGCTCAGTCCTTTACTTGCAGGAGGGCAAAGAGAGAAACCAGGAAAAGATCTGGTTGGGGTCAACAAGCAGTCCCTATGTGGATCCACTGAGCAATTCCAGTGTCCTCACAGTTCCCATGGGCTCTGTTTACTGCGGTGTTGATTTGGGACATCCCCAACGCGCATTGTAGTTCGAATTACAATGTCCCCATGCATCTGAGGAGACGGTGGGTTCAAGTTGAATCCGCCTGTCCCCATGAAAACTGCGGTAAACCCCTGCATCAGGGAACTGCATTTTTTGTTCTCCACCCCCTCTGCCCTGATAGGAAGGGAAAGCAGCTCCTTGCTTGAAGCCGCAGCTGTGCTTCAATCCCTTTGGTGGGCATGTGCACTTTTGCTTGACAGCAGGCACACCTCCACCTGACAGCAGCTTCTTGCTGATCGGGAGATTAGGGAAGGGGGGTGTCATGCTTGTAGCCGGAGAGACACTCAGAGCCATTTGACACCCTCATCCCTTCTCGGTGTTTGTACTGGTAGAGAGGCAAACAGCAGCCAACATTGAACAGCAGGGACAACAGGGACACCTCCGCCTGACAGCAACTTCTTCTTGCAGATCAGGAGATTTGACACCCTCGTCCCTGTTTGTTCTTCTGCTGCTTGCCTCTCTCCCAGAACACCGAGAAGGAATGAGGGTGTCAAATGGCTCTGTCTCTCCGGCTACAAGCATGACACCTCCCTTCCCTGATCTCCTGTCCTGTCAGGCGGAGGTGTGCCTGCTGTTTGTTCTGGGAGAGAGGCAAGTAGCAGCCAACATCTCAAGGCAGGGACAGTGAGCACAGGCGAAACCCTGCCTGCCAATCTCCACTTCCGCTAACCCGGAAGGATCTCCATGCCCCCAGGATAATGTATGCTTGCCCCCTAATTTGCGGTGAGAACAGTTAGAAAGGGAGGGGGGGTTGCTGCGGATTTGAACGATTTGTTTCAGATATAGTCCGGATTAGAGGCTTTCCATGAGGATGCTCCAAGGCAAACTCAGGTTCGCCTCACAGTATTTTGATCCTGGGGACGAGCCCACAATTGTATTATTATTTATTTATTTACATTTATATCCTGCCCTGTACCCTAGGGTCTCAAGGTGGGTAACACTCAGGTGCCTCAGCAGTTAGTCTTCAGAACACACCTTTTCTGTACTACAGTTATACTTGTGGTAATAGATACCTTCCATATGTTTTTGGTCTTCATATCCCATCATCCTTAAGCATTATACATGTTTGCTGGAGTTGGTGGCTTTGGAGTCCAGGAACATCTGGAGAGAACAATAATGGTTGCTTGTCCTGAGTGATTAGCATACGTCAAAACAGCCAATACTGGGAGTGGGGAAAAACCCTCTGGTATAAGGCAGTTGCTTATGTGGCAAAGAGTTGGTGGAGGCTCACAGTATGGCCTGTGGACATTTTGGCTAGCAGTTAAGGCAGCTGCAATTTATTATGCATTTGTATTTTCAAAAGTCACCACCATGATTATAATGCCTTAGCCCAGAGCAACGGAATGAATAGTGTTGGATCCAAAATGAAAACTTTGGGGACGTTCTTTAGGGGTACTCTCATGTTCTCTATTCAAGAAACACTTTGTACATCTTAATATTAAATGCTTAAAAAAAACTATTACCCCTGGAGAGAGAATTCCCCTTCTGGATTCTACTTCAAAAAAGAAGTCCACACGGAGATAGAAAAAGCAGTATTGACAGATCAAGAAGGCAGACCTGAAATTAGAGATGTGAAAAACTTTTTTATGGAAGTGTGACACCACAGGGAGAATTAACTTGAAGGGGGTGGAGGTGGGCAGGGTGAATGAGCTAAAATAATAAAATGCTAGATTACATAGAGTAACAGAATAGATATGGAAGCTACTAAGAAATCCAAGTTGGGACTTATAAGACAAGCTAGAGCATCTGGCTTTGCATAGCTAACAAGAGTAAAAAATCTAACCAAATCAAATATTTTTTTTAAAAAAATAACTTTATAGATACCAAACTATGTTTTTTAAAAAATTACTGCCTGCTGTTGTGCAATCTTAGGAAGCACGCAGAATTTCAAGTTTCCAGGTCTCATAGTCTAAAGCTGTGTTCAGACGTAATAAAAGGGACGTCTCAAGGAGACAGTGTGTGGCCCTCATGTTCTCAACCCTCCTCTCTTCCACCTTTCTAGCACAGAGTGTTCAGAAGAGGAGGAGGGCAGAGTGGTGTGGGAATGATCCACCTCAGAGATTGCTTGCTTGCTGTGTCTGATCACAGCTTTAGGGGTTTGAAATAGATGGCATCACTTGATGGCTTCACATCTGCAATATAGTCTATGCATCCTATAATTTCCCCTCAGTCTGAAAGAGAGATGGAATTTTGACCCCCTTCCACTGTGGTAATGCAGTAGGTTTCAGTGTCACTTGAAATTTCCAGAATTGGCTACACTTACAAACAAGCCAGATCTGGGGCCCGGTTCCCATTACAAGCTTAAAACGGTTTTCCTAAACCGAAATAATAGAACCCGATGCTAACACGAATTTGTCTGATCCCATTACTTTCAACTTAATCACGTTCTGAGGATCATACATGGCATACGTGACTCAGGGGGGGACTCAAGTGGCTACTTTTTAAAAGCCACCTTTTGGGGCTGCCCTGCCCTCTTCCTCCTGGTGTGAACGCGCCAACCATAACAGACCCCTTCACAGAGCCTAGCTGGATGGCTGCCGCTTGCCTGAATGGAGGAAAAACGGCACCTGGCAGCCAGCGGTTCTTTCCCCTCCTCTCCCCATTGCCCAGGGCACACAGCAGCAGTGGCAACTCAAGCCCCCTTTGCCTGCTCACTCCACAGTCACAGCTTAAACATTCACATATCTCACCAAAACTTCAGCTGCTTTCCTCCCTTTTCCCTTTCTAAAGGTCAGAACTTTTACAATTGTGCAGAATTGCAGCATTGTTATCAGGTGTGAAGTGGGTGGATTGCTACAGTGTAATGGCTGCTTAGGGGATGGATTTTTACAGTAAAATCACCATCTTTGGAAGCAAGCTATTAGGGGAGGGAAACCCTAAACATGCATTCTCATCCCACTAAAACTGTACCGTTCCCACAGCAAGAAATGTAAAACGTTTCAAGCACACGAACCGGAGTGAGACCTGCTGAAATGAGTGTTAACATTTACAACGCTTTGGGGCGATTTAACACACCTTTTTTGAGTACTGGGTGAAATCTTCACCAAAATCAAGATCTGATAGGTTTCCCTACTTTGGCTATTCTGTGTCATCTTTATCTTTTCAGAGCTGCCTGCCCCAAGAGGAAATATGTATTGTTGTTCTTTTTACATTTCCCTAGTTCCCAGTGGAAGATATACAGTGCTTGCAAAGTGCAACTGAGCCATTTGAGGGTACAATCATGCAAACATGTTGTTGCTTTCCATATTAAATTTTTTTCCCTGCAGGCTTGACTAAAAGCCCTTGCAAAATGCTTATGACAACAAAATATCTTCCTTTTCCAGACTTGTTGTTGTGTACTGATGAAAGAACAAACATTCTGTACCCAACACAACATATGGTTCCTGTTTGCTTAAAGGATGCAGAAATCCATTACTTCACAGCATGGCAATAAAATAAAATAAAATAAAATCTAATAAGTAATACCAGAATGGAGCTTCAGTTTATTTAATTTTTTTAAAAGCAACTATTGCTACACTCTGCAGAATTGTCTCTCTCTCTTCCCAATTCCTAAAGCCCAATATGTGTTTTCAGTGGCTTCTGGTGTAATAGATTGAAATGGTTTGCACGTGATATTATTTAGTTTGGGAATCTGGTTTCAATTCCACTTATATTTTTGCAGTGACTTGTTAGTCACAAAATACAGACACGTTGTTGTAAGTATGCCATCTTGCCCATTGTTTATATGTAAGTGCTGAGACCACAATGATTTATTTATATTTTAATTAAAATTTGCTGAATAGACCGGGGCTTTTTTTTAGCATGCCATCTCTAATTTGTGGCCTCTAGGGGGGGAAAAATCAATAATCTTATACGATTTATATTTTTGTAGTTACCTCAGGCATTTCTAATGCATACCTGCCATTCACCTGCGTTCTTTCCTAGAGAACAGTTAACCACTCTGTATAAATCTTGAAAGGGGAAAAAGGCTCCACATTTTTTAGTCACTTCCATTCAGTCTGAATAAAGTAAGAGAAAGATGTAATGTATTACCACCTCTTGTCAAAGTATATGTCTAAAATTAATATAGCAAGTAAATTGATATACTGTAAGTTTTATAATGCCTGACCGAATCCTTAAGAGATGCTTAGAATTTTACTAGTTTAGCTCTCATCAGTATGGATGAAATATTATGCAATTTTGGGATGATGGTACTGGCTTTTATCCTACTGTTTAATTCCTGCAACCAAATGCTGTATGTTAGCAATGTGTGCGAATATTTTCTAACATTCATTATTCATACCAATTTGTACGAATTCGGACATTTGTACATGAATGTCACAACATTCATACATTAACATTCGTACGAATAGTTCAGACATTTGTTAAACTGGGAGAAAAATCTTAGAGAAACAGAGAGAGAGAGGCAAGGTGTGTGTGTAAGACAGGAGGGGGATCAGTATCTGTTATATATGTATTTGTAGAGGATACGTATCCAGGATACGTATCTGATACATATGCATTCGGATATTAGTACAAATTCATACAAATACATTCATATCGAATAGAATCCTACCACACCTGGAGGGGATCTATTCGAATAAATATGAATTTTCTAACATTTTATTCCTTACGAATCGAATGCCCAAAAAAACATTTGTGCACATCCCTAGTTGATGTGATGGCTGAAGAGTTTTTCCCCTGAGGGGTGTCCTAGGGTTTTTAAAATAGACTACATAATCATATTTTTTCAAACTGTCTACAAAAAACTCCTCTGTACTTTCACTTGACTGAGGTACAAAATTACTCCATTTGAACCTATGAAGCTTAATCTCATTGATCCCCTCCTGCCTTTAACAAGATAATCTGGAAATATGATCCACAGATTAAAATCCTCTTTAGCTTCAAATCTGAGCTTCCCCCATCAACCCCCCCCGATGGTCCCAAGTTTTCATGAGAGCTGAACGAAGGCAGCAGCGGGAGGAAAGAAGACAAACCACGCCTATGTTTCCGTTTACCTTTCGTAAGGTGACTGGAGGGGTGAGATGTCTCTGGTATGATCTGGCCAATACAGCAGGTAGTTCCACTGCCACCAGCCAGGTCATCCTTGGAAGTAATGGGCCTAAGCACACTTGCAGAAATGAAACAATTTATCCCACTGAAAAGAAAAAAAAACTATTTGTATTTTGTCCTGCATGTGCACAGCAGGTCAGGAGGTGAGTCATTTACTGTTTGGCTGTGATGTTAGAGTTTGAATGTATTTTTGTCTACTTTTATTAGACACCTATGATCAAGTTGTTGCCCTGTTTAGCCTTCACATTTGTTTAGCTACTTGTATGGGATGCAGTGATCCAACTGGAATCACTCCAACTGGATCCTAAACAAGGCTACCCCTATTTGGAAGTCCCATTTCAGGACAGGACCCATGCTGCCCTGTGCCTCACTGAAGTTTGCATGAGCTTCAGAGTTTGTATGAGTGAAAGTCCAATGGTCAGGATTCCTGGCCTCAGAGCCCAGTTTAGTAGTATAATTTGGTACCCTGATAAAATGAGTCCCCTTGCTAAACCAACCCATGGAGGAGTGTGCCCTTCTGCATACTTTCCTGAGCCTCTCTAGCAGCCCCTATACCAAATGTTAGACTTGTCTACCAGTATTCCAACCTATGTGGCCATTTTGGCTACCTAGACCAGGCTATACTGCAATATGGATGCAGCAGTCACCAGGAGATGGGGCCTCTCTAGTTTGCAGAGGAGTGCAGAAGAGAGAAGCCCAGAAGTGGCTAAACATCTCACTGTATCATTCCAAAGGTGATTATGGAGAAGACATATAACTACAACACATAAATCAGTTCAATAATTGTGATTCTAGGCACCACTTTATGTATATTTACCTTACCAGTCTACCTGAGGGTAAGTACTGAACAGACAATGATGAAAGACACATAGGAGACAGTTTCTGCCTAATCTTCAAGACTGTGCCAGCTGCCCTGTTGAACCATAGAGTGTGACCCTAGAGCATTACTGAATCACAGACTCTGTCCCTAGAGCATTTATCACTGTGTGACTCATACCTGGGCTGATGGATTTAGCTCTAAGCAGAAAACAGTGGACTCCTCTGGTCCTATTTCCTCTTCGGTGCTAATCCACAGTGGGTGGAAACTTTGAAGCAGATGTCTATATGGTGCACTTCCTGACCAGTGACTGGATTCGAGGGCAGCATTCTTGACCATCAAGCTGCAGCCTTAGCTCTTCTTGGGATGCTAATTCAGAATCATCAGTCCAACAAGTACAGGTTTCAAGTTGCTTTGGGAAAACTGAATGGCTATTAAACCTATGTAGAAATGTAACGTGTGGTGATGTGCCTAGAAATACACAATAAATGCAAAGTGAATTTGAATAATCAGCTACCTCACATAACTCAAGTGTAGATAACAGTGACTTCACTGATATAAGACCTTGGAAGGTGAGCTGAAATAAAACTCTCATGACCTTCAAGA
This sequence comes from Aspidoscelis marmoratus, assembly GCA_014337955.1. Lineage (NCBI taxonomy): Eukaryota > Metazoa > Chordata > Lepidosauria > Squamata > Teiidae > Aspidoscelis > Aspidoscelis marmoratus. The sequence continues at coordinate 35,269,687 of MTQE01001134.1, read as the reverse complement.
GGCGAATGCTTCATCCCTTCTGCAGTTCTTGCTTGCGAAATCTCGTGTAGTTGTTTATTTTCTACTTGTGCATGAGATATGTCGCCTGCATCCCAAACCTCCATCTATACTGGAAAAATTTATCCCAATGATTTATAACTCTTGTCATAATCCTGATCCTACAGAGGGAAGAAGCATGCATTCTCTTTACTCAGAAAAGTAGAATGAGATAGGATTTTCTGATAAAATATTTGTAAAATATAACAGCTGCAAGCAGACTTTATTGAAAATGAATCAGTATAAAGAACAAGTGGTGTTCTGCATTTTACAAAAAAAGTATTTTCAACATCTGTATCAGCTACTTCCTAGTTAAGAATGTAGCACAAAGCAGCACTGGGAAATAACGGACAAATCATAGTATTTTTTGCTTACTTTTCTATACATCAGCCTGATACTTTAAACGGGTATAATGAGCCTTGGAGCCAGCAAATCCCAGCCAATTTGATTCACAAGTTGAACTCTATATGAACAGGACAATATATTATTCATATTGTATCTGATGCGATTCTCCACTCCTCAGAATTTATTGAACTTCTATCAGTTTGGGACAGCAAGTTCATAGCAAAGTTTGGCAGACGGCAAACTTGCATTAGCTCTAACTTTCTTGTTACTTCTAAAACATTGGTTCACTCAAGCTGTCTCAGGACCTGTTCAAACTTACCTTAGTGGAATGGTGTAATAATACCATTCCAATCAGGTGAAGATCAAGTATAAAGAGAGCCATTACAATTCGGGTGCTGGTGAAGTGTGGACAGACTGGCCTGGGAAGGTTGGATCACCATGGCAACAGCCACGGCAAAATCCAGCATTCCCCCAATGTTGTCGTGCCATTCAGGATGCAGCACACAACTGCACAGCTGCAGTAAGGTAGGTCTGGACATGCTGAAGGGAAGAATGGTATGCGCTAGTACTTGCAAATGTGGACGCTAGTGCACCCCAGTGGTAGCGCACTATTTCTGCCTGCTGGATGGGACGGGAAGTGCAGAAAGGCCCAAGCTGTGGACAATGTTTTAGTTGTCCACACCTAGTGAAGATCAAGGCAGTCTTAGTGAGCTCTAGGACAGTGGCGGCATGTGAGCAGGCCTCCCCAAGAGTGGCTGGAAGTGCTCCTTCGAGGTAAGTGCAAACAGACTCAGACTCAGGGTGGGATTTGCATATAAACAAAAGCATTCTGGAACCTGTACTGTATGTTATTGGCAGTACCTATGGTTTCTGAATATCCAACAAGATTTTAGCTGCCCCAATGATACAGTAGGTGGGGTTGTGCCAGTAGCAGTTGCTGTATGCTGACAGCCATCTCAAGGGCTTTCTCTGAAGTCCATATGCCACCAGCAAATCTTCATAACAGATCAAAGGGTTTGCTAATGCTGTAAGGTCTTTAAAGAAAGCTCACAAATTGACTTTCAGGGTAAGGAGCTTCCAGCTACACTGATGAATCTGGCCATTACTAGTTTCAGCATTTCCTTGCTCAAAACTTTCCATTATCATATATTACAATGAGGAAAATCTGTGCATCCATCAGTTTTTCCTATGGCATGAATGGACTCTTCAACATACCTCAGCTGGGAATGGAAGATGTTCATTCAGGACAGTCAGTGAACTGAATGTGTTAGGGAAATTGAATTTGTTCTGATTGGCCTGTTGTGTTAGCTTTCTCCAAAGCTCATTTTATAAAATATAGACCCTTTCTGTACTGGGCCTTATTATGCAGTATATCCTTATATCTTTAAGATATTACCAAAATATTGTAGGATGGCAAAACATCTGTTTTTATAGAATACTATTTAACTCTGGGGAAAATATTAGTTTTAAACAGAAAGCTTCACAATTAAAGACAGAATTCCCAAGATCAGGGATGAGGGAGGGGAGATTTTTCAGCCATCACCCTTCCCTGAATTTGCAATTCATAGCAAATCACATAGCAGAAGGATCATTTCTGATATATCAGAAGTAGGAATCCAACCAGGAAAGCAGTTGGACCACTAGATGGCAAAGGACAGAAAGGGATAAATAAAGAAGACATGGAGATTGCTGAGAGATTAAACAAATTCTTTTCCTCCGTATTCATGGAGGAAGACAGAAGATACATGCCAGTAGCTGAGCCTGTATTTTCTGAAGAATTAAACTGGACAGAGATAACCAAGGAAGAGGTCCTTGCATAAACTAAATATTAACAAGTCACTGGGACCAGATGGTATTCATCCAAGAGTCCTGAAGGAACTCAAATGCGAAATTGCCAACCTTCTAGCAAAAATATATAATCTTTCCCTAACATCGGTCTCTGTACTTGAGGACTGGAGGGTAGAAGATGTAACACAAATCTTCAAAAAAGGATCCAGGGGTGATCCAGGCAATTAC
>MTQE01001134.1:35241830-35262431 GCA_014337955.1 Aspidoscelis marmoratus | reverse complement strand
CAATGAAAATACATCCTGCATATCAGATATTTACATTATGATTCACAACAATAGCAAAATTATAGTTATGAAGTAGCAGTGAAAATAATTTTATGGTTGGGGGTTAGGGTTAGGTTGGGGGGGTCACCAGAACATAAGGAACTGTATTAAAGGGTCGCGGCATTAGGAAGATTGCGAACCACTGATTTAAACCAACTGTCCTATTGAAACTACTTGGGATTAAGTGATTATAGTTTAACCTTGGTTGTGCCTATTTTCAAGCAAAGTGACCACAGATAGACAGCAGAAAGAATAGTTAAATGAATGTAAATCTCACTTCCTCCTTGGCTGTGGCCACAGCTTCACATTAAGCCTTCCTCAGATTGTCTTCAGCCCTCACTGCTCACACCATTTTAGTTCAACCAGTTTTATTTGTGGACTTTCCTACCTTCAATTGTACTTTTCTGAGTCCTGATTTTTAGCAGACCCAAGCTGTTAAGTGTTATTCCATTTTCATTTGGTGTGACTGAGGAAGAGGACTAAAGGGGGCTGCACCTACCTAGAGTGTGTGGATACCGCATGAATTTGCCTTCCGTTTCACCCAGTGTGTGATTACACGGTGTTGAGTCACAGAACCTTTATCCTATCAGAGCACAGGGGATGTTGTGATGGAGGAGAGGGGTGGAGATCTAAAAAAATATTGTAAAGTCGTCTCAGGATGGGAACAGAAAGGTGAGAGCATAGCAATCCAAACTGAGGATGAACCGAGGAAGGATTGTCAGGTATTGGGTGTGGTCGGAATAAGTGCGTTTTGAGCCTGGCTTCTTAATAAGACGGAATACTTCAGCAAAGTGTAACCACCACCCTTGGGTCTAGAAAATACATTTTAAAGAAAAAAAAATGAGACTTAGTCAATACAACTTCTTTAGAAGGCAGTGGACTACAATGGCAAATAGAAGAAAAATAACCCTAGAACATTAGCAAACAACTTGCAGAATTAAGTATTCTACAAAGTCAAAAGCATTTGGGTTGCTAAATAGGAAACCAAGATTGTAGGATCCCTCACGAGACATGAAAGCCTAGGAAAAGAATATGACAGAAAACGTTGATGTGGCTTGGCTATTATTCATGAAGAATGAATCATAGGATAACAATTGGAACTGCAACCTGAAAAAGTCAAGGGCATGAAACTTACTTATGTCCCAGGGCTGCTATAACTCGTCCACCCCATTTCAATTATTACTGATGAAAATGTGTTATTTATGTATTCTTCCAGGCCTGCACTTTTTCATTATATTTTACCACCTCTGTAGCCATACACCTGCTTTACATGCACTTGCAAATATCATCTATGCAACAGAATATGGGACTCAAAAATCTGTGAACAGATTTTGCTGTATTTTAACAAAATGGAAGCAATAAATCATGGGGGGGGGAGTGCGGGGGGCATTGACATGTGGATGAGAATTACTACTTGTCCACAGTGGTTTAAAAGAAAGAATTAAAGATCTTTCAGCAAGTGGCAGCCAGTGACTGAGTTTGGAAAGAACTAAAGATGTACCAAAGTTAAATATTAGCAATAGTATGTTATCTTCTGTTCAAATTGACTAAATCATAGTTCCCGTGATCTGAAATTCAGATGTATGTCTGTGGATCTAAGAAAATAAATAAATAAATAAATAAATTTATGGCATTGAAGAATTTGGCAGGGTACAGATTCTGCATCTCTACTACATAGTGGGCCAGTTTGGCTTTATGGTTAGAGTGCCAGTCTCTTATTTGGAGGTTTCACGTTTGATTCCGCACCCCTACACAAAGCCAGCTGGGTGATCTTGGGATAATCACAGCTCTTTCTGAGGTCTTACAGCCCCACCTACCTCACAGGATGTCTGTTGTGGGGAGAGCAACAGGAAGCTTTGTAAGCTGCTTTACGTCCCCTTAAAGGGCGAGAAAAGTGGGGCATAAAAGCCTCAATTCTTCTTCTATCATCATCATCATCATCATCATTTTTGGGGTGGTTCTCACAGGGGCCAGTTTCCACTCTGAATTCAGTATATGAGGTAATGAGTCTCACTTCATTACCTTTCACCTTGACATGGCCTGTCACCTCATCGCAGCTCATCAATACAGGCTATGGCAAGAGGCTATTGCACATGCTCAAAGAGACCAAGGTTGCCCTTCGTTGGCAGGTGTAGATGCTTCCAAATGTGGCCTGGCTTCATGACAACGGAGCTTAGAGATATCCTGGGGAGCTCTGATGAAACGATGATAACTGAGGTGCCTCCTCACAGATACCTTTGGGTGCCTTGGTGGTCCTATGATATCATATCTGAATTCAGCCTGCTGGGAAGAGAACTGTTCATCTAGAAATTGTATCATGCAGCAAGATTTTGATAAAGTCTGAATGACTGTGTATTCACTTGATAGATCTTGTAACTGATTGTCTGGTCAAGTCCTGCTCCCTGTAAAATACAGTGGTCTTCAAAAGTGCCACTAGCAAGTAGTGTGCCTTTTGCTACATGGTGTCCCATTGTAAGATCTGTTGGAATGAAGGTGGATAGCAGACATCTCTATTTCTCTCGTTTAGATTTCCTGAAGTAAGTGTCTGAGCTCAGAGATAAACGTTTCTAGAAGCAAGAAAGAAATACAGCTGATTCATGGACAGCAACTGCCTGGTCCATCAATACTCAAGTTATGCCTTATTTAGCCCCTGGGATTCTGGTCAAAATATTTCTCCACTAGCAGATTCTGCTTTGAGAGAATAACAGTCTTCCTGAAGATAAGTACCCTAGAACCATCCAGACTGAATGGTTTTAATGCATTCTATGTGGAATAGTTTTCCAAATCTGCTTTGAATTGCACCAGTAAGAAACTGATTTATAGGGCAAATTTAAACCCTTAAATCCTGAAATGATCAGTCTCCAGGAAAGTGAGAGAAATTATTTATTTGCTTCAGACCTATTGGCTCATTAATATCTTCTGAAAGATCTTGCATTTGAATGTACAGTGGCTGGGTAGCTTCTATGCTGCCACCGAAACAAATGGATTCCTGAAGTTTGTTTTAATTCATCCCATATTGATTTTTGGACATTTTAAGTTGTTCAGTTTCAGAAGCACATGGACTCCCCACCCTGCTGAAGCAAAGCAAACCTGAGACGGGTGACAGCTGCAGAATTGCACATATGCCACCTGAGACTCCATGATGAGGAAAAGGTAGAATGGAAATGAGATAAAATAAAATAAATGATGTTACTTTTTTTAAAAAAATATCATCTGTTGTGCTTAATAATTATCTCTTAGTGCATCCTTCATTACAGTTTTTGAAATAAATTGTAATAATCACTCCAGTGTAGAAATTAGGGGTGTTTGAAATTAGGTATTTGAAATTCGATCGAATCTGTCTGAATTTTGACATTCAAATTCGAATCAAATGTCCATAAATTTGAATTTGAAGATTCAAATTAATTTCAAATTTTGGATCCATGCTTTCGAATTATCCGGACATTTGCACGCGTACGGGTTCATACATGATGTGTACTTGGAGATACACATCTTTCCCCCCTCTGTACGCATTTGTACAGATTCATGTGGGATGAAAACAGGTTGCATCCAGGATAACTATGGGATGCATACAGACATGTACGGATGTGTACGGGATGTGTAACAATATGTACCGGCACATACAAATGTTGTTGACATTTGTAAGTGCAAATCTGAATTAAAAATTCAAACTAAAAGATTCAAATTTGGTTAATTAAAATCAAATTTGGTTTAATTAGAATCTTAATGATTCGAATCAAATCAAATTTTCGGATGTTTGATTTGAATCGAATTGAATCCCAAAAATTGCATTTGTGCACACCCCTAGTAGAAACTACAGTTTGAGCTTGGCTTTGTAACATTTGCTGAAGGATTTTGCTTCCATTTTTAACTCTGTTTAGAAATTTAGTCTTCTCTATACTGTACATCTCGTTTCTGTAAAATATTCATTTAATGTGAATCAAACATAACTGACCACTGTCCAAATGACCACCAATGGATCCTATGGATCTTTAATCCATGCAAAAAAGCCTATGATTTGGTGGTCATTTGGACAGTGGTGAATTATGTCTCTATGTGCATTAATGTGTATCTAGAAGGCCCTGCTGCTAGCTTGTATAGCTCTGTCTGCTTTTAATCTGGCATTTAATCTAGATCAGTGGTAATGAGGCCTACCAGCAGACCAATAGCCTTGTTTAAGAACACTGGACGCGTGCCTCTCGTATTCAGGACTACCAGTGGGTGCATTTCAGTGGTGTGCTGCTGATGTGCAGCCCCCACAAAGGCCTAAGCCAGAGAACCAACCGTCACAAAAACAAAACAGCTGCATTGTTGAGCAGTGGCAGTTATGTCACAGTTGAGCCTACTGTGGCTACTGCTTTCCCAAAGCATTAGCTCTGGGAGTGGCTTATCATGCTACCTTGGGAATGTATGAGTCCTACATATATCAAGACCACTGTTGAACAAGGTTAACAGCCAGAAAAGGCTCAGCAAATGGCAGCACCTAGCTAACCATGGCTGAGTCCAAAAAGCTAATCAGGGCTGGAACTGGTTAGTGTCTTGAGGGGAAACCAACAGAAAATCCCAGGGGTTAAAGCTTGAGAGGAAAGTCAAACAACAGATAACTTCCTCATGGTTGTCGAAATCCTACATAGATAAGCCAGCGTTGTCACCATGTGTTGAGTCCAGCTTAAGGGCTTTTCATGTTCATGCTGCAATTGTTAGAATGTTATCTCTTACGTAGTTTATTGAAACTAAAAGAAAGCAAGATCCCCAACCACACAAATAAGAAATAAGAATCTTGGTGCTCTATGCTACTAGCCTGCACAGTGCAAGTTATTAGTTAGCAGTATCCTTAATCTGTAATGAAAGGACACTATTCATTGCCTGTAAAATGCTTTTCTTTCCTTCCCCACTTGGACGTGCTCCATTAAGGAGACAAATTGGAAATCCTGATTTATTCCAGGGGTACAAAGATACCCTTAGGGGGCTTTCTGTGGTACTTGCAAAGTTTATGTACTCACTGTTCCCTTTGTATTTTGAAAAGTATACAAAACTGAAATGAAGACTCTGTGAGATCTTTCATCCCCTTCCAAGCCTCATCAAGTGACTGAATTGTAAATGTCACAGATGCATTTTAATTGTACTGGGCTTGACATTTACACAGCTGCCATGGGAAAACAAAGAATTTTTGGCCCAGTTCACACCTTGGCACCACTGGACCAAATGGGGCATGGAAGCAGCAACTCTTCCGAACCTTGCCTTTGGTACTCATTTTCAGCATGCAGGCTGCTGTTTGGACGCAAAATGTCCTTGGGGAGGCTGTTAGTACTAGACCATTTTGAGCAGCATCCTCCACCTGATTCAATAAGGTTTTACTAAGGAATGCCTTTGCTAAACTTGGATGACTCCCACAACCAATTTGGGTAGGCAAAGCGAAGGTTTGCTGTATGTTTTGATTATATGTCACCACGTCTATTGCCATTTCATTGGCCTTCTTGCTTTTGTATGTTGTAGATAGCAGAAAGAATGTGCACATGGAAATACCTTAGGTTGAAAGACCTGTAGTTTTTATTTAGTCAAAACATTGTTTTGGGACTAGACTTTCAATGCACTTGGGGGTAGTTTTGCCGTTACAGGCCATTTCTGCACTTACATGTTCATCCGGATCAAGGAGCAGCTAAGGACACATCGGCTGGAAGGGGCTAGCGTAGATCTGGATAAGGACTGTGCTTAAGGACTCACTATTCTGGATTAGTGGAAGACCAGATAAATGTGGTCTACATCCATGCTAGCACTCTCTGATCTGGATCAAGGAAGGGGTGTGGTGCTGAGTGACATATGCAGTTCCAATGCAACTGTGAAGACACCTTTGCAGCTCCTCTGCAACAGGAGCTGCATTGACACCAATGCTGTCTTCACAGCACCTGAAAAGGCACCTCACATCTGCAGCCAAGGTGTCGTCACATTGTCTTCAAAAGCATCGTACCCCCTGCTACCCAGATGTAATGTTCAATTGACAGGGACATACCCAATTGCATCGAGTGTTGGAGGTGCTGTGGGCTGATGTGGGCAACTCATATGACAGTAGTTCACATTGAGTGATGCGGAACAGGGCCTAGGCATCTGCACTACATAGCTCTTTAGCACACATTTCTAAAGCCATTCACTGCAAATGCGTCTGCCTGTGTTTTATACAGGTCTACCTAATATGGATTAAGTAAGGTAAGTGCAGGAAGGATCACTAGGGATCTGCATGGATATTCGTAACATTTGATATTTGTATAGGAATAGGGTAAAATAAATGAAGACAATGTCTACCCCAAACACCTATGTGAAGAAGAAATACAAAACTGTAGACCAGAAAAGCAATTATAATTTCTAAAAGGGTAACAATACCCCACTAGGTTTTAATGAAAAATATAAAAACAATAATAGAAAATACCTCAATAATGTAATGAAATATAAAAAATATAAAAGAGGACAGACGCGTTTCGACAAAAGTCTTCCTCAGTGGCCTATAATCAACAAAATTGTTAAAATGAACACAGCTCACAACTGTGACTCGGTGAAAGTATCAAACAAACTGTGCTCTTCTGCTACCTGTTAACTTGCTTATATACAGCTGCACAGGTGAGGGGAAGGATTCTGCAAAGACTCAAGAATGAGAGTGCAGAAAAATATAGGGAAAGACTAGTGTTAGGAAGGACAAACAAAGAAATTCAGACCAACCAATTAACATTTTCATTCAGACCAAACGGGGGTTCTGACTTCAATCTATGGATCCATTTGAGTTCCAGTAATTTAGCTTTAGGTAAACCATCTATACACCAATACTTGAAAGTATCAGAGGAATGGTGTTTATCCAGAAAATGTTTAACCATAGGGGCTTCTAGTCTATGATTTTTGATGCAGCTTCTGTGCTCTGCTATACGGGTCCTAATTTGTCTGTTGGTCATTCCTACGTAAAACAATCTACACGAACATTCGATGATATATATGACATTTCTGCTAGCACAGAAATATAGCAGGAAGTGAATGAAGGGAATTTCCATAGGTCTAGATAGCAAGGCTGCTTCCAAAACCTCCAAGGCCTCATCTTGCGGAATGTTGGTATAAAGTGCTACAACATCTAATGTCACTAGAAAAAAGCTTTCTGTAGGTGGTGTTAGTTGTTCCATAAAGAAAGTTGGCTCAGAAAAAACAATACTCCGCCACACAGAACAGACCAAATCTTAAGGGTCGCTTTATATGCGGACATTGTTCAACTTGCAAGAATAGCAGCAACGTGAAACAGTTTGTGAATCCAGCAGATGGAAGAGTATATGACATATATAATTTTTTTACATGTGCTTCTTCACATAGGTGTTTGGGGTAGACATTGTCTTCATTTCTTTTCTTTGGCAGAACCCCCCTGTTCAGTTTTGGTTTTGCACTTTGGGTTGGTTTGTTTCAGGGACTTGCGTAGATTGTCAGAACATCCGTGAACCTGTGAGATGGGAAAGCATCTGCACCAGTCCCATCTGCAATGGATCCAGAGTGAATTCGACATGGATTGAGAGTTGATTCAAAGTGGATTCAGGGAGGATTTGACACTTTCAGAGTGGATATGTTATGGGATACATATTGGATACGTATACATTTGCATCAGATATCCGTATGAATTCATACAAATACATTTGGATAAAACAGAATCCTACCACATTCGAAGGGGATTTATTTGAACAAATACAAAATTTCTTACATTCGATTCCATATGAATTGAATGCAAAAAAATAAAAATAAAAATAAAAATAATCATGCACATCTCTAAGGGCCACACATTAGCCTTTCAACATCACTGAAATAATTTGATTCTGTTCAACCTCCTCCTCTCTAATTGTAGCATGATTAATATAATAAAAATGTCCTCCAATGCCTTTCCCCTAAATAACCTGACAGATTAGGTTATAACAACATTGCCCTACATGTTCCTCAAGCCATTCACCTCTCTTACAATAAGATGCATGAAAAAACAGTGGCCTATCATTTATTTATTTGTTTGTTTGTATTTTTATCCCGCCCTATACTTGGAGGTCTCAGGGTGGGTTACAATATTATATTAATCTTAGGTGCCTGCCCTCAGGTTTACAATTTAAAGAGACAAGATACAAAAGGAAAATGGTGTGGGAGGGAACAGGGATACTCTTAATGATAATATTACATACAAGATCTTAATGATCTTAACTTGACCAGATATGAAACAGTTAAAAACCTTTAAAGATATATTGAGAAACAAAAACCGGTCTTTAGAAACATGTTTGTCACTCCCAAAAGGAGACCACTTTAGGTAAAAAGAATAAAAACCCCATGCTGCATAGATAATGCAGATAGTTCATTATCTGGCCAACAGCAAAAAGCAGGTACTTAAGGTCTTCAGTTCTAGTTCTTCAGTTCATTTCTTATTGCTGGAATTTTCATATTCTCTTTATTTCAAATTTTCTCTCTTCATTGATGACTAAACTGAGGCCCTGCTTGGCCTCAGGAGCAGACATGTTCTCAGCTGGTGGACTGGCCCACCTTAGTCTCTTTGCCATCTTGTGGTTTAGGGTTTTCTTGGCATCAGCGTCAGAAGTGGAAGTTGTGTTGTTATTGATGTTGAGGTGCTGTTGTCCCTGGGCCTCATCAGCCTGTTTCTCTATATCTTCGTTGTTTTGGTAGTTTTGATGGTAGTTGCATGGAGGTTTCCCGTGCTGGGGATACTGACTGTACTGCTTGCAGTTGCTGCACCTTTGAGGTTTTAGAAGGTAGCCTTGAAGTGACTGCTCTTTAGCACCACCCAGGGAACGTGTGTGACTTAGGGAGTGTCACAGATGTGAGCAGTTGTCCCAGAATGGCTGCCCTCTGGTTCACAGTTGACAGTGAAGGCAAGGAAGGAACTTCAATAGAACAGGTCTTTCTTTGGCTTGAAAAAGTTTTAATAATTTTCCTCTTGTTCTTTGTTTTCTTACCATAAGCTTACCTACCTCTTTAGATCTCATACAGAGGAAGGTTTGTCCAAGTGGATGGCTTTTTGTTGTTGTTGTTGTTAAGTGGGCAATTATAGTTAATAGATGGTTAGAGCTCCCAGCATTATTCTGGGTGAAACAACCCACATTCTCCCTTAAAATATAATAATAGTATATTAATGATGGATATTGTTGGCAGAATAGTTTCTAAAATATTTATATCCTCAGGTATGTGATTTCTCAGTGAGAAAATTCATAAATTCCTAGATTTGCTGGCTCCTTTTTCTTTTTATTTGACAATCTATTTCTTGCTCACCTTTTAACATGTTGTCCCAGTTAGGTTGTTGTACCTGGGTTGTTTTATGTGTGACAGAAATTACTTTTCCGTCAGGGAAAATGAACACAAGAGGCTTTAAAGCAACAAAACAAACCAAAGTGGAGAAAAAGAAATTCTATCTCCAGAGGAAAATAGGTGTGCCACTCTTACCAACTCTTTTGCCTGATTTGCCTAGAGCTCTGTTCCAAACATTACCCATTAGTTTGACTTAATTCATACAATAGTTTGACTAAAAATACAAAAAGGTGGAAAGAAATTTGTTGTTTTCCTCATCTACACTGAAATGCTACCTGTCTGCATGAATGCTAATCCCCCCAACGAAGTGCAAAGTTGGATCACTGGAGATGTCTTGCTTCTAGCGGAGCTACTATTCATAAGCTGCTGGTGGCTCCCACCACCACTCTAACCCCCAAGCTTCCTTTTCAGTGTTTGAGGCTAATACTTAAAGGTTGAGATGCGGCTGAGGTTGAGGCAGCTGGGCCAGATAGGAACTTACAGCTGTTTCTCGGAGTCCCTGAAAAGCAGCTGATTTCTGGCTTGATTTCACAGCTTTCCTGGCTTGTCCACCTTAGGCTGCACCCCAGGGTATCCCAACCTGTGTTATTTTATTAGTTCATTTATTTAAGAAATTTATATCCACCCTTCACGAAATGGTCCCAGGGTAAGTTACAATGAGGATAAAACATATACAATATTAAAACATAATTAAAAATATAATGCCTCCCTCCTAGCGCCACCCACCATCCCTATCAGGACAGCATCCTGAGGAAGCTATTTAAACGGCAAAGGCCTGGGTGAAAAGATATGTTTTCACCAGGGGCCAAAAACTATACAGCGTAGGTGCCTGGAGAACCTCGAGAGGGAGGTTATTCCAGAATTTTGGGGCCACCACAGAAAAGGCCCTTGTTAAACAGATTCAGCCACCAAAACCTCAGTCCTCCCTGAATTAGTCTAAATCCACTTTTATTACAGCTATTAATAAACTATTATTGTATCTTCTGGCAAAAAAGTTCAAGCCCATAGTACTTGTGTGGCAGAATATTGTCTTTTCTGAGCCAACTTTCAGCTGGTTAATTAAGTGACCTGTTACTAGTTTTTCCAAAACTTGGGGTCAAGGGTCAGACTTCTTTTCAGCTCTCTCAACCCAGGATATGTACAGTTGTGGTGCATGAGTGAAATTTCCACACTTCCATGGTCTCCGCTTCTTTACCTTATTAAATACTAGGTTTCCAAAATCTGTGAAATTATATGCATATGATGTCTTTATACAGATCATATGGGAATCTGAGGCAGATTTCTAATTATGGTTGCCTTGCCTATAATAAACAATTACAAACTAATATACCATAGAACAGAATCTGTGCATCTTTTCACCTAATATATATAAGAAAAAAAATCAACTTCTCTTAGCTATGTGTGTGTGTATGCAATGAAATGCATAGTAATGCTGGAACTGAATACCGCTATCAGGATATTAACTCATGTCAAAAAAAAAGCACAGATACCTTGCAAAGAAAGCTTCTGTCACTTGTGAATTACAACACCAAGTTTAATTTGCTCTCTAAATCAGGCAGTATATTAATCCTCAATAGAAAATATGTTTCAGTTGCACAAACAATATTTAAATGCTATGATGGAGGCATCTTTTATAAATATTTGTAGCACATTCTGCAGAAACTAAAGCGTAGAGCTATAATTAATAGAAATGCCAAGTGCCAGCTAAAGCAGAAAAACTGAAACGTCATAAATCTGTCTTCAGCCTTCTTCTGTGCGTTGATGGATGGTTACTCTATGCTTAAATATTTCACAATCAATAATTCAAATACAGATCCTACCCTATTAAATTTGTCATGTTTATAAATAAATAAATAAATACAATATTTAGCTGACTTTTAACCAAAACCCTCATATGCTACATTCAGTAACCAAAAGATGCATCTCCGAAGGATCTAAAAGATCAGGAGAAACACCATACTTAGCATGGGAGAGTCTGGGACACAAATCAAGGCTGCCTTTTCAGAATGCTGCAGATTCTCTCTTCTTGTGCTGTATAGCTGGCATGCAAATCTACCCTAAAGCAATCTCTTTTACAGTATAGTAAACACACTTAGGGCTAAAGATATCCAGAATTTATCAAAACCAGATTGGCATTTGGGCAGATGATACTGAACACAATATTGAATGAAACTGTGAATTATTTACACTGAATTCTGTAGCTCTTGGTGACACTCACTCAACTGATGTCTCTCTCTCATTGCTATTCAAGCCTCTTTCCCCTGGGAGCAAAGAGGGACAAGGAAGAGATCCCTTTTTATTGGCCTCTGGAAGATTCTATTTTTGGTTTGATTATGCATTAAGGATATTACTAGTGGAGTTTTGAACATTTTAATTAAATATACACAGAGGGGAAAGTAATATTGGTGACCTCTGATTGATTCCCTCTCCCCAATTATTTGATTTACCTTCTAATTTCACCCTTGATTATTTGACTTTGTAAAATGTCAAAAGGTAATCACTCTTGTACACTGGTTCAAAGTCCCAAAATGGATTTGGCTATTGCGAACACTGAGGTCACAGCCTTATTCAATGTTTCCTGTAGAACTTTGTCCATCTCCGTGTATAAGTGTGCAAACATAGTCCTTGTGATGAGCTGTTTAATCATAACATTAGTATTTGCTCTTGCTAAAAACATTTTGATGAATAATTGCTAGATAACTGTCTGCAAAATGCAGATGCTCTCTGAATCCATCTGCTTTTCATGCATTTCTGTTGGTTCTCTGAGGAGGAGAGAAGGGAATATTTTTTAGGCAAGGAGAAATTCCTTCCAGATAAGTTTGCTACTTTTTTTTTTGCTGTACTAATCCCTAAATATATTAATATGTTTTTGTTCTGTTACGTACCTGTCAGGTGTGTGATTAATAGAATCTTGGTGGTTTGGTAAATGAGATAAAAAGGAAACCATTCTGGTTTTAACCTAAAACCTCTCTCTCTGGGCACGTCCCCATGCATGTTTGGTCCAGTACCGAAATTGGGTTCGGCAAGGGGTATCCCCATGCGTTTTAGATTTGGTCCGATTTCCGTGAACCAAATCGCCCAAATCCGTGTCAAACCAGGACCAAATCTGGTACCCCCAAAAACAAGTCTGGGCACGGTTTGGGGGTCCGGGACGCATTGCTTAAGGAGCCGAGACCATGCATGGGGACAGTCCCAGGATATTGGTGCTCGCATCATTGGGAGGCCTGCCATTCCTGCCCTGTGCACTGGTGATCGCAACTGCTGGGATTTTTTTGCAGTAAAAATATCCCAATCGCCAAGGAAGGCAGGATAGGGGCTTGATTTTTATCCCTTTCCTCAAATATTCCACCCCTGTTTCCCGATCACCAAGGCGAGCATGAAAATTGCTTGATTTTTCTCCATTTTAAGCTTGTTGGGTGTTCTTGCGGTTCCTGGGTGGAGCAAAGGTGCACAAAACTACTCAACCGCTCAACTACCGCCAAATCTCGTAGTGGCTTTCGTTTCTTAAAAATTATTTTAAAATTTATTAAGCTTAAATTATTATTTTTTCTATGCAGTCCTGGTTTCTGTGCCACTAAAGGGGGGGATGAGGCATTTGCAGCTGGCAGCACAAGGGTGAGTTGACGTCAGTCAGGCTTCCAATGAGGAAAGAGGGGGTGGAGAGGAGATGGTACTGCTCCCCAGTGCTGGGGTTTAGCACAGTTTGCATGGGGACAGCTGCATCTGCACCCAACCCGCACCCAGTCTGCGTTACCAGGAATGGCATGGGAACGGGCAAGATTCCATCTCGGACCTGCTCGTGTTCCCATGTGTGCCCAATCAGACCCAGACTGTCTCTCTGTCTCTCCGTGTGTCCAGACTTACAGATACTGTGCATTCTGATGAACAGTCAGGGTGTGGGCATTACACCTGATACCGATACCACATAGCACAGCCACATTATGCCACCGCTACTTCGAATTTACCTACTGCAGAATGATGAGCACTCGCTCCACAGTACCAGGTAAATTCAAATGTTCCCACCATTCCGGCCAGGATGGCAAGAACATCGAACAAGAGCTGGGCCTGCATCTCAACTCCCATTGGCTGCCCTATCCCATGTGACACAAGCTTCAGTGTGCACGCCACGGAAGTATCACAGCTTTCTCTGAGAAAGCTGCAGGGAGGCTGCTAAAGCCTGGATGGCGTGTCATGGCTTCGCAGCAGGCAAGCTGCACCTTCTTCTCTTAACAGCAGATTTTATTATGCTAATCTGGATACTATCTCTGTCTGTCTCTCTCTCTCACACACATGCACACACGTGTATATACAGTACTTAAACAAAACTACAAGGACATTTACTTACAATGATTGATGGGAAAGCAAATCTGATAGGAAGACCAACAGATCCTTGCTAAACTGTGGTGGTTTGTTCTAGGAAAAGAACTCTCGCTTTCCTTAAATGCCTGAATTACGGTATGTTGTTGGCAATGACTTCTGTTGCATGATTTCATACAGCATGTCTTCACCCTTTGCAAACCAATGGTCATTATCAGTGCGACCTCATTACATTGCAGTGACATGGGTTAGGGCTCAGATGCCATAATGACATCTCTGGGCATGAAGATCATTTGATGATTTTGGATCAGCCATCAGTCCTCAACCTAACATATCTGCAAAGCTATTTGATGATAAAATGCATGGCCAGCTTTAGCTGCCAAAAAGAAGGTGATATATAAAACTAAAACATAATAAGCCTGAGAAATGTATATATTATTTCCAAGTGCAGCAGGATTTATTCCCAAATATTGGAGTATGTATCAATTAGTGCCCATTTTCCCCTTTCATGGAAATCTAAGTTGAAGTGTGTGCATGACACCAAATTAAAAAAAAAAAACCATGGAAAGGAAGGAAGGAAGAGAAAGAGAGAGAATTGGTAACATGTTTCTGAGGTTTCAATTTTGTCTTTGGGTTAAATTTGCAAAAGAAAATAATTGACTCAGAGGGCACGTCCCGATGCACGTTTTGGTCCGAATCAATATCGGGTTCAGCAAGGGTCGTCCCCATGCACTTTTGATTTGGTCCGATTTCCACAGACCAAATCGCCCAAACGTGTTCCAAACCCATACCAAACTTGGTACTGTAAAAAACAAGTCTCCTCGTGGTTTGGTCTCCCGGGATGCATTGTTCTGTGATCTGAGCTTGCACATGGGGTTAGTCCCGGGCTATTTTGGGAGGAGATTGGCACTCACGTCATTGGGAGGTGAGATTTTATGTCCTGAGGTCATCGTTCCTGCCCTGTGCATTGGAGATCGCAACGGCTGAGTTTTTTGGGAGTAAATGGTATTAAAGCTGAAATGAGGAGGGGATCAAATGGCCTTGGCTGCCCCATGAGACTTTTTAATACAAGTATTCCACCCCCCTTCCCTGACTGCCAAGTCAGGCATGATAATGGCTTGATTTTCCGCTTACTGGGAGTTCTTGCGGTTCCCAGTAAGAGCAGAGCTGCGCAAAACTGCTCAACCTGGAGGTGAATCACTTGTAAAAAGCTTCATTGCTGCAGTGTCTCCACACACAGCAACAAGAAGTGCTTCGTGACAAATGCACCACCCCATCTGCAGCTGTTTCACATGGCATGAATTCTCACCCTAACTACATCATCTTGGATCACCATTTGAGATTCTATTTCCATGCTCTGAAATGAAGTGGAGAAGTTTTTTGGAGTGGCTATGATTATGCCTCTGTAGAAGCCAGTTCCTTCATCCAGTGGAGAACTAGCTTGAGTGTCTTTGCATTCCTCATGTACACTGTTTGCTACATTTTTCTGACATTGATTCTCAGGCGCTTTCTGCACTGCCCCTTAACCATAGTGCAGATGGCACGCCCATATTAATATAAGACCCATTTAAGAAAGGGTCTCAGCATTCTCTGTGAGGAAGTCTATTCCATGCCAAGATGCAGAACAAGAAACTGCTTAGTTTGGAAAGAGACTGGCTAGCGCTTGAGAGGAAATCTAGTGTGAATAGATGCTTAAAAATATGGCTTTTGTTCTAGGTAAGTGAGAAGGAAGATTGCACTGAAGTTATCACACAGACTCATCTTCATGTGCCTACAGAGCAGAATTTGAGTTATGATTACATAAATCTCCATTTCAAATTTATTGCCATAATTTATCAGCTCATGTTGCTGAATGGCCAAGTAGTTAATTTTAAAATGAAGTGGTGCTATTTTCATTAATACCCTTGTGCTAACTACCTATCAAAACACTCAGAGGCAATTAATACCATGTTGCTGAAGTACTGAACCAATAAATATTTCCAGTACTGGCTTGTCTTTGGCAGATAAAAGGCATTAAACTAACCCACACCCTTAATAATGCTTTCCTGTTCTCTTTCTTTCCATATCACCAGAAACATTAACATTTTAAGGAAGACATTAAATAGTCCAAAAGCTCATAGCATGAATTAAAAAGGCTGGTGTTTTCCCCGATATCTAGGAGATCTCTTTGGGATATAACTACAATATCAGTAAATGTGAAAGATGGTATAAAATTATGAAGATTATATATTGTTAACCCAAAATAAATTTACACAAGGCAAGAGTACTCCGAATGGTGCAGCCAGTGAGTTAATTTTGATATACAAAATTATGACTCTTGTTACACAAAATTGACACATTTGTGTACTAAATAGCTCCAAACTCTTTTGGATCATGAATCCATAGAAATTTTGATATGACCAATGCCTCAGTTCTATTTTTCTCCCCATACCAAAGACCGCAAATGCCAAAGTGGACTAATCTGTTCATGGAATGGATAAAAAGACCAGCAGAGTGATATGAAGTTTAGGTTTAACATACATACATACATACATACATACATACATACATACATACATACATACATACATACATACATACATACATACATACATACATACATACATACATACATACATACATACATACATACATACATACATACATATGAGAGAGAAAGTATAAGGAGATTGGATCAGTAGCTGGGAAAGGCAAAAGGATTTCTATACAGAAGTAGTAGAGTGGGGAAAATCCTAAAGATGGAGACTGGCTTTTCCCCTAGACTCTGAATGAAATCCATGTCTTTCCTACAGAACACAAGTGCTACATATGCTGCTCTTCCCATGACACTTTGGAAGCCCCCCAAATCTTCAAAGTTAAATTTATACTTCAGTATTTTTGCCGGGTGATTTATGAACTTATTTCAAAGATAAGGCTGATAAGAAAGACAATGGAGTCCAGCTGAGTCCATTTGTCTTTCATTATGGAATGGATTAGTAAGGATTCTTGGCCAGATGGTTTCCACTCTTGGACTGGTCTACTGTACATCTTTTGATTCCTTTTGATACCCATCAATGTGAGATTTTGGATGGGGTCCTGTTATAGTTTCCTGAATGGCAGAGATTCCTGGCAAATTTCTAGGCAGTTTGGCTGTTGGTCTTATTTATTTGTTTGTTTGTTCACATTTATATCCTGCCCCATACCTGAAGGTCTCTGGGCAGGTAACAACAGATTAACCAACAGATTAAAAACAAAATACACATTAAAAACAAAATACAGATTAAAAACACTTTAAAAATTCAGCAAATTTAAAACAGTATGCTCCATATTACATTCATAGTGACTTTAACTGGGGGGAGGGAAATATAATCAGCTCAGATAAAGGCCAGGGCAAAGAGATGGGTCTTTACTGCCTTCCTAAATATATATAAGGAAGGGGCATGATGCACCTTGAGGGGGAGACCATTCCATAATCTGGGGGCCATCACTGAAAAAGGCCCTCTCCCAGTTGCCCACCAGCCTCATTACTGAAGGTGGTGGGACAACCAGGAGGGCCTCACCGCTAGATCATAAGGCATGGGCAGGTCAGTACGGGAGAAGGCATTTCTTTAGATATCTTGTTGATATTGCTCTTTCTCATAGCAAATTTTGAGGGCTTCTGGGCGTCCTCTGTGCCCTTGAGAAATGAAGAAACATTCTTTGGATTTCTGGGAATATGAGTGTAATAGAAGGGAACAGAGAAGAGCTTAAGGAACATGATACTTATTATGGGTTAGATCCCAACAGAAATGGTATGGTTCACTGAGCACCATTCAGGCAATGTGAATGCACCATAGGTGTACAGGGCCTGCATATTTCTGTATGTTCAAAGTGCAGTGGGTGTGCTGGAGGAGTGCTGGATCCAGGTGACTCCACACGTCATCCTACTAGTGTTCTTCCAATACTGCAATGCTGTGGAATTACAGTAGTCCCTACTGTGTGTGAGATGGGCCTGTTCCTTCAAATGTCTGCCTTCTGTATGCTTCTGTGTTCTGGACTAAGCTGCAGTGGTCCACCAAAGTCTATCAGTGATCTGGATCTATTTGGATTATGCTCTTTCTAATGAAGATAGAGAATACAGAGGTGGGGAGGCCTCACACACCCACACAGGGCCTGCTGTAGTCTGTACTAGCATGTGGATGGCAAGTTCTTATTCCAGGATACAATTTGGAAGAATGCCCAGTGCGGATAAGGCCTTGCTTTTTCCTGGGAAGTATTCTCTAAAGAAATGACTGTCATACTAACTAAGGGAGCCTGTCTCTCTTTTTCAGCTTGATGTCTTCCCTGCCTGAGATCTCCACTTTCCAAGGCAGCTGCACACCATGGAGTGGAATGCTGCTACTATATCCCTGCCAGTCTCATTCTCATGCTTCTCTCTCTCTGCTTTTCCTGATAGCTACAGTACCTTGACTTGAACCTGTTGAGCTAATTACACCAATATCACACCCACAATTTTCCCCCAGCAGGCAAATACCGTATATTCTGGTGTATAAGATGACTGGGCGTGTAAGACGACCCCCAACTTTTCCAGTTAAAATATAGAGTTTGGGATATACTGGCTGTATAAGAAGACGACACCAGAGGCGTTTTCGCACTAAGGCGAAGACGCCTCGGAACGCTTCCCCCCGAACGGATGTAGAACACTTTCCCGTTCACACAAGGGCAGGTAAGGAACGCTTTGAGAGCAGTTCTCTTACCTGCCAGTGCGAATGGGAAAGTGTTCTCAACCCGTTCGGGGGGAAGACCCTCCCCCGGGCTGCTCCCATTGGCTCCTATGGAGCCAGTGTGGGCAGCCGGCTGCCTTCTATCCCTGGGTTCCTGCTCACTCCCAAACCCCAGATCGGGCTCCGGGGGTGGGCAGGAAGCCCAGCCAAAAGCCCCCAACCCACCTCCAGGGTCTCACCTTTCCTGCAGGCTCCATTGTGTGTAGAAAGGCCGGGCCGTTCTGAGCACGCTCAAGGGGTGGCCCCTCATTGGCTGGGCACCCGCCTGGCTTCTATTGCCCATCTGAGCATGTGCGGGAGCGAGCAGGAACCCAGGGATAGAAGGCAGCCGGCTGCCCACACTGGCTCCATAGGAGCCAATGGGAGCAGCCCGGGGGAGGGGCCAAGCTGTCACAGGGAGAGAGCATGCAAATGCTTTCTCTCTGGGACAGGTCGGAATGCGCCGAGACGGTTTCAGAGCACTTTTTAGTGCTCTGAAACTCGAACGCATGGAGGGCACATTGGGACACTTGCGGGTGGCCTGGAATGGATCCCGCCGCCCGCAAGAGCGAATGCTGCGTCCCAACGTGCCCTCCATGCGTTTGAAAAACCCCTGTGCGAAAAGGCTCCAGGTGTATAAGACGACCCCTGACTTTTGAGAAGATTTTCCTGGGTTAAAAAGTAATCTTATAAGCCGGAATATACAGTAGTATATACACTATATAAAATGCTGGAAAGTCCTCCTCCCCCTGTTGGCTATTTACCTTCATGACATTTAAGTTACTTTGGCTTTTTAAAAATATAATTATTAAAATTATTATGTTCATTTTTGTTACCATTTAATTTATTTTAAAAAAATATTATTTTTTAATTTTTTGTTACTATTTAAATTATTTTAACTTTTAAGATTTATTTAAATCATTATTGTAATTTTATCACTATTTATTAGAAAATTATTGATTTTTTAAAACATTTTTTTAGTTTAGTTTTTATACTTTATGTGCCGTTAAGCACCTTGGCTGTTCCTATGAATCAACAGCAACTGGAAACTCCTGCTCCCTCAGACTTTGTGCTCAGTTTGGTTTAGAAACCAGCTCCCTCTCATAGTTACACACATACAGACCCTCCCAACTCCAGCAAGCCATCCCACAAACTTACAACAGTTTGTTTTTCCAAATTCCTCTGCCAAACTCCTGTTACCTTTCCCTGAGTTTTCTCTCCAGAGATCAGCCTTCTTCAACTCAAACTGAAGAGTCTGGTGGGAGTCAAAGAAAATTCCCTAAAGGTCAGTGTGTGAGGAATGACTGTTAAGTCACTATCTTGTGCCTTGTTGTGGCCTATCACAGACCACAGAGTCTTTAAGGCACAGACTCTTCTAAATGTGCTCTGCTTGCAACTGAGATGGGAAGACATGTTGGTTGGCTGATACAAGGCTGTGGTGAGTCTACAATGACAGAATTGCCTCCCACTAGGAGCCTCTCCCATGCACACAGAGCCATGGTCCAATATACTGACGTTGTCCTCAGTATGCAGGAGAATTTCTTATTAGCACATTTCCAGGTTGGTATATATTCACCTCTCATGTGAGCAGCTCAGCCCAATTGAATAGGGTTTTGTTTGAACCTACATTGACCACAACTCTCTGACCAGTGTGCTAATCTAAGATGGTGTCCTTAACAGCATCAAACTCTTGCTAAAGGAAGCTCTATTCTAACAGCCCAATAGTGAGGGTCTCAGGTCAAACTGGGGAAAATGTCTGTTTGGTTTCTTTTTCTGATACAGCCCACTAGTCTCAAATCAAATTCCAACCTTCTCCTCTTTTATCCAGACACAGTCTGAAAACATAACTATTCAGAGCTTTCAAAATTATTTATGTGGGTTTTTTTCCCAGTAGTTTGATTGACTATAATCGATATTTTAATAGCTTTAGCTCCATTTATGATGGTGCTATTAGAGTATTTTAGGACATAGATCTTAGTATGAAGGGTGGGTTATAAATAATCTAAATAATACATTTGTTCATGAGTCTATCATTTCCATTCTTTCCATCAGAGGATAAGTGGTTTGAGATTAAAAAAGATAATCTGGTCTCATAAACCAATTGATCGTGGGCCAACAGTAGGGGTGCATTCCTTTTAAAAGGTACATCTTCCCCTGCTTCATAAGAACATAAGAACATAAGAGAAGCCTTGCTGGATCAGGCCAC
>MTQE01001134.1:35197185-35241730 GCA_014337955.1 Aspidoscelis marmoratus | reverse complement strand
TTACTCTCAACTGAAGTTCAAACTGAAACTAAGACACTCCCACAAGCTCCCAATCAGAAATACATAGGTGATTCTCAGTGCCCTGTATTGTCCCTGTAGATGATACAGTTGTCTCTTTAATGACTTGGAACACCCAGCAGGATCCCTCCATGCCAAGTTTAGGGTTTTCTGGCTTTGAACCACCTATGAGACGGGCAGCTGAAGGATACAGTGGTGCATTATGAGCACTACTGGTGCGTCAATCATATTTACTATCATTGAGATTTGGTCTTAGTCTCTCGTTCCTATATATAAATATATTTGTACTTAATCCAGGTAGAATCCTTCAATGCTCCACAGCTATTGAACATGGGGATGGCTGTCCATGCTGGGAGCCACTCTGAGAGAGAAGTGGCTCCACAGTGTGCGGATACTCCGTAATAGAGTCTCTCCAGCTGCCCCTGAGGTTCAAGTGCAAAAAGGCTGTCTTGATTTTTTTTTGGGGGGGGTGATTTCAAGCATGTACAGACAGTGTCATTTGTACTGTTCTCCAAATACCATGATTTTCCTGGGACTATATTGGGATGGCCACACATACCTGTGACAATCCCAATATACTCCAGGAATAGTCTATTTAAAGTGCGCTATACAGGTATTATGGAAAATCTAGCTGTGATGCTGGGGTTTCTGACATCCTGTATTGCTTACATATTCTGTTGTTTCCTTGCAGAATCACTGCTGCTTTTATAAAAGCACCCTTACGCAGGAAACACATGAAAAAAATAAAGGGAAGTGGATAGGTGCTTCCTACTTCTGGGTACTTTTCTAAGAGCAGTGATTTGGCAAAGCAACAACAGATGAGGTAAGAGTCCAAATTTGTTCTGATATTGCCTCTCACTGTTCGGTAAGACCTAAGGAAGATCCTGTAATTTCCTCTTGCATCTGGAAGTAGTCTACAATGGCTGAAAATGGGAATATTATCCCTTTTGAAAGCATTGATGTTGATTTCTGTTGCATTTTTTTCAAGCTTTCTAGTGAAGACAGAACATTATATATGTGAAAATTAGGCCATACCATTCAAGCTGTACTAGTGGCAAAATCTGGCAGGCACTCAGTATTAATTATGACTAAGCAGCCCACAGTACTCTATCTGGGATGCATGATGGTTTGTCTTCTGGATCAAGGCATGTCTCCACTGAGCTGGCACTACTTTGCCCTGGTCTAGAGAAGGAGTAGGAGTGGGAGTTGGCTTTGATACCCTGCTTTTCTCACCAATTTAAGGGGACTCAAAGCAACTGACAAAAGATTTGTTCTTCTCACCACAACAGATACCCTGTGAGGTAGGCGGTGCTATGGGAGCCCAGAAAGGGAGCTATGACTAGCCCAAGGTCACCTAGCTGCACTGACTACATTTCCCATCTCTGTGCTTATGTAGCTTCCACCTCAATCTGACTAAAAGAAAGTGTTGCCCTGAATGTTATTAAAACTCAAATGATGAAGAAGCACCCACTCCCAGGCTTCAAGGCAGAGGAAGACAAATTGAGATAACAAATGTCTGACCTTAGAGCCACAATTCGCTCAGAGGGTACACACAAGGATATGACTAAAAACTCAGGTATCCTTGAAGAGATTGGGTTTTTGGTTGTGGTGCAGAAACACAAATGGTCCATACATGAAGGTACTACTTTGGCCTTTCTAAATGATAGCACACCATGAAATTGAATTGCATGAGTTTCAGGACATTCACATAGGTTGAAGCCAGCCCTGTGATGAACTGATTGCTCAGACTGACTGCATTCTGTTATACATTTGTGAGACAATATCAAAAAACAGTGAATATCTTCTTGCAGTTGGGTCTTGTTTGTGGTGGCATGCACCTCCTGGAAAGCATTCCCCTCTGACATTCAAAAGATTGTTCTGATTATTCATTTTGTGCTTATTGAAAAAAGGTGTGTTCCTCAGGCCTTCCTTGTGAGAATGACTGTGTTGTCTGATTCTGTTTATACATCCATTTGTGTAACATCTAGCACTCGGGTGTGCTCTTTATAGTGGTTACATCTTCAAGGTCATAAAGAATCCTTTGATCATACTGCTGGGTTAAAAGGTGTACTGTGTGCATGGCCCAGTTTTGCAGGCTTCAAAGTAACAGGACAAAAGTTCCACAGTTTCAAAGTTTCCAACAAACAGGTTTAGTGCTGGGCAAGGGAATGACCTCATAATGCAGCCATTTTCTGTCCAGTGCCAAATTAAAATTGTTCCCCATCTCTCTTGATAATAGTGACGCAAGGGCGCAAAAACAGCTCTTTTGAGTCCTTTGTCTGGGTTTTTAGCAGGACAACTCTAATGGTGAATTTCCTGCTGCAGAGGTCCAATGGCAGCAGGATTGTCTAGTATTCATACTATATCCACTTTCTGTGTAAACCGGAAGCAGCCAGAATGTGGAGTAGTGCTGGCTGCCAGAAAGTGTGTCTAAATTGTTGCAAGGTGACCACTTAGAGTAGCAGAGCCAGTTGTACATGGTTGTTTGGGCAGCTCGCTGAAATGCTGGGATAGTTACCTTAAATTATATTTAAAAATGCAGCAACCGGTCTAATCATACACTCCAGCACGCATTAGAAGTATACACACGATGTGCACTAATGTTCTTCTTATACTGTGAATAAGTGTTTGAGGCCAGAGCTCAGTTACATATGCAGCTGCATAGCTAAGCTGCTACACTTCGGTCATGTTCACACTGTACAGAACTTCAGTTTGGGCTAGTACATGGAAATGGGATTGCTCCAGCCTGCTTCCACATTCACATTGTGCCATAAGGCCTTTTGGGGCCTCCAGGGAACAGAAGTCAGAGTGCCCTGAAACCATAAAAAAACTACTGCAATGAAATATATGCTGAGTATCAGTCTGGTTGCAACTTTTCCCCAACAATTGTTGGTGTAAGATTCACTTGCCACTTTGGGTGTTGAGTGGGAAGGGATCTATCTTTGGTCCTATCTCCATTCCTCAGACAGAGGAGGTGTGTTCTGCTGGAATTGGCAGCCCTCATGGCCTCAGTGGCCTTGACATGGAGCCTGATGGTTCCAAAGCTGTCACTGATGCCATGTTGCTCCAGTTGCTGTGTTGTTGTGTGAAAAGCCTCCTTACCCTCTGTGTACAGTCACAGCAGGCTCACACTCAACCATGGAGTGTTTAACCACAGCAAAGATAATGCAAACAGTGACCTCCATATTGCTATTCAAGCACTGAACTTTCTTCACCTTGCAGGGGCACTGAAATCCCTCCAAGCGCTCTCATGGACCTTCAGCAAGGACTTTGATGTGCCTAACAAGGAGTACTGGATGGCATGTGGAGGCATGGCCTTTGTGACAGGTACCAAAAATGTCTTGGGCTGGTTCTACATTAAAATTGGATGCCAATGACCTGTATTCCCCACTCCCCCAATATATAAAACATTTCCTTCTAGCTGCCAGGTTACGCTGTAGCTGGGATATATGTGTGGTTAATTGCAATGTGAAATATCTAGATGTAAAACACTGATGCCGAATTATGTTCTGCTACTTGTTTTTGTTCTTGAAACTGTAACGCTGCCCACTACAACTGAATTGCAGCCAGCTAATTTGGAAACATGTTCAAGATTGAATATGCAGATAACCGCCTGCCCTCCCAGGGGGCATAGATGTATATGCATTTTTGTGGGAGCATAGATGTATATGCATTACTACAGGAACCATCACAGAATGATCTCAACACCATATTGTCCCAAGCATTGAGCTCTTCTTCAGCAGGATACTAAAGACTCAGTAGACCAGAGTTCCTTAAAAATCACCAAAATAGATGCATTGACTTTGCACAGAAAGAATAACCACTCTTGTTAGCATTAGCAATTTTTTATTTTCCTTTTTTGTTGCATAGGAAATGCAGTACTTGCTTCCAGTAATTGTATTGTAATGTGAGAGGGTGGTAGCACTAATGGTTGAATACAAGAGTTAAACTAATCCACACCAGCTCAAAAAACCTGCAGAGATTTAGTTGAAAAGAATGGATGCCCACAGTGATTCTCAACCAATTGCAAATTTTCACAGAACACAATAAAACTAAAATGGTAACTCTGAGAGTCAATACAAAGATACTAGAGGCACAAGGGACCCGATTCATAAAAAACGTGGAGACATGGGATTATTAACACAGGAATTAAGAGATTCTACAACTGATCCTTCACATGTCTAATTTGTTAGGCCAAATTTTGTTACATCAAATTGAAAAGTAAGATCTAAGCAGCTGATTAGTATAACTGAGCAAGTGAGCTGGCGATACCTAGGTCGGCAAAGAAGTCAAAAGAAGGTAAATGTGGGTATTTCTCATTTGTTAGACACTCTCACTAAAATTTTTAACTCTTGCAACATGATCACAAAAAGTTTTTTTTTTGCTGTGTTACAATATCAGCAAAAAGAAAGTGCAAGTGATAGATTGCTCATTCAGTACTTGCGTCCTCAGACATCACTGTAAGAGAGAACGCCTTCTCTACATCAAATTGCCTAAGTCTTTCAGCTCTTACTTGTGTGCTAAAGATCGTGAATTTGTGAGTTTCAAATGCTTGCTGCCTTTGCAGCAAGAAAGATCATGATGGCAAAGCACAAAACTGCTAGCAGATTTGGCTGTGGCCAAGAAAATTATGTCTTGCTCAGCAAGACGGCAGAAGTAAGGACTCATAATGACACTTCCCCTGGCCCTGTATAGGCCCTACACATAGATATTTGGACAAAGCTGGTTTTGTCTTCCAACAGGGCTTCAGTGAAAAGACTTTTCTCTTATTGTAACTTGCATTTTTGAAGGTGTTGGGGAAAATCAACAAACAAACAAATCGGCTTGTTTGGGGAAAGTCAAGAAACAAACAAAACCACTATTGAATTTGGACCAAAAAATCCCTACACCAAAACCCTGTGTTAATGCCTAGTGACCATTTATGAATCGAGCCCAAAGTTTATACAGAGTTTTAAAAGAAAAACAAGTTGCAGTGAAACATGACACTAAGTAGCCACATGAGGTCGGATTTTTTTAAAAAAGGTTCTTAAAAGTTTGTTTTATCATGAGGAGGTTTGGTGTGAACAAGGGCAAAACATGGGTACCTGGTTTATACATAGTCCATTTGGGACTCACGTTCAAGGTCAGTTCCAAGTTGAATAATTATTCTTTACATTGAAATTTGGTATGTTGTCTTTATTATTATCATCATTATTATTTTGCTGAGATAAGCTCTTAGAGTTTTACTGGTTTTTGTAAGCAAAAAACCCCTATACATATCCAGGCATGGATTTCTGATTGCAAACCCCCATGCCTGCCCTAATTATTAAAGAATGCCTCCCACACGAATAATACTGAATTTTTAAGTTAACCGTATCTTTCCAAATACTGAAAACACTCCAAATCAAGAAAAAAACAGAAATTGTGTTCTCAGTGAAATATCTTTAAACCTATCTGACAAGATCCAAGTCAGGAAAAAAAAAGACTAAACATAACTTTGAGTAATATTCATACAGTTCACTAAGCATTATGGGATAGCATGCATTAATATTGTACGGTTATTTTACATCACCTATATCAGAAGGTTCTGACAGACAGCGAAGGCTACTGGTGTAGAAAAATCTTACTTCAGAAGAGCAATATAATACAGTTTTCACAGGCACTACATTTTTTTTTAATATATCAGGTATTATGCTGGTTTTCTTATATTTCTTTCTGTCCTAAAGCTGGCATTTATAATAATGACCAAAAAGGCAAGGATCGAAGTAAACGGAAACTAGATACCAAAGTTGATATATTTCTTCTTCTTCTTTTTTCTTTCAGATTTATATTAGTGCATAGTTCTCATGCAGATAAACACTGCTATGCATTTACATTGTTGGAAAGCAGAGTGAATTGAGCCCAAGTTGTCACATTTTTGTAAATCATTTTGCCAGCCCGTAATAGCACCATGTAATGGATTTGCATTAAACATTAAATTGATTTCAGAACTGGTGACACAGTATTCACTACAGTTAAGTGCTATGGAATAGCTTCAATGTTACCTGCTATATATCAAAGCAATTTTCATCCCACTGCTTTTTTTATTGGAAAAAATAAAAGGAAAATGTATTCGATACTAATTAGACTATTGCACAGCCTTGGACTTGGTGTCATAGTTGGGTTTTACTGTCAAACAGTAACACATGCATTGACTTCAAGACAAAATTGGCTTGCAGGCTTGATTTAAGGGAAACCTTGCCTGGTAAAGGCAGAGTTCACTTTGAGACCACTCCCAACAGATCTCGTGAATGAAGTTTTGCTTAGGTGCCATTGAAGCTCTCCTTAAATGTTCAGTTCAGTTGTGGTTTGCAATGTTTGTTCTATGGAGGCCTTCTACCAATGTAAAAAAAACAACATTAAAATAAAATGAAAAGATATTTCCAGAGACACAATGAAAAGTGTAATATGACATAACATTTTTAAAAAAAAAATCACAAAAAATTCATTAAGCCGTGTATCTGGGTTTTCTTGTCTTTTGTTTTGTGTCTGTGTGTGTTTGTGTAGTAATGTTAACACTGTTACTACAAAGCTGCAAAAATATATGGAACAAAAAGGAATCAGTGAAAGAAAACTAGGTAGAGGGATTTTGCATATTCCTGTGGGCTGACTGAATATAGTGGAAATAAAAAAAGGTTCTATTCCATTGCTCTTAAACTTTTAAGAGAGGGAGAGATCTCAAAACCAGTAGCTGATTTTAAGCAGAAAAACAACAACATGTAGAATATGACCAATAAACACAAATTTGTAGGGGTGTGCAGAATGATAACATGCTGTTCGAAGCCCTATTTCTTCAAGGAAGAAATGACTGAAATCAATTCAAATGGAGTACTGTTATTGTGGGGGGGAGAAGACAAAGGGAGGGAACAGAAGTCAGCATTGTGCGTCTGGTGGTTTTTGAAGAAAGGGTCGCTTTGAAAGGCTGTTTGCTCAAAGCATAAAAAGCCATTTTGCAATGGGCCACGCACATGAGAATCTGATTCGGAAGTGTGTCCCAGGATTATTTCTCTACTGTAAACTGCACACCCCATGCTGTTGTGTCCTGTTAGCTCTCCGTTCTCTAGTCTACTTTGAGGAATAAAACCCTGTTTGTTCTCCACACCTGAACAGATTTGAACTGCTGTGTTTCTGCATAATAGTTAGATGAACCAAAACTTAATTTAGTGTCTTTAATACGTTACAACCTCTGTTGGTAAACACCCTTGACCGCCTATCCAAAGTTTAAAGCCTTTAAAACAATTTGTTTTATGTGATTCCGATCAGAATTCCCTAACTTTACCATCTTCAAACTTAATACGATAAAACACCTTCAAAAATACAGCATATCTGTAATGTCCATTTACAATGGTTCTTCAGTAGCCTATACTTCTCAAGCATAGGAATATGCTATACTATTGCGAAAAGAAAAAAAATATAACTGTATTTAAATACATACAAAAAGGAAACAGGAAAGTTTTCAACTTAAATCCAGTTCCCAAAGGGAAAAAAAGCAATTCTATGAATGCTGCCTTTATAACGAACAATCAGAAATTCCACTAAGCTAATTTGACAGAAATGTTCCTCATTTAAACAACATTACAAAAGTCCTGCATTATAAAATAGGGTAGAATAAATCAGTGTAATCAATAAAACTATACAACATACAAATTACATCGCTTCTGAGTGGGCAGATTCGATTCTCTCTCTTTGCGGCCATGACTACAACATGCTCACTAAAAACAACTACCTGCCCAAACTATTGCTTAGTTTGCTTTGTTTTATTTTTTAAAAAAGGGTGCAATTTTGTTGTATATACAACCAATTTACTGGTAATACCTTGGCTTATAGCAAGGTTCTGACAAAATGTTTGTCTAGGCTTTTTTCCCTTCACTGTGAAGCACTGAAAGCTGCTAATTTTTTTATTTTTTTATATTTTTTTTAGTGCACATATGTCTTAATAAAGTAATGCCCTGCTAAGTGCTATAGGGAAGGCAAAGGATGCTGGCTAGTGGATGTGATACCATAACACTAACAATCACACAATACAACAGAGCAAATGACTACTCAAC
This sequence comes from Aspidoscelis marmoratus, assembly GCA_014337955.1. Lineage (NCBI taxonomy): Eukaryota > Metazoa > Chordata > Lepidosauria > Squamata > Teiidae > Aspidoscelis > Aspidoscelis marmoratus. The sequence continues at coordinate 35,233,646 of MTQE01001134.1, read as the reverse complement.
CACTTATTTGACATATATGAAAATCCAAAACATTTTTTTTCCTTAAATAGAGAATAACCAGTAAACAATTTTCAGAACTTGGAAGTTTAAAAACGTGCATATAAAAATGGGCATTATATACTTTTTATTGAATGTGGATTGATTGCAATCTGCTAATAAAAATGGGTGTGGGATCTGAAGAAAAAAAGGGAGGTTCTTTTTTTTGTTTTTTTAAGGCTTGCTTGTGAAAGGAACAGTTGTAAAACAAAAATTGCTTGAAGCAGGGTTCAGCTTAGTGCTTCACAGTTTGACTGCTTCCCTAAGAAGAGCCCTTCCTGCGTGTGCATTCAAAAAATCACAAAAAAAAAAAGTACAAAGACGAACACCTAAAACACGCTGCGACAAGTGCAGCACCAACTTTGGTCAAATAAAAAAAATTCAAAGAAAAATTAAGAATTGCTAAGCTTTTCTTCTACATGATATAAGCAGGTATTGCATATTTTCATATATCTGGGAAAAAAACAAAAACAAAAAACAAAACAAAAGGAAGACTCAAAAAAAGAAAGAAAGTAAAATGCAGCAACATCAAAAATACTGATAATCTAGCATCTATAGATCTTAGGAGAGCACTGCCACTGACCATACAGGACAAGGAAACACAACTGCTATCCATGGAAGGACTAACATTCTACTGAATTCTAAGATGCTGAAACAATGGCTGACATAAAAGTCACATTTACAAAAAAGTGTCTCCAAATGCTTGACTAGGGAAAAAACCCCTTTCAATATAGGAACATGTGCAACAATTTCACAAATAATCGCTATCCAGGGCAAGGCACATTGATATGGAATTTTTTTTGTTTTTGTTTCGTGCAAATCAAGAAAACAAAACAAAACAAAAAAATTAGTTTCAGGGAAAAGATGAGGAGCAAAGTGTTTTCCCAAGAAATTCAGTTTAGTTGATTGTATAGGACAGTAGTAGAAACCCTTCTGAAGGGCTGAACAAACATAGTTTAAAGGCAAGTGCCTGGATTAGGGATTATAATATTGTGTCTTAATGCACTCTACTTTACCCTACATTAACTATATAAAAATTAGTTACTAACACTAGAACATGCAGAGACTTTCTCTGATTAGCTAGATTTGCCAACCAGAACGTATATATATGTATAATATAGGAAACCTTCTTAAAGTTGCATGGGAAGCAAAGGGGTGCTCCGCTGTCTGATAGAAAAAAAATCACTTGCATTTTTCCTGTGGTTTTTTTTTTGTTCTTTTTCTTTTTCATTCTTTTTTTTTCTTTTGTACATAAGATACAGGACATTTGGGGTCCAAACTTTTGTTTTTTTTGTTATTTTTCCCTCAGCAAGTGTCCTTGCTTTGACTGGCAAAAGATGAAGAATCAGCATTTTGCTTTAGTACTGTTGCCTTTGCAGTCCAGAAAATAATGCCAGTTCAAGGACACAAAGGCGTTTCATTTTCTGGACAGCTTTCTCTTATTAGATCAAGGGCCGCAACCCAAACGAGAGTCAGGTATGTTTAAAGCCATTGACTGCAATGGTTTTAGACATGCCTACTTCTGTGCTGAGCTGCGACCAAGGTATTCTGAGACATGATATACCCTATGTAGCCGGAAACACATTTGATTTGTCAGAACTGGCATAATCTATTATAGTGACTTGTAGCTTATAAAATTAACAGTTATTATGATTTAATTTTAAATATGTGCTTTGATAACAGAAAATGATTAATTAGCATTTAATGTAGATAACATATTGTGGTAAAAGCACCATTAAATTTTGTATTTTTTTAAAATTTCCTTCAGTTTTAAAGGGATACAAGTTTAACAATAAAAAACATAAAAAGCAAAAATAGCTCCCCTTTTTTTTTTCTTGCAAGGCTGTTTTTTACCCCAATAATTTAGAGTCCTGGGGTGGTAGGACTTGGAAAACAAAAATAGAATTTTCAACAATCTCTATCTTACAAAGATATTTAGCTATCCAATGAAATTGCACTTTTCTTAATTCAAAATTCGATTGTTTTGATTGATTCCTGTCAGTTTCTATCAAAACAGACCAACTTCCCCATTTCTATGTGAATTTTATGCTATTGTTGAAAATCACCCAAAATGTTTTATGTAAGTGCAGCATTTAAACCTTTTTTTCCTCATCTCAACAGCAGTAGGTTGACTTTTTGTTTTCTTTCTCTGCAACTCGATTGGAAACCAACCTCTTGATAATATTTTTATGACTGAAGTCACATAACTTACTGCTGATCATATTTTTTTTAAAAAAACAATCCTGATATGTTACAGAAAAAACATGCCCCATATGCCTGTCTGTCCTGTAAGGTCTATATTGCAGAATTCAAAAACTACAAAAGTTATCACTTATGTGTGTTCATCATGATTGCTCAAGAAGTCTCACAACTAGATGGGAAATACATCAGTGAAAATGCTGTAAAGCAGTTAGGAAAGAGTTACAACAGCAAGTAAGTAGGCAGCCAGGAGGCTGGCTGTGTTACCCAGTGTCCCTAACGCTTACCCTACCAATTGAAATACTTCAGGAAGTATGAAACCCAAACATTTCCAGCACCGTATGAGAAATTAGATCGGACACTAAGGTGTTCTTTTTTTAAAAAAATAAAATTAAAACTCCTTTCCTCCTCCCCCCACAACATTACGGCCTTTGTCAATCAAGCCTAACTTTTGCCATTTTTGAAAATAAGCAGTTGTTTGCCGTCAATATCTGTTCATCTCCCCTTCCATGGATGCGAAGTAACTGCTCTGTGTTGCTGCTGCTTCCATGTTACAGATTTGGGAAGGGTGGTCTGTCTGGTGGATGATGGGAAGCTGCAAGTTTTATCCCAGGTACCAGGACTGCAAGAAGGAAAATTAAAAAAAAAAATTAATTTGCATGGTAAATTTTAACAGAAAATTTCATATCTAAGTCGAAGTGATATACAAAGCAAATTACCTGATCATTTCCTATACCACTGCACCAGACTATTCAAATCAAATGGTACTGCAAATCCATCCTCTTTTAAAATAAGAACAGTTGGCTGAAAACTAAACTATTACACAGACATGGCTGTTAATAACTATTCAGTATGCATCTCTACTATCAGTCTTACACTGCCTGTGAACTGTCAATAGAATAATAAGCCCACAGGAAACCCCAAGATGGTTGAGGAAAGAGATGATAAACAATGCAAAATATGTCTTGTGAGTCTTTTCCATATGAACATTTCAGTAGCTGCTTGGAGCTTTATAATTTTTGACAAATTTGACAAATTTCGACAAATACAAGCAAAACATTCCATTAAACTGTTAAGCCCACCTATGGTTAACATGACTGGAAAACCATGGGTCATAACAGACTAACTATAGTTCTTCCACAAGTAAACAATAACTTTGGCTTCCATTTACATTTGTCAACAGTGGGACTGTACTTATACAGACAGAATGTGATAAACATTTTGTATCAATCTACCATGTTTCAAGTGAACCACAGAGGTTATGTGCTATGTCATAAAACCAGATGGGCAAATGTAGAAAAGCATATAAGTTGTATCTAGACCAGTGATTCTCAACCTTCCTAATGCCACGACCCTTTAATACCATTCCTCATGTTGTGGTGACCCCCAACCTAACCCTAACACTAACCCCCAACCATAAAATTATTTTCGCTGCTACTTCATAACGACCCCTGTGAAAAACTAGATCGACCCCCAAAGGGGTCCCGACCCACAGGTTGAGAACCACTGATTTAGACATTAATTTTCCACGTCCAAGCTGATAAATTGGCAAAATGTCTGTTTTTCATTACAGTTCTATGATGGATAATAGATAGTAATTGCCACCTTTGGAAAACTAGGGATTAGATCAGGGTAGGTCTGTAGTACTAGAGAAGGGAGAGATCCTCTTTTTGGACAGACATCTATTTTATTTATTTATTATTTGTATTTCTATCCCGCCCTATACCCGAAGGTCTCAGGGCTGGTAACAATACTTTAAAAATTCCAAACATTAAAACATAACAATATATATTAAAGAATAATACCTACAACAACATTTAAAATCCAGAATGTTAAAACAAACCAAATATATATTAAAAACAGTACTACTTAAAAGTGTGTGTGTGTGTGTGTGAAGGGAGAGTAACCATATTTAGCCAAAGGCCAGGGCAAAGAGGTGCATCTTTACTGCCTTCCTGAACATGTACAGAGAAGGAGCTTGACGCATGTCAAGGGGGAGACTATTCCACAGCCTGGGGGCCATTACTGAGAAGGCCCTGTCCTGGGTGCCCACCCGTTTCACTGCTGAGGGTGGTGGGACAACCAGGAGGGCCTCCCCACCAGATCTTAAGGTACGGGCAGGTCAGCATGGGAGAAGGCGTTCCTTTAGATATATGCTAAGTACCATATCTAGGTCAATACTTTTTCTATTTTATGTATAGTTGTCCCACAAATAGCACAGTTTTGAACAACGTAGTTTTGCATTTACACTGTTGGAAAAATCTAGTTTCTCTTGTACAACTGATCCTCTATAACACTAGGGCTTCATTCCTGGAAAATATTGCTTAATAAGAATCTTCTTTATGAGAAGAATAGACCTCTCATTACATCAGAGCAGAAAGTAGTCAAAGTCCAATCAACCAGCCTAGAAGACCCACCAACTACCCATTCCATACCAAAAACACATTCTAAAGAAATTTCAAGCACTCAAAACTCACTAGAACCTACTCAAAACTCAGCAAAAGTCAAAATTCCGCCCATAGGTTATTCCACCCCTCAAAGCAAGTAATTTCCTTCCTCACTGCAGAAAGACAAGTTGGAAATGGCTCAGGGCTCAGGCTCCACCTCTGACCTCAAAGATTTAGAGGCAAAAAGTGGAACAGCAAATCACAGAATACTTAGTGATACATATAGTTGCAATTTGTTATACAGTATGTGTAATTTGTTTTATAGTAGGATCTGTGGTATACAGTAGATCTAATATAATTTCAAAAACTTCTAATAATGTGGTTTGCCCACTGAGGCACCATTAACTTATCCCCTGCACAGCACTGCAGATGCTGATAGGCTTTGTCTTTTCTCCGCAAAATCACCTAATTTACCGACAATCTGGAGCTTCCCTCCTCAGTACCACTGTCATACCCACCCACACCCTCCAAAAGCACCTCTGAAGCAGCTAAGGGTATTTTTCCACTGACCTCCTCTAATCCGGATCTAAGATGATCTGGATTTAAGGAATGGGTACTTCCCTTAATCCGGATCTAGTTTCCACGGGTGGTCTAGCACCCTATGGCAATGGGTGGAAACCCCAGAGCACCCATGTGGCGAATCTGGATCTACCCACATGGGGCCCACCTGTCACCCCAGGTGTTTTGTGGGACAGACGGTACAATCTCCATAGACACTCCGGAAATTCTTCAAAGATCCTCTGGAGCGGCTCCAGAGAATCTCCAGAGTGATCTGCCGCAAACCAGTCTGCCCCTCCCCCTTTCATGAACATTCTATGCTAGAAAAGGTGGATTAGAGAAGGCCCGGGAACATGGGGGGGGCACACACTGTCTCTCTGAGAGGTCTCTGCGGTGCCTCTTTTGTTATTTCTTAACACAGCCTAAGCCAATGGATTCATAAATGTTGAAGCACAACACACAGCTCATAAACATGCATCTGGAGATGGTGAATGTGGCAGTACAATGCAACTTCATCTGATTGTTCTAAAGAATGTGCAAGCATAATGTTAAGCACCATCCCAAAATTTGCACATGATGATGACAACAGTTTAGCTTCTTTGTCCATGATCATTTACAGGCCATGCATTTCAAATTCACACTATTCAAAGGTTTCCATAAAGGCTGATTTTTTAATGTACAAAATGCTTCTGAGCTAGTAGCATGAATATCTTTTAGAAACTGAATCTCTTTTTGATTGTTGGTGTGACTCTTGTAGTAAGTTCTAAATAATACACCTTGCCTTATTACATGGAATGACATTAAGAAAAACCATCTTTCAACCTTTTCCATATTCAGAATATGGACCACATGTGGCAACTAGCATCATTAACTTTTCCTTCCCTCCTTCCTTCTCTTCCCACCCCCATCCCAATTTTACAAACAATAGCAGACCAACAACTGATCAATTTTTTAATGACAGTGGCTTATAAAGAGCAAAGCTGACAATTTCCTGTAGGCAAAGTTGTATTTAGCCTCCCCATTAGTTCTCAGTCAAAATTAGCTTATACCAAATACAGCCAGTATTATTAATATCTAAATTTTACATTATAAACAAAAGCTGGTTTTAAGAGCACATGGTTTTTAGCTCTGGCAGTATGTCATGGAGACTAGTTAAATAAATATTGCTCTATTTAAAAAGAAGTTGGCAAGAGAAGCACACTCTATTCAGATGCCTAGTTTCCCTTTTTATCCTAATGGTTAATTTCTTTCTCTCTCACACACACAAACACATCTCCACAGTTTTTTGCATTATATGTACTGACTGCAATTAAAAGATATAGTTTGTATTTGTTACTTTCATTAAGAAAGTCCCCCGATTAGAGACACTGGAATAATTATTTTAGCACAGGTGCTATCCTAAATATTTAGTATGGATAGTGTGTGCTTCCTCCGATTAGTGTAAGAATTCACACCAGCACAAAAGTTTAGAAAGTTGCAAGCAGCAAGTCTTTTAACTGAACAACATGAGGCTTTTTTTTTTGTCAAAACTATCATATGGAAAACTTTAATTAGGACCTGTTATCATTTGCTGCTAAATGTTGCTGATGAACATATCTAATGTATGCTTGGAGAAGAAGTCCCGTCTAACTCGGAATTTAGATCAAAAGAGCTAACTAATTTGTTTCAACGGTTGCTCCAAAATCCACAGATTTAATTCAGGCAGTCTGGATTCCGTCATTCAGGCACAAAGGGTCTGAAAGTTTGAAACTACTGTACTTGCAATCTTGCATTCTTTCAGACAGAGGCTTGCTTTCACTATTTTTTAAAAAAGTAACAGTACACATTTTGGACAGCAGGGGGCGCACTCTTCCGTGCCACCTTCTCTTTCCCCTGTGCTAGTCACTGCACAAGTTTAAACAAAACAAAACAAAACCCTGCTGCAGTGCTTCTGCTATCCTCTCAAAATGGTGGGGGGGGGGCAAGTTCCTTCGCCCAGCTTACTATTCAGTGTGTGCCTTGCAGACAAGGTTACCCCAGAGCAGCTCTGTAATCCTTCACTGAAATAGGCTTTATTGATTGCTCTGGTCTATTGTTCCCTTTTCAAGTCCCCCAAGTTCAAGTTCATCCTGGTGTTACATCATGTCTGGTTGCTACGAGCAACCAGACAGAGCCAGACGTGACTATCATTAGAAAGAAACACTCTGCTCTCCTCCCACCGGCCTTCCAGTGGCTCTGACGTAGCAGGCCCACTGCAAACACATTGAAGTATTTATTCAGCCTAATTTATGACCTACCCAGCAAGCAAGACCCCCACTCCAAAACCCAATGCTGTTGTATATTTAATTAATCAGCCTCTCTTTGGCACTTGGGAAAGTTAGACAAAGGGCTAATTATGGTGTTGCCCTCCCCACACTATTCTCTTTTGGGGGGGGGAGATGGGAGGGGGAAAGAGTTGAGTATTTGCATGGGAAAGAAAACTTTGGAGGCTCACGCCAGTTGCGCCCTCGCCCCATAAACACCTTGCTCCCTCTCTCCTGCCCTGCTGACATTTCGTGAAATACTTTAGCTGCTTAAGGGAATTAGGAAAAAAAAAATCTGATGTGAATGTAACTCCTTCAGAGTTGGTATTCAGTAACACAAATCAACTCATGACATGTTTAAATTTAAATGCTAACCACACACTCTGAGAGTTACTTTAAAGGTTAGTTTTTAATCAATAGAAGTTGCTGACTCTGGAGTTTTGAGCGGCGCACTGCAGTTTCTTGTGCCTTTGTCTAAGCCTTAAGGCTTTCAAACTTTTTTTTTTTTTAAAGATGATTTTAGCAATGATTTGCAGACAGAGTGCTATTGTGTTCTTGACGAGCAACATGTCAATAAAGGAGTCGGGTTACCCAGTGCTGGGGGTGTCAATATGACTCCTGAAAGCTCTGCTTAGGCCTGACACAATCGAAATCAAATTAACCCCTTTCCCCCCACAAAACTGGACACTTAACTCTTGCAGAACGACTGGTTTGCAAGCACCCAAACTGGCCACCCAAGATGCTGTTTAGAACAAGACTTTCCCGTGCCAGAAGCATCCCTCTCCCAACTCCCATTATATGCATCTACCTTGACAAACCTGAAAGACAGTAACAAACACTTGCATTCCAAAGCACGGCAAGCATGTTTATGGTCACTGGAGCCATAATAAATTTACAATATACTGCGGGTGGCACCGTGTGTGTGTGTGTGTGTGTGTGTGTGTGTGAGAGAGAGAGAGAGAGAGAGAGAAATATGTAGAGTTCTGCTGCAGTACCAATTAACTTAAAATGCCTTTTGCCCCATAACACTGAGGATGTTGTGTTTTATATTACATTCTCTGCTTTGTGAACTTAAGTCTCATGTCAGAAAAAAAAGTATACAAACTTCTATGCTTATATGTAGTTGGCACCTGCTTCCACAGATGAATATCACAAGCACCTGTGCTGTAAGAACTGTTTGCCATGCTAAGCAATTAGCAATTAAACAGTATGTATCAGATTAATTTACTCTGTCCATTCTCAGTAGTTAACTGTACAAGGTACTAACTAGTCTACACTGGACCCCAAGTCAGATGCTCCCAGTTCATCTGCTGCCTCAGCAGGCAGAGGTTTTGTTGACCTGTGCCTAGGCTATTAGCGTTCTGTATTGTCCTGAAATGGATTCCCCTGTCCTTTCTTTTGTGCTCAAGGTGAAACATCAAGAGGAATTCTGCAGTCCAGTACAAGATCTTCACTTTCCTTTCTCCAGTCAAATGAAGTAGTAATCTCATCAGGTTGAAAACTGCTGACTAAGGATTTAATAAAGTGCCTGCAGATGTGTGTCATCTCTAAGGTATTCAACTCATGTAATGCAAAACAGTTCTACACTGAATGTGCTTATAAAATTCCATTTAACCATTGCTGAGCTCTGTTTTAATGTTCTCGGTGGAGTATTATCACACTCTACCCCCCTCCCTAATTTACAACACAATGAATGTTGAAGTTATGCAATGCCTGTATCCTAAAATCCTCATAGTAGTAAGGTTTTACGATCCATAAACAATATCGACTTGACTGAATCCTAAACAGGAAGTCTGAAACATTACTTTAAGAATGCTAGTCTACATCAAATGCAGGCTTAATTTCTTCCTTTAGTCATTTTGCCTTTGGTATTCAAAGAGCAGTAGGGGGAAAATGGATCCTGGGGTTCAGGAAAGGGAGCAGAAACATTAATTCTATAGTGCGGGTTTGCTGTGTTAAAAGTGCATAAACAGGCCAAAAAGTTAATTCAGTTTATCATGAGAATGTCTGCCATTTTATCATTGCCTTACAGAACCTTTTGCTTTCCAGTCCAACACAGGGGTACCATATAAAAAAGAGAGCAGACGTCCTATAATTTTAAGAAGAGGATTAAGCAACTGTTGCTTTAACAGCTTTATATAGATTTTCAAGTTTTAAACCCTCTGTCCTCTTTTCCATATGGTAACCCCAGTGTGTGCTTCAAAACACTTAGACAAAACAAGCAGAAATTGTAACTAAAGGGTATGACGTTGTGTACCAAAAAGAGTCAAATAAAATCATCAATGACAAAGTTTAATAGTGTGGGATCACAAGAACATGGTGTGTTAAGCTGCCTTGCTTCTCAAAATAAAATGGGTTATTTAAGGACATTAGTACATTTACAATGTTATCTGACAAAACTCCACAGGCTAGAGACCACCCCCCATAGACTTATGAGTAACATCTTTGACTCATTTGCAAATCCTTTGAGAAATCTGGATAGCATATGTGTAAGAAATATCTGAAATAGGGTTACCATGTGAAAAAGAGGGCAGAGGGCTTACAAGCTTAAAAACTGTATAGAAGAGGGAATTTAAGCTGGTGTTGCTTCTAATGAAGCAAAACCTGCTTACATTCCCTTATCTATACGGCTTTTATAGTTATAGAATCTTAGTTCTCCTTCTTCCCTACAGGAACCCTAACGTGCATCATCCCATTTCTTCTGTCATGTTCTGTTAGTCTCTGCCATGTTATTTTATGTATGTGTGATGTGTATTAAGCTATCATGACAATAGCTGAAACTATGGGCATGCTGGGTAAGAGAAAAGGGGAAGAAGGAACATAGGAATGTTTGGGATAAGGTTGAGCTATGTCTTCTTAAGACCGCATGGTGCACTCAAGGATGCCAGATGGCTGGATATCGTATCGCTGTTGTGTTAAGAGATTAGTACCAGGTGCTGGGGTGCAGAACCTGGAGAAAGAAGAAACTGAGTATAATTGGGAGAAGATCTTGAAAACAAAATCACTTTTGCAATGAGTAAGATTCCTTGTCATGGACCTGAGGTGTGGCCAGGAGGGCCATTTGGAAGCTAGTTGCATCTGATGCCCAGCGGGGACACCTTTAGGGATGCTGATGAAGGATAGTCCAGAATAGCACGTCATGTTGAGATGGCAGTGGCATTGACAACAACAAAAGGTAACTTCCAGATGATGAGTAACAGTATTGATGAGCACTCCAGCTGCCCCAACAAGAAGCTTAGAGGAAGATCAGACTTTGGAGTTGTCATTCAGTGACGAAGAGCTGGGGTGTGTGCCTTAACCCAAGAAATCCTTCATAATCAGGCCAGGAAGAAAAATAAAAGGTGCAAAGAGTCCCTCAGTGAGTGATTGTGATCAGCCATTCTCTGTAAAAGTCAAATAAAAAACAACTGGGAGGAGGAAAACATAGAAGTGTGAGGCATGATGGATATTAGGTGCTCCTGGTGTCAAATGTGCCTGGTCACAGCCACTGAGCTTGGTGTAAAGTTGGAGGAAATGGAACACCCTATCCAGTTTATTCAAATGGCATGAAGGAGGAGGAAAGAAACTTATAGGAATGTTTGGGATAAGGTTTGGATGTCTCTTCTCAAGGTTTTATAGCGCGCAATTCAAGGACACCAGATGACTGGGTATTATGGTTGTGTTAAGGGCATGATTCTCAACCTGGAGTATGTGTATCCTAACGGATATGAGCCAGGACACTGAATAATGGTGGGAAAAGGCACAACAATGCAACTGTATTAAATATAAACATTTTGTTCATATGAAGGGGGTACAATTCTCCCTCTCAGAAATCATATGAAGTTTGTCTGAACTGAAGAGACAAGCTTAATGTGCCTTGTAGCAGAATCCAGTTTTGTTTTAAGCAGAGCCCTTTCATACCGTATAGAGCACGTGTCAGAAATGTGAATGAACAAGTTTACTATTTATTTTATTATTTATTTAGAAAATCTATATCCCGCCCTACACCGAATCATCCCAGGGTGGGTTACAATGAGGTTAGAACATATCAAATAAGAAAACATAATTAAAAATATAACCCCCTTCCTCCTACCCCCAACCTACCTCCCTAACAGGACAGTTATTTAAACACTAAAAGCCTGGGTATACAACGTTGTCACCTGGTGAACCTCAAGAGGGAGGCTGTTCCAGAGTCTAGGGGCCGCAACTAAAAAAGTCCCTTTGCCTTGTAGCTCTGAAAGAGGTGGATGTGTGCTTACAGGGATGAAAGGCAAAACAGACTTATCTCCACTGCCTTCCCCAGCTTTTCTGCTTCCCTTCCCAGCAGAATTCTCAGTCAGCAGAAGGAGGGATCACAAGGTGCCTTCCAATGATCATGACACAACTCGTTGCACTCCTGGATTTGTTGGGAGCCTACCTAATGCTACTACTTAATGCTACCTGATTGCTCTAGCTCAGCATGCTGAAGGACTTAAGTTCAACCTTTGGTTTCAATTCAGAAAAAAACATCATGACAACCTGCTTCATTGCTAATAAAACTGCATGGATGCATCCATGTAATTTTTATGAACAGAGATAAACTTAAAAGGTGTATTTGCCTTCCTTTTACCTATGATTCAAGCCTTTCCTGGATCGTGAAACCTACCTAGTTCTTCGGAGCCTCCCAGCCGAGCAATGATCAGATCGAGCCTGCTTAGTTCCAGCAAGCTATAGGTTTCTGAGCCATCAAAGAATATACAGGGTAAACCAACTGCAAAGGCCTAAATGGTCTGTTTACCCTGTATGTTTACAAATCATGTTTACAAATCTTCAGTATAAGCATGTAATAATTTCCTTAATGTCCAACAGCAAAAAGAAATTCATCTACTCTAGGCAACAGGTTGTCCTACCACGCTTCTAAGGAAATCAAATTCAATGAGATGCCACCTTTTCTTCCTTGAGCTGCAAACACCAAATCTTTATTTTTTGGTCCAATAAGGAGAATGTGGTAGAGATACATGATGGCTAGTCTGAGCATAGACTAGGACAAAATGTGAAAGCCCCTCTGCTGGCCACTTTCTCCTTTGTGGAAAAGGGATTTTAGAATGTATGAATCTCAGCTCTTTGCTATTATATCTGAATAAGACAAGGTTGGACGAAGTTGGGTGAATTGGAGAAAGACCAAAAAGCTGCATTGGGGAATTAGGTTATGTTCAATGGGAATGAACTACTCAGGAAGAAAGACTCCTAGAGCCATCTTGTCACTAGAAGTCCATGTGCAGGAGCATCTATGAATATCTTTCATTGTCTCTGGCCCATTAGTTTCCTTTAGGGATGTGCACAAATATTTGTAACATTCAATATTTGTATGAATTCATACAAATTTGTACATTCGTATATGCATTCGTTATGACATTCGTATGAATATGAATGTTTGGAACATTTGTACAAATGCTTCGGAACGTTCGTGAAACAGGGAGTAGGATAGCGGCTGTGCCTGTCACATCTGTAATGGATCCAGAGTGCCATTGACATGGTTTGAGAGTGGATTCAGGGTGGATTTGACGCTTTCAGTACAGATATGTTATGGGATACGTATCAAGTACATATTGGATACTTATGTGTTCATATAGAATATTTGTACACGTTCGTATGAATACATTAGTGTCAAATAGAATCCTATCACATTAGAAGGGGAGCTATTCAAAGAAATACAAATCACAGACTCATAGGGTTGGAAGGGACCTCTAGGGTCACTGAGTCCAACCCCTTGCTCAATGCAGGATCTCCTAAACCATCCCAGACAGATATAGGTCCAGCTTGAAGACCTCCAGTGAAGGAGCGCTCACTACCTCCTGTGGCCCTCACTGTCAGGAAGTTTTTCCTAATGTCTAATCTGTACTTACACCCTTGAAGTTTCTAGTCCTCCCAACTTGTGCGAGAATAGAGATAATCCCTCTGCACTGTGACAGCCCTTCTGATACTTGAAGATAGTGATCATGTCTCCGCTCAGCCTTCTCTTCTGCAAGCTAAACATTTCCTAGATCCTTCAACCTTTCCTCGTAGGACACGCTTACCAGACCACTAACCATTTTGGTAGCCCTTCTTTGGACTTGCTCTAGTTTGTCAATGTCTTTTTTAAATTGGGGTGCCCAGAATTTTATTTTGTTTTTTAAGGAGAAAACAGACCAATGTGACATGTCTGCCTATTATTTACAGAAGTCTTTCAGCACTATACACATTTAAAATAATGCTTTCCCTGGGTTGCATCAGAATAAGCTAGCATAAAGTATGTGGAAGGGCAATATTTCAGTGTTCAGGGAAGAATTTTAGTTTACTAGCAAAACTCGAAAAGTTCCCTTCTGGACGAGGTGTCTTCCTATGTCTGTCTGTTCATATTTCATTGACATTTCAATGACGGGACATAGGCAGAGCACAGGATTGCTCCTTAGACTGAAAGAAGAGGAGCTTTAAGGAATACTTATTCAAGTTTATCTTTATGTCTCCCAAAGAACCATTACATAGATTCATCTGCACCTACTGTTATGGAAGTGGAACAGAGATAACTGAAACTGAAATGTCCAAGAGCAGAATAAAGAAAATGCTTGAAGGCACAGAGCTCTCAAGCCAAGAGCAACTCTCCCATGAGGACATGGTGGGCAGCATCTAACTTTTACTGAACAGCACATAGTTTGTGCATAATCCATTATGTCCAGTTCAATTTCCATGGGGATTGGAACAGAATTAGAGAAATTACCTACCATTTACTCTATTAACTCAACTTCCTTTTAGTTGCTTTTGTTCTCTCTGCCACCAACAACGGCGTCCAGTGCTCCTCTGGTGGCACAGCAGTTAAGAGCACCAGGCTAGAACCAAGAAGTACCTCAATTTTCTGGCAGCAGTACCAAATAGAGCCACATAGTGGGTTTTCTGAACATTAAGATCACTTAACAGATAAATACCTCTTGGGTTTAATTAAATCTCAGCCTATCAAGATAGAGCTGTAAGAACCTTTCCCTAGGTTCAGGGGTCTTTCCAGCTATGGCTAAAATACACTCACTGCCTTGAGAAAGTGAAAGATGAAGAGAGTAAATCCTGACCGAAAATCCAGAGTGGACCTCCTAAGGCAGTTGGATGGACCACAGGTCCTGTCTCCAGCAGCTCCTGCAGCTCTAAACCACCATGAAACCCTTAAGTAAGGGCAGGATATAAACATAATCAAACTCCTTCTGCAATGAAAATTACATTAAACTCAATTTTATTGTTACTTAAAAATAAACTGAAGTCACATATTTTTCATTCAGTCTTTTTTTTTTTTACCTGAGAGCACATGGCAGACATAATGTAAAAAGGGAGTGTGCTCAACTCAGAAACTTATGTGAAGTTTGTTTCTACGTTAAAACTTGTCTTTCCAGTCAACTGGCCTCAATAAACCAGTTTTGTCCCTTCATTCTTGAATATCTAGTTGCTGTTTCTTTTATTTTTAGATGTCAAATCAGACACTTCAGTTTGAGTAGAAGCAGGACAAGCCCTCCTTGTTTCAGATGCTCTCCAGTAACTGACTGCCAGAAAATGAGGAGACATAAATGACAACAAAAATAATGAGGAATGCTAAGGGACTGGAGGATTTACATACTAGAATTAGAGAGCCAACATGGCTAGAATGTTGGACTATGATCTGGAAGAGTACAAATCCCCACTCAGCCATGGAGGCTCAATGCCTCAGCCTAATCCATGTCATAGAGGATTAAAAGGTATGGAAGATAATGCTGGCTGTACTGAGCTCTTCTGAAGGTAGGCAGGATATAAATGCTAATATCAGACGAAATTGAACCAAATTATTGGTATGCTAAAAGACCTTTTGTCTACCATAAACTTAAACACTGCTGTTGGGGACTATCAAATCAAATTCAGCTCCTTGTAACTATAAAGGACCAGTTTCTTTGACAGAAAGAAAAGTAGTTTTCCATTACCCTCTTTCAAGTTGTTGCTCTATTGGTTGGCCTATTTCTGCAAGTTTAATATTGATTAGTAATTCGTACAATTCCCATCCTGGAATTAACATGCTTGCAGCCCCTGGATTGCAAGAATCAAGGTTTCTTCCAATATTATTCTCTCCTTCCTTTGTGTTCAAAGAAAAGTCTGGTGTCCACTTGAATGCTAAGCAAATCTATTGGCTGTCCAGTAACTTATCCGTCTATGCAGAAAGCAAAATTCCAAAGGAAGGACCTCTAGCCACTTTGAAACTCCCTTGACTAAGTACAGTTAGTCTTTATGTAATTTAGGGCAAAAGAAACTTAGCATATAGCCCAAGACACATTTTGCCACTTTGAATATATGTATTGTGTATAGGATTTACATCAATGGGAAGAAATTTTACTCTGATTACAAAATAATATATTTTTGGGAAAGGAATTAAAATTGTTGTAAACTTTTATTGAGGGCTTTGACAAGATTTTTTTTTTGAAACATAAATTATAATTTTATTTATTACTACATTTATTTTAAACTAACATCCTAAAGTTTTCTCACAGATATTCAGAGCCCTCCATAATATTAGGAACCTTCTGATTTTTCTGGTAGAGAGGTGGGGTGTAAGGAAGGCAAAGAAAAGAAAAAGTAGTCAAGCAAACAAGAGAGAGAAACAATACCATTCTGGTTTTGTTCCATGAGGCCATACTACATAGATCAGAGGCTTTTAAAAAAATACAACCCCCCACTGTACACAAAGCACAGGAAAACGTGAGAGAAAAAGGGAAAAACTAAAAGCAGCTTAGGATGTGTTAACTCTGCCATTCTGTCAGCTTAAAGAGTATTTTATGCTTGATCAACAGCTCCTTTTATTATGCTTTTCTTTCATTCATTCAAGACATCAAAGGAATGAACCACCAGTGTACCTGATCTACTCGAAGAACTAGCAAGGGTGTTCTAAAGGAATGGGGATATTGGGAGCCAGACACCCCTGCGGACAAGCGAGTTCAAAGAGAATATTTCAACAATGATTACGTTTTGTAAATCTTTTTTTTTTCCTCAAGAAAGACAGCTTATTTCCTGCTTTTTCATGAAAAATAGATTGCACCCATTAAAGTGAGCCTGCACTATGGAAGTTACTTGAGAACTGAAGTACAGCAAGCGGATTAGGAGAAAAGCAAGATGAAATCTTTCTGAATGTTGGCTGCCATATGTTGTTAACTGTAAGATTTCCTACTAGAACACACATAGTTTGCTTCTGCCTACTTACTGGCTAATTCAAAACACCGTATAAAAAGAGTTTCCCCTCTCAGGCAGGTAATATAATATTAGAAGTTAGCATGCTGTAAGTTTTTACTACAGAATAGCAGACTGTCATCCTTTGAAGTGGATGCTGGTTTCTTAATTTCAGATTCAACGAGGACTCACTTGCAGACTGAATAGGCTTGCCTTTGTGTTGATCATTCTGACAGGGGCAAAGCCTGCCAGAACTGAGCAATACTGTTAATTCATTATGCTGACTGTTTGATGAAGAAATGGATATAAGGCAAGTACAGGCAGAGGTAGGGAGAAGTACAATTAAAATAGAAAAATATCTCTAATGTGACTGACCCTCCTGTAAGTGTGCATGCATCGGAATCTAAGAAGAGTCTTGCTGAATCAGGCCACAACTGGTCTAACCCAGCATCCTGTACAATTGCTTCTCGGCATTCTTAAGCAAAAGACAAAGGAAAACGTTCACTTGCTCTCGACTCCCTGCACGTGGCCTTTACAGGCATCCTGCCCCACTCTCCAATCTGGAGGCAGTATCCAGGCATCAGTTCTAGTAGCCACTGATTAACCTGTCCTCCGTGAATTTGTCTAACCCTTCCTTAAAACTACACTCACCCTTCTGGTAGGACTACCTCTTTTGACAACTCTTAAGAGCTTCCTATCAGCGTCAAAGAGTCCCCTCTGGTTCTACTCATGTGCAACAGAGAAAATATTTTTTCTCTATCTACCTTTCCCCACATCGTGAATTATTTTATATACTTGAATCATGTCTAGAAGAGGCCTAGACACTGCAGTCTGATTTCATAATGTAGGTGTTCCAGACCCTTGATTGTTTTGGTTGACCTTTTCTGCCCTTTTTCCATTTCCACAATATCTTTTCTGAGGTGTGGTGATCGGAAAACAGTGGCCATTACATGGAAGGCAACCAATAAAGGCATCCAGCTGGGACTCTTATGTTATCGGTGGCAGACACTGAAAGAGAGTTAGGTTGCTGTCTAGTCACACATTTGGAACTACTGGTCTGAACTGCATTGAATATCAACCTGCCATATGCAGTTCAGCCTACAACTGCACTCATTTTAACTCGTCTGTATTTTAGAAGTAACCAGAACTTGATCTGAACTGTATAGGAATGCTGCATATTAGTGTGTGACTATACTCAATGCCTAAAACGAAGTTCTGCTTCCAGGAGTTCTGTTTTGCCACACATTCATGACTGCGTTGGCATGCCAACTGTACTGCCCCCCAACACATGTCTGCCACCTGTTTCCAAGATTCTGGAAATGTGCCCATCCTTTACAATTGGTGTGTTTTATGTAAGTTCAGGGTACAAAAACACATTTTCTCTCTGTCCCTCTATCTTTCAGTTTTGCTAGCACCGCTTTTGCAAAGGGACTCTACTCAGAGCGAAAAAGGTTTCCTGCTGTACACAGCAATGCTTTCTGTCCGGTTCCACTGGAATGCATTTAAAAGTTCAAGTTCAGATTTAAACTAAATAAAATCCTCCTTGGGAGCCTAGAGCCAGCCTTCATTTACATGTGATCCCTCTGAACTTCTCTTGTGCTAGCTTGCTCCGTTTCCAGGGCCCAGCAAAGGAATGTTCCGCAGTTACAGCCTGCAGTGCTTTCTCAGGCATTTGAGACCCAGAGGTACAAGTTTTGAGCTGCCGTATTAAAAGTTTCCACGTAACAAAAGCAAAGAGAAAAGGAAGGAATGAGGCAGAACAATATATTCTTAATTATCTGCATATAGCATTACAGTTAAAGGTATTTCGGTTCTTATAAAAAAGAACATAATTTATCTGAAGAGCCCCAATGTTATTATAAGCCAGCATGCATTTTCACCATGGTGTAACCCTTTGTGCTTCATTACACTTTCCAGTCTTGCTGTAAAATCCTTTGTTATTCAGCTCTCAAGACTGTACTTGCACTTTTATTCAGTTAAAACCACAGGTTTGGCTCTTGGGGCAAGTTAACTATAACAGACCTTCTAACTATGCATCTTAAAGAGTACGAGGCTGAAAAATGTTCAAATATGTAAAATACAGCTCTTATTCTTTCTTTCATAAAGAATAAGATTATTATTCTTGTTCAAACTTATCATAAAGTTATAGATTTACTATTCTTGTTCAAGCTTATCATGAAGGTGCTTCTTTTTCTTTAGTTCTTAAGGGAAGCAAATTCCTCTTGGATTTTTTCGGATCCAAGGAAGAGCTGGAAGTATAAGAGGAAGCAGCAGCACTTCTCAAAAACACACTGCTGCAAAAAGCTTGCATTTTGTTAGGCTCAGCAGTTCTGCTGTCGTTGCAGAATAAAGAGTTATCACCTTCACTGAACGAAAGAGATGGTGTTATTCCCAGGATGTTATCGATGTGAAGCGATGTACATTTAATTGAAAGTGATAGTGAATATACCAAGACATATCTCAAGCATAGTTTTCTGTCTCTGGAAGTATTATGATACTGGAGTGATAGTGACTTCATATATGACTGGGCTGAAAATACAATATACATATCATATACAGGATTTACTTCATAGCTGTAAGGGTCAGCTTATGACCAAAAAGCGAGGAGTAAGTTCAATTTTACTTTTCAGCAGTAAATTGTGGGCATCTTTGTTACTATTCGTAGAGGCATTAGTCAGAGCAGTAAAAGATGCCAGCACGTAAGTTTATCTCTCTAGCGTTTGAACTGATCTCACTCTTGGCCTTTGGAATAAGCACCGTCATGCTGATACTGTTGTAAGATACCAAGTTTCTTTTGCAACAATGTTCAGGCTTTCCATTTCAATAGTAACACTATGGTACCATATGCAGGTGATGATTGATATCAGTCTTGAATGTGAACTTCTACCTTGGATTCCTTAAACTACTGTCTGTGGAGGAAGGATTTGTAGAGAGTACAAAGTTGTGTTTGTGTTGACACTATCTCAGTTATGTCACAAATTTGCCCCCAGAAAATGACTTTTTCCCTCTGTTGCAGCAAGTTGCAACTTCAAAGGACAAATTTGCATTGGAGGGGTGGGAAGATTTGGTGAGAAAATTTCAAAGGGATTTGCAATTGGTAATTAGTTCTGCCTTTGGGTGTGTGTGTTTATATTTTCCCTTTCTTTTTTATTGTTAACCAACTGGGATTCGACATAGAGCAGCATTAACAAATCTAGTTCAATAATTTAATCAATAAATGTTGTTGAAAAGAAAAAAAACCCTGAGAGTTCTATGATCAAATGACACATTCATTCATTCATTCATTCATTCATTCAAGCTCTAAGGATGCATAGCATGTAGCAGTAGGAGAAATTAGACATGAGCTTTCAAGCTAAAAGTATTGCATAAGGTTTGTTCTATTTTTAAAAAAGTCTTGCTCTTAACAAGTACAGCAGGTTAGTTTATATAGGAATGAGCAAATTACGGTCCATGGAATTTGATGTCACAGCTAATAATATCCCAGTGGAGGTGTCCAGGGAACTGTCAGGCTCCATTATTATGGATCAGTTTCAATTACTAAGGCTTGAGGATGTGGACAAGCTGCTTGCCAGGGTCTGGCCAACCACATGCTTTCTGAATCCTTGCCTGTCAAGGCTTACAATAGGTAGCCAAAGTGCCTTAGCGAGGTAGATCTTGTAATTAATGCCTTGTTGCAGTAGATGGTTGATCTAAAAGTGGTCGTGGGATGTCCTCTACTTCAGAAACTCTAGTTAGGCCCAGAAGTATTTGATTATTATCAGCCATTTGTTAATATGATAGCTCAACTACATGCACACATGAAGGAAGCTATTATCTAGACCCACTGCAGTTTGCCTTAAGACCTAGTCATGGCCAAATGGATGACCTTCATTAGGAAAGGGTGGGACAATGCTACCCTGATTGTTCTCTAAATATTAACCCTAAATGTTAAATGATGTTTTAGTCAGATTGTTTTTCATTGTTTTATATCAGCTTTATTGTAACCTGAACTGAGATCTCTGGGTACACTGTGGAATAGAAATTTAAACAAACAAACAAACAAAATATGTTGTTGAAGAATTACTTCCATCTTCCATTGCTATTGTTTGAGTTCATGGAACTACTAGAATGGCCAAAGAGCAATATCCTTCAGAATATGGCTGTGATCAGAACAAAGGGGTGCCTCAGAGGCACCTCAGAAAGACAGTGTGTGGTCCTTGTGTTCCCAAACCTTCTCTAATCCATTTTTTCTAGAACAGAATGTTCATGAGAGGGAAGAGGGACAGATTAGTGTATGGACAATCTATGGTGCGTGGACAAACCTATGTTACTTGCCATGTCTGGTGGGAAAGCCATGGCATCCACAGATTTGCTCATTTTTTTTCTTCCCAAATATGATTTCCTCCCATAATTCCTTTGCCCAGCTTGAAGCTAAACATAACAAATCAGTGTGTGCTCCTACTTTACTGTAAATATCATCAAGTTAATTTTAACCCAGATTGGTGATTGGTCACATTTTTAAGGCAAATTAGTTATTCCTCTGTGATTAAAGAGAGCCTGTTGACACAATAAAAGCAGGAAAAAGCCACTCTTTGTGCCTGTATAAGTATGTGTGTATTGGTGGGTGGGTGGGGAAGAGAAAAAGAAACTGAGAGAGAGAGAGAGAGTACTTTATATTATTGTTTCTGTAGTGCTTCCAAAAGTCAACTGATGGAGAAATCCAATGATCTGAAATTACAGACACCATTTCTCCCACAAACATAAACTTCTTGCTCTTTGAATGCTAGCATTCTGCATTACTTGGGCTGGTGCCTGAAAATACAAGGTTAGGGAGTCATTACTTTGTGGTCAGTGAAGGTCTAGAAGCAACAAGAGCTGGAGAGAGGATTACAGAATTTTATTCTTCCTTTCCTTAAATGCCTCCAACCACCTGCTTCACTGGCAGTTCTAAGACCAACAACAGTTTTCACTCATTTGAGTGAATGGAACTGTAAGACTTTAAGAAACTCTAACAAAAACTTTTGATAATGATTTTTCAGATTTTTTTTGTTACTTAGCTTGTGTCAGCAAATTGTTTAAATAATTCTGTTGTTGCTGCTAACAGCCAGTATGGTGGTGGTGTTGAGTGACACCAAAGAACACTCTGTATGATTTTCAAAGCATCCCTTAGAGTCTTGTCTCAGCTGCAGTACAATTTTCTCCCATTGTAAATTGACGTCTCTCAGTTAACAGAGCCTGAGGATGTGGACAAGATACCTGGGTCAGGTCCCCATACAAGCCATTTGGCACCATCTGGGCTCGCATGGGACTGGGTGCCATCCCCATGCCATTCCTGGTAACACGGGCTGGGGGTGCGCTGGGGGTGGATTCAGCTGTCCCCATGCAAACTGTGCCGGGATCATGATTTTATTCCCTTTCCCAGGGAAGCCGCTTGTTGCCTTGAAAGGGGAGTAAAAGCAAGCCTGTCAGCCGGCTAACAGGCTTGCTTACTCCTTTTCCATGAGAAAGGGAGTAAGCAAGCCTCTGCCAGGATTGTGAGCCCCCAGTTCACGATCCCGGCTGACAGGCTTGCTTAGTCCCTTTCCTAGGCAAGGGACCATCCCCATGTGCAGGCTCGGCTCAGGCCAAATCACCCAAACAGTACCCAGACTTGTTTTGTCCAGGACCAAATTTG
This sequence comes from Aspidoscelis marmoratus, assembly GCA_014337955.1. NCBI lineage: Eukaryota > Metazoa > Chordata > Lepidosauria > Squamata > Teiidae > Aspidoscelis > Aspidoscelis marmoratus. The sequence continues at coordinate 35,211,366 of MTQE01001134.1, read as the reverse complement.
GTCCTGGTTTGGACGATTTGGTCCAAGAAAATTGGGCCAAACAAAGAGTGCATGGGGACGGCCCCTCCCAAACCCAATTTCGACTCACTATGTGTCTTGTTGATCCTTGCCTTTCATGGCTGATAAGATTTGCCAGAAAGGGGGGGGGGTATGAACTAAGGAAGCTATAAATTCTGTTTTAGAGAGGGAATGGTGCCAATCTATCCTGCTCCTTAAAGAACACTTCATTTGACCCTCTGTAGCTGGACAATTACCATCCAATTCCTAGCCTTTCTTCCTTAGGTAATATCTTCGAACTTGTGGGAAATGATTACAGCCAGGACTAGATAGCTTTGGATGAAACAGATATTATGAATCCCACGAGTGTTTGGCTTTGTAGACCCTCAAATAGGATCTGCCCCTTGTGTTATTGACCAGTAGTTTTACGTGGAGATGTTGGGAGAAAACTTCAGGGGTGTTGTCACTAGCATCCAGACAACAAGTAGGTCTCTCTCTCTCTGTCACCCAGGTGTGGGTGCAGCCTATGAATGTGTAGGTCCACATCTGGCTGTGACTGTGGTGATGTGGTGGATAAGAATCAAACAATCTGAAACACAATCCTGGTAAGATTGAAATGCATAGAATAAGAAAGCTCATACTACCAACTTCTTCCTGTCTGTTAGTGTCTATGGTGCTAATAGATACCCTTGCTTATGGATCCTGGCTAACAGGGCTATGACCTTGAATATAGGGCAACTGAACAGAACCTGCTGAAATTTTAACTTGATGACTAAAATATAAGGTGCTATGAACAGAACCGCTGTGAGAGGTAAGTTATACCATGCTAGAAACCTGAAAAAAGAATAATATATCACACATCAGACTGCACTCCCATATCGTTAATGCTATACCCATTTAAAGGAAGAGTTCCAACAGGTCTGTTTTCACAAGCTACACTGTGGAGATCCATTTTAGTCAGTAGACTAGCTAGCTTTAAGGCCTAGTGGAAATTTACTGACAGGCAGTGAGAAATAACAGGCTCCGGGTACGAGTTGGCACAAAGATAAGGGAAGCATCTTAGGAATGCAGGAAATCTGATCTGGTACTGCAAGCATGGGCTTGGGTTGCATTTTTATAACGTCACTATACTGTGTCCAGCAAAGATGATGTAAGCGGTCAGACCACTTTGACTGACCAACTGTATTGTAACGCGCTGTTTAAACTGACTAATGATATTGTAACACGTCATTAACTGCCCCTGCTTAGTTTTACGACAGGGATCAATAAATATCGCCCTTTGGAGACAAAGGGCCTCTTTCTTATCCAGACCATCGCGTAAGCATTATCTTTCTCGCAGCCTGATGGTCTAAGGATTCGGCTTCATAGGAAAGAGCCATCACAGGTTGAGATGGAGCAGTCATGGCTCTTCTCAGATTGAGGTGAGGCAGCACTGGCCTTCCTCACTACACCACCTGAAACTCCCATTCTGTTAAGGATCAGGAAGCTAAGGATTAGGAAGCTCTTTTTCACCTTTTCCATATGGTAGCCATAATCAGGCAATCTAGTAAAGAGGAGTTTGCGGTAATCTTCAAGTGTGAAAATAAGGAGTGATTGAAGATAAAATGTTCCCTGTTCTTCCAAATTTTGCTGTATTAGGGTAATCTGTTTGATTATGAAGACTCTGTCTTTGAAAGAACTATTATGCTGTGCTAAAATGTAAACTGCTTGTGTTAAATAAATATTAAAGGTGTACTTCTCTCATTGATCTAACTCAACCAAGGTCATGCAATTAGTCCAATAACATACGTCTAGGTCCAAAATTCTCTTCCCTTTTTTAGGTTTGCCCAGACTGCAGGAATATGCAAACCTTTGGGGGATAAATGAAGCCACGTATCACATTACACTGCAGTGATTCTCTGGTTTGGATGGAGATGGCTAGAGGACTCCACCAGAGGTGTCCTTGGTTAACAAAGGACATGATGAATTGAAGATCCTGGAACAACATGAAAACTGTCAACAGTATTTAGGAGCAGGATACGGAGAGTCATGCACAAAGGACAATTAAAGCAACAACAAACAACTGACAGTTTGTGGAGGAACCATAACATAAGGCAGATTTAATGGAATCAACTTCATACAGTTAGTCTAGGGGAGAAGTTATTTATTTCAGTGCTTAGAGATAAGCACAACAGAGAAAGGAAAGGAATGTATCTTATTAACTGAAGATTTTAATGATACCTTTCATGAAAACAAGGGCCAACCTTGTTTTAATAAAATACACTGCTGAATTAATTAGGGACAGTGAAAACATTTCAAACTCATAATTGGCTAATGACAGTACAGTACTAACAATATACATTAGTTATTAGCATTATGAAAAAATTAGCATTAGTTCTTAGCATTATGAAAAAATCTAGTGGATTTTAATAGATAATGGGAAATATAATGGATCCAGAGCTTGCTTTTGAGGCAGAATCAATTCCTGAGGTCCCTGTTTTTACAATTGTCAGTGCAACTTCCTATGAGTCCTGGAGGACCTCAGGAGATGCAGGAAGGGAATGCTAGGACGTACCTTATGTCCATGTAAGGTAAAAAAGCTAGCAAACAGCATAGCACTCTTGTGTATTAACATTTGTGTTTTAATAGCACTATGACTTTAACAACTGAAGTGGACTGAATGAATAATAACTTTCGTTTGTCACTATCTTCCTCTTTGAAAAGCGTGAACTAATAGTCTACATTTTCGCCTTTTTACTTTGATGCACGACCTGCTATTTTATTGACTTATGCAAGATATTTTAGTCATAAAGTCTGCTTGAACTTCTTACACTGCAATCTTAACTTATCTGCATTGTCATAAAGCAGTTTAGGATAAGAAGAAATCCCTTGATGACTATTTTGAAAACTGAACAGATGTACTTTTTTCTTAACTGCTTGGAAGCTCCAAGACATGAACATGCCCCCTGCTGTAAGGAATGATGGGATATGTCCCAACCTAACTTAGCCTGCTTAGGATACCTTAGGCATCAAAGTTGCCATACTAATAGGCTGTCCAAGTACTTTAGGGGCAATCTGTTGGTTCCTCCCTCCCTATAGCACTTAGAGCCCCTTTCCTTGCCCCAGTTAGGCTTAGATACACTGACACTTGAGAAATTCCTAACTTTTGTTATTTCTGCCAGAAGTTTTAGTATTGCAACTTTAGCTGGACAGACATAACACTGTTACCTCATTAGATGGTATTGGCACTTAAGGAGACATACAAACACACTCCAGTCCAACATACATTTACCTCCCACTTTCTGAAGCAAACTTCAGGACAAGAAAATGTGTTATTTAGGATATTGAACAGAGAAACAAGATAGCTGTGCAATGTACAGATTTAACTGTGCACTTAAACCAGCTAGCTAGCAAAACATTTCTGAACCCATTTCTGATTTTTGAGGGCAGCTTTCCACATGTTCCTTATTAACTGAGGAAAAAGTGTTCTGGAATCCTTGAAAAATAATACATATGGTGTGCCAGAATACTATTTTTACATGGATGGTTTTTAGGCTATAACTGTGCTTGTGGTTAAAGCCTGCTAGGAAAATGGGTTTTTTGACCTTTGTCCTCATTTCACCAGGAAAGATGGAAGCTATTCTGTTTGGTTTGCTTCACACATTTGTGTTCAAGCAGAATATGAGCACTGATTTAGAAAGGGGGGGGGGGAGAGAGATACATCACAAAACTGACTCCACTGTCATTTTATAGCAATTATATCCTAAATTTCCCAGATATACTCACACATGCATTTAAAACACTTACCAAAATATGTCATCACTCCCAACTGCTTATTAAACCTAATAAGAGTGTGATTTTAAAAAGGCCCACCATCCACCCAACTGGCCACTTTTACTCCAGTGTTATAGATGAAAACTGATCAAGTCCAGTGGCAAGAGTCTAAACTCTCCCCACAAAACCTAGTAGAACATATTATTCTGTAGGTGGCAGGTAACCTTTCCTCCAGACTACAGAACTGATAAAGCTAAAGCAGAGCTCCTTTGCCATATTCTGAAGTTTTGCTTCAGTTCACACAGGAACAAGAATGTTTCACTTTTAAATGTTTTTAAGGGCAGAGTCCTAACACCAAAAACTATTTGATAACAGGAGACAGTGGATCTTGTATCTCTTCTCCACTAGTAATCTGCAGCCTAGTGAGACTGCCTAGCAAGTTACACACAGACAACTGGAACAAAGAGCCTTTTCACACTTAACTGCTATGGGAAAGTATCCCATGGCAGTTAAGATCAGGGACATTGGCTGAACCTTCATCCAGACCTATCTGGGTCTGTGTGAAGTATGAATAGCCCCATTTGGGACTTTCTGCCTCACCGTATCAATGGCCACGCATGCCAGGCTGTTGCTACGGCAATTGCCCCCATGCACTCTTGGCATATGGAAGTAAACAAATACTGCTTCTGGGGCTGTATTAGGCACTCCACAGCTTCTGAAGATCAGGACAGTTGTGCATACGGTCAACCACTTTGGGACAGAGGTAGCTCTGCGTAGATGTGCTGTGCTAGGGCATGTGTGGCCATCCCAATTGGCCAAATGTGAACAGGCCCCTACCCTGCATTTTTTTTCACTCCCAGCCACTATTTTTAACACATATTATTTTTTGTCTTTTAAAAAAATTGTGAACCATCTCAAGAATTTAGAGTGGGAAGAGCCATTACAACATTTCCATCCATCCATCCATCCATCCATCCATCCATCCATCCATCCATCCATCCATCCATCCATCCATCCATCCATCCATCCATCCATCCATCCAATATTCATGTTTTAACTGTAATATATTATGGTGGTTTAAAATGATATATGAAGGTGATTTTTATTGGTTGCATAAGAACAGGCTATACACATTCTTTAAGCATGCAGCTTAAGAGAGAATCTTTCAGTGCAATTCAAAGTCGAGGGTGTAAGTAGGAGGATACTGTGGACATATATCGACAGGCCACTGCTATGGCCTTTAATTGGGGCTAGTAGTCAACAGGCCCAATAAGATGGAAACATCTACCCTAAATAGATGAAGGAAAACTAAGAACAATTCCTGGGAATGGTGGCTCAAGCAAGGCAGGGATCTAACAATGCATGAATCTTCTCAGCCTAACAAGGATCAAGCTTTGGATCTAGCCTATACACTGAGGATGCATCTTCACAGCCAAGAAAAGATCAGATTTCCTGCCTTACTGGTGAGCTACAGGTTCAATGGATGTGGTGACATATTGGCCGTGGTCACACCTTTACCTTAAACCTTCTTTAGTCCATCTTCAGGTCTGAGTGCTCACACCTTTTCGTTTATATCTGTTTTAATTGTAGACTTTCCATTTGATGAAGTCGAAATGGAGAGTGGTTAAAAATGAAAAGGTGTGAGCAGTCATACCTGAAGAAAGTCTGATTTCTAATTTATTCCAAGGGAAGAAATTCCTTAAAGAAGATTCACTATATTTTCTTTTACATGTATGGGTGGGAGGAAACTGTAGTTTAGTGGCACAGCATTTGCTCTGTATGCAAAAGATCCCTGGTGCAATGGACAGGATCTCCCTGGAAGGGGGCAGCTAAAATCTAATTTGTTAACTAGAAAACAGAAGATATGCCCAGGTCACTAAAAGCTAAAGCCAAACAGAAGGTATCTTCATTTTGCTTTTCTTTACATATTTGGCTTAATGAAAGTTTGCTTATATTGAAAAACTAAATAACAAGATTTAGAGTTTGCTCATACTAACAATGAAATTTATTGCTCAACCTCGGAATATCTTCTTTTGCTGTAAGTTTCATACGGAGCTGTTTGGCACAAGAACAAGCAAAATAATAAATATTACTAAGGATGATTCATGCACACTGAACCCTAACAGACGGTAACGGAGTCTTTCAGGAAGATTTGTAATAAATTCATAGAACAATGCATTTGAACAGTTCTGCTTGCCAAGGTTTGCATAGATGCAAACTACTCTATGCCCTATTGATGTTATGATACTTATAGCAGTGGAATACTTGATCACCCGAGTGGATTCTAATCATATCAGTTTCATTTTATTGGAATTTTCCACCTTCAAGATAGATCTTATGTGTGGATAAAGTGCCTGCTCTTGGTTAAGGAAATATAATTGTATGATGCCTTTATATATCAAACAGACCTGCTCCCTCCATCCACCCCACCACAAAAAATGTTCTGCAATATGCCCAGTATGATGAAATCAATGCTTTCAATAATACGCTTGTCATTCTGTAGCACCCTAATTGTTGCAATTAATAATGCAGAAGGAACTGCTTCACTTAGAAGAAGTGACATCTGCCTTGTAAACACGTAAGGATCTACAGAACAGGGGGAAAGAAAAGGTAAAGAAAGATCAAAACATCATTTCTATTTTTATTTTTTAATGTGGATATGTTTCTTGCTTTCCATTCTCCTCTTGTAACAATTACTGTACTAGCCTCTCTGACAGGGTCAATAAATCGACCACGATCTGATCCAGCAGCAAGGAAAGCTAATCCAATATACCATTATCTATTGTAGAAGCTGATGGGGGAGGTGGAGAGGCTGGGAGGACATCAGCAACTAAATGGGGAGGGTAAGGAAAGGAGTGGATACTCTATAACTACATTTGGGTTCCACTGCGGATGCTTAGAGGGCCTATCAAATTGTCAGCTGTGCAAACGTTGGTTCTGAACAGGAACAGGAATTTGGTATACTGCATGCAGTTCAGGATGCAATAACTGGCTTACTTATTAAATAAAACAAAGAACTTTAGCCCAAAAAGCATGCTTTGTAGTTTAACGAAGCAGAAAAAAAGTAAACTTGGAGTGGTTCTTTGTAAAGCATATTCTACTTTTTTAAAAAGTATTTTGTTTTCACAGTAAATAGGTCCCAACAACCCAAATATGTTTGTCTCCTGTACTTAGAAAGCCGCCCCCAAATCAGAGTCCTTTGGGTGGCATGAAAAAAAGCCAAATATAATTCTAAAAATAACAATGCAAATTATAAATGTACTAAAAACAGTGTAAAAGATCTAAAGATAATAAATACTGTAATTCTCTACAAGCTTAATAAATATGCATGGACATCATCCAATAGCATGTGCCACTAAGTACCACCCTGTAGGGAAAATGAATGTAGGGATCTCACTTTTCATGTCAAACATTGCTTAGAATAAGGATACTTTACAATATTTATGGGAGAATGTTAAGGCCTACTGAATTAAATTTGAATACCAGAGATTCCAAAATGAATCACTATTCAGTTCTGTAGTTCTCCTCCCTCACACCATAAAATCCATCCATGTTAGTTACTAATACCATAAGAAACGTGAGAAGATAAACAAGTTCAAAACAGCTGTCTTCCAAAACTAAAACCGTTTTAGAGTGATGCAATACAGCAGCCAGAATGAGGATTCTAGGGTGCTCTGGGTTCTTCAGATGTGTACTATGTCTTGGGCAACCTTGAGCCAATCCCTGACTCTCAGTCTAAGTTACCTCATAGGGATGATGTGAAGTAGGTGAGCAGAGTAACATTTGCCACTCTGGAGGGTTCAGAAAAAAGGAGGAATATAAATGCCATCCATTAATCAACCATTTCTATGCTTGTTTCCATGTTTCTGAACGACCATATATCAATAGCAAACTTAAACAGGATTCACGTAAGTGTATTCCATTCTGCTCTTGTGCATTTGTGCCCAGGAAGAATGAGATGTCTACACTGTGACCGAGAGCCCTCAGAGCTCTTCAAACTGATCTCCATTTGTGGCAGTCCTCGCAGCAATATTCTTGGCAATTGTACACTGGAAATGGCTGATGGGGCCTTTTCGGCTGCAGTCACACCCTAGCGTGTTAGACTGCCTCAAAGATGGACAGGGAAGCTAGCCAAAATCGGTTTTCAGCATGGAAATACCTACCATGCTGACGCCACTGCTACCTGTGTCAAGCTGTCATTTTAAAATGTAACTTCAGCTGGCAGAGGCTGAGGGGTCCAATGGGGAAGGCTCTAGGCCCAGAGCAATTACATCCTAGGGTACTGAAGGAATTAGCAAATATCTGGAGAACAGGGAAGTCCAGAAGACTGGAGAAGAGCAAACATCCCCATTTTCAAAAAAGGGGAGAAAGCTGACCGAGGAAACTACAGGCCTGCGAGTGTGTCCTTAATACCAGGCAAGAGCCTTGAACAATATGTGATTATTAAACAACATGTGTGCAAGCACATAGATGGGAATGCAGTAATTAACCAGAGCCAACACAGATTTGTAAGAAACAGGTCATGCCAGACTATTCTAATATCCTTTTATGACAAAATCACTAGATGGGTTGATCAAGGAAATGCTGTAGACACAGTATATCTTGACTTCAGCAAAGCATTTGAAAAAGTGTCTCATACCATACTTATTGAAAAATTGATCAAATATGGGATCCGTGTGGCAACCTCACCATAGCACAGCCATAAAGGGACTGTATTTTCCTAGTTAGGGTAGTGACAAACAGAGAGAAAGAAGTTGGTAGCACGTGTTTTTGTAGACTAAGCCTACTTCATCAGATGCATCTCTCCAGGTACCTCTGTAAGATGCCTGTGGTCAGACATGCTATGGTTATTTATTGTTATAAGTACGGTATTTTAATGACCACTTTAGACAGGGACCTTTTCCATTACTGTTTCCCCCCTGTTGTCAGTGGTACTGGCTTCACAGGCAGGCACAAAGATAAATAAGCTTAGGGAAACCATCCTAGTATATATAATTAAATAAAATATTTTGCATTAGCTACAAAAATTGTGGTGATAGAGCAACTGAAAAAAATAACTGGTTATAGAATGTTTAAAACAGTATACGGATTATATTAGTAAGAAATTGCCGTCAGTTAATCCATTGCGTTTGCTCATTTGCCAAGTCTTCATTATCTGACACTTGTCTACTGTTCCCAATGACGCATAAATGCCGACGGAATCTGCAAAGGAGTTATCACATGAGTATATAGTGTTTTTTACAATCAGATTAACAGAATTATGATTTGGTGGAGCCGAGTTCAGAAATCAAACCATATCTGCTATAAATAATCACTTTTCACTCTCGCTTTTCACACTGATGAAATACAAGAGAGATGTGTACACCAGCAGATTCCACCATGAGTCAAAAAGGATCACATTAGTGATCAGGATGGCTCAGCAGGCTCTGGGATGGAGCACACCCAGAACAGCAGAGAGCCTAGGGCACTCTCGGTCGACTCCTGGATGAAGTATTTACCTTTACTTCTGTATGTAATCGTTGTGTAGGCATGGCGCAGGGTGGCATGGTTGCAGCTGCACAGTTGCATGTTGCATTGCCAATCACCATAGCAATGGCCTGAAACATGTGGCTGTTGCTGTAGTCATGCGGATGTTTCCAGATGGAACTGTCTGAACTTCATGGGGTCCCAGGTAAGCCTGCATTAGGTGTTGGATGGTGCTGGTACTCACAATGAGAACACTGGCCACTGTTCCTGAACTTAACTTCCATGGAATAGTATCAGTATTCTATGAAAATTAAGTGTGAAAATGTCCAAATTTTCAGTCAAGTGTTCTGGGAACAGATAGACATCTCCACTGAGATTACTCATGTATTTTATGCTTGTTTGGCAGACAGCCCATTTGAAGAAAGGCCACAGGGTGGTAACAACGTCTCCTCTGAACGTTGATCCTTTGCGTGGTCATATCATCTCCTTTAGAGACATCTTAAAGTAAGCAAAAATTCCATTCTTTTATGGAAAGCAAAAAAGCAAAACCAACTTTTTCTTTAAAAATCTATTCTTTTTTTTTTTACAAAGAAGATAAGGGATGGCCTTGGACAAATGGACATTTAAAAAAACCCACTTACGTTCACCCCTTTTGCAGATGTGAAAGGGGTGGTTCATACAGTTTAGGTTGGATGGGGTGGGAGGTACGGAGGCTCTTGAGCCAATCCCAGTCTCTTATAGGCACTATCCAATTAGGGCCCTGAAAAAACAGACCAGTAGCAACAAATGGGTGATGAACAAGCGGAGGGAAGGCGATGCCATAACTGACCAGAAAGAGAAGCAGGAGGAGCTTTTTATATGTTTATTTTTTTAAACTTTGTGGAGTTTTGTTTCTTCATTCACAAATGGGGCAGCCCAGAAAATGGGTGCCCTAAAAGCCTCAGTAGGATCACATCCTCAGCCCTTTCTGGACACAGGATGATTAATTCAAAAAGTATTAGAATTCTGTTTTTCTTTTACACTGCTACCCAGTAAGCACATTAATTTTGAACCCACAGTGGATAGCCCTGCTCTGTCTCATGGAAAGCATGAGGTCAACTCTGCCTGTTTCTCTGTTTGGTTACTGCCTCCTGCTGCTTTCTGAAATATTTACCTTTATGTGCAATTTTGTTAGGAACCACAAAAGAATAATTGCACCTTACAGCATTGTTTTATGCTCTTGCACTTAGGTATACTTTGTGCAAAAAGGCATGTATGTTGTGTTTTTCTTCTGTAATTGTATGTTTGAGGGCAGTTGAGAAGTTAATGCCACTGGTCAGAAAAGTCATAAATGCGTGTTTGGCCACTATCAAATGCTGTTTTGACATCGAGTGACAGTTGATATTTAGACTTGCCCTTTTCTCATAGCCTGTAACTATGATCTGACAGTTTCATTAGCTGCCACTTTATATGAATAAGGGAATCAAAAGCAATATATATTCAGATCACTGCTGGTGTGCTTTGTTTATAGTGGAAAACACAACAAAGTTTTCAACCCATGTGAATATGCTCCTCTCTTGATGCTAATGACTGGACCAGAAGAAAAAGGACGCACCTTCTGATCCTCTAGAAGGTGCGAGAAGGAGATTATGCATTCAGAGTGGTTAAAAAAGGGGAATGAAGGTAGAACAGTAAAAGAAAATGATAACAGAATGAACGTTTTTAGGCTGCGTCCAGACACTGGTTACTGACTGTGCTAAATTTGGATATTCTGGAATATAGCGTATCCTTTATTCTAGAATATGAAAATATAGAGGAATAGGCTTTAAACTGTGCCTACAAAAAAGTTAAGAAAAACATTGCACTCTATCTAGTGTATCTAGGCCCTCCTACAGAAGATTATCAAAATAAGTACCTTACTTTAACCCTTGCATTTTACATACCCATTGTTAGCCCAGCAAAGTGGGGAAATAAGTGGAATGATGATAAAGGAATGGAAAAAGCAGAAAAAAATATGTAGGGGGTTGCAGTGACAAAGGGCATTTCCCCATAAGATCAGTTCAGAAATTAGTTCACATTGATATATGCTAGTGGTAAATATTTTTCTTATGAGTTCTGTAGGCAAGCTAAGATCAGTCTCCTTCCATTTCCAGAGAGGTGGCCCTAAAACGAAAAATGTTATCAAACATGCTTTGACAACCATCTCAATGTCCAAAAATGTCTACATAAAACTAGCTACTTTTAGCTATTTTTTTTAAAAAGTAGAATGGATGAAAAACAGGAGTAGAACCATTATGCCATCATGCGATTATACAGAAACTAATAGTTACATTCTACAAAAAGTGGGCAGTTTACAACAATGGATCTGAGCAGGTTGGATTGGAAGAATTCACAAACTGCTTATTACCTATGAAATGTGATGGAAGAAGCAGGAGTGAAGCATCATGTTTTTCTTTGTAAAATCACCGACTAGATTAAGGAACTAGCAACCTGAGAAGCAGCTACTTGTATCTGAGGATGCGTCCAGACTGGAGGATATTGCACATTCTGATATGCAGTCGCCGCATGGGCGTCACCCCTGACGTCCGATACTTTGTAGCGGTGGCACATTATGCTGCCGCTACTGCAGATTTACCTGCTGTGGAATGATCAACACTTGCTCTGCAGTATCAGGTAAATTCAGTTTCCTGCCGTCCAACAGCCAACGACTCCCCTTGCTGCCCCATCCTACATGAAGCGCGCCTTACCGCGTGTGCCACGGAAGTCTCACAGCTGCCAAGGAGGAAGCTGCGGACATCTGTTTGCAGTAGGGACAACGAGCTGTCGCTTCTCAGCCAGGTAAGCTGCAGATTTTTATATAACCACAGATTTTTATCTGCTAGTCTAGTAGGGACCTGATTTGTTATAATGGTATTGCAATCCTGTATAGCCAATATCACTTAGATAGTAAGCAGTACACTCTTCAGTATTAAATGTGAGGGAAAGAAAATATTTTTGTGGATGGCTATCTACTTGGTATATGACATCCCATGACATCACTTATAGATATTTTTAATGAACAAGATACAATACAAGGCTCACTTTTCTCAACAGGAGTCTGGAAGTCAAACAATACTTTTAATTAAAAGACATTATGGATGTTAAATACTTATAATAATTTTGGGGTGATAGTGTTTTAAAATTTACTCTGTACTACTAGATTTATTAAATTTTGTTATTTTTAATAATTTGTTTTAAATTGTTGCATTATACCTTAGTAAATAATAATTTATACTGAATTATATCTGTTGCATTTAAAGACTACACAAATTATAAAATATTTCAGATGATCTAAAAGCCATGACGATGCAGAAAAGAACATTCTTTCTAATTCCTTTATATTCAATTGCTACAAATATGTAAGACTAAATATGCTAAGCTCTTCCAAGTTCATACAAGAAAACACACACTCCCCTTTTAATAAAGATATCTGCTTAACTGCTATGGTTAATAAATAATACATTTTAAAATTTCCTTTAACTACTTTCACTTTAGGAAGGGTGGAATTAATTAAGCCAGGTCCGTTTAGTCAAAAGAAATGTGCATTATTGATAAATGATATCTATTTTATAGTTTTTGTTAATTCAAGGTCAGTTTGCTTCAGACTGCAGCTATTAGTGTTCAAACATTTAGGTTTCCTCTCTTTAAAAACAAATCAACTATGAATTATTAAGACCAAATACTTGGAAACTAAGATTCTATTGTCTATTATTTATCAATAACAAAAAGGTAAAAAAAAAAAACCCTGAGGGATTCTACCTGGAATTAAATTTCATGAAATTAGTGGGACTGATCTGTAACAAAATGGGAAGTGGCTCTAATAGGACTTACTCTGAAGTAAAGGTGCTGAAATAGTGTACTGTAATATTGTATAATTGGACACTAAAAAGTGCATTTTAAAATACTCCTGCAGAGTAATCCAATTCCTGGTACTAGGCTATAAATATTACACTTCCAATGTATGTGCATATTAAAAATTTCCCTTGTATTACTGTTAAATGGAAGGTGCTTGAACAGAGGCTGAACTGTGGAGAAGCAGGCGACAAACTGCTTTCTGCTGCTTAACCAATAGACCTCGAAGAGTTAAAATTTTCTCCAAGTTGCTGTTGTACTTTCCATGACCTTGTTCAATGCAGAGAAAGCTTGAAATCCAACACAGTTAAACCAGTTCTATCCATGTAGCTATAAAGGAGAGCTTTGCTAAAGGGAGCAAATGGAGAAGTCAGCAAGAAAGCAGGCAGGGCTCTCACAGACAGAGTCCTCGAAAATATTGATTCCATTACTGAGGAAAAGTTCACACGGTCTGTGAACATGATACAACTTGCAGTTTTCTGGGTGATGAACTGCAGTCACTGTTAGACTTACTGTTCTTATGCTGCATCAGCCCACCACAAACTGAGGCACGCTAAGAAATAATAATCCGTATGTAGTAAGAGATCGATACAAATCCTTTCACACAAATATGTTATCCCCTGCCTACTGAAAAAGAGCAGGCAGGCACAAATTGATATTAATCAATTTGTGCATTAATTATACGGTATACAATTAAACCCAAGTCCCAGAGATATATTGTGGCAAGTTACATGACATTAATTTGGATGTTGCTCTACACTGGCATACGGTCAATAAGTGGAGAAAATGAAATGGGTGCTACTGTGATTCTGGTGATATTTTCTAGATCAACACTTTTGGATATGTGTGCACGTTTAAAGGAGAGATGTTTGGCACAGTGATGTGAGGAAAATCAGCACAACCCAATGATGAACAGCCTCACCCACTTATCATGCTGAATTAATCAGCACATCAGCTGGCCATCTTGATGCAATATATACTGGGTGTCTGCACCATACGAATGCAGTATGTGGCATCTGTGCACTCTCTGGTCCATGTTTCAAAAGCAAAATAATTCTGTTCCATGCTTTTATATATATAATATATATATATATA
>MTQE01001134.1:35180911-35191879 GCA_014337955.1 Aspidoscelis marmoratus | reverse complement strand
AATCAAAACGTTTTGAATTCGAGATAAGGACGTCGTGGGGATGCGGCCTGTAAAGTCCTTCATGGAGAAAAGAAGTTTGTTAGGGGGGAAATGCTTGAAGGAAAATTTTTAAAATTCCAAACTCAGAGCTTGGGATATTACGTGCGTCCTGAATCGGCAACAGGGATATGTATGCATACGTGTGTGTGTGTGTGTGTGTGAGAGAGAGAGAGAGAGAGAGAGAGAGAAAGACACAACAGAGACAGGACAATGCAGAGATCGAACAGGTATAAAAACATATGATATGTACAGTGCTTGCAAAGGTAAGAGCCATTGTCTGATACTCTACCCAGTTTTGCTTCTGGCTGGCCCTACTCAAAATGGCCAAGCAGCTCCTGTTAGTTTGCTGAGCTCTTATGCAGAAAAGAAACCCCCATTTCGTAAATATGGCTAACTTAGCATTTAATGTAGGGATTAAATCTCAAGGATATTTTTTCTTCTCAATCAGCTCAAGACACATCATCAACCACCATCACCCTCTTTTATTCCTACGAAAACACTGAGATGCAATGCAAGGACAGCTTAATTCCAGCTGCTGATCAATATTTGCCAAAGCCCTTCTGGACCTTTTATCTAGAAAGTACCTGGCCTTCTCATTCTAGAAAACAGCGATCATAAAGCTGGGGTCTAAGTATTTCTTACAAAGAAAATAAATTGATGTCTGGCCCAGTATACTGTCCATGGGTTATTCGGCTACAAATTGGGCTCATTGGTAGGGTTTAGTGTTTCCGTGTGAGCGCTGATAAATAACTTTTATGCTGTTTTTCTGCAAAAATCTTTGAAACACCTGCCTATAGAGGAAACCATTGCTTCTATCAGAAAAAAAATGGTATTAAGCTTTTTAAAATATACAGATTTCCCCCAATTACCCTAGAACAATGTAGCTGGTGCAAGAGTTCCCCCAAACAAAACATATAAACAAATACTGGAACGGACATCACACTGCTGTCACTCAGACCGTGAGGATGAGGACTGGCGGGAGACACGATTCATTTGCCAAAGCAACACTCAAGTACACCAAATAATTAACCAGCAGCATGGCATACAGAGCAGAAGTCGAAAACTCCCCACCTGTGTCTGTTGCGGGATATTTACAAAGCTTGGATCCCGTGGTCCAACACTGACGAATCGGTTTGCAGGGGAGGTGCTGGGTGTCGAGTAGGCTGTGAAGGGAAGGGACACATGCGTTCAGGAAGCAGCACTAGATCACAGACAAACAACACCAAAACCAACAACACTGTCAGAGCCACCTGAACAAATGTGGAACATTGAAATGAGCTCACGCTGTAGGTGGCAAAGATTGTGCCTCAGAATGCCTGGCTTTCAAATGATGGAGGGACATAATTAAAGCTGTGGTCACACCTCCACTTTAATCCTTCTTCAGTCCATCTTCGGACTCCACCACTCACATCTTTTTAGTCCAATCAGTTTTATTCGTGGACTTTCCTGAGTCTTGATTTTTACAGGTGTTAAAAGTGTTGATCCAATTTCATTCAGGGAAGAGGATTAAAGGGGGCTGTACCATGCTATAGTGGAAGGATACTGCATGAATTTGCCTTCTATTTTGCCCAATGTGTGAATACAAACTGTTGAGTCCCAGAACTTTTATTCCATCAGAGCTCAGAGCTTCTGATGTTGGAGCGGGGTGAGGATCTAAAAAAACTCATAAAGGAGTCTCAGGACGTTGTAAGCACAGCAACCCAAACTGAGGATGAACTGAGGAAGGATTATCAGGTTACGGTGTGATCAGAATTAGTGAATTTTGAGTCCAGCTTCTTAATAAGACGGACTATTTCAGCAAAGTGTGACCATGGCTTAATACAAAATAGTTTTTCCTTTCAAGACAAGATGGGATGATGCCCTATTATCTTGAATGAGACATGCCAAGTTCATTGACGTCTTCTGCTTTTTGAATCAGGTCATTTAGTGCAAGTATCCTCATGCAATAAGCTATGGGTTTGCAGACATGCACCCAGGTCATTGTCACTAATGTTCTAACACAGTCCACATGGGCACAATCATTTATCTCCTATGAGATAGAAACAACAACAAAAAATTATTTGTGTTGCAGGCATGGGATTCTAAAGTGCATAAGAAGCAGACCATTACAGAGTACTGGTGCAATATGATAAGATAAATAGAAAGCTAACATTTTTATAAAACAATTCATAGACATGAGCTGTGATGTAAGAGTCATCTCTTGCAAAAGGTAGAGAATGTAAAGCTGAAATGCCCTGTGAATTCCATTTGTCAGAGCAATAGTATGCTCATTAAGAGCATTATGACTGAAAACCATTACCATTTTATGTTTTATACCATTTTAACAATGATTTTTGTTTTAGCCAAAGTCGTTCAGTACTATAGCCACAGGCTGTAACATGAAGACATTTTATTTTTGATTCTTCATTCGGAACTACATACTAATATGCTAAGTAACATAGCACACACTTCTTACTCAAACAAGGATATTCAATTAAAGCAATTTTCTGTATGACTTTCTCTCTTATAACTAGAAACTCACTATATAGTTTATGTGGGGAATTTATAATTTATAGAAAAATGATATTTTTTGTTTTAAAAGAAAAGCTTTCAACTCTACAAGGTTTAGAGCCTTAGTTTGTTAAGCCACCTATCTGTCAAGCTAATATTGAATTCATGCATGCAACTTATTATTCTACAGGATCCTAAGTCATTATTTTTAAAATCCAATTAAAAGACATTCTAAGTCACGTCAAAGCCTACAAATGGCAAAAATCAAGAAACAAACCTATTGACTCCCAGATCCCTTAACCTGTTCGTATCAAGCAAAGGACTCCAACTTTTCCTTGCCTACGGAAAGGATACACTAACTGCAGCCCATCAGATGTTGCAGGGACATAATGCTCTTGGTAGGCAAACATGGAGCACCAATAAAAGCAAATAGGTTCTGTCATTGCAAGTGGGCATGCGGTACTGCCATAGCTAGTGAGGATTTGTGTCTGATGTCCTGCAAATGTGGCAAACTAGAGCTTCATCCAGATAGCACTTACTTAATCCGTATTATCTGGATAATCAAGAATAAAGCATGGATAATTCAAAATAAAATGTGCCTTTGTTAGGTGCATCTAGTCCCATTTCTGCCCACACATGGACTTCTTCACCCTAGCTTTACCCTTCAAGTTATTGTTAGTGTGGTTTTTTTATGAAATGAATTTCAAGTGTATATTATTGTTTTATTGCACTGATTTTACTGTAATCTGCCCTGTGACATTAAATTATAGGGTGGGATATAAATGCAAGCAAATGGAATAAAAAATAAATTCCCACTCATCTCCACAGATGCCCCATGTATGCTGGAACCAGCAAGTTCCTTTTAGCCTCCTGAAACACTCTGCTCATTAGATCTGTAACATCTCTGCAGAAGGTAACCCTATATGCCTTGTTTGTTGCAAGGCTACAATGCTCCTCATAGCTGAACATCGGGTGTTTTTCCACTGTACTCCTTTAATCCGGATCTAGTAGATCCGGATTAAGGGAAGTACCCAATGTGTTTCCATGGGTGGTCTAGCACCCAATAGCAATGGGTGCTAGCCTCCCTGCCATGGAAACACTGAAGCACCCATTTGGAATTCTGGATCTACCCATGAGGGGTCTGCTTGTCACCTCAGGAGTATGGGGGGACAGGGAGTGCATTCACTTCGAAGTCTGTGCAAAACAGCTCCATTGAAGTCTGTGCTGATCTTCGGAGTTAACTTTGAAGTCACTTCGGAGTCACTTCAAAGTTCACTCTGAAGATCAGCACAGACTTCAAAGACACTCCAGAGCTATTTTGCACAGACTTTGAAGTGACTTCAAAATGACTTCAAAATGACTTCGAAGCTTAGGTTTTAGGGCTCCCCCCCATGGGTGCCCCCTCCCCCTAGCCTCCTCTAGACCACATTGCCACACAAGCATGGAAACAGGCTCCCTTTAATCTGGATTTTCTGCCTGAAGACCCCAATGGGGTCTACAGAAAATCCGGATTAAAGGCCAGAAAGTACCCATTTGATCTGGATTTCCCCAGTGGCAGTCGAAACAATCGGGTCCCAAATGGGTGCCGTGGTGGAAATGGGATCATCCAGCTCACATCCAAATGGGTCCTTAATGGGTGCAAAAATGGGTACTTTATGACAGTGGAAAAACATCCATGGAGTACCCAGGAGTAAACATGCATAGAACTGTGTCTCAGAGAGAGCTGGTGAAGGAACCTAAAGATGCAATGTAGTAAAATGGCCAATGTGGAAAAGCTGCTTGGAGAATTGTCAGGATTGCATGCGACCTTCTCATGAGACTATTTTACATTTCAACATTTTACAATTTTTTTTATATTTTAAAAAATACCACAAAAATTAGGCACATAGCATTCTATGTATGGGTGTTTTTCCACTGTCACTAGAAGTACCCATTAAGTGCCCATTCATGGGTACTTAATGGCATTTTTGTACCTATTAATGGGTATTTCCAGTGACAGTGGAAATATACCCTATGATGCATAATATCAGACTACATCATATGCAAAGATTTAGCCTAAGATTTCTAAGAAACCCTGACCGCATATCAGCATAGATCATTCTAGGTAAATAGCCTGCCTTGAGTCAGCAGTGTCCTACCTTACAAAGTCTGCATGCTAGGAGGACTGTGACTCTGCCTATCCGTGGCCCTAGAAAAACTTCACAATGTGCAACTGCATTGCCTGCTAGTACAAAACAGCATTAGTTCTGCTGAGATCTTCAAAGCATCATTTTGCAATTGCATGCACCATCCAGCTGAAGATAAGGTAGGACAATCAGAGTGGCATAGTTTTACCTGCAAGGTTCAAATGCCCTCTATGGTTTGAGAATAGTAAGAGACATTATGGACTCCAGACACAAACACAGTGCTTACTATTCAGTTTAACACAGATTTGCTAAATTTCTTTGAAGTCCTCTTGAACATTTTTTGTGCTACCAATTATTACTGCACTAATGTCCCAATTTGGCCAGACACCAAAATAGGTATTTTTCAGTCACATTAAATTATTTGTCAAAATGGCAAAACACCTCTAATCCTAAGGCAGCAACCCTTTAAAATTGCACTTGGAAATCACAAACTTTCTTGGGAATGTGATTAAAAATACGGCTTTAACTGTTAGAACCATTATTAATAAAACAAGGAAAACCAAGGAAAATACTTCCATATTTCAGTACAAGGCTGCTGAGCATCAAGGCAAACCTGTGCACTCAGAAGTTTTTATTCAGCTAATATAGCCAATATTGGTTTCAGAATAATCCAAATAAACTCTTTTAATTTATTTTTCTCATGATTTTGCCTTCTGTATTGTATGAGACGCTGAACGCACAAATCTTAATGCAACCATCATCTGGTAGAAATTATGGAAACTACGATTTCTATATGCTACATGGACCAAACTTCTTTTTGCTAGGTGCTGAAGAGAAACTGTAGCTCAAGTGGACAGCAACTGTTTTATGCACACAGGGCAGTAAGTCTAATGGATGGCATAACAATGCAGTAAGTCTAAATGATGCCGAGCAATAAAGTTATGCTTGGAGCCTTCTTATCAAAATTTCCGATATTGAGCCAAAGCTCAGAATCTCAAAAAGGGGGGAGGGGACAAGTATCATTTTTTTGCTGTGATGATCAGTGGCATGAAGGGCAAGTAGAAGGTTCTGTATTCTCCATAAAAATTACTAGCAAGAAAGAACAAAAAAAACAAACTACTATAATAACTGGAGAGTCAAGAAGGATCACTGCTGGCAAAGCAGAATTCCAGGCAGATGTGATCTAATACAACACTCTGCGGTTTCTTTGACTAGAAGGAAGGTACAGACAAATGTTTGGCATCTATCACTTCTCTTTGCTGATATGTTTGGAGCTAAAGCTCAATCCACTTCTGATACTTTTACTCTAATGTGAACTATAGAACTTGACAGAATGAATCAGAAAGACAGTAACTTCATATCAGATCAACACCTTCTACGAGATAGCATCTTGTAAACATGGGTTTGTGCCAGGAAAGTGTTTTAAGAACTAAAGCCTACATAAAAGAAATGAAAGATCAGCAACATTTTACAGATGTGAGCAAAAGCCATATTGTTCCAAGAGAAAAAGCAGTATTTTTGTAATACACACTCTGGCCCTATATTCTATCACAAACGCCAGCAGATTGATCTGCTCACCTGATTTCAATTTTCCTCTTCTCCATGATGCTTGTGCCAAGCACAGAATTCACTTTCTCAAGTATAAATTTACTATTGCTTTGGAAATTCCCTGCAGGTTCCAGAAAGACTTTCAGGAGCTTCCTGCTTCTGATTTCACAGCTGGACCCAAGTTTGGAATTCACTCTACAGAATTTACTTCCTGAGAAACTTAGATTTATTTCTAGCTCATAATGAAAATTTGGAGAAAAGTCTGAACATCTGCTTGATGTAATTTAAGGCTACATCCACACATGTTCTTCTCTAGTCTTGGGGGCCACTTCCAAGGCTCCATGGGGGCAAGAATAATGTTGCTGCTTATGGAAACCCCACCAGGTAGACATGCATCACATCCTGTGTACACTTTTGGTTGTGATTTTGGTCCTTGAGTTGCCTTCCTACCATATATCCAGTAAGTTATTAAAGGTAATAATGAAAGTAGTTTAAGGTAAGAGTGTGTTGTTCAGGCCTTGGGGTAGTTTAGTGGTGAGGGGATGGAGGCACTTGCTTACCTAGAATATAAGAGGAGCCCTGATGGATTGGGCCACAGCCCATTTAGTCCAGGATCCTGTCCCCCACCAAATGCTTATGGGTATATCAAGCAGAAGATAAAACGCAAAACCTTCACCTGCTCTCAAATTCCTGCAAACAGCCTTTAGAGGCATCCTGGAAGAAGTATCAAGGCATCCCACTGCTACCCTCTATACCTGCTGCATAAGAAGAAAATAGAGGAACTAATTATAACTTTAGAGTGTGATCTAAGCTGTTTCTTGCCTTCTTAGGAAGTAAAACAGAAATGAATTAGCAACAA
Source organism: Aspidoscelis marmoratus (assembly GCA_014337955.1). NCBI lineage: Eukaryota > Metazoa > Chordata > Lepidosauria > Squamata > Teiidae > Aspidoscelis > Aspidoscelis marmoratus. The sequence continues at coordinate 35,184,817 of MTQE01001134.1, read as the reverse complement.
GAAAGAATAACTTATACACTCAGAGAATATAGCTTTTCTTAATGTGTACTTTCAATTTCTTAGGCTGCGTCCCCATGCGTGTTTGGTCCCAATCCAAAATCAGGTTCAGGACGGCCATCCCCATGCACTTTTTATTTCGACTGATTTTCTCGGACCAAATTGTCCAAACCAGGAACCAATTTGGTCCCGGAAAAAACAAGTCTGGGCACAGTTTGTACAATTTGGACTGAGCTGAGCCTGCACATGGGGACAGTTCTGGACTTCGTTTTACTCCCTTTTCCATGCAAGCAACTCCCGACGTAAACTCAAGCCTCTTTCCTGTCAGCTGAGATTGTGGACAGGAGGTGCAGAGGCTTGAGTTTTCTCCCTTTTTCAGGGAGGCAACCTTATTGCCCTCCTGGGAAAAGGAGTAAGGAAGCCTGTCAGCCAGCCCATGTTACTAGGAATGACATGGAGACAGCTGAGATTAGATCGTGGCACCGCACTCCATCCCATGTGAGCCCAATCGGCACCAATGGCTTGCATGGGGACATGGCCTTAATATGGGGTTTTTTCCCCACACAGATTTCACTGTCAATGTTTTTGGGGAGAGGACAACAATTTACAAATTCACAAGGCACTTAATGACATATTTCTTTTGTTTCTATAAGCTACTTACCTATCATGAGCAAACTCATTTATATATAAAGCAGATACCAGATACTGCTAGGTAAACTGGTCTGTACTGGAGAAATTAGATTCCAGTTCACAAAGCTGGGATCACACATGAATGGGGTTGGTTTAAGGGTTGTCTAACTAGCACAGATTGTGAAAGGGCAGAGGGAAGAACAGAGAGGGAGCCCAATTTGTTTGAAGAGTCCAACACAGAACAGTTTTACTGAGAAAATATCAAGAAAATATTCCATCTCTATCAAGCACAATCAAAACCAATACAGGGACATAAGCCAGGTATGGAAACAGCAGTTTTCACAGATTGAGAGAGGAGACCTGTAATTAAGCTGTCACTCAAACATTGCTTGATGCTCTTCAGTGGACAAAAGCCTAAGCCACAAGATAACCAATCCAAGACAGATGGATTGGTGAGAGACCTTCCCTGGCAGAACATCGAAGGGAGAAATCAGTGATGCATAGATCAGAAAGAGTGCACAGGCAATGCCAAGCAATCGAGCCCTGCCCCACTGACCACCTGAGGTCAACTTCAGAGGCATAAAAGCAGTTGCAGTTCCTTAGGAAAACCGTTGCTGCAGTCAGACTTCCCACACATCTGCTACCTCTCATTCGTTTTTCTGTTCCTGATACTTGGCCTATATATTGGTTCCTGACCTTTGCTTTTGAATTGTCCCTGAAGCAGCACTAGAAAGATCTGGCTTTTGACTTCAGACATTTGACACTCTCTGTGTTTATCCTTACTCTGGCTTTTGACTCCAGAGTGTCGACTTGGCTTTGTTTATCATTGTTTGCTTCAATAAAGACTGGGCTTGTGGCCAGGTTCCTGTCCTGCCTGCCCTAGACAAGACCCTTCTCTGCACGCCCAAGTTTCTCCAAATTTGCCTCTTTTTTCAGCAAATCTAAAAGACAAAAAAAAACACACACCTAGTTTGGAGAAGAAGATAAGACACTGTCAGAGGCCTGCAGTGGAGGCAATGCAGTAAAAAGCAGCTCTTTTTCAAATCATTCAGGGGAATGGACGTTGAGGGAAAACTTAAGGTTTAAAATGATTAGTCAGCCGTGAATTATTTTTGGGTTGTGTTTGCTTTTTCATTGTTAGTTTGTAAGTATATTTAAGTATAAGCATTTGTTCCAGGGGTATTATTAATTTTAGTTGTGCAAATTGTTTTTAAACTTGTATATCTTTTATCATTTTTAGTCTTGATTTTTAGTATACTATCAAAGAAAGGCAATTATAATGATCAAAGATAGTTGAAGAATGCAGTGATAACTTGTTCTTAAATTGTAGGGATCTTAATTTTTCTTTAAAAAATTTAGGTTAAATAACTCCTAAATCAATTTATAATATGAAGTGGCTACCGAACCTGCAACTCAGCACCATAACCATCTAGATATGGGCATGAACTCAAAATTTACAGTTCAGTTTGAACTGAACCAAATCACCTGGTGTTCAGTTCAAATTACAACTGGATCAAGCAGGCTTGACCTTATTCAGCTTTGAACCTCATGGCTTGATTTGATTTGAAATGGCTTGTTTTAAAAAATACAGCCAAAATCAAAAGAAAAAAAAACTTTTTAAGGGCAACTGAAGTCAGCCCCGACCAGGTTAAAATCAAACCATGTGGTTCGACCCATTTAAATGAACATTCCCAGGTTCAACTTTGGTTTGAATCAAACTACGTCATACCCACACTGGCACATTTCTATAGCAGGCCATACAGACTCTTCTGCAAAAGAATGGATCAACTGAACTATACCACTCATATTAATCAAAACTGTACTGCTGCTCTGTTTCTCTTCTACCTTTCAATTTCCTAAAAAAGTTAAATAAAAAGCAGGTGAACCACAGAAACAAACAAAAAAAAAGTAACAGGAAAACTCCTGGATACTTGGACACAGATGCTTGGAAAAAAGCAACAGCATAAAGAGTGGCAATTCCGAAGTTAATATCCCATGCAGAAGTGCTCTTAGCTTTCTACAAAACCACATTGGGACAGTGAAAACAGTAAATGTCCGGTGGCCACTGTGATCACTGGGGTACAAAGGAATCAAAGTGGTTACAAGGTAGCATTAGTTGAAGGTTTAAACCCAAATCTGGGTTTAAATGAACTGAAATGGTTGAAAAGTCCCATGAGTATTCTCACAGTATGAAGACACTTAGGAAAATGTAGTGATCACAGCTAACAAGAAAACCTGAAACTAACCAAACACATCAAAATTGTAAGACAGGTATAAGAAAAGGCAAATTCCTAGAAGTGATTTTTAACATAATAATTTATAACACAATATTGTTGTTGCTGTTGCTGTAATGATAACAAGACTTTGAGTGTGAGATGAGGCCTAAAACAAATAGATTTCAAGAACAGTTGAAAATGCACTTTCAAGGAAACACAAGAAACAAATGTTTTGCCTGCCTCAAAGTCAGCTTCGCATATTAGCCTCAATAGGTTCGTCAAGAATATGTTAGCCTTATGGTTTGTCCGCATGCACTATATACTCTGAAGTGAACCTGAATTCAAATCGGAGCGTCCCCATGCAAAGCCTCTAATCCGGACTACATGCGGAACAAATAGTTCAAATCCGCAGTAAAAAGTAGGTGTTTTGTAAAGTGTTTTCGCTTCAAATTGGGAGGCAAACAGGATTACCTTGGAGGCATGGAAATGCTTCCGGGTTATTGGGGGAGATTGATGCTTGTGCGCAGTTTTCATGGGGACAGGTACATTCAACTTGAACCCATGCTCTCCTCAATTGCATGGGGATGGGTTAATATGAACTACAATCCACATTGGGAATGACCCGATTCAGACCCGAAGTAAATGGAGTGCATGGAGTCAAGCCCTCAGACACCAAGATTTCTTTCACTCACTGAAGGTGCCTATAGGCACCTCCTTCTCCAAACAGTTGCAAAACTACCACTTCTTGGGCGTCCCCATGGTAAGGATACCATGAGAGTCCCCATGCAAAGCCCTACTTCAGGCTACATGAGGAACAAAAGGCAAGAAATCAAAGTAAAAAGACCCCCCTTGATAACTATTCTCACCCAGGTTATCCTGGACAGGTTATCCTGATGGCATAGGGACACTCCCAGGTTACAATCGCAGCATTATGCTAATGCTGCGATCGCAACTGTTCCCCCTTACCTGAGCACTTAATCGCCCAAGTAAGGGCTTGATTTATCCCAAACGACCACCTGACAGCTGCCCTGCAGTCAGCTGAGCAACTGTCAGGAGGGTATAG
>MTQE01001134.1:35168534-35180853 GCA_014337955.1 Aspidoscelis marmoratus | reverse complement strand
GCCCTGCAGTCAGCTGAGCAACTGTCAGGAGGGTATAGGGGCTAACATGCCCACAAGCAGAGCTCCGCTAAAATGATTAAAATAGACGTGGCTTTCACAGCCATTTTAATCATCTTACCTGAGCTCTCCTCATGCCCTTCACAGCTCATGCCTAACAGTTGCTCAGCTGACTGCGGGGCAGCTGTCAGGCGGTTGTTTGGGGTAAATCAAGCCCTTACCTGGGCGATTAAGCACTCAGGCAAGGGGGGCGGTGAAGAAAACCATGGCATCCTGATGCAGGGATTTACCATGGTTTTCATGGGGATGGGCAGGTTCACCTTGAACCCGACCTGTCCTCCATTGCCATGGGGACTCTTTAATGCAAATCTTAATTCGCATTAAGGCTGCCCCGAATCCACTGTAAGGCAGGGGCAGCCCCATGGGGATGAGCCCTTCCTCCTCAAGTTGATATCTTTTCAAGAGGGATTTCACTTCTAATTTTTTTTAAAAAATGCCTTTTGTTTTGCTCTTGTCTGACCCTTCTTCCAATATCTTTCTTTGCCAGTCTTGGGCCTTGTTCATTCTTAAGTTTTAATTCAGTCTCAGTTCTCTTTCAGACTCAGAGAACGCATCAGCAAAATGACTAGCCATTTTATTTCCACTTTATCTACCCAAGGGTGAATTTTCTGAGTTAGATAACACTGAAAGAAAACAGCTTGATGCTTTGTTGGTTCATTGTCTCACTCTGAAAGTGGAATGAAACTGGATTAAAACTTGGGTGTGAACACAGCCTTTATCTCTGGCACCAGATAAAACCCACAATCCTCTTGGTACTATATGAGAAATACTGCATTCTAAATATTCCCTACGATGCTGAGTTTCCAATACTGTAATAGTGATACTCATATCTGTATGCAGCTTTCATAACTGGAGCAATTGGTACTAGCTGGCCAAGGGTGCAAGAAGCAGTAGGTGGGCACTTGTCCAATAGTTCCAATCACTCTGATGACAAAGGCTGATGGTGGTGGTGAGAGGTATTGCAGGATCATGCTTAGATCCAATATGGCTGCTGTGGAGGCAGCTATTCTAGCACTTCTTATTTCAACCCTAGTCCTCATCAGGTACCCATACAACAAAGTGCATGCAATATCCCAAATCATGCTGTTTCCTGATGGCCAGAGGCAATGCAAGATCTAAGCAAGATCCCACAATTCTTACTTCCACTTTCAGACACGAGGAGCAACCTGGTGTTATCCCAGTGTCTGGTGAACAGCTTTCACAATCAGAGCAGCAGCTCACTCACTTTTCTTGTTTTTCCCAACTTGCTGGCTCCCAATCAGCATACGTCTAATGTGGGATTGTTCCAGAAAGACCAGAATTGTTGTTGGCTTTTCCATAACACTGTTGCAATGCATTTTTGGGTGTGTGCAGCAACTGGCATTACACTGTGAATGCCATGGGAACATCTGGAATTCCCAATGTAGTGGGTGCCAAGAGGATCCTGGTCTAAAGGACTACCTGCCTGAAGAACTATCACAACAGAACTTTGGGAAGCTATTCTGTTGGTACTTGGCTGTTTTTGCAGATCAGAAGGGCAAACAGGTGACTTTCCTAGGAGAAAAATTCTCATCGAGTTTTTGTTTTGATTCACAGAGCTCTGAATGAAAAGCTGAAAATGCTTAATATTCCCTTGCATTTCTGCTTCCCAGCTGTACTTACTTGGTGAAGTGGGAGAGGCGGCACCTCCTTCTGTTGACGTGGTTGGAGGCTTTGTGTCTGGCACTGGCAGAGGCACGGGCCTAGCCATTGGTGGTGGAGGTGGTGGTGGCAACATTGGGGTAGGAAGGAATGGATTGTGCACCTTGCCTTGGCTGCTACCATTGGGCTGCCAAAACATAAGAAAAATTAACTATTAGCTGCCTCTAGTAACAACAGAGCAATTTAAATACTTCTGTGAGAAAGAGATAATGCCCTAGGTCTGTAGAAAACCACAAACGTGCTAGTTGAAATAATTATGAAAACGTTTTCCATGAAAGTATTGGCCTTAAGTTTTCTTCTCTGGACAGAACAATTTCACTTTCCATAGAAAAAGAACATTCTAGCCTTTTCCCTTCCCTTGCTGTCCTTTGAAAATTTACTCATAGGGATTTGTTAACCTTTGAGAACGATGTGAGATACAGTGCAGGTGGGCTGTGAAGGGACAGACAATACACAAACAGAAGAACAACCTGGTATAAAAAAGCTGTATTCTGCTTGTTATTAAATAAACAAATAAACAAACAAACATGTGAGGCTTGTTCAGGCATATTGCACTATGCCACCATTGAAAAGAATGTGATTTCATTTGTGTCATGTTGGAGGGGGTGAAGTAATAGCCATGTGGACCCAGCTGCTAATCTGAACGGTGCTATGGATAATTGAGTGCCAGAATGGATTAGACACAGTTCACACAGGCAAAACAGATGCTTCCAACTGTAGTGCTTCTTCTTAAGTTTAACATTTAGATATTAAATCTGCATCTGCATATATTAAAAAAAATCAACTCAAAAGGTGTTAGCATGCGGATGCTCGTGTTCCCCTCCCACCTGTTTGGAACCAGTTTTTTTTTCTTGTGTGCAGATACCATCCCTTTGTGATCCCTTTTCTGTCTATTTTGCAGCTAGGATAAGGGAGGATCAAACAATTCTTCACATCTGTATAGATTAACCATGTCTTAGCATATTATCTGAACCCCTGTGGCCAATATTAAGTGTAGAAAGTTGAAGCAAGCCAATTTCACAAATGATGGTTGTAAAAATCATGTTCCCACTAAACTCAGAATAACTATAATTTATATCAATTTGGATTACACTGCAAGACAGGTGTGATCACAGGCAGTAGCACCATTTTTGCAGGATACAATTTCATACCCTGAATAGAGGTGCTTCCATTTGCCTCTGAAATGCTGCCTCCTGACTTGGAAGTGGAAACGAAGGAATCATCTTTTTCAGCAGCCATTATTACTGTCTGTATTCTCAGAAGCCACCTAACCGGTCAACAGAGACCCAGCCACAATTAGTCTGGTGTCTTTCACATCACCACTTGAGAGGAAAAAAGGCCATAGAAAATGTTCAACGATTTCTTTATCATTCTTTGTAAACCTGAGGGCTTATGGAAGTTTGCATTGTGTACAAGACAGCAGAAAAATATTAAATGTACTAAAAGTTATTAATGTTAAAACATGGGGGGAAATCAGATGGAAGTTGGTGATTTGTGCACAGTTCAAAACAGTATGGTTCTCTAAATTCTGTCTCATTACATAAACTCTTGATATCTATTATTGCTTTCTGCTAAAGGCATTTACCATACAAAAGCTCCAAAAAAAGGACAAGCCTGCACCTTTTCCTTTATAAAACTGTCCCTTAGGAGCTCTACTGCTGTTGTCTTTACAGGCTTGTTAGTATCTCAGCTTTGCTTCTAGAAGCTGAAGAAGTTATCTTACAAGATTCAAATGTACTCAATGTAAATAATTTATAACATAATCTTCAAACCACTGACACACAAGGGCTGGCTCACAAGATGTGTTCTTACTCAGAAAAGAATAAAATTTAAATGGCTGGATATTCAGGATATTCCGAAAAGTAATTATCTACATTTCTTTCTAACAAGACCTCTCTCCCACCTGAGGTTTTATAAGAAGAGAATATGCAGATGTACAACTTCTTATTTATTTTTTTGAATTTGTTATCCACTTTGGTATAAATGTTTAATATCACATCACGGTACAAATATTTGTTTAATAAAAGGTTCAACCATCTGTACCATAACAAAGTTGAACAAGCTTCTAAATAAAGAGCTATGATTTTGTGACAAGTACTGTACAAGGTTTTGTATGGTATTCCAGCACTGGCTGCACATCAATTTAAAAGATTAATTTTAAAATATAGATAGAAGTTAAGAGTAAAATCCTTAGCTCCAGGATTCTGTAAAATGTACTATCCAGAAAAGCTGAATTTTGAGGCACCACACACTTAGGAATGGAAGAAAAAGGGGCATGATTCTGGATTATCCTGGAATAGGGACCCACCATCTGCACTATATGCAAGTGCAGCTAGCAGGGCCTGAGCAGGGCCTGCCATAGCCTGTACCAGCAGCCTGCTATTCGAGAATATAATCTGAAATAAGGCCCAGTGCAGAAAGGGCCCAAGTTGGGTCAGGCTAGCAATGAGTTAGAGAATAAGATCTGCATGAACCACCTAAGCCTTGCCAGCTCAGTGAAGCTGGAGGTTTGGAGATCTAGAGATGAGCTGTTCTCATTCTCTTCATTCCAGAGTAGAAATGACAGCAAGGGCAAAAAATGAAGGAGGCAAAACAGGATAATGTCTTGATGGTCTGCTAAAGAACTTGAAGACTTTGCATGGTCAAGCCAAATCAAATTGACAGCACACTATGGGCCGGGGAAACTGGGTGGCCTGAACTGTTTTTACTCTCATTTTTACTCTCAGCCTAATTGCTGCTGTGGGCAACTTGGATCACTAAATCTTAAAAACGAACAACCTTGATTGATTTAGGTTCCTACTTCGACCAGCCTGCATTCCTTTGGCACCTCTTCTTAAGAAGACTTAATCTTCTCATGTGTGCTTATTTAAAAGGCAAGGCTTAGAATAAAACCATTCAGATGGTTTGGATCTCTACCCAAGGGTCCAAAGATAACTAGCCCAAATTAAAGATTTTTTAATAGACCTCTTTCTATAATTAGACATTAAAAATGCTCTTTTATTCTTCAATATACTAATATTTAGCCATTTTTACCAGTTCACGCAATTAAGATGCCTACACAGGCATATAAAGTAGTATAGATGCTACTTAAAAATTCTACTGCTGAAACTCATTGAATACAGAATCAGAAATACATTAGTCGAGCTTTAAATGCTGTGCACTGGAACACTGTGAGAAGAGATAAACAAGCAATAAAAAATCCCAGGGTGCTTCCGCACATGCCCTTAAAAACCCGCACAGCAACACCCATTAAACACACATGTGGGAAGCCTCGTCCGCACAGCGGCATCCATTAAGGACGGAATGGGTAGACCGTGTCCGCACAGCGGTACCTATTAGAGACAGATAGGGGCGGCCACTTCCGCTCCTATCTGTCTCTAATGTGTGCTTAATGGGGTTTAAAGAAAGACAACATACAAGGTAGTCTTAATGGGTGTTTCACTGTGAAAAGACATCCGTTTAGGACGCATCCGCACAGTGAAACTGTGCCTACCCGGGGCCCTCCCCCGGTCCGCCATGATTGGCTCCTCCAGAGCCGAGCATGGCGAGCCGGGGGACTCCGCTCTTGCAGCTCATCCTCGCCCCAGAAGCGGCGGATCACCACTTCTGGAGCCAGGGGGAGCTTCTCCAAACCCCTCCCTAGCCCACATGGGGGAGAGTGCGAGCGATCCCCTCCTTACCTCTTCGTAGTCGCCCCGATTCTGCCCGGAGGGTCCCAGGAGGCTGTGCGCCTGCATGCTGCGCGCCTCCTGACTGGCCAGGGCAGCTTCTGGAAGCCCCTGCTGTCAGGAGGCTCTCTCCGCAGGCGCGCTGATTGGCCAGGGCTAGGCAGGGGTTCGAAGAAGCTCTCCCTGGCTCCAGAAGTGGCGATCCGTCGCTTCTGGGGCGAGGGTGAGCTGCGAGAGTGGAGTCCCCCAGCTCGCCATGCTCGGCTCTGGCGGAGCCAATCATGGCGGGCCGGGGGAGGGCCTCCAGAGCACGGATCTGGATCTAAGTCGTCCTTCCGCTGCATGTGCGGAAGGACAGGGGGAGGGTTACCTTCGTAAATCCGGATCTACCCTGCATCCGGATTTAGTAAATCTGGATTTACCATGGTAAGTGTGGAAGCACCCCAGTGGCACTGACTTAACAGTAAATGTACAGCCTAAATGCAAAGATGATCATATGGCATTAGTTACACCACTTTAAATAGAAAAACCTATTTATTATAGTATTGCCTGCATGCTGCAGTATCTTCAAAAAAACCTTAGTAGCTGTTTCCCAAGTATTGAATTTTGGATATAACTCTATACTTTAAATCTGAAGTGCTACCAACTTAAAAAAAAAATCAGGTGCAGGTAACAAACTGGTGTTGAAGGAAACTGTTAGAAATAAGGCAATCATTATTGTTCAGTAAAGTGCCATACTGTTCACAGGATATCCAAGCATTATTTTAGAAAAGGTTGGATACAGAGTTAATTATTTCTGCACACCAATGGAATGTTATTCCAATAAGCTCGAGCAAAAACAACAACCTGACATTGCTCAACTAAAATCCTGGAACACAATTTAATTTTTCAGAGAGATAAGGGGGAAAGATAAGAGCTCTCAGAAATAACAAACCTTAAAAGTCTGTACTTTTATGTTCTTGAGTTCAAGTACTGGTCAACATAATCTAAAGTGCTACAAGAATTTTTTTAAAAAATAAAGTAATGTGCATGTGACTGATCTGAAACAGCTGTTTCTCACTTTTCTGTCTAAAAATACAATTAATAAAAAAAGTTATTTTGTTAACCTTAGAAGCACTGAAGTCAGAAGTCATGAAACTCAATATTTTATCCACTAAAATGGTAGGTAATGGTACCACTGAAGGAAAAAAAATTAAAAGCAACATTCCAAAGCAAAATTGTTATCTAAGGTGATATGCACAAAGCCACCCCCCCTCACCTGCCACTGCCATCACACACTCCGAAGCCCCAACTAGGCCTTCTGGAGGTATTCCACGATTCCTGGATGGAGGAGGTGAGCACACATCCCGAAGGCCTAATTGGACCTCATAGGAGTGCACAATGGCAGTGGTGGCCACAGTGGCCACGGCTACAGCCATATTTAAAGGTAAGGAAGCACAGTGGGGGAGGGCAGGAGGCTAAGGTTGGGCAGACCTGGCCTTCATCAAAGCTTCCAATTTTTGACAAAGACTAGATACATTCAATTTGCAAGCAAATGGGGCGTTACAAATGCATGCGCTTTTCCATTCACCTGAAAATGTTCAAATCTGAACAAGTTAAGAATGACTATATGTAAGGAATGGATCTTTCTACATTTACCTTTGCAGGTCTAGATCAGGCAGGAGGTGGTCCTGATCTGTTCTGGACCAGCCCCTACTCTGGCCTCACTCAAAGTCCTTGGGGAACTCATTCTGGCAGTGGAACAAGGTGCACTGCTGAAATGGTTCCCTAGTATGCCAGTAGATCTCGTTCTTGAGGTTTACTGGTACACTGGGTAGAAGTGGACCAGGTTATCATTTTGTGCCTTGTGATTTGGAATATGTTCCATCTCATGTAGACAAAGCATACCAGAGAGTTGGGCCCTCTCTAGAGATCCAGGACTGCAACATGGCCCAGAATAAAGGCAAGTACATAAAGGCACTATGCTATATCAGTTCCTCATGTAACTCAGTGGTTCCATTTCTAACACTCACTACACCTTACATATTGTGCTTAAGAACCAGAAGCAACTGTCAGTTTTTTATAGGTAGCATTGCTTAGTATCATGTGATTTGTCCTGGGCCAATGGGGGGAGGCTCAATGTAGTCCACAGGACTTCCATCTCGCTTGCAGATGATTCACTGGTAAGATCAGAACTTGCAGTGGCAGCTCCCATCTGCAGAAGTGGGGAACTTATTGAGATGATTCATCTCTGGAGATGTATGGCATCTGAGCAATTCCTGAATGCTCTATGGGATTTCCCTGTTGGAATGGATGGTGCACTAGGCTCCTTCTGAAATTGTGAAATGAGCTCCCAAATGCCCTGGTCATACCTACGGAGTTTGTGAAGCACCTTGAAATTCCATGGAGTTGAGATGAAACAGGAAGATTGATGGCCAGAGTGCAGGTGGAATTAATCCCACTGTCACTCTGACCAAACATTATTGTGCCTACCATGGGGCAGCAGTAGCAGCAAAGGACTTATTTTTCTACCTCTATTGTATTCTTGAGTAGATGTCTGGTATAGCATTTTTGAGTGGTGAATGGACTTCAAGATCATCCAAGGGCAATGACATGTAACATATTCTATGACAAATCTGTAAGACACTTTGGAGGCAAAGTTTCTCAGATTCACAGAGGACTAGATGCTACAGTTGAGAACAGTCCAAGGGAAGAGTGTCCAGAGAACCATCTCGTTCAGGTTTCAGTTATTGCAGCTTGGATCACTTTTATTTATTTATTATTTACATTTCTTTCCTGCCCCACACCCAAAGGTCTCTGGATGGGTAACAATTATTGTGGCCCGGGGATGTGGACAAGCTGCTTGTTGTGGTATGGCTAACAACATGCTCCCTGGATCCTTGCCCTTCTTGGTTGATGAAAAGCACAAGTTCTTGTGCTTGTTTATTTGTTTACTCCCTTAGCAGCAATAAGCCAATTGTGTCAGGGTCTCAGAGGATTCTGGGAATGCTAGTCTTATTGGTCAAAAGTCTGTAAGATTTGTTCTGACAGCATCAACATGGAAATGGAAAGGAGTAAGATATATCTAGCTTTTTTGCAGCACCATTTGTTAGTGGTCAGTTTTAATCTTTGTAATTAGAATGAATACACTCTGGGTATGCTAATCAATGACAGCAGGTGGCTAGCAGTACAGCTATGACTTTTAATTGTAGATTTAAAGACCTTTGATGTATCGACATAGCAGTGCCATGAGGATGAGCCTAGAAAAGGCTCCAGTCCTAGGGGCTTGGTCACTGGAGGACCATCAAAAGAATGCTGTGTATAATTTGGGTTGCTTATGACTCTGAAAAATGTCTGTTCCTGTCAAAAAACAGGTAGGAACAATCTGCAGATTCTTGCAGTAGGGCAAAGAAACCATACCAATCTTGAACATTAGAGCTTCCATTTCCAATTATAGTATTTGCCATTTAAAGTCACATCAAAATCCTGAAGTTGATTTAAAAAGCATGCTTTATAAATTATGGGTTGAAGTTGGCTTGTTTTAGTAAACTGCAATGCATATTCAGGCTGTGTTCACATGGAGTTAAAAGAAGCAACTCCTAGACAGTTTAGAAACAGCTTCAATATGGTTTGAAGGCACATGAACATTCTGGACTAGAAAACGTGATAAGGGATAGGATGAGAACACAATGGTCACATGCTACTGTCTCTAAGGTACTCTTGAGCTGCCTTTTTATTTTACAAGCATGATTGCAGCTTCAGGCTGTTTTCTCACGAGGCGAGATCCAAGCCACAGCACTGAGGTTCTTCTCTAGGGGCAATGACAAGTGGCATAGCTCTGCAGAGTCTGCAGAATACTGTGGGGACTGGAAATGCCACAAGAAGTCCACAACAATTTCAGTTATACTCGTGGCCATAGATCTGTCCCCTGGTCACTGGACACATGAACACAGTTGGAAGGAGACAAAAGCAGTGATGGGACTAACATGACAAAGTTGGGCTTCTAGGAAGGCCACAATCACTTTTTCTTTGGAAGCTGTAGGATATGAAAGGGAGTCGAAGCATTTGTCCACTCAGCCCCCTAGACACCCAGAGGACGCTCAAATATTGGCAGCTTGGTCACAGCTTCACTATGAACTGAATAAACTGTTCTTAGGGGGAATAACAGGAAAGCTTTTGTTTACTCTGTTTTCCCACAGAGTAAAGCATCTCCTAAGTGATACACATGAGCCCATCATTTATGTGATCTCTCCACACTTTGGTAATTGGATCCTACTTGCAGATAAATTCCAAACAGTGGAGAATGCATAAGCCCAGACTACTGTATCAATATGACATGTATTTCCTATCTATAGCCATACCTGAAGGTGTGAAACTTTGGACTCCAGGATCCTGAAAGTGTTCACATATGGGACTGTATGCACTGGTTGTTGACCTATGGTCGCATTCTGTACATGGCAGGATAAATTATTTTGATCCAAGTTATTATGTCTTTCACCTAAAATCTCATTATAATATAATTCTACCAATTGCTAAGCATTCAAAATATCCTGTACTGATTTACAATATTGTCTGGTACAGTATTATACCTAGAATATTATACGTTTATAAGATGAGGCAGGTTGTAAATCAGTGTACTAAAATTTTGATTATATTCCGGTATGTAAGAATAATATAGATCATGGCCAAAAACTACGCCCTCCCCGCAAGAAGACATTTTAGATTATATTAACTTCTATCATAATTAGTAAAATTTCAATACAGTTATGTTCAACTGGTTCATTTGCTTCATCTGTCATGAATAAGGCCCCTCCCCATTAACATAATCCCACTGTTATCTGACAGAGAAACAAAAAACATCTGAAGAATTAAAATGACTTCCTTACATTTAGGAACCCCACCTGTCCAGCCTGCTGACCAGCGTCGGGACAGACAAGTTGGACAAACTCTTTCAAAGTCTCCTGAGGATGATAGCGGATTGCTGGGTGTGAGAAGTATGGCCCAGGCTGCTGAATAATGGGTGATGTTGGAAAATGAAGAGTCGATGGTGTTGCATGTGGACTTGCTATAGGAAAGAAGACAGACAAACAAACAAAACATTATCAGGAATAGATTTCTGGACTTGGATTAATAGATTCATAACTTTTACAAAGCCTTATATTCTTCTTCACGTATTTCTTTAGAATATTCCCGCAAAATGTATACATCTTAGACCATATAGCTGATGTACTAAATATGCACTGATCTCCATAATATGTCAGATCATTCTGAATTCTACTGCATTTCAAATATAAAGACAGAGCTTGAATGCAGCCAGATTTTAAAATGTCTTTTCTGCAATTTTAGTGGTCATTATTTATAAAGGAGCCAGCAGTCCTTGGTAAAAGTGACGACTATTCATTACCTTAAGAGCCTTTCTAATGAATCTAGCAATAAAAAATGTATTTGGGAGATTACAGTTGATTTAATTGACATTCTGCATAATTCTGGTTTGCACACAGGGAACAGTTTTATTTTGGGCTATAAATGTGCAATAACATAATGATGGTACTCTTGCACCCCTTGGGTATGGCACATCCTTGGCTCAATGGGGGAACGTGATTTTTAAGTAAATTTGCTTACATTTATGTTTTGATTTTTATAAGTGAATAATGAAAATTCAAACATACAGCTTATCTCTTTTTAGGAGCACTGCTTTAAAGAGTCTACAAAAGTGAACTTAATGATTCAAAAAGTGAAACTACAGCAGCAAAAGCAAGCTGAATCTTTTAGGCTGCATCCAATAAAAAAGTGGCTCAAAAAGAGATTAGAGGTAGAAACATCCACATTCTAGTGTCATAATCCACATTGAAATCAGAAAATGCAGTCTAAAATGCACTCTCTGGCCTTTAATGTGGATTAGAGGCGGGATGTGAACACCAGTATCTACATGCTCTAAGACCTTTTTGGCCTGCTTTTAAAAACTAGGTGTGCGGATGCAATCTTACTCTCTTTTAGAAATCCCAAGGCAGTGGGGTAGCAAAGAGCACTGTTTATCAACAGTATCATCCATTTAAGTGGAACAAATTAATATTTTTAAAGACATAATGTAATTTGATCACTGAACACTAAAGCTCTATTTACCCATCAAATGTAGGTCACTAATAAAATAAGAATTAACATGCTGTTCCTAAGTAACCAGTTTTCACAGTTGTTGGCTAAGCACCAAACTGCTGATATCATCATATGGAAGGCACTAGAAATGGTTTCAGTATAATAGTCCTGCAACTTATCCATGGGTAGTTATATTCTACCTTTCCTTGCAATAGCCAAGAATAGCACTACTTTCCACTCCATCATTTTAGAAGATAAATTAGGTGCCATTTTCCTTTCTAAGATTCCAGTTATGAAATCTATTCATGATGATTTTGGCCCAAGTGTGGACACACTATCTGTTGAGATATTAGTATATCTAACTCCCTGTTCATGATAAAAATGAGGTGTGATTTGCCTTCCATACCTTAAGGAAGTGTGTTATTTTAGCCTTGCTTTTGGAGGATAAAAGGAATGGAAGTTAGTAGAAGTTAGTAGGTGGTTGAAGGTCTTTTACCAAATAACATTCTTTAAACTGAGTAGCGATAAAACCTGTAAATCTGGAGAACTTATGTGGTCATCCTTACCACCAGCAGGAAACAGTTCTGAAATGGGTAGTTGTTGAACTTAAAGAAAAAAGTGGTCAAAGAGACAAAGACTTCCTTTTGGTACCAGTGTAAAACTGTAATTGGTCTTTTTTCCAAGTATATACTGTTACCTTGGGAACCTTTTTTTTTTCAAAACAAAGTGACTCAAATTATATTCAAGATGTTTCTCTAACCTGTATTTCAGCTAGGATAAGATTATTTTCCACACTGGTACAGTGGTACCTCGACATACAAGTGCCCTGACATACAAGTGTT
>MTQE01001134.1:35154555-35168520 GCA_014337955.1 Aspidoscelis marmoratus | reverse complement strand
GTTACGGAACGAATTAAACTCGTATGTCAAGGTACCACTGTATATTGAAAAACTGTTAAACAATCAACATTGCATAACAACCCTATATACAGTACACATGTCACATTTACTACACCATGTACTTGACTGTACAGAGCTTAGCAATATAGGGAAGACCTAAGAATATGCCAAAATCAAGCAGGGAAATAAAAAGGTGTGCTGAATTTCAATTAACATTAATTATTAAGTATATCTATTGAAATAAATACAAAAGTTTCTCTTCTTGATCTTATTCCATGTATACAATGTATATTTTGCCACTCGTATGAAACGTGGAATAAAGGACACCTAACACATAGCCACTAGCAGTAGAAAACTATCATAATAATCTTGCTTAGCTGTTGAACTGGAATACTATTTATTGTGGTTACAGACCAGCATTTAAACAAGAATACAAAAAATAAAAATAAAAAAATCAATGGACCTGTAAAAGGATGCATGAATTAACAGGTTTAAGCAAAACATAAATAAAATAACCATGAACTACCTTAAAAAGTGAGATTATAGACTCTATAAACATGAAAAGCAAAATGGTTGTCACTTACTGTGCACCAGAAATTAAATCAAATTGTCGAAATAGCAGTTACAAACTATAGATTGAACTTTATTGCAATCCGATAACCACGAGGATTAGTAATTCTGACAATTATTAGATTTATATCTTGAGTTTCAACAGAACTATTCCCATGGAATTGCAAAAAAATAACAGTTTGAAACTACAATGAAATAATAAAATATAGAAAAAACCCCAAACCCAGATGTAAGAACAAGAGAAACAAAATGTGAAACTACATTGACACAAGCACTCTGTAAAGTGACTAAAGAAGGATCCTTCATGGCCCCTTTAAGGTGTACTGAACACTGCCACGATCCCCAGTGGTCCTGTAAGTGCCTGCCCTAAGAGTAGCTGGGCCCTTTTAGGATGCTGAGTTCGTGCAACGGCCAAGTGAGTACTACAGTTAAAAGGCAAAACACTGGTAGCAAGCGTTTTAAACTATAAGCTAGAACAAGTTTATTAAGAATAATATTTACAGAAGTAAAAGAGAAAATAGGAAAGTCTAGAAGTAAGCAGTTAAAGGTTTCACAAGTCTCTGTGCATAGTAAGCTTCAAGCAATAGCAGCTTCCCTGACTTACTATCCCTCAGTTGCTTCCAGGCAGGTAAGCTTCACCACTTCCTCCCTCCCTTTGGTTTGCAAGGTATTACCCTAGCCTCCCCAAAGTTCAGCAACTAGGTTCCTCTCCTGGTCAGTTCTTCTTCCTAAGAAAAGACCAATGGTCAGCTGCTGGCTACGGCTCCCTCGGGTTCAGATCTTCTCCTTCTGTCCTCTTCAGCATCAGTCCCAGCACGAAGACGCAGTCTGCTGTTCTATGGGTTCATTTATGCTTTTTTCTCTCTGGCCCTGATTGGCTGTCACCTCCTAGGGTAAACTACTGAAATAAAATGCTGCTGGAGACTCCTGGGAGAAGCTCCTGTCCCTCCAACCTGATTGGGGGAAACTCCTCCGCTTGTCCCTCAAGCTCCCAGATCCCCGGGCAGCTTTTCCCTCCATAACCTTAATGCAGGCCAATCACTGCAGCAGGGCCTGGGCAAGATTTCCCACCCTTTCTGCAGCCAAAACCCAGGACTTGCAAAAGGCTGTTTGCAAAGAGGCTGGCTAATGCAGCTTGCTAGAAGCCTGCAAGGACAGAAAGCAAAACAGTTTGCAGCCTGTACCCTGAAACCATCACAAACGCGTTATGATGACACAGTTTCCACTATACTGTTTCCTTACTGTGCATTTGATCTGCAGGAAGAACTTGGCATCTGCATGAATGCCTTCCGTCCCCCTGCTACGTTCTGAGTTGAAGAGGTCTTCTCCCCATTATTCTTTTATGGTGGCCCTGTTCCTGCTGACGTCTGAAGGGAATTTTTAGTCACTTCAGGATGTGTTCCCATACAAGCTTAAATCTGAACTGAATCCATTTTCAGGATCAGGAGATCCCTTTTAATTTTTTATTCCCAGACTTTATGAGGACTATCTTGCAAAAATCCACAGAAAAAAAGTTCTCACAAAAACTATTCTCAGTCCCCTTTTGGAGCCCAGCCCGCATTATGTCTTTGCCTTTGGGAACGCTACCAAACTATTTGGGGCAGGCATCTATCCTTCTGGCCAATGCCTGCCAGATGTGGGTGGGATTTCACAGCTGCAAAAGTCTCCCCCCTCCCCTCGCCATACCTGCTCTGAACACAATAGCAAGAGGAGAAAGGTTTTTTTTAAAGCACTAGCCAGCCTCAAAAGAGATTTGGCAGCAGGAAAGCTTTTTAAAAAACTAAGCTTCAAATGGTACATTGTTACAAGGCTGGCAGAGCAGGGGTAGATAAGTCCAGAGCCTGCATTTTACAGAGGGAAACTGAAAGGGAGAGTAGCCCCTCTCTCCCCAACTACATGTGAGCTGTCAGCCTCAGTTCTGAAAGGGAATTTGCACTGTTGGTCCTCCTGTTTAAGCACAAACAGAGAGAAATGGCAGGGAGGGAGCTGATTCTGTGGCTTAACAGGGGTTGGGCAGGGGCAGAGATTATAAGTTACTGCTTCTCCATGCTGGTTTTTTTTGCAGTTTGAGTGAGAACGCTAGTATTAACATTTAGCCCATGTTATCCTCAAGGAAAGGGAAACACACAGAACGTGCACTCGGTCCTGAATCTGAGACCTATTTGCACGAGGGCCTCCAGAACGTGAGTAGGATGCCCTGGGACGGAGTATTCACTCTCCTGGGCTGGCATTTCCATTCGGAACCGCCCCAGTCCCATCCCAGGGCACCCACTCGTCTTCCGGGTGTAGAGCACAAAGTCACACTCTACACCCATCCCAGGGCATTCCTGGCCATCCTGGACTGTCCCACAGCTGTATGGGAGGGGGAGCATTCACTCTCTCTCCCCCAAACAGCTGTGGGCCCCACCCCCGGCTGCCGCTGCCACTATTGGTAGACCGGGCCCAAGCTGTCAGCGCTTCAGACCAGAGGTGCTGAATGCATGGGCCCGGTGTACTGCACAGAGCACAACATTGCCGTGTGACCACCATGACAAGGTAAGTGGTTGTGCAGCTAGGGGGAGGGCATCACCCCCCTGGGTACCAGTGGGCACCTAGGGGGTTTCGATCCAGGCTGTCCCGCCAGCACACCAGGACAGGTCACCTACAGTCTGCAGGAACCCACCCACCCCCGGCACCCTCCCAGGATGGGGCCTAGCGAGGAGACACGTGCATGCAACTTACCTTGTCACCACTGGGTTCAAAGTGGCTGCCCTGGTTGGTGGTGTTATGCATCTGCGTGTGCCGCTGGCTCTGACTGGCCACCTACCCACGGGTAACTGGCCAATCAGTATCTGGCATCGATGAGATAAGTTGCGTGTGCACACGTGTCCCCACTACGCCCCAGCCCAGGTGGGGGTGCCCAGGTAGGTTACTGTGGGCTCTAGGTGACCCAATTGGGTCACCTAGGTCCTGCAGGAACCGGGGAAAGGACAAGACAGGCCTCCCGTCCCTGGGTCGAACCTGACCCAATAGCGGCAGGCCTAGGAAGGGTGTCCCGCCCCCGTGCTGGCCTTTTCGTGTTAGGGTTCCACATTCGCACCAAGGGAGGTAGGAACACATTCCACGCGTTCCTTACCTACCCAGGTATGAATGGGGAATGTGTCCCCCGTAGCTTACTCTTTGTGCACGACAGCCATTTGGTGCAGCCCTCAGTGTTGTTCGTTGTAATGAAGCACTTTTGCACTTTTATAAACCTCACACATTAACATTAGGTGCAATTATGACACCCTCTCTCCTTTTTTTTCCAGAAATCTGCACAGTTTGTTAGATACAAAAAGACTCATTTCATTAAATCACATTTAATTGTCAAGTAAGTTATTGTCGATAGATGATTACAATGAATATTTATCACAACACAGTCTTATTATTTAATTTGTATTCTTACGAATTATTAAAAGTACAGCTTTGCATGGTTAGGAGTGCTTTTTTGAATTAAATTCCCCAATCAGTCAAAATGATTTTTTAAAAAAAAATAACAGAAACCACTGTTACAAACTCCGTAAAGGTTTAAATAACAGAGGAGAATTAATTATAAAGTACAAGATGCATGTGTATAAAACAAAATAATATGCCTTATGCCTTTAGAAAGCAAACTAATGAATACATATTACCGAGCCCTTTCAAAGAGTCCAATACTTTAAACCCTCTCAGATCCAAGATAACTATGATTTGTTGCATGGTATTTTTCACCTTAAAAATAATTCTAAATATATGGAGGAAGTTTGAACAGTTTATGGGAAGGGAACTTAAGGAGTCACTAAATCCAGTTACAAAATGTGATCCTAGCTAAACAAAGAAAAAATTGTACACTGTCACTATAGATCTTAAAATATGATACGTGTTGGGATTTATTCAAAATTTGAAGAGCTGTAAAGGATAAAATAAGGTATTCTAGTTGCTCTGAAGTGTTTAACTTTTTCTTTTCTAAAGGAGGAGTTGAAGTGGTTGGCATCATACCGGGGCCAGCACAGGTCAGAACCAGCATTTACTTTCTGTTGCAAGAGACTGTCTGTAATCTGCACCATCATGTGGATGGTCGTTCCCTATTTTGGGATATAATCCAGTGCACAAAGGGTCCAGCACTCAATGCTAAGAAAAATGTATAAGATTACATACAGGATATAATCCAGAATAAGACCCAGTACAGAAAGGGCCCTAATATATTCAGTAGGTTTGGTTCCCATTTGGATGACCAAAGAATTGCAGACTTATTATCATTGATTCTGGCTCTTTCTGCACTGCACCTTATTCTGGATTATATCTCAGAACAGGATTTACCTTCTGCATGCTGATGCAGACTACAGCTGGTCATGCCTAGGACCTGCTGTAGTCTGCACCAGCATGTGGATGGAAGATCTCAATTTTAACTAAGACTCAGGGCGAGTTCCCATTTAAGGAATAAAATGGAATATACATCGAGATTTACATTGGGATTTGCATTGATATGTAAAATGCGTTAAAAGGAAGCAAAGACCATCTGGCAATCGGATTCAACCCCAATTTTCTGTACCCACTCTAAACACTTAAAATGTTTCCAAAATGGATTGGGGAAAGCGATTCTTTCTCCTCCTCTCCCCATTGCCCAGGGCACACGGCAGCAGAAGCAACTCAAGTCCCGTTCACCTCCACAGTCACCATCCCCAGCAGAGGTTCCCTCTGAAAAAAGCACCCAGGCTCTGCTGCCGCTGCTGTCTGCACACACAGCCTTAAACATTAACACATCTCCCAGATCCTGCAGCAGCTTTCCTTCCTTTCCCGTTCTAAAGGCCAGAACTTTTAAAGAGCCAGAATTGTGCAGAATTGCAACATTGTTATCAGGTGTGAAGTAGGTGGATTGCTACACTGAAACTGCTGCTGTACAGGGTGGATTTTTACAGTGAAATCGGCTGCTCTACCTTTTAATTGAAACGGCTGACCTGCAGGATGAAACCACAATCCATTTCATGACATATTTGCCCAAATACTGCTCTAATGTTCCCACTACAGTAAGGAAGAAGCATTTTAAAAGCCAAACCCGGAAAAAACACCTGAAAAACCAGGTGTTTATTTATTCCGTTTTAAAGCCAAAATAATCCTCAAAATACCCCTGAAACTGATTGCCAATGGGGATGACGAGGATCCAAACCATTTTACTTGATTGGGGGTGGGAACGGCGAGGATCCAAACTGTTTTTAAACAGTTTTTAAACAGTTTTAAGTGATAATGGGAACACAGCCTCAGTGGAAAAAGGGCCCTGGTCTGTGTTAGATTTGTCCTCAACACCACAAACCTTAATGAGTGCCTGCCACTACCACACCATGCATAATAGACATGAAACAATAATATCACTCTTCAATTTTTTTTCTTTTCTGTTCTGAAACTGTGTAAAATACATCAGCATACAATAATAAAAAAAAACCCTGCCTCATGGTTTACATGGCTTAATCCACATTAAAAACCAGAAAATGCACTTCTCTGGACTTCAGTGTGGATTAGAAGTGAGATGGAAGCATTAATGTCTGCACATTACCACCTCTAACCTGCCTTTTTTTAAATATGTGCAAATGCAGCGAAGTCTATAGATCTGAATTCCCTGACGGGAGCCAACATGTCCAGTTTCTATGACTGATTTACAGCTATATTTTCTGTGGCAGTAATGCTGTGTGATCATGTTTAAATTCCACGTTTTTGTAATCATTTTACACAGAAGATCTTCTTTTCCTGCGACTCAAACAACATTTGGGAATCTAAATCTTTTCCATCTTAGAGATTTAGGATACACTGCAAAGCTTATATTTTACAAAACATCACAGTATGTCAGAAATGATCCAGTAGCAACAGCTGGAATTCCCAACAGCTATATCTGTGCTACTAACACAAAGTGACATGCGCTTGTCCACAGCATCCTGTTAAACAGGACATGAAGTGAACAGCTGCAAATAGACTTGCAGGAAGTGACATTTACAAGGAAGGCTATTACCAGTTCAAACATTTGTGCAATCTCTCCACCTGCTCTTAGCATCATTATTTACTGGATATGCAGAAGCACAGGAAAAACATACAGAAGGCTAGAGTACCTGTAATAATCTTCCAACTTGTGATTAAGGACTTTTTTTTCTTAACAGCCTAAACTGTCCTTTTAGGAAATCGCAGATGAAAATAATTTCAAAATGTGATTTGCAGTATGTCTTACTACTCTCTCCCACTATTTCATTAGCAGCTGCAATAGATGGCAACCTGTGTGCAGCTATGGAAGCACAGTACTAAGGGGGCTATGAAAAAAGGAGCTTCTGGGAGCTCAAGAGAAAGCAAAATGAGAACCAAACCAGTCTTTTTTCATATCACATCTTAGGCTGCATTCAGAAATAACAAAAGGGGCACCTCAGAGAGACAGTGTGTGGCCCTCCTGTTCCCAAAACTTCTCTATCCACCTTTTCTAGCACAGAATGTTCAGGAGAAGGGGGAGGGGCAGAATGATTTCTGTGAACAATCCTACCTGAGAGACTTTTCTAAGCCACCTCAGATGTGCCTCAAAGATACTTTTATTTTTGCTGATTCTAGATGATCATGCCTCTGTGATCTGGATTAAAGTCCCCAGTATGGTTGTAGACCTGATTTAATGGATCTACAGTAGACCTAGAGCAAAACTAATTAGAGCCCTTTAGGTCCAAATCTACAAGTAAGTGTACAAAGGGCCTTAGAATCTTATTTTATTTTTACTTGGATTTTAAATAGTTCGTTCTTTTTTTATCATTAATACCACTGTAATGATCTTTTTGCTGTTCTACTATTTTTACTTTCTTAGTTTTTACTTTCCCCTGTTTAGGAGCATCCTTGTCTTTATCCCTCCTGCACACCCACAGAAAAGCTGTCAATAGCATCAATACTCCTATGTTTTTTGCCTCTTTCTAAATTATTTCCACCTGAAGGTCACTCCTCTGCAACTCTCTTGTAAACGCAATAAGGCTTCAGAATGTCCATTCCCCAATCTTATTTCAGTGGTTCCAGTGGGAAAAAGAAATTAGTGTAGATTTTCCAGCCAGCACCGTGTCTACCTTTTGGTCTACTGCACCCCACTGTATTTTGTTCTGTTTGAGCTACTTCTTTTGGGAAGTTGTTTTCTCAAAAACATTTGGGAGTACATCTGTGTATTTCCCCCCCAACCTCAAGTGACCCTTGATTTACTTTAGCCATGAAGCTACTGTTGATCAAAACCTAAGTTCCAAAATTTTCATAAACACTGTGGCCCCCTGACACATATTCAGAAGTTACTATGACGTGTTAATTTTAAATAAACAGAACTTAAATATTGGCTTGCATTAACACACAAACAACCTAATAATGAGATATTATTGAAACCATTACATTATATAAAGTTGACATACTAAATTGAAAATGTTGGTGCTATATGATAATTATGCTTTAAGATCTGCAGGGGAGGCCATTCTGGTTGTACCACCACCCTCAATAGCAAAAGGGATAGACATCTGGGATAGGGCCTTTTCAGTGGCAGCTGCCAGATTGTGCAATAGTCTGAGGTGCACCAGACATCTTCACTTTATGCATTCAGGAGAGTGGTGAAGACACATCGCTTTGCCCTGGATTTTGGCTAAACAAGGAAATGGCTTTCCTCCGCAGATTCAGTCATTGTTATGGTTTTAATGTTCATTTTATATGTTCACTGCTTTTTAATGACGTAACGTGCCTTGAGACCTTTGGGTATGGGGCAGGATAAAAATTCAAATAAATAAATGGATAAAATAATTGACCTTGATTCTCCCATAGGCCATGGACATCTCCACTTTGAACATAGAAAGCTTTGAACATGACCATTAAGTTTTGAGGGCTTTCAGGAAGTAAAGTGCACGTGACCCACATCCTCCACTCTGGAAGGCCTTGGCCAGGCTGAAATTCACAGACCGGGGCTGGAAGAAGAACACAGATGGTGACAGAAGCTTGGACTAGATGAGAAGGTAAGTAAGGCATGCAGGCACACACGGAGAAGGCGGCTGCAATTGTGGGACAAGCAGAGGGAAAAGGTTGAGGCTGTCAGGAGAGTGAGGTTGGATTAACCTCAACCAGTCAAAGTCTGGGTGCTCATGTGTGCCAGAAACTTCATTTAGGCTCTCTGTGTTTCAGAGCAGTCCTGCTCACTGATTACTTGTGTGTGTGTGTGTGTGGGGGGGGGAATTATTCTAATTATATCACCATTGTGAGTGGTCAGTTACTAGTTATAATTTATGTATTTATTATTTATATCCCGCCCTATACCCATAAGTTTCAGGGCAGGTTACACGTCTAAAACAGCAGGCTACAAAAGTAATATCAAAAAATATAAAATATAAAAACAAACAAGCAGACAAACAAAAAAATCTACAGTGGGAAGAAAAAATGGTCACATTAGCCAAAGGCCAGGGCAAACAGATGTGTCTTTACCACCTTCCTAAATGTATACAGTGTCACATCGCAGGCTGGTTGGGCAATAGGCAGACACCTGGGCGGCTACTCAGTCCCAAGGGTTTCAGGCGTTCTCGAAGTCAGTTCCAGTCCAGGGTCTAGGAGTTCAGAAGTCAGCAAGAGTCAGGTAGTCCAAGGAGTCAGCAGGTCACAAGGAGTCCAGGATTTCAGCTCAGATAACAAGAGGCTGTTCAGATGTTGTCTGCAGCAACTTGAGGCAAGGTGAGCTTGTTCTTAAATAGGAGAGTCAGAGACACGCCCATGGTGCAGCTGGGCTAATTGCTCCAACCTCCATCTCACCTGCTTCTGCTGCCTAAGCAGGCTATGAGAGAGCCTTTGATTAGGCTCGCTGCAGGTGGATTCATCACCAGAACTGTCTGGCTGCTCACCTGGACCCAGCCTTGGCTCTTCCATGCCTGCAATGCCCTGCTGTGGCTGCTCCTCAGCCTGTGGTTGCATTGCAGGCATATCTTCCTCTTCAGATGAGGCTGGGCAGGGCATGACATACAGAGAAGGAGCATAATACACCTCAGGGGGGAGACTATTCCATAACCTGAGGGGCATTACTGAAAAGGCTTTCCTGGGTGCCCACCCGCCTCACTATTGAGGGTGGTGGGACAACAAGGTGGGCCTCGCCTCCCGATCTCAAGGCTCGGGCAGGTCAGTATGGGAGAAGGCATTCCTTAGATATTTGGGGCCCAAGTCATTTAGCACCTTGAATTGGGCTCAGTAGTGAACTGGCAACCAGCGCAACTCTTTTAAGACTGGTGTGATGTGCATCCGGCTAGTTGTTCCGGTCAGCACTCTGGTGGCTGCATTTTGCACAAACTGCAACTTCCGAACCATCTTTAAGGGCAGCCCCATGTAGAGTGCATTACAGTAGTCCAGCACTCCGGACTGGCAATGTCTTCAGCTGGGGTGATGTGCTGCTCCATACAGTAAACAGGGCCCACATGGGCCCAGTCTACCGCATGGAGTGGCATATCTGCCAGCCCATCAGGTAGGATCTTTGGTCTCGGTGGGGGCTCAGCCACCTAGATCTAGCCAGCTGGGACCCGGTGGACACTCCCTGTGACCTCACCCCCACCCCAGGGCCTACTTGGAGATGCACACAAGTGCACGTGACTTACCTCGTCACTGCCGGGTTTGAAGTGGTGGGCTCGGACAGCGGCATTGTGTGTCTACGCGCACTGCCGGCTGGCCAATCAGAGCTGGCAGCGCGCAAAGACAAGGCTGCCAGCTGGGCCCACCACTTCGAACCCAGCGGTAATGAGGTAAGTCGTGTGTGTGCCCCCGGGCAGACCCCAGCCCAAGGTGTGGGGTGACCGATCGGGTCACCTAGAGCCTGCAGGGACCCAGGGAAGGAGCGGGACCGGCCTGCCCGCCCCAGGGTCAAATTCAACCCAATGGCTACAGGCCTGGGAGGAGCATCCTGCCCCTGCACTGGCCTTTTCGGGTAGGATGGATTCCCATGCATTCCTTATCTACCTAGGTGTGAATGGGGAATGTGGCCTGCATTGCCTAGCCTTCGTTCACTACAGCCGTTTCAGCTGTAATGCAAAAATTTCTCTGGTATTAGAACAAGCACAGAAGAGAAGGGGATGGGGAACTGCCCAGTCTGCAATTGGTAGATTCCTCTCTTGCAGATAGAGAATAAAAATGAGTGCTCACAGGTTTATTTATTTGTTTATATACCTGAAGTCTCAGGGCTGGTTAACAACATTTAAGATCAAATATACTAAAATAATAAGAGCATATATTAAAACAACAGTGTCTAAAGTTTGCCTAAACGCCAAACAAAACTCAACAGAGATACCAGGTTTAGGAACACTAACCATACAGAAAGACATGACTGGAGATTGTTTCTGTGTCAGACCATCATTTGAACCTACACACTGCCTTTACTTGAGCTTCAGGGGATGGGAGGCATTTGCTCTTGCTCGCTATAAATATCTGTTGCTGTTGAAGGCCCGTTCAATAAACTGGCAAGACAGGTGCAGATCAAGAGGCGTACATTTACAAACACTGCATGCAGTTGTGCCTCTAAGGCCACCTCCATGCAGCACCTAAATATAACTCTGTGTAGCAATATTTCAGAAGAAAGCACTTCCAGAATAATCACTAGTTGCCCAGATGGTTGGGCAACTGCACAGGACAAGCAAAAGGACTTTCCTGGTCTGGACACTTCCTTCCAGATGCCACAATGTGTACATCTGGTCTTAAATACTTGAAAGTAAATAACTGCCACCCTATAGGCATAAACAGCCACCAGTTTGGCCTGCACATGCACGATGGATGTTTCCAAAATGGCAGATCACAGGAGCAAGTGTCCAGACCACACAAGTCCTTTCACTATATCTGTAAAAGCAATTTGGGAGCTGATTTTCCTGCAATAATGTTATTGCAGGATATCACTTCACAATATCCACAGGCCATGCTTGGATTGCCATGGAGTCATGTGGCAATCCCAATATATTCCCAGGATAATTCTGGATTTGACATCCCTTCTGGGTGCAGCCTTACACTATCAATAGTACTGCGAAAGTTAAACCAAGAAGGTCTAAAATCTCAGCTTCTACTGGAACAGCTCGGATTGGACCCATGGAAGGCAGATATTCCAACACACTCATGTGGCAGAAGATTGGTTCCTGGAACTCCTTGCTGTCTTGGTTTTATATGTGCAAGATAAAACAATACATAGATTAATGGATTCCTTAAGCATGAATACCTCTTTCTTGAAATAGTAACAGTTTAGTCACAATGAATCAGAATAATACTCGATCAGCTTCATTTTTAAAAAAGATCTAATTGGCCTCACTGCAATTAAGAAAGGGTTTGTTAAAAGCCATTAACATGAAAACACGGCTACAGTCCATTTTCCCTCAGATATTTTCCTTTCAGTCTTTTTGAGATGCTTTAGCTCACTGTGATCTGCAACCGCACTGAGAACATTAAAGCAATGCAAGTGTCAGCTCAAATTATGCAAGATGTATCCCACCCTTTCTATCCCAAAAGAACTTGTTTTCAAAAATGACCGTATTAGAGTACTAATTGGCTAAGCCACCATGCTGGCTGATGTGAAATGCTTTCAAGAGCTGTGCAACAGCTGTGCTGATCAGAGGTAAGAAGAGTGACTTTTTAATAAGGAAAACTGGCAAGGGGCCAGGATTTTTGAAGGGAACTTGAACTTCCGTATATAATGCAATTTCAAGAAGCAGAGAACAAAGTAGGAACAAACAGCTTTTAAAGATTAAAGATTTGGGGTGCAACCCAGCTCCAATGGGAGCCTGGGTACCAACTGCCATGGGAGATGGAATTATAGAATTGTGGAGCTGGAAGAAACCACAAAAATCATCTAGCCCAACCATTTACAATGACAGATTACAACCTGTGTGAAGAGTTGATTCTATAATTTCCTTATATTCTAACAACCTAATTTTTTTTAAAAAAACCACATACTTTCACTTTTGCAAATGTGTTTGAATACATAAAAACAAGTCTCAAGAAGTTTTTAAACTTGCAACCTTACATTCATTCATTGATGTAATTCAGATAAGCGGATAATTTGGAAATAAAATACTGGTATATAGGTCAAGAGTTCATACAGGATTATATTAGGATTTGTATTAAACGCTAGTTGTAGGCATCTTTACTGAAGATAATAAGCAGTACAAAGCAGTGATGGGAGCTTATATAACCCATGGTCACTTAATAGCTTTATAATGAATAAACAAATCAGAGAGCAAGCTTTCAAGTTCTTCAGAACAACTCAAGTAAAGCAGAGGGCGGGGTGGAAAAAATACAAAGATCACGATGGTGTTAAAGGAAAAGAACAAAGGAAAAGGTCATAAATATTTTTGGATGATGCTCTTCTGGACAACAAAAAGGTTTTAACTATAATTGTAGTCTAAATAAACCAACAGTCCTAGCTAGTAATTTCAAGGCTAATGTAGAAGATAGATTTAAAATGGGGGGGGGGGGAGTACCGAAGACTCAGGCAGCATCTATACCTTGTTGGCATAGGTAAGGATTCATGCTTCCACCCCGAGGGATGCACGCTGGCCAAACAGCCTGTGCCTCGCCCACCTCTGTTTTCAGAGCTGACAGCTCTGTCATGGAGGTGAGCTCTCAGCTCTGGAGGTGAGGGGCCTCCTCATGATGGAAAAGACCCTTCTCCAGAGCAAAGCAGGGTCTGTAGGATGTGCTCAGTACCGCTGTTTGTCCAAAGAGTGGCAGAGAGTGTGCTAAATGGTGGAGGCACTGTCAGAGTGGCTTTTCAGTGCCCTGATGAAGGATGTGCTGGGTGGTGCCCTTCTCAGGGTGAGGTGCAACAGGACTCACCCAAGCTACTGCGGTCTGGGTACCATTTGAGGTGTGGATGCAGCCACAGATTAAGAGTAAGAGCCAGGTATTTAATACCAAACTGAGCAAAATAAATAAATAAATTAAAATCTTACAGGATAACTCTTGTATAATTGCACTGCCTTAGCCAAGGCCTTCTCAAAATAATAAAAATATACATGTTTGCAACAACCTTAGCTAAGATTGTTTGTCTGCTTGTCTGCTTTTAAGTGTTTTTATAGATTGTTATTGTTTTAATCTGCTGTTTTAAAACTTGTAACCCACCCTGAGACTTATGGGTATAGGGAAGGATATAAATATTTATTATTATTATTATTATTATTATTATTATTATTATTATTATTATTATTATTATTATTATTATTATTATTATTATTATTATTATTAGTAGTAGTAGTAGTAGTAGTAGTAGTAGTAGTAGTAGTAGTAGTAGTAGTAGTAGTAGTAGTAGTAGTAGTAGTAGATGATGATGATGATGATGATGATCATCATCATCATCCCGATGGGTGGTGGGGCTTGAGTGCTCCAATGAAGCTGAGAGCTGGGCTGGTGGTAGTG
>MTQE01001134.1:35120556-35152002 GCA_014337955.1 Aspidoscelis marmoratus | reverse complement strand
ATGTCCCACCAGCCAGAAGCCTACAAATACCTGGGCATCCTGCAACTGGACAACATTAAGCATGGGCATGTGAAATCTGGTCAGTAAAGAGTACATCCAAAGGACTAGAAAAATCTTGAAAAGTAAATTGAATGGCGGTAACACCATTAAGGCCATAAGATACATTAAGGCATTAGATACACTGCGGGAATCGTAGGTCCCCTCTGCTGTTTACCAGGGTTGATGCACCGACTCTGGTAGATAGCAGGGGGGACCCACTGACTCGCAGGTCCCCTCTGCTGTCTACCAGGGTCGGCGTACCTGCACGATCACCACCCCAGCATGGCAAGGTAGGTAATTAGCGCGGCCCCGGTCAGCTGTTCGGCCAACTTTAGGCCAATGCTGGTGGGTGAGGGGGCATGCCTGCGGCTGTCAGGGAGGGAAGCGTGTGCGAATGCTTCCCTCCCCGAACAGCTGTGGACGCTTCATACGCGCGGGAACAGATGTAGAGCACTTTTAAGTGCTCTACATCTCAAACGCGTGGAAAACACTCCGGAACGGGCTGGGATGCAAACCCAGCCCTGGCAATGCGAATGCCGCATTCTGGAGTGTTTTCTACGTGTTCCAAAACCGCGTGTGCGAAAAGGCCAATAGTCACACTTTCTTCACGATTTGATTCTCTCAGAGTAGACTTTATCTGATATTTTCAACACGACAAACTCATTTAGGGTCTGCCAATACACAAATAATAATGAACAGTTTTCACAGGGTGATGGTCACATTTAAATGTATCCTTCATGTGTCACATGTATGTAAACCTGCTGTACACGTGCCCATTATGTCTGCAACATTACTACTTCCTGTGTGATCTCCCCAAAACACATATTTCAAGTGGACTACTTTACAAACCAAAGGCAAGCCACAAGTGTTACTAGGGCCTCAGACTATATAGTAACAAAATAAGAACAGGCAGAAAGCTGATCAAACAGGAAAACAAAAAAAAATCTCATAATTAAATACAGATGATAAACACTCAGCATAGAAGCATCAATCCTGTTTTAAAATAATGACCTTTGGGGGAGTAAAATAATGTCCTTTTTGGGGAACAATGATACAATCCTGTTTTGATAATAAAAATGGCATATTAATGTAACCAATGCATCCAGTGATAGATTGCTCTCATGTTATTAGGACTCTGTGTTCCTATTTGAATATCATCATTTCTCCTTGGTTCTATTCTATAGATGGTAAGCTGATACAACATAAACATAGTTAAAGCTATAGTAGCATGGCACAGTAATTCACTTAAATTTAATCTGATTTATGGTTCTGTCAATAAGAGAGGTTGGAAATCCTGGGCTCTATCCTTAAACATGGGTTTGGGATTTAAATATAATAAAGTACTTTGGTGTATAGGTATCTGAGCTGGATAGAAAATTTAGCATAAAAGGAAATTTAGCATAAAATATTGCAGTTCAATACCTGGTTCAAAGCATATAGTTTAACTCCATGGACACATCAAAGAAAAGCAGTGAAATGGAATATGTAATGAGTAAAAGAGCAGGTTGAATATCATGGGCGAAGGGTATTCAATTTTCGTGTTATTATTTTAGAGACGCATGAAATCCTATTAGTGTGTTCAAAAATGGGTTTCCCCCTCTCCTTGTTCCTTACGTTATTTTTTTTTATAGAGGCTGAATCAAACATCTTTTGTCAGGGTAACTTTAAATCTAGGTCCACTTTGTTAATCACTCCATTTTTCTCTCTGGCACTTTTTCCTTAGGGCATTTCCCTCTCCTTAAGAGATTAAGCGACCAAGTCATCCTGTTGCTGTAACACGTTCTCTGTGGAACAACATATTAACACAATTCCTCACTGAAAAAGGCATCTCTACAAGTTTGCTGCAGGGATGACAAATTAACCCAGCATGGTGTCCCACACATCTATCTTTGTGCAAATTATTAGAGTAATAGAGCTTTTAGTTATGCATTTATCTAGCAGTTATTGAATCAGGGCACATAACAAAGCTGAGCAATCAAGATCCTTTATGAGGCACTCTCAGTGGGTGGCCTTATAGTTAATTTAAGGTAGCAGTCCTCTAAACTGTTCATTCAAATACAAATTAGCTAAATAAGCCAGTCCTTTAAATATTTCCTATGTCATTGGGCAACTCTTTAAAATCCAATAAAGGTACGGGTTTTAATTACACGGTTTCTGACTTTTGTTTAGTTCTAGTTTTAACTACTGGCATGCTTGTCTGCATAGTGGAATGCAGTGCAAGTACAAGGATAATGTAGGTTTCAAGGCAGGATGTGACAAGTGTTAAAACTCCATATTATCAGGAATGTTTGGTGTAGCAGCTTTCATAATAGCTTGTTCTATAGACTTCTAAACTTTCATAGCTGAAGGGAAGATTAAAGTAGGACTAGCCAAACTACTGCCCTCCAGATGTTGCTGAAGGAGGTGGGGCTCATGGGCATTATAAGCCATCATCACATGGACAGTAATTAAGTCACACAGGATTCAAGCATATTGCCTGTGTCTGCACTGAAGACCAACCCCAGGAGACTGGATAGACTGCTTTAGCCCAGTTATGGAGCAGTCTACTGGGAGGCCATGTCTACTCCTAGGTTCCTTTGTGAATACAGGATGGAGCTTTGGAGAGGGCTGTCTGCTCTAAGTGTGGTCTAGTACCACTCTGGATGCCTGGCCAAAACAGGCCCAACCAGCAACTATGGAGACTGGGAACATTTATGCAGATGGAAGAGAGCAGCTGGTTTGGTTTACCAGGTGCAAAGCATGTAATACCATTTTGCCAGGCTCCCAGAAGTGCACCAGGCTAAAATGGCACCAGCTGACAACTTCAGACACTGGGAACTTTCATTACCAGCCTTCAAGTGTGGATGCCCTTTAGTGCGGATAATTGGTTGCCCTTCCAATTATGGAGTGGATTTCTTGATCCAACCCAAGCCTGACCCATCACAGTGCAGTGTAGCCACAGAACTCTAAATATACCACACAGGAACTTTTCTTTTACTCATTTCTAAAAGAGCCATTGGTTTCATTAAGCAATT
This sequence comes from Aspidoscelis marmoratus, assembly GCA_014337955.1. NCBI lineage: Eukaryota > Metazoa > Chordata > Lepidosauria > Squamata > Teiidae > Aspidoscelis > Aspidoscelis marmoratus. Next base: position 35,148,949 of record MTQE01001134.1, on the reverse strand, counting down.
TTTTTCCTGTAGCTAAGATGTTATACACTGTGTGTTTTATTATATATCCTATGTTTTTTATTTTATTGCTATTATTGTTATTGTTAATCACCATCATCATCATCACCACCATCATCATCATCATCTTTATATACTGTTCTACCACCACAGAAATCTAGTAATGAATATGAAATTGCTGGGTAATTTGGTATAGCTATAGAGTAAAAATGCACCTGTAAAGACTGTTTAGCTAAAACAATAAGGCAACAGTGGTCTTGCAGACTCAATCTGAAAGCTTATTTTAGAGCAGCAAGGCAATGGCATATTTACTGATTTGTTTTGAAGAAGGAGAATGGGCCATTTGAGGTGAGAAAGAAGAGCTTCAGTTGCACAGGCATGTCTAAAGTGAGACTGTTGCTATAAATATGTTTCTGATTGGCATTAGCAACTGAATGGGGTTGGAAAATCCCAAGGCTTTCTAATGAATTTTCCTGCCCTGTTAACACCTATTAATTGTCCAGAACACCTTCCCTCCCCAGTTCAAACGATCTATCAATTAGTCAAGGTGGAAATGAATTTGGTCCCAACTGGAACCACCACTACACTTTTCAACCTCAAACTGAAGTCTTTCTATTCTGTGTCTGTTGAATGGCTGAAAGGAAGCAAGTGCACTGGGACACATTGCTAAAAATGTTCTCTGTAATTTTTGGGCACCTGTTCGTTCCTATATCCTCTGGGTAACCTTTACAGGTTTGGGAATGCCTTTCCATGGGCATATATCAATTTATGCCCGTCCAAGATTTGAGTTACAGTCAGTCACCTGACTAAAGATGTTCCCTGGTTCCTTCCTGAGCAGTGGCAGGGTATGATTGGACTTTTGGGTATGATTGACTGGACTTGGCCTCTGCAGAAAGACCACACAAGACATCTGGTCCCTCCAATCATATACTTCAATGCTAAGTGGTGACACCTACCAGGTTGTTTACTTAGAAGCACAGCTGCAAAAAAGTGTGCCTTTACTTGGACTTGTTGTGCTAAAAGCTGGATTTTTGGCTTGTTATTGATTCTAATAGGTCCTTTCAGTTTTTGAAGGAAACTTATTTCAGCAGATGTTACTAGTGTCTTCAATAGCAACAAACGTCAAGCACGATTTGGTAATAATGGAACACACCTGCAAAATGAGATTAGATCCTTTTTATAATGTTATATCACTATTTGTGGGACAGTGAGAGGTTAAGTGGAGAAGATAGCAGAGACCCTAGAGGTGTGAGTGGAGATCTATAATCAAAAGAGTCACCATCTGAGATGGCTTGATATCCCATCTTGTATACACTTAATACGGTCAGTGCAGATTCGGTGGACCGTGGTTTGCAGAATAACTACCTGCCAACTTGTGTATTATGGAACAAATAAGAGCTCTGCATTACAACACAGATGCCTTCTAACACAAGTAATTCAGACAGCTTTGTTTTAGAACATCTGCTTTACATAAAGAATTTGCCAGCTAAGGTGCCCAGCATCTCCCTGACAGAAGACAATGGAAAACCATTCCTATGTTTTTGCTATGAAAACTGTATGGACATTGGGTTACTAGGGATTGAGCCTGACTGGAGGGGCTATTTATTATTTATATTTATATCCCGCCTCATACCCAAGGGTCTCTGGGGGACTCACATTACGTTACCTTAACCAACTTACAAAAGTAATGGGCTGCGATATGAATAAATAGATTATTCCTCAGTCAAATAAAATCCAACAGTTTCCTTGAGAAAACACACAAAATGTGGACATGTAACATGAGCAGATGGAAGACTAGAAGAGCCTGTTATTGTTTAGTTCTTTTTTTGAACATGCTAAGTATAAAATAAATCTAACCAATGGCCCATAAATATTACAGTTCCTTGTTATAAATAATACTCAGCCTATGGCATAAAGTGCCAGAAAATCTTAGGACAACGGTCCACTTTGTGCAGCAGCCTGTTCTCACTAGCATACTACCTTGTCTTCCTAAACCTGAACCTCCCCTAAGCCCACTACTCCCTCGGGCTTTATTTAGAGCACTTCAGCATCCTGAAATTGTAGAACATAAGAATCACAGCTCTCTCCTGATGAGAAAGTTCTGCAATTCCAGAGGAATGTACTGCTAAATATCCTGCCAGACTGAATGTTCCCTATGGAGAACTGAGCATTCCTCTGGGAAAGAAAAGGATAAGGCATCCAGGTGCATAAGGGGGGGGGGAGTTGAAACAGTGCTCCAGTGTCAGTACGATAATCACCGCTTAAGAATGACCATGATGTCAACGGAAACATGTAAGACTCAGTAATATATTTCTGTCCTCTTCAGCAATAATTGTCCTGCAATCTCTGCACTTTTTTTTTTTTTGGGGGGGGGGCTTTTTGGCATATCTCCTAATCCTGTTCAGGTGTAAGCCATGACACTGTGGATAAAGCCATTTTCCCATCACAGAGATCATGGCATAGATCAGGTTGTACAGGTTATGCTGTCTCCATGATAACTCTAATTGGCTCTGTGCTTCATTAGACCATTACATGACCCCTGCCTTTGTTCTTTATCTGACCTGAGGTTTTAGCTGAAAAAGCGTGAATGCTTAAAGCTCCCCACAAAACCACAAATTAAACCCACAGGCTAAAAACAAATCATGACATTTAACATTTGTGTGTAGAATACTCAAAAAGTGCATGGGTTTTTTTTTGTGTGTGTGGGGGGGTGTCTTTTAATGTCACATTATGTATTTTATGAAGAGACACAATATGGTCATCCTCCATGCAATATGACCACCCCCCTTTCTTTTTGAGTGAAAGGTAGAATTCATCTTCTGCTTCTAACTAACTAACATTTGTTCCACTGTCTACAACTTCAGCTGGAGCAAGACCTCAACCAACAACCCAACCACAAGTCTAACTTTATATAATCTAACTACGATTAATATTATTCAAGGTTCAGGTTCAGCACGGTTGACCAAATGCAAGAAGCTGAAATGTTTGAAGCTCTCTTGGAAATGGAGAAGGAACTGGGTAAGCCTAGAAGGATGTTTATATCTCACAGCTTAGCTTGATGTCTAAATAAAGTTTCTATGAAGAAGAGGCTACTAGTTATTCACAACTGTATTTGTATCCTGGCTTTCTTGTGAAGAGCTGAAGGTCCTAAACATTGTTCTCCTCCCCGCTATTGTATCCTCTCCATCATTTTTTGAAGTGGGATGGTAGAAAAGCACTAACTGGTCCAAAGTCACCTAGATTTCAGAAGGGACATGCTTTATCCATACTGTGGACTCACCTGAACCATCATCCATGCAATGGGTGCCATTACTGCCACCTTGTGCAGTTGAATAGGGATTTTTGAAAGTTATCAGAACCAATAAAAGAAGGCCTTGCAATAAAGTTGTTGGAAGCAAAGCTTGATATTCAAACCATCTGGATAAATACTTAAAACACTGAAAAATTGAAATCATTTCAAGTTTCAAAGAAATCAGTGATATTCACTATACTGTATGTTCTGCTGCTTTAGATGCATAAGCGCAAAATGCTGGTAGGGCTGCATAAAACAAAAGTTTATATAGGATTAGCTGTGCTGGTACTTCAGGAGTGACCTTAGAGTCAGCTGATGTGCAGCTGAATATACTGTAAATGTAACTTTAGTGCTATGAATACCTTGCTATTACCACTAATTATCAAGCCTGTTTTAAAAACGCATGCTTGCCTTTCAGCAAATGGCTATATGATTAGCAACAAATAATTATATCCTGTTTCCCTAACTGTATAATCCCAGAGTGAGTCTAGTGAAAGTGATGCAAAGTTTCACATCTCTTACTCATCAGTTTAACTGATAAGCTTCTGGTTTATAGGAGTTAAATACAGAAAACCATGACCCTTTCTGCACTGGCCCTTATTCTGGACTACATTCTGAGGAAGACTATGCAATCCCCAAGGATATAATCCAGAATTAGGCTCAGTGCAAAAACAGTGAATAACACTCCTGTAATCATGCAGAAAGTAGGTACTTAAATAGGTAAGCATATCCAGTTCATCAAAATGGTGCAGGAAAAAGGTAACTCAGCTGAGCTATCCATTTCACTTTGTCAGGAAAGTTTATTAAGAATGAACCATTTATTATGCATCTGACAAAGCAGAGAAGAAGGATCATTTGGGATTTCTAGGTAAAATACACAAACAACATTGGTGCATGTGATTTTTCCAAGTTTTATTACTAGGCACAAACAGGATCTTTGTAAGCCTACCATTTACATATTAAGTAGCATTTTAATTTTTTTATGAAAATACTGCAAAGAAATTCAACTCACTATTATCAAAACTCTCCTCAAAGAGTATGCCTAAGGTTGAAACGGTTTGACATAATGAATTCTATATACATCCCATCAGTGTTAAAAGATCAAAGTGGTGCAGATATATGATGATGATGCCTAGACTGATGCGACACTTTTATCCCACAATGCAAATATACCTGTTTTGAAAAGTGGCCACTATATTCTTCCTCAGGTTGGCTCCTAAAACTCAGAGCCAGTCCTGAAGTGATTGGACCAAAGGAGGGAACCTTCACTTACTCTTTATGCCATACTTTCAGACAAGGGAAAAAGCAACTCACTCATATACTACAGGCTGGTGTCTAAATGCCCACTGGTGCATTTTGGTAAGTCCTCACCTCTGGGTCCTGTAATGACAGGTCGATGATGCTGGGTGAAAGCTGTTCCAAGGGAGGAGGTCTGCGAAGGCGAGGGACTGCTGAAACCCGACTTCTCTGACTTCTTTAATGTAGTTGGCGAAGGCATTCCTGGCAAGAATGATTGATAAGTGCAATTTAATAATGCTAGGTCATGCAACAACAGCCTATGCATTGTGAAAGTGGGTGTGAAAGCAGAGAGATATAAACTTAAAGGACAAATTAAATTGCATACCACAGTGAGCTCGAAGGCTTACTTTTATTTATGATGGTCTTAGGGGGCAAAGGTTGGCCATGAATGGCATAAAGAAATTCATATTAGAAGACAATGTTATTTTTTTTTTAATCTAAGGGCAGCTCATTGACATGTTATCATTCTCACTAAGACTATGGTTTGCATTGACATAGTCTACAATAGACTGCATGTTTCATATTTTTAGAAATCATCCTGTTTTTTATTTTCTCTGGATTAATAATACATGTTAGATGTCCTTAGCTTTAAGACAGAAGCTGGATAATAGTTTAATTTTTCTTCTATCAGTTCACCGTTTGCTTTCATGCCTTTGAATGGCACTACGGAGTATCATGCAGAAATTCTGGTGTAGGGGATAGGACAGTTCTAGGAATATACTGTACTCAAATGAGGAATCTTTCAGGCAACTGGGTGAACGGACCAGATAAATGGCTTGGAGAGTTCCACAGTGCTAAATGCCTGATGTTAAAAAAGTGTATATCAGAAATTTTGCTCTGTAGAAAAAAGATATTTGTTCAGACATTTTGGTAAAACCCAACTTGGATGGTATTTTATATCACAAGTCATATATGGCCGTTTCCACACTTAAATCCAGATTAAGGTGATCTGGAACTTCCGTATCTTGTCCTTGCTGAATTGGGTCCACGGAGTTCCGGATCACCATGGAGACCCCATGCATCTGCATGGTGTGTTTAGCTCCCAATGGTAATGGGTGCTAAATAGGACTGCTGTGTGGATGCTGCAGCATGCCTCCGGAGGCTCCGATTAGGCCCAAGGAGGAAGTTCCGCCCTGGTGGTGCAGTGTGATTGGCCCACATACGTGTCATTCAGGGATCACTTCTGCTAGGCCTGCCCCTGGACCCAATCAAGCCAAAAGGAGTGTGGAAGCATGCTCTGTGATCTGGTCTTTGTGGGGAAGAGCAGATTGAAGACAACCATTAAAGGGCTCCTCTTGTAATCTGGATCTGAGGGCCCAAAGAGCCCATTAGAAATGGAATCTGGAGGCGCTCATGTGGATGACACGTTCCTCATGGAGTCTTCCATGCAGTTCAGTTCCTAATGAGGTCTTCAGGGCCTGTGCGGAAACAGCCTGTAATTTCCTCACCAAACATCTTGACAATGGATCTTCCACCATAGATAATAGAGATGATGCCAACATATAAGAAGTTAGATTAGACCAGCGGTCAGCAAACTCATTAGTCAAAAGAGCCAAATATCAACAGTACAATGACTGAAATTTCTTTTGAGAACCAAATTTCTAAAACTTAAACTATATAGGTAGGTACATTGTTATTAACTTAATTAGGGTACTCCTAAACTGGAAGAGCCACACTCAAGGGGCCAAAGAGCCACATGTGGCTCTCGAGCCGTGGTTTGCCTACCCCTGGATTAGACTATACCTATTCTCATCTTATTTGGACATTTCAGGGATGGAACTTGGGACCACATAATTCATACTATGTTTTCTGTCTGTAGATTATCTATCATCTATCTGTCCGTCTCTGTCTGTCCATCTGGATGCTCCACACTACTGTGTCATTATCCAGTGTTGCAGAACATCCCTCTTGTAACTTTGATGATTTGAGAAAGAGTCACCGAAGTGCTTCTTGGCCAGTCAGTTTACTCTTCACTTCCACAAGGCACAGGACGCTTACACAAACTGCAGAAAAGTGAGCTAGTTAGAGCAAAGGTTACGTGCCCACTCACACATAAGACAGTTGAGGAAGAAGCAACTGTTTTTATGATACTCTTTCACAGCAGTTAATCAGGATACCAACAATGGAATCCTAAGAATTTCTATTCAAAAGAAAAATCCATGCTGAAAATAAGTTGAGCTGTCCTAGGAAATTCCCATTGGGATCAAGATCCAGAGACTAAAATGTGAGTTACATCTAAGCAAACATGCACAGGATTGTTCAGGTTGTATAAGAGCCTTGAAATCATAATATTTGTCCTGGAGTTTGAAATGGCGTCTTATGCTATAGGGTGGTTGTAATAATTAGTGAAACAATGTATGTGAAGCGCTACAGAAATACTCAGTATGATTATAGATCAGGCACAGCTGTCTTGTCATGGTCATTATTTATTTTATTGCTATTTCTATCCCGCCTTATACCAAGGTTAAATGTTGCTGGCTGACAGACTCCATTGTCCTGATAACAGATTCAATTCTCACCAACTCCCCAGAAGAGGCAAACCACTTACCAAGAAATCTTTAAGAAACTGAGCTCAACTAAAGAAATATTTACCAAAGTCTAAATATCTAGGAACAATTATAACCCTGCATTTCTACCATATGAACTAATAACAGATCTGGGTGGCAAATCACTTGGAGTATAAGGTAGTTGTGAACTCAAGTGTGTAGGAACTCCTTTTTTGATCAGACCAATTGTTTTTCTAGTTGAGAAGCTTGTTGCCACAGAGGCCAGAAACAAAACAAAACAAAACCCTTCCATTCACATTCTGTATGTATCATTTCAGAAGCTTTACCACCTCCACTGTTTGCAGTAATACATAATAAGGATTAGTAACAATTTACAGTTTTGCAGAGCTATTCAGGAGGGTGGCCATTTATATCTTACTGCAGTAACTCTACAATTTAACTATGTGGAGTATATAAATAACAAGAATAATAGTGGTAATAGTAATGCAGCATACTTCATCCTTTAAGATGGGAAAGATATTTAAAAAAGTTAGAATGCAAGCAATAGCGTAGGTCACATATTATGGTGTATAAGCATGATATATGCAGCAGAAATTACCATTCTTTGAGGGTTCTTAATAAAAGAGACCTGACATGTAAATGATAAAAGTATTAATAACATGCCAAAATGAATGTAAATAATAATCATAGCCATGTGACACTGTCTTTCACACTCCAAAGTTATGCCAGTGTGTGCAATTAAGGGAAGGAATCCAAAAACTCCAATTTTGCCCTATGGGTTTTAGTGATGCTTTTCATATAGTCCGCATGCTTCTGAGAATATCCCCTTTCATTTAATCACATTAGTGATTTGTTCGTTCCCTTAGTCTATATCAAATTATATTTGGGTGGGGAGTGATCAACAGTAAAGCTGCAACATCCTTTTTTGCACACAGAACATTCAGGATAATGGTAATGTGGGGGCATCTTCACCCAACTTTCAATACTAGAAAGATCACAACTGAATAATGAATGAAATTATCATTAGTTTGGAGGGCACAATCCAATCCCATCTTGGTACATATGATTACTAATACCACACTAAGGAGCAAATGTGAGTCCTAAAGGACAGACAGAAAATTAAAAAGAACACTTACTATAGCCCTAAGGCTCTGATTACCTGCCCGGGCCACAGAAGGGAAAGTCTTGTCTGGAACACATAGGACAGTAAGCTACAGAGGCTCTTGTAGCCAATGGAAATGGCTGTTAGGAATCAACAAATCAGGAACCCAGAAATCCAACCAGTGGCAACCATGAATTTGTTGCTATGGAGGAGTTCCTGAATGCAAATTTGTCATATTTCTTGTACAGCATAACAAAAGTACAAGAAGATAAAGATGCACTGTATAAACTATGCAACATGCTTTAAAATAAAGCATTTAAGAAAAGTATTTATGAATAGTAAAACACTTCAAGCATCTTAGAATGTTCTAACTGCTCTAGTGCAAATGCACTTAGAAGCTTTTTGCATCATCGTATTTTTACCTTTTGATAATATTTAGTGGTTGGAGAAATGGAAGACTAATTCATTAAAAGTGAAAAAAAAAAGCTACACTTTTAAAGCTGGCTGAAAATCCTAACACAGAACACTTTTGTCTTATAATAAATGTGTGGCACCTCCTACCCAAAATAAAGTAGTCTGAATTTTCACTGATGTGCTAATTTCCTAAAGCTGTTGCCTCTATACTTGCCCAAGGCAAGCGAAAACGAATAAGTATAATTGAAATCTTTGCTCTTGGGTTAGTACACTGAGTCATGAAACAATCAAATTCTACCAGGAAGGCCTTCTAAAATTCTGCAGTTCACAGATCTCCAAACCAAATTAAATAATGAGTGCACAGGAATATTTTCTAGTTCATCATCTGAGGATCAATGAAGCAGTGCAACAGTTTATTGCATTTGCTAATAAAAAAAAATCTACCAGTGTTTCCTATTTTGTAACAGGTGAAGATTTTTAGTGGTGCCATTTGCCAAATAAATGAGAGACGACTGTATACAGCTTCTCTCAGCAAAAAATAATTCATATATTTCCACAAAATGAACAAGCGTTGACCGTTTACATTTTGTTGCTAGATAGTACTCTCCATAAGAACCCCACAGCCTTAGCCCTTACAAAGTAACATGATGCCATTGGAAATGAGTGGCTCCCTATGCCAGCATAAACAACTTTGATAGGTACTGCATATCCGAAAACTACAAACAGTATTCAAGAAGACAAAGTAATAGGCGATTTGACGTTTTGTCAAATGATCTTCACATAACATACATAATAATAAACATTTTTTAGAAAAACAATGATCAGAAACAAGGTAATTTGCTATAGCAAAGCTATGGAAAATCTGTTGAGTACCTTTAGGCCATCTAATCCAAATCCCTGCTTTATAATGAAAATCCTGAGATCAGCATTCCAACAGATGGCTGCCCAGTTCTTGCTTCAATATATATATGGAAGATTTCACTGAAACACACATCCTTTCTCTTAAGATTCATTCTTCGTTATTATTTAACTTGTCCTAATTATAGTAAAATAAATTCTATATCATAGAGCCTACTGGTGCCACCAGACATGCCTAAGCATTATGTAGTTTAGAAATTTCCATAACAAACCACTTAACCTTGGCTGGGAGCTAATTTTCCTGCAATAAGGTTATTGTAGGATATCACCCCAATATCCTAGGTCTATGTTGGGATTGCCCTGGACATGTGTGACAATCCCAACATAGTTCTGGGATAAACCCGGGCTTTACAGCCTGTCTGGTGGCAGCCTTTGGCACCACTTATTGATGTATTAAATCATTCACATCAATTTCTTCTCCTACTCTCTAGGATCTTCAGTATATGTTGAGATTACAACACTGATAAACAACTATTAGAGCACTTCATTCAATCCACTGTGAAAAACGAGATAAGAATTTTTGCTAAGAAGACTGGGAAACTGAAACGTATTAAGAGCATACCAAGTATTATTTAGTGATGTATAAAAAGAACTAAATCCAGATGTCTTTGAAATGCATTAGATTTAAGGAGTCCCCAGAGGTGTTGAAAAATGCTGGCAACTTTCTGGCATTGCCGTGAGACTATCAGGCAGCCCTGACCCCAAAATTCTAACTAAAGATAGTGTGGAAAATCCCACACTATCTACAGCACTAGTACTGTATGTTGCTGAAGGATTCACTGAAGGATACAGTGCTGGACTGAATTACTAGTGCCACACATGCAGAAACAACAGAAGAATGGTGAGCTTCAACAAGTTGAAACTGATGCTATGTTGAAGGACCCCATGCTAGTTTGGCAAACCAATGTGGGAAAATGCTAAGATTCTTCTAAGAGATGACATTCCCCATGCTGGCTGAAAAGACCTATTTTGCAGGACTGAAACATAATGCAGACAGTCACTTCTGGTCTGTTCATTTTAATCTCTTTAATTGCTATTCTCTTATTTCTCCTTTTGCTTACATCTAGAGAATAATATGTATGCAAATACCCACTGTAGAATGTCCTTTCCAAGGTTTCCCTATCCCCCATAGTTACCACAATACAGGCTGCATCCAGGTGCTACTGAAGGAATGTACTTTGTTTCCCTCCTTGGTCAAATCAAGCAGAAGGATTGAGAAAGGGCTGTGTGAAGAACAGTGGGGATTTCTGCTTTCACTGCATTTTTTTGGAAAACCATTCTCAAGGCAGTATTCGGTGCATGGTTTCAACATAAAAGACGAGGAAAGGTGTGATTTTGCCCACCTACTGGGAGGACCATGCTCAGAGATGGAAAAGGCTTGCTTGGATACTGTGTCAATCCCTGAAAATGCTCATTCATATTTTCAGGTCTCCTGAACAAAACAGTAACTTTCCCACAAAGGATACTTTATCTCTAATAAGTCTGGAAACAACCATAGATAGTAGAGATACTGGATGGACAGAAAATAAGCTTCTAGGAAACAAGATCATCTACCTTTGTAAGAAACACTACTCTTTTCACCAGCTCTCCCCTCCCATCATTCCTAGAAACTATCATCTCTTTTATCAAGAGATTCTGCCAACACATTTAAAACCACACGAAGCTCTGTGTGTGTATTGTTACCCATGGTATAAAGTAATGTTATTAGTCACATTAGTTGTCACTATTTTTAATGGTTCCCCTTCTTTGGACTTATTAACTAAGTCAAATCATTACTATTCTGTGAAGATCAGAGATAGTAATAGAACCAAATTATAGCTATCCAGGGTACGCCATCTTTATGGGAGCTTTGATGATGTAAGAAAAAACGTAATAGGAAAAATGCTACTCAAATCATAAATTCAAATCACATTTGCATAGCAGTGTATATAGCCTTTGCCTGTTATTTCAGCTGAAGCATGAAACTTTTGCAAGTCAATGATCAAAGACAGATTTATGCTTCTGCTACACCCTCACAAGATGCAAATTGATAAAATCTAAGAGAATGAGATGATTCTGAATACGATTCAGTTCTTTCTGATTTCAGACACTGACCTTTTGAAGTGCTAGATATGACTATCATTTCTATTGTACTACAACATGCAGAGAATGAAAAGGGGGAAGAGGAACATGGAAAGATGAAAGAATATAAAATAAGCAGTTTAACATAATTTAGATCTAAATGTGTACACCTCAGTAAAATCCCCTTTTGGTATTCCAGTTTTTTTGGTGTTAAGTGAGGCTACACTATGTACATTTCAATTAATGAATAAGTTATATTTCTTGAAGGTTCAGTTTAGAATGTGCTTACCGACATGTAATACAAAATTATCCTGTGAAGTGTCATGAGTTCCAAATATTTGAAAACTCTTAGTGAATAAAGATCAGAAAAGAAGAAATAATACATTCTGAGAGAACCAGTCAATGTGACTGAGTTCTTCACACCATTTACACAGACTGTGAACCAAGGGTGTTTTTCCACTGTCACTAGAAGTGCCCATTAAGTACCCATTAATGGGTACGTAATGGCATTTTTGTACCCATTAATGGGTACTTAATGGGTACTTCTAGTGACAGTGGAAAAACACCCCCAAATTTTGCATCTTTTATTACTATATGGTATTATAAAACTGTAAGTTCTGATGTCAAGTAAGAATGGTTTTGCACCAGACACATGACTTCTGGGTCTTCACAACTGTCCCACCGCAACATGCTTCTTTGTTAGGATACTTTTCTCACCCTTTCCAATTCTTTCTAATTAGCCCATGCCATTTTTTTGCCCTAGGCTCAGATAAGCTATAAAATTTTGATTGTCCTTCTGCCTAGCACAAGAACTCAGACCATCTGCTGGAGGAAGCTTTCAAGTCTGCTATGAAAAAAACCCTTCTCTTTAGAACACATCTATCCCCAAATCACATCAAAATTTTTACTGCACCTGGACCAAAAGACGAATGGTTCTTTCTGATACTTTTGTCTCCTCTTGCTGTTTTCAATCTATCAAGGGTTGTTGTTTTTTTTAACTGTTTGTAGGCACTGTGTTTTTAAAGAGCTGTTTACAAAGGCTGTGTCAATAAGAATGCTTGGAACTGGTATAATTTGATAGACCATTTCCAACTGTTTTCATTTCTTTTAATGGCACATGGTAATTTTTTTTAAAAAAAACTACCGTAGTTTCAAGATTATTTTTAATTAACAGATGAAATGTAAATATATTAATGTAGAACCAAGAGAGTATAAGGGTTGTGGAATGGTCACCAGGCTTTGGAATAGTCTTCCAGTTGAGGTACACCATGTGCCAACATCTGATGTCAAAATGTCCAACTTCACCCAGGCCTTTGATGTTAATTCCTTAGCAATGTTGTCGGTTAGAACATGAAAGCTATATTTTATGCTTTGCTTTATTACTTATGTTGTATCTTAAATGTTTCTATTGACTACTGTGACTTCTGGGTAAAGAGTGGCATATAAATAATGAAAAATAAAATATAAAAGTTACATCTCTTTCACATGATACTACAAATTTTCTACCCTTCCCACACAAACAACCATGATGTCTTGTTAAATCAAAATGTTTTAAGAAGTAAATATGGAGAACAAATTCAATACGTTCAGAGGGAACAGATCTCCAGACATTCAGACATTCCTGATCTATAATGCTCAGTATGCCAAAAGAATTCTACGAGTTGTAGTTCAGGAACATTTGGAGAACCACAAATTGAACAACCCTGATGAAGTCTGTGACATCAATTAGCCAATGGAGTAGCAGATATTGCTGTGGCAAGGGTTCTCCCTTGTGTAATCAGTAATTGCTGGGAAAGAGCAAGTGCAAATAAGAAAGATTTTGAAATCAATTGAAGAGATGTCTATTTTTCTAAATGTGCATCAGGAAACTTGATTTTGTGTGCCAAAGCTCAGACATGCAGCTTACAGGGAATGGTGCTATTAGCCAACACCCTCCCAGACAGTGAAGGGGTAAACAGGCTGACAGCTGCTAACATTTGTTCAGAAGACAGTGGATCACTGTCCTCTTGCGGACAAGGTTTTATAAGCCATGATAGGTAAGTATGTATCCAAGCCCTTCATCCATTATTTGGGCTCCTTAGCTATACCAAGACATCTTTAAAACATTAGCTTATAGGGAGGATATACTGGTATTTTATATAATTATTTTCAAAATAAGTCATCTCAGCTTCAGGTTTACCAATGATACATTGACCCTAGAGATGCATAACTGTGTGTGATGCTACAGCCCAATAGCTGTACTTGAAACAAAAATTAGAAGGCAATCAGAACATTTTATAGACAAGAAGAATATCATACTAAACCTGTTAAAATTGACCAAATTGTGAAGCCAAGTAATGAACAGTGGAAAAGGTTCTGTCAGCTGAATCAAAGGCTAGGCTAGTCAGCGTTTTCTCACAAACTCTTATTACAGTAAAGCATTTGATTTTTCATCTCTACACTCCATCCTGCCCAACAAATAAACCAACTTGACCTCTACCTGCTATTTTGTGAAGTCTGCTTGTCATCTTCTAACTCAATTGCTTCCTGAGCTACTGAAAAAGCAGGAAGATGTGAAGCTAGGCACAACTCTAATTGTGTTTTTCAGGTCCTGTGCTTTCTTAACAGAGAATGGCTACTGAGACCTTTGATCTGGATTGGAAATGTGGTGTGGGCATGAGGGATTTAATTCTCCCGTCTTGTTATTTTTCAGCTGAATACCACTACTCTTGAAGTTGCCATCTGCCCCAACTTTCAAAATTATAGTTCAATCCAGAGTAACATGGAAGAGGTCAATCCCGACAAACTTCCTGCTCCTGTAAGTGAGTGTTACTAACTTCATACACATATAGTACCCTGTGAAATTTCCTGATAACCACATGTAGTCAGTGGAATGATAAATATATAAAGAATCCTAAAGGAGCATAATGGATTTTCTTGAGCATCTTGAAAATCAGATGGCCACACAGTAAGCAACAATAAATAGTTCTTTTTGCATTTCATATGGCAAGGAACTCTGTCAGACAATCCCATAAAACTGCAGTTGTCATTACTTTAAGAATGGTATCTTGACAAAAGAAGTATAAGTAGCTTTCTAACACAAAAGCGTATCAGGGAAAGCTATTTTCTGTAAAGTTGGGCTTTACCTACTGATTAATGCTACATTCAACAAAAGAGACACAGTCTGCCTAATTACGTTAAATACTTATCTTCAGGGTATTGGCAGGGTGTTTCTGCTCAATGTCACTGTTCCTGACAACCTAATGATAGATCTGTTTACTTAGGACAGCAATTAGTACAAATTTTTGCTGTTTTCTTAACTGCTTTCCTATCATGAAAATATTTGATTAACACACTCCAGCTTATCTTACACTGAGTATGACATATTCCACATACTTTTTGCTCTGTCTTCAAAGGAGTATCACTGCAGCTTGTAGTTATCTCACAACACCCTTACATTCCACCTTTAAAAAGCTCAGAGAAACTGATGATGTATTGAAAGTGCAGACTATCTTAATGTTCCTCTTGAATGCAAAAATATTTTTTAAAGACCAGAAAAACTAAATTCATGGAGCCTTTTGAATCTGTTAAGTCTGACACATCGAAACAACAATCTCTTCTCCAGTATGGCATCTGAAACACTCTAAACACAACTTCCATAAAAACAACAAGAGGAGATTCTTTATTGTTCAAAACCTTTTTCTATGGAATTCTTGAGAAAGAAGAATATGGATCTGAAGGAAACAAAGGCCTCATCCACATAACAGATATTGGGCTATTCTGGCAAACAAATATGCCCAACACCAATAGGCCTCTAGCCTTCCCCTAAGATGTGAAATCTGCTGTTGGAGTCACCTTCAGCATAGAGCTCAAAAGTATTTTTGGAGTACATCAGTTGCCCCTGTACAGTGACAGTATGGGCAGCATGACATACTAAGGATAATTTCTCCCTAATATGAATTAGCATTGGACTTAAAGGCTCCAACTGCACTGGACAGCTGGGTCCAGGCCTCTGCATGGAAGACTGCTGGACTGGAATAACACACAAAAATGGTGCTTTGGCCTACTCCAATGGGAGACTGCTTTAAGGTGGTCTCTGAAGCATTCCATGGTAGTAGACTAGATCAGCTGCTTATATATGGACAGCAACAACTGCAAGGAGCTCAGCAACATTTCACTCATGGATGAGGCTGCAGAAGTGTACTGCTAAAACAGCTCTGGCCAGCAACTTTGATACATGGCAACTTTAATTCCCAGATTCTAAAGATGGGCTAGGCCATCTGAAACAGACCATCAGTCGCCTATCTCATCTTGGGTTACATCAGTCACTCTGCCCAAGATCAAATCTGTATGCTATGGGATAACACAGATTGGACAAATCCTGCCAAAACAGCTGAGTCTCAGGACCACTTCCAGTCCAGAATTAAACCATGCCAGGCAGAAAGTATGATCTACTGATTTATAGTACTGATATGTTGCATAATTTTTATTTCTATTATCCTAGCATTTTGAAGAATAAGCGGCATATGGAAACAGAAAATCAGAAATTCATGAATTTTACTGTAACACGCTTATAGGAATGCCGTAATTGATGACAATTATGGAAAATGTATAGTAGGTAATCTTAACACAGATCACTGGAGCTCTATCTACTATGTATTCAATTCAACTTTCAGTTTTGTTGTTGAACAGATGCCAGAAGATGCCAGAAGAAGGACATAATCAGAACAATTCACTCAACTATGCTCCTCAGCAACATATTCTATTTCTAGCACGAAATCTAATATGGACCCATCATGGTAAGCAATCCTTAACAGCTTTATTCTTGATTAATTGAGCTAATCCTGTTCCAAAGTTTAGCTGTTCAGTTGCAATTAAGAGACATTCTTAGTGTATCACGTATGGATAATCTTGCTTTTTATGTGTTTTATGGGTTCTTTTGTCCCTTTGTTATTGTCAGTTGTTGTTTTAACATATATCTGTTTCAGTATCTTTCTGTCTGTCAAGCAATCCAAACTACATCCATTAATTTAGAATTACACTTTAATAAGTTACCATATTGGGCATTTTGTTTTCAGGCCCATTCCTAATTACCTGTAATTCAGATTTGTCTTTTTAAATTAGGCTATGGAATATGCCTTTCATGTCAGTCACTGCAAAGCTTCAGACTCTTTTAGTGTAAAGTATATGGAAAGTCTTGGCCCTTTCTGTATCACATTGCACGTATGCAGAATTGTAGCTGACATTAACATAAGAATTCCACCATTTGGAAACAGAGTCGGACCCCTGTATCCCCTGGGGATATGTTTTGGCTCCTACCGTAGTTACCTGAAACTGTGGATAATTGCGATCAGGCCCCCACAACCAGAAGTGCTTTTCTGGCCTCCAGAAGGCCCTTTTTGGCCTCTGGAAAGCATTGGAATAGGCTTGTGATGTCTCCCATGCGCCCCCTTGTGTTTTGGGATGGGCTCTGGTGGCTTCACATGCCTACTCCAATCATCTACGGAGGCCAAAAAAGGCCTCCGGTTCTGGGTGCTTTTCCCTTATGGTGCTCGTGGGGGGTGACCATGGTTAACTGAAACCATGGTTATGAAATCAGTGGATACGGGGGTCCAACTGTAAGTTTTTGCCTTGTTTTGTACACCTCAACAGCTCAACTGCTCACCCCTAAAGCTAGAACACAAGCCCATAGGAGGAGCCCTGCAGGATCATGCCATAGCATCCTGTCTCATACATTGGCTCACCAACTGCTTATGGGCATCTCAAGCAGCAAAGACAAAACTTTCACCTGCTCTTAACTCCCTGCAGATAGCCTTTAGAGGCATCCTGTCTATCTCTGCAGTCTGAAGGAAGTACCTAGGCATCCAATCTAGTAGCCATTGACACATCTATCTTTGTTTATAAACAAATTTAAAAATCAGCAGTCGCAAGCAAATATTTGGAGAACTCTACTTCTTACTCTTTCCACTGTTAGAACTTTTTATTCATTGCTTTGGTTTTAATCAGTTACTGATCCACAAGAGGACCTGCTTTCTCGTCTTCTCCCTGCTAAGCATAAGCTAAGCACAGTAGTATTTGGTTGGGAACTTTCTCAGAAGCTTTTAGAAGGTCCAAGGATCTAATGAAAAATAATACTGACTGTTAAACTGGAATTTTGGAGAAATGAATTTAGCACCCTGAAGTACACTGAAGGACAAACAAGAAACTATATTGGATATTAAATGTAATATTCTTCAGGAATTTACTATTCTAAAATAAGAAGGCACTTAAATGCTGCTCTTCTAATAGTTTTCAAGGGTAGCTGCATTGCAGTATTCTAGTGTAGAGCCTACAAGGGCAGCTGTGATAGTGACACAAGAACTGCATCAGCAAAAAGGGTCATAAGCGTTCAGCTAAATTTGCACTTACAGGGAGGAACCTTTAGTTAACAATATTTTTTACTGCCTCTTGCATAGTCTGAATTTGAATGGGTTACCAAAACGTTAGCTCTTCGGCATGCCCAAAGAGGTTAAAGGCTTTATGAAACAAAAAAGATTTTAAGAAACGAAATTATTACGCTCAATAGACAGAGATTTTGAGAGTAAATTATGCCACTGCCAGAACCTTTTCCTTTTCTACACTTGTACTAATATATAACCATTGCAATTGTGCATCCATTTGCCCCTTTACTTGTTGTCTGTCTACGTCATAAGTGTGGAAACCAGATTCTTCAAGACACTTTTCTTTCAAAGACAAACTCTGGAGTACACCACATCTAATATGTGGTGGATGCAGTAGTCACACTACGGCTGGTTCCACACACCAGCCGAATATTAACAAGCGATATTTTGCAGAAAAGCCCCTCCAGTATATTCACTTGTTGATAAGACAGTGCGGGGCTGGTGTGGTCTGGGCACAATATAGTGATGTGCACAAGTGGGTATTTCAAGGGCACAAAAGTACCTGTAAATGTGTGATTGCCACCACTATGTATGTGTGGCTATCATTTTCAGCCCCGTGCATGCATGGTGGCCACTGTGAGGATGGCGGCTCTGACTAAAGTCAGGTTTTCCAGATATAGATTAGAGTGGGATTTAGCAGGGATTTAGGGCAAATGTAATTGGACTCTATGTCCCCTGTCAGGACGGGGCCTAGGATTGCCAGTTTAGGCTGCTCCTGATATGTGGTAAAATCCAGTTTATTCCTGTTATGGGAAATCCAGTTTACTGGAACATCGCTGCTTACCTTGACATCTAGTGAACAGCTTTCACAATCAGAGAGAAAGGAGCTTCCTGAAATGCTGCATGGCCAGGCACTGCCTGTCTACATAGACAATACTGACCTGGATGTATTCAACGCAGGGCAGTTTACTATATCCCTAAATTCTTAATGGAATTAAAAGCTGGCCTTGTGGCAATCTCGTACCAGCGCCATGCTAGTCCTTGAGTAAAAGCCGACTAAGTGGCTTCTTGCCAGATGAACTGGGACTTCAAAATCACTCTTGTGATGGAAAACAAGCAAATATTGCAATTGCTAAGGCAGTAATGAAAGGTACTGCAGACCAACGAAAGCAAAAAGATATACTACGCTGCACAAGAATGGAAGAGGGGGGAGGATGCAATTTTCAGTCAGTTCTATCTATAACTTCTATGGTTCTAAGGCAATAATGTCAATGAAACAGATTATTGTCACAGATAATGGTCACCAGCTGCTCCATAAATTGCAGAAGAGAGAGGCATATTGATCCAATGGTAACTTTCTGTCATCATGTCTACGTCTATTAGAGCAAATGAAGGGTATTTAATTATTTTACTTAATGGCTGCAATGGAAAGCTTCTTATAGTGCCTCAAGTACCACTATTGACCTGCTGCATTTTTTTGTGGGGATAGTATCATATTCATGAATAGATTTTAGCTGGCTACAGCCAGCTGGGTTAAACAGACCAAGGCTGTGTAAAATTCAACAATGTACAAAGCACCTAGCTATGCTAGATTTTTGGGTGATTCACCATTCTGTGCATAATGTATTTGCCAAAAGGGTTACACCAATTGAACACACACATTAAGAAACAGGTGACATTGTCATATCAGAACTTAAGAAATGTCTTGCTGGACTTGACCATCAGCTCATCCAATCCATTACACATTCAAGCAGCACAAAGCCCAGTCTTCCATTTCCCATCTCAGAGCAAAGTTAGTAATAATTAAAGTGAAGTATTTCTTTCACCCCATGGGTCATCAGTCTATGGCATTTATTACCAGAAGGGGGTGGTGATGGCCATTAGCTTGGATGGCTTTAATTCATGGAAGACAGGTATATCAATGACTATCAGAATGAATGTCTAGGTACCACCTCTGAGTTGGAGAGAGAGGCAGGATGGTTCTAAAGACCATTTGCAGGGGTCAAGAGCAAGTTAAAGTTTTGCCTTCAGCTTTAGATGCCCAGAAGCAATTGGTGGGTAGGGTGTGAAACAGGATGTTAGACTGGATGAGCAGGGCTCACCTTATGTTTCTTATGTAGTCATTTGGCCATCAGGACTTGTAACCACTGATAGCCCTGCTGTCCAAATCCTTTTGAATAATTCCTTTAATAGGATCAGCTAGTTACATCCTGTGGTGTCCTATGGTTAATAGTGTTGTATGAAATACCATACTGCATTCAGCTTAGCAACTTCACTGAACAAACACAGGAGTACTTGATATAAATGAAAGATTTCTGCAGTCCAAAGAAAGTAAGAATCACATCACAAAGTAGAATCTTTCACCAACTGCACATTTTAAAAACAACATAGAATTAATCCTTCTAGTGAGACTGAGACTCTTTCCTGGCCTCATGAGAACTGAAAAAAGTGCATTTCTGGAGGAATGGCACCTGCCTTACTGCTAAATTTTCTATATAATACTTTTCTTAATAATTTATAAGTGGTGATTTTAACATACTCAAATGTGCCTCAGAGTTGGGGAAATTTATTCCCTTGACTAGTGGGAATAAAACTTGTAAGACATGGATCTATTGCTTTTCCTGATTATTTTTCTACACAATTACAAATGCTTTTGTTGTTGTTGCTGCTGCTGCTATTATTATTATTATTTTTACTATTACTGTCATTTCAAAAACACAAGACGTATTGTTTACAGTGATTACAATCTTATGGATTTGAAGATGTATGTAGTGAAAGATGTGGGTTTTCAATATTTGATATACTTTTGTCTCCTTAGCAGAAGTTCCTGCGTTTAAAAGCATTGCTTGAACTGGATCACTAATATGTCTGGCTATTATTTTTTCTTCTTCTTTCACATTTCTTTTTCCTTTTGTGTTATGACCTTTAGATTACACACTCTTATTTCAGCTTTTTTGGATTCTGCATGGTTCCTTAAAGAGATGTACTAAAATATACTAGTTAACTTCTGTCATTAGTTCCATCCAGGTGTTCCACCTGATGTTTAATGCCATGAATAGCTCATGAAATTCTTTTGCAGTCTCACAGAGCTTGTTCATGTGACAGATAAGTGATGAGAGAGGGCTTTCATCCTTGTGTTTTTGCAACACTTTCCCCTTCACAGAAGGACCATCATGGTTTTCTTTTAGATGCCAACTGAGATTGGTCTGTTCACTCATACATTGGTTTCTGCTTAAATGGCTTGTTTGAATTTCAAATCTAGTGTCTCTGCTTTTGTTTCATAGACTTGGTGCATTAAGCTACTATGAGACTGTTTTATTATTGTTGTAGGATTTAAACTCTATTTCTATCTAGGATCATTTATAATGAAAAACAGATTAGAAATTTATAAATAGAACATATATGAATAATACAGATCTTACTGGCTCCAGTCAGCATGGCTCATGTTGATGATTGTTGTGGTCAAACAAATCCTATGGATCATACATTAGCCTTTTCTTTTATTGTAACCCGCCCTGAGATCTTTGTGAATAGGGTAGGATGGAAATACAAATAAATAAACAACTACTCTTGTCCTTCTGTTTTCTGTCTAGTCCTGACTTCTGACTTTAATTCTTCATGAACACAACTGCCTGCTTTTCTCATGCATATATTCACCTCTACTGTGGGGATAAGAGACTACAGAACACTATGCCATCCATCCTTACACAGACACTTGGCAACACAATTTGATTTCCTTTCCAGATGTTCCAAAGCAGAGCTGTTATTTCACTTGCAATTTAGATTAGAGTGCCAGTGATGGGATACCACTAATTGTATGCTTTTAGCAGCCTCGCAGACTGGTTGTGCCAAAGAGTCAAAACCTAATATGCATTTTTATGCATAGTTTACCAATGACACTGTTATTGTTTAATTGCTTCTTTAGATTGTCTACTGTTGATATATATTTGGCTGGGCTGTTGTGAATAGACCTCATGGAAGGATATTGTAATTTCTTTTAACTAGAAAAGAAGCTCTGGAAAGGCAATTCCTTGTCAGGACTGGACCTTTTGATCTATTTAGAAAAAAAATATGAACCACATATGCCAGTGATGGCCAACCTATGACATGCGTGTCACAGGTGACACGCCAACCCCTTTTGGGTGACACACATGGTCTCCCTGGCACCTGGGCATGTAGTGCTTGCTTGTTCTTGAAGTGTATGAAATACCAACTTTCAACTGAAGATTTAGCAAACAAAATTCAGCAACAAAAGTCACTAATGTAAAGAATTATTTGTTTTTGCTTTTAATAAAATACATATATCAAAACTATCACAAAATTATGGATATTTCTAGATGTGACCCAGCACCCGAATTAAGCTAGGTTTTCTTGCAAATTTTGACACACCGAGCTCAAAAGGTTCGCCATCACTGACATAGGCCAAGAAAATATGAAAATTGGAACTTGAAAGTTTCTCCCCAGCATCAGATATAACCAAAGCCAGCGAGCAATACAAGGTTCTGCACAGAACAATGCTGAAATAGTGTTGGCTTTGAAAGTTGTCATTAAAGCAAACACACAGCATCTTCTTCTAGCATGGAATCTTACAGTGCAGATTCACGATCACTTGATTTACAAACTGAACCATGGATCTCCTAGCATGTTTCCATGAGGTCAGAGCTGAGGTCAGCAGTATGTTGCAATCTTCATCCTGGTTCAGCAGCCACTTTCTTAGTTGTGTTTTGGCAGTGAGGGAAATTGCTTGTCTTAACTCTTTTTTCTTTTCCAATGACCTCTGAGTATGGATTTGCACATTTTGAGGAGTTTTGGCTATGTGTAATAAATTTTGTGTGTGCCTTTATATGATTTTGCATGCTTTTCCTTATGTGCTCCGATTGGTGAATGAGCGACTGGGTTTCCGAGTGAATGTAGAGTGCTTCATTCATTTTTTTGTATGTTTGTGCATGTGTGCACCCACCCACAAAAATATGTATCGTTTTGTGTGTAGTTTTTTTTGCTGTGTTCAAACTAGTTTTTCTTCTTGTTTTGCTCCAAAACAACATTTTGGTGTGCTGACAGCAAAGCAGTAGCAGTCCTGCCAAATTCTTTATGTTGCTCCTTCTTGCCTCCAGCAATCAGGCTGAAACACAAATGGTAACCTCCTCCTACGGTTCTGATGTTCCTTCTTTCATGGGTGCAAAGCCAAACTAAACTGGGAGCCTCCTTCCCTGAGACCAGGCTACTTTCTTGGCAGCTCTGTAGGAAACAGCTTTCAATGCCCTGTTTGAGAAATCATCACAGGTAGGAAACATGCGGGGGTTTTTTTGCTTATTTTTTTACCAGGCTTTGGCATTAAACTCTTGTCCAAGGTATATTGGGAGTGGATAAGCATCTTGTTTTGCAAAGAGTGTTTGAAGGGGACACTGTCATCATTGTGTTTCACTGCTGAATCCTGAAAAAAGATGGTTTACTGGCATGGGAGAAGCTAGCATATGTGCATTCAGCTCTGAATGTGTAAAACCATTGTCTTGGTGGTAAGGTGGCATTTTGCACTGCATCCTATGGAAAAGCTTTGTTTAATATGGGCTTCACTACAGCCAATCTCAGCAGGAGTGTAACCACTGGCGTCCACCTGCTAGTCTACCAAGTCAATAATAGTACCGTGATTGACAATTCTTCCATCTCCCTTGACACTAAAATTTACACTATGCTTTCCTTTGGCTGATAGAAGTCATCAATCATAACAGCAATTTGAGTATGAACAGCAATTCTGAAGCCTGAATTGAACACATCTATGTAACTGGGGGTGCTTCCGCATTTGCCGCTGAAAAGCAGATCTAAATAGTTCTGCTTTTTGGCGAACCGTCGTCACCCCAGATCCGTCACTATTTGTGATGGATCGGAGGGACCCCCGCGCGTCCACACATGCGCAGGGAGGACAGATTCCAGAGAACAGATTGGAGTGGGTGCTGTGCAGACTCACCAGCACCCATTCCAATCTGTCCTCCGGTTCGCATGCCGGCGATGCTGCCCCCGGAGCCGCAGGATTGGAACACGGAGCTGCCAGTCATCGTGTTTCCGGTGGCGACTGGTGCACGGGGGAAGGGCTTTGGAATCAGGCAGTACTGCTTCCGCCCTTCCCAACACGGCGGGCGGAGGGCATCCGTAACTTTCCCTGGGTGTGCGCGGAAGTGTCCTGCTTCTGCACACATCCAGGGGGAAGTGACGGATGTAAGACCTGATTTTTCAGGTCTTACATTTAATCCGGATTTTGGCAGCAAAAGAGGTTTTAAAAACCGGTCTTGCACGCCGAAATGTGGACGCGGCTTCCACAAAGGGTGCCAGAAGGCGATTCCAATGCAGAAGCCATTTCAGGTAAGTGTCTTTAATGTGTTCTAGGGGGTGATTAATCTGGTTTCCACAGCTAGTGCGGAAACACCCTGGGTTTCCTGAAACACACATCTGAAATATATAGCCATTGCTCTAACTTCCTGCTCCAAAGGAAAACATTCACAAATAGCTCACTGAAGCCATAAAATACAATGAGACTATCCTAACATTACCATCTTCTTGTTCCAAGGAATTTCCTTCACATATTCAATTATACTAGTCAACAAACTGTGAAGAGAAAGAAGATGAGGTACCCATGGTTGGAAATACACTTTCAGATATGTTAATCATATCTACTAGAATCTACTGTAACTAATCTTATATAATAACAGTTGTTCACAGGTACTTACAGGAACCCACACTTTAAACACGCTTATCTATAAAGTTCATTTTATGTACTACACATTTAAAGAGACACATACTGTAAGTATTCTCACGGGTGATTCTGTATGTTTAATTACATACAGGGATATGACATCAAACTTTATGTCATCCTTTTTGTATCGAACAGGTCAATCCCTGTTCAACCTACTACACCCTTAGATTTTTTACTCGGTGACCTTCAGAAGTGAAACCTGATTTTGAACTCTAAAAATCTTAGACAACATGAAGTACTATGATAAATGATAAATAAATTTGGTGGATTGTTTTTTTGACTGTCAGATTTTTAACTCTACTTTTCATAAAAATAGTCAGCTCATAATCAGTAGTCTCAAACATACAAACAGATATTAACAAGTGGCATGAAGAGGGAAACTGGTTTACTAATTCTCAAGTAAAATATTTATTAGTTAGTTTGATCTAGTTACCAAGTGTTACAGTAAAAAAGGAAAGAGAAGCCAGTCTCCTGCAGCATATCTTAAGCCTTCAAAAGGGCCACATAAGTTAAAAAGGACATCACATCTGTGTTGGATTAAAGAATCCAGTTATAAATAGAAAGAAAGAAAAAAGGAAAGTAGAATGTATTCTATCATTCAGCTTAAAGGAGTGTATTTGATCATGGAAGATTAAAACAAAACATCCTGAAGCCAAGAGCTTTTAGGTGTATTTATGGCTATGTAAGAGTTTACATTGTTTTTTAAAAGGAGCCAATACAAAATTGTATCCGAGTACAAATTCAGGTCTGATGCCGCTGGATTTCCTTACAAAGTATCCTCATTATCTTCTCTTGCCTTCTTCCTCTGTTAGAAAGAGTTATGTGATGAAAGTGCTGAGATAAAGTAATGGCAAAGAGGATACCACAAGAGGTATTTGAAAAGCAGGAATAATTTACTACACGTCTGCTTTGTTTTACTTCCCTGAATCTTCCTGTGGTGAAAGGAAATTCATCATTTCTGGCAGACTCCAACCTTTTTAGGCCTGAGATCTCCCCAAGCACTCTGGAGTGCAGGTAAATGGATGTGAGTCTCCATGAGTATAATATTAGGAGCAAGAACTGAATGCTGTGTTTTGCTTGGCATATCATGTCTGAATGGAAAATAAGGTAATGCATACTTGCTCGCAGAGACTGCACCAGATGTAATGACCTTCACAGATCACATCCTTTCTTTATGTGCACTGCGGGCAAGTTCTGACATGGCTAGGAAAATCCGTATTATAGGGGGTAAGTGAATTGAACACTTGTTTGCATTGTACCCACATAACACAGATTTAAAATGAATTTGCTTGTTCCCAAACATTTTTATCATCCCATGCATGCCACAGGTTGGAAAACAGTGTATATTTCTCTCTTGCTGACCCCCACAAAATTCCCCCCTTTCTATCAGCTATTGGAAACTGCTGTTCCAGCAACAAATCCTGATTTCATACACCAGCGGGAAAAATCAAACTCTCTGCCCTCTAGATTTTCTAGCCTTCCCCCAACCCTGTGGTTTCCTGCCCAAGCCTTCCTTTATTCCCCATTCACCTCCACAAGCCACCTCCTCAGCAGCAGAATCCTATCCCCACCCCAAGACTTTTTTAAAAAACCGAAGTGTGTTAATCAGTGTGTGAAGGAAAGGAAAACATTCTTTCTTCTTGTTTAATACCCAAGCTCCTTCATTCCCTGCTTGCTTTTGTGTCGAAGGGGTGGTGGTGGGAAGTACTCAAGGGGAGAAAGGCAGCGGCAGCTCTCCCTCCTCTCTTTCACACATGTTTTTCTCTGCCTATTCTATCTCTACAACACCTCTTCCCTCCCTCCCTCCCTCCCTCCCTCCCTCACCTGCACAGAGGCATGAGGAACGGAAGGGTGAGGCAGAAAGAGTGAAACCTCCTACAGTTTTATTTCAGAGTAATGCTGTTGAAAACACTGCTTCTCTCACGCAAGCACACACGCACACATGCATGTATGAGTGAGACAGAGCTGGTGAAGGAACAGGCTGCAGGAGAAGCTATTAGCCATTTCCTCCCTCCATCCCCATTAAGGAAAGAAAATCCCCACCCAGCTCCTGCAACCGGTCCCTCCTGCCCAAAAGGAAGTCTGTCACTGGATGGAAGGAAATGGGGAGCCCTCCTTCTGCACCCCCCAAAAAGTATCTTGGGACCAAACCTTCAGAGTACTTTCTTCTGTGGTACTTGTCTATTCTACAGTGGCACGAGATATTTCTGGAGGGGTTGCACATTTTGAGCTTGTGGGGAAGACTGAGACCTTTTACAAATATTTATTTATAGCCTTTTGTTTCTAAGGGTGTGTCCCCATTTAAGATTTAAAGAGCTTTGAATTTGTTTTCAAAGTGAACGTTCGCAAAGGATCAGAATAACTCACAGTTTCCGAGGATTAAAGGTTCTGGAATGCAGATTATCTGTATTCGAATCAAAAGAACTCTTGCTGTGGCATTTAGAAATAAACCTTGTTACTTGTCGATGAGGACACAAGCGGTTTTCTGGAGATGCGGAAACGTGATTTAGGGGCATTCTCCTCAGCTCCCCCTGACCCAATCATAAACTGTGATTTTCTCCCCTTTACCCCTGTCTGTTTGCTAATGAGATCCAGCTGCATTGTGCCATTCAGCCCTCTGTCTCCCCATTCAGCTATAGAAGAAAAAAACGAAGGATGGTGGGAGGAATCCAAGTTCGGATTGGCAATCCGAAGTTCGGATTGGCAGCTTCCCTCCTGGGGGCTGCAAAAGTGTCAGCTCTTAACAGGCTGTCTACTTTCAGCTTATCAGATCCAGTAATAAGCTGTGACTTCCTCCCCTTTTCTTCCTCTCCCCATTACATTCGGGCTTGGCTGAAAGTGTGAGTGAACAGCTTGCAATGTATCAAGAGATCAGAAATATAATGTAACAAGATATTAGAGCATAGCCCCGGGAGATTCTGATTTTGCTTAGACAGGGATTAGAAGCTTTTAAATACCTGCCATTTGCACTGTGCCAATGCTGTGCAAAGCTTGTGCCTACTTTGCCCCTCTGTGACGGTTTCAGGGTACAGGCTGCAAACCGCTTTGCTTTCTGTCTTTGCAGGCTTCTAGCAAGCTGCAATAGCCAGCCTTTGTGCAAACAGCTTGTTGCAAGCCCTGGGTTTTGGGCTGCAAAAAGGGTGGGAAATCCTGCGCAGGCCTGAGTGCAAGGATTTGCTACAGCTGATTTTTGGAGGGAAAAGCTGTCCGGGGATCTGAGTGCTGGAGGGGCTAGAGCAGGAGTTCCCACCAATCAGGGGTGAGGGACAGGAGTTTCTCTTAGGACTCTCCAGCAGCATTTTATTGCAGCAGTTTTCTCCAGGAGGTGACAGCCAATCAGGGCCAAGGGGAAAAATGTATAAAGGAACTCAGAATATAGCAGAGGATGTCTTCGTATTGGGACAAGAGCTGAAGGGAACAGAAGAGAGCTGAATCCTGAAGGAGCCGTACCAGTAGTTGACCAGGGGTCTTTTGACTGGAAGATCTTGGAGGAAGACTTCTCAGGCAACTGACCAGAGGGTGATCAGTCAAGCAAGGACGGACTGGGCCTTGTGATCATCCAGAGCTGCGTTCTAGGACACTGGCTTGGCTTGGGCTGTGGCAGAGCAAGTCAGAGGGGGTGGAACGTGGAGAGGTTTGTCTTTTAAAAAGGAACCATTTTCCTTTAGGGAAAGGGGTAGCTCCTAACCTTAAGAG
>MTQE01001134.1:35081177-35116221 GCA_014337955.1 Aspidoscelis marmoratus | reverse complement strand
TTCCAGAACAAGGCCAAGTGCAGAAAGGGCCTTAGAGGGTTACTGTGTGGCACTGGTGTTCTCATGCCATCTCTAATCTAACCTTCCTAGCCTAAAATGGTCATACAAGGGGAGAGGGGCACAGTGGCATTAGAATGAGCCCACCTGTGAACCCTTTCTAAGCTGCTTCAGAGACGCCTCTTTTTCTTTTCCTTCTTTATTTTTTACTGTGTATGAATATAGCCTTAGGTCTTCACTTGCTGATCTGTCATGCAAACCAGTGGGTCTGGATCAGCTAAGCCTACTGATTTGGACCAGAGAAAGGTGTAGCTTGGAATGGCACTCTCTGCACAATGGTGCTATTCCAGACCAGACCCCACCCTGGCCTCAAAGCTCTGAGGGGACCAAAAGGCAAGGAACCCTGGAGCAACCAGAGGACCCATTCTGATGGCATGCTCTGCTGCACTGCCAAAATGAGGCCCCTCTGTGGTGTGTACCACCCCCCACCCAATCTGCCACTAGACTAATTTAAATGGATTTACCAGTGATCCTGACCAGGGACTCTTTGATCTGGATCAGGCTTCGCTTAATGCAGATGAAGAGGACCAGTGGGGGTAGGATGGCCTCACAGATACACACTAATGTGTTGTTCAGCGAAGCCCAGAAGCTGACTATGGAGGCTCCCAATTAGGATTACTGGTAAATCCAGAAAGGGTCTTAGTTACAAATATGTTTCTCCATCTATTTTGAATGTGGAGTTATATTCTATGAATAAGACATGTAGCTTTCCAACTCCTTGAGTTTTGCAAACCACCACAAGCAAAGGCTATGAGAAACTGAAGAAGAAGCAGATCCTGATATAAAACAGCTCTTCCGGGAGCCACGTAAGTGCTGAGAGACTATTACTAGCTAATGTAGCTTTTGTTGCTTAGAGATTAAATACACACACATGCACTGATTCAAAATTCACTTCTCAAAACCAAAAACATTTTAAAACTTGAGCAATTTAGAGGTGAAACATGAAGACTGTTGCTTATCACTTGCCACATTCATTCTTCTGTCATGCAACATTCAAACAAAGCCTGAAAGGAAAGATGACCCTTACGCTGAGCTCTGAAGGTCAATCGACTCGGACTCTAGCAGAATAATATAGGGAATTACACAGCCAGAAGCTTACAGTTTCTTGAGCTATAGTAAGGAATAACAAACTGTGCTGTGAGGAAAATGTCCTATTGAATTCATTTTCCAAGGCAGGGTCAGCAGATATTACATCCATTGTCAGCCTTATAAAGTCTGTTGCATATATTTCTATCTACAAAGGATGCCAGGACTCCCAAAGGTAAGCTACCCAACTAAATGTCCTATTGAGTGAGGCCAGAGAAGGCTCTTTCCTTTATCAGAGATCTACTGCAAGAGGGTTAAGTAATAATTAGCTCTCATAATTCTCCTCAGCTTTATAGAGAAATAATTCATACTAGTTCTTCTTGAATTCTGCTGAAGTCAGGATTTTCTTCTTTTGACATTTTGATCTGAAATCTCTTTGGTATCAAGACACCAGCACCACACTCATCACACACAAAAAAGTTTTACTTTTTCAACTGTATCTCCAATTTTATTTTCTTCACAGTGTTTTCAAAGGAAAGCCTCATTTTTTTTTTTTTTTGAAAACTGTGGATAAAAAGGTTGGACTGTGCTATGGTTTCTTGTCATGGGCATACAGGCTTCAGACTGCATGTGCTTTTCCCTGCCCTCCTCCCAGGTGAGAAAAGGACAGGGACAGTTTGTTTCTGTTTTAGATTATTTGACATTTGTTGTCATCTACAAAGGGCAA
The DNA here is from genome assembly GCA_014337955.1 of Aspidoscelis marmoratus. Classification (NCBI taxonomy): domain Eukaryota; kingdom Metazoa; phylum Chordata; class Lepidosauria; order Squamata; family Teiidae; genus Aspidoscelis; species Aspidoscelis marmoratus. Next base: position 35,114,411 of record MTQE01001134.1, on the reverse strand, counting down.
AATGTGGTTAAATCAAGCCGTGGGTTACTGTGACTGCCAAGCATTGCTAGCATGCTATATTAGGAAACTACCAGCATGAATATAAAGGTGACATTTCTTAGTCTTCTGATATCACAGATCCTATAGTTTAAAACTTTTATTTTGAGTCACGAGGGCTAGCACTTACATTTTAAATTAGGCCTGCATCCAGACAATAGAAATCAGGCCTGTGAGAAAACACTGAGGACAGATCCCTGTTGTCCCTGTGTAAAGTGACAGCGGGAGTGGGGAGAACCTGCTGGGGTTTGCATCTGTCAGAACAGTTGTCTGTTGGACCAAAAATGTCCAACGTCTGGGGTCATTTCTGGTCCAGCACTAAATGAGATCAGGGAGAAACTTTGAAGCTGCAGAATTTTGGTTACACGGCTTTGAAGCTTCAGAAACCGGAGGCACCGGCTGTATAAATGCCCCCCACGCCATTCCTGTGGCACGACCAGAATCTCCTTTTGCTGAGGAAGATTTTTCAGTGGACATCTGGATAGTGCCTGAGATTCTTGGCACTTCACCATAGCTCATATTCTATGTTTTCACAGTATTTTAAATGCCATCAAGAATTCCTCCAAGTACAGTTGCAGTGTAATCACTTCCCTGATAATTTTCCCAGGGCTTCAGTATTAAGCTTATGTACTGTAGCTGGCAGTAAATATTAGCAAACAACTGGGACAAATATGTTTAGAAGTAAAAAAAGGCTGTATTGTACATACTTTCTTGAGTTACAATATGTAACCTAATGTGAAGGAAAAAAACAAATTCTGTAGTTACTAACTACTGATGTTTATAATTAGCTTCTTATCTGTATCAGGTATTTGTAGAAGGTTCAAAGAAAAAGCTGGGCTTTACTCTCATTAATTATCTGTCTATTCCTACCAGTCTTGTATTAAACAAGAAACTGTCCAGCGAATGAGAACTGTCTGTACAACTTTCAGTGTATTCCCAAAAAACCAAAACAGTGCAAATGAATATACTAATTACTATCACATATAATGATCACTTTATTAGGCAGAATTTAGAATGTTGACTGAATATACGTGAAGAGGATATTTTCACAGTCATCTCAAGTTATTAGCCAAACAAAGATTGGCCGAGTGCAGTTGGGTAATGTTTGTACTGCATTAACAGTTGATTTCAACACATCTTGAAATTTTGCAGCGGTTGTGAAACAGAAGGAGAGTTATTTATTTAATCGGTGGGCCAAGTGACCATGGCAAATCATGGCACCGCAGTAAGAAACCCATTAAGTGGAGCATAGGTGAACATCCAGTGGCCAGATGCCATCTAGGGTTTTGCTACCTGAGTTTGCAGTACCACCCAAAGGTCCTCACAAAATCAACTAAATGGGTCAATGTTATCAAGCTCTTGACAGACGTGTCAGTCAACATGTGAGAACAAGAAGTAACTGACTGCTCACAAGCAGTCTTTTTGTCATTAAGGAAAGTGTTCCCGATCAGGTTTCAGTGTGAAATATACCTGCAAACCTGCTGATACTGATGCCAGCCATAACATTTTGAAAATCACCCAAGCCATTCAAAAACCTATCACATTCCATAAGCATTTAACAGTGGATCATCTAGATGGCCCACCCTAACTTGGAGTTGGTCAGCACTAATAATAAGGGGATCTCAATTATAGTTGGCTGAGAATACCAAGGCTGCGATCAGATACAGAAAAAAGTCTCTTGAGGTGACTCGGGGTGGTTCATACCCCAGTCTGCCCCTCACCCTCATGAACCTCCTGCGCTAGAAAAGGTAGATGAGGGAACATAAGGGCCACACACTGTCTCTCCGAGGCACCTCTAAGCAGCCCTTTTGGTGCTTCCACACATGCCCTTAAACACCCATTAAGGACACATGTAGAAGCACGCAACCACACAGCGGCAGCTTTTAGACTGCTTTTAGTATGGAGCATCCGCACAGTAACACCCATTAAGCACACATGTGGGAAACTGCGTCCGCACAGCGGCACCCATTAAGGACGGAATGGGTAGATTGCGTCCGCACAGCGGTACCCATTAGAGACAGATAGGGGCATCCGAGTCTGCACCTATCTGTCTCTAATGTGTGCGTAATGGGTGTTTAAAAAAGACTACATATAATGTAGTCTTAAAGGGTGTTTCACTGTGAAAATGCATCCTTTTAGGATGCGTCCACACAGTGAAACTGTGCCTACCTGGGGCCCTCCCCCGGCCCACCATGATTGGCTCCTTGGAGCCAAGCATGGTGAGCCAGGGGACTCTGCTGTCGCGGTTCGCCCTCGCCCCAAAAGCGGCGGATCACTGCTTCTGGAGCCAGGGGGAATTTCTCCGAGGCCCCCCCTAGGCCCCCCAGGGGAGAGCGCAAGCGATCCCCTCCTTACCTCTTTGGTGTCACCCCGATTCTGTTTGCGGGGACCCAGGAGGCTGCGCACCTGCTTGCTGCATGCCTCCGGATTGGCCAGGGCTGCTTCTGGCAGTGCTGGCCGTCAGGAGGTTCTCTGTGCAGGTGCGCCAACTGGCCAGGGCAGCCTCAGGCGCGCAGCCTCCTGGGACCCCGCGGCCAGAATCGGGGCAACGCTGAAGAGGCAAGGAGGGGATCGCTCGTGCACTCCCCTGGGGGGTCTAGGGAGGGCCCCAGGAGCACAGATGTGAGGCGGGTGCTGTGCGTCCGCACAGCACCCACCTCTAATCCAGATCTAAATCATCCTTCTGCCGTGTGTAAATCCGGACCTACTGGAAACCGGATTTACTAAATCTGGAAGAGGTAGATCTGGATTTACTAAGGTAAGTGCGGAAGCACCCTCAGACTCCTGTTCTGTCTTTCTGATTCAGTCAGAGGAAAAGACACTTGCAGTTAGAGCAGAGGTTCCCAAACTTTTTTTTCTCGTAGACCACTTTCAAAATTTTATTGATTTCGGTGGCCCCCCTGCTGCTACATTTCTACCATATTCCCAAAACTCGTCAAAAAATGTGAAGATTAGATCTAACGATGAAAACCTGCGTTGCGGCTGAGTTCCAACCCTAAATTTGGAGTGGTAAAACTAAAAAGAAAAATAGTATTTCGTCCCTCTGCACGTCTGAACAAGCGCTGCGGGCAGGCGGGCGGCACTTTGCAAGTCTCGACACACGTTGTACTGAATATTGAATATGCAAGTTTTTACAAGTAACAGTCACTGACATTCTTAAAATATTATCTGCCTACATTGATAGGTAAAGCCAAGCCAACATTTTTGTTCTTTATTATCGAAACCAGATAAATTTTCATGGAACCCCACTTACAACTTGTGAACTCCCTTTTTTTTTTCCACGCCAACGTAGACCCCCGTCGAGTTTCCCGCGGACCCCTGGGGGTCCACCTGGACCACTTTGGGAATCACTGAGTTAGAGGATGGTTTTTCTGGTGAATAAGATGAATCTCTGTGGATGACAGCAACATCCTCAAGACCAACGTGTACGGAATATCTCAAAGACCTGGAAATAAGTAAGTGTGTCTGGACTAACCAGCTATCCTGGGCAGATTTTGCTAATGTAGGATCATCTAGGTAATCCAGAACCAAACTCTGGATAAAAAATGTGTATCAATCTCGCATTTAGCCATACTAGAAGAATGGACAGCTTACTGGAGCTGGTAAAGGGGATCCTGTGGATACTACTGACATAGGCCACAACTGCCCATTTACCCACTCACATGAAATAAAGCTCCTCCTTAGCCATCGTTATAGCGGCACATGGTAGCAGCATTCTACTTTCACCCAACTCCTCCCAAATTATTATTTTTCCTATATCAGTTTTATGAAAACTTAAGCACGCTATCTGTATATGTAAGTTCTTTCTAAGTACTTATACAGAAAGCACCTGCAGAATGTGGTCACGTGATAATAGTCAGGGTGAGGGTGGATGGCTTTCAGCTTTGATGCAACAAATAAATGTAGCTAGATGATGTGCATGTATACTATTCACGATTTATGGTTCGCACATGCTAACTGCTGGCATCCAAATATTGTCAGACTACCAACTTCCATTACTCTTGACTGCAGAGAACCACATTGGCTATCCTGGTGCTAGACAATATACTTTATTTTAATGGCAAGTAAGAACTGCAGTGGAATTAGCAATTCTTGTCATGTCCGTGAAATAACTGGTCTACTTTAGGCTGGAAGAAACAGAATCCTAGATCATTTATGGCTTTCAAAATGGCAACAGGCTTGCTTAGAAATCTAACTTTATTTTTAAAGAAACAAAGTCTAAAGTATAACTTAAAAAAGAATTCCAGCCTGCAAATTCACTTCAAAAACCACAAAAATCAAGGTCCACAAGAACACAGAATCAAACATCCACCTCCTGTTTTAGTCACTTATTTCTAAGGCTATCTGCAAGTTAATTTCAAAACAGCAGTTCTGCGGTCTTCTTGCAGTTGCTTGGCTAATCCCGAGTCTGTTATTCATTTCCCTTTCTTGCAACATGATGCAGGCTAGTGCACATAAAATGATAGCTTTACCAAACAAAAGACAACTCAGAGGTGGTGCTGACATATGTCAATGTGCCCAGTATGCTCATCTCCATAATAACACACATTAAAGGCAATCAAAAGCTCTTCCAAAGCACATAAAACATGGGATGAGAACACTATTGCCACATGCAACCACCTCCAAGATACTTATTTTATTTGAATTCAGTCTGATAACAATAAGGGTGCTTCCGCACTTACTGCTGGAAATCTGGATCTATTACATCTGGATTTACTATATCCGGTTTAGAGTAGATCCGGATTTCGTAAGTCCGGTTTGCGGTAGATCCAGATTTACTAAATACGGTTTAAGGTAGATCCACATGTATTAGTTACGGATCTGCCAACGCCCTTTCCGTCCGCACAAGCGTGGGAAGAACGGATTGTGAGGAACAGATTCTGCCTTCGCTGTGCGGACGTAGTAGCACAGATTTGCAGACGGCTGCTCCAGGACGGCTCCAGACGGCTGCGTGATTGGAGCGTCCAGCTGTCAGTCACTGCTACTTTCAGGCCGTGCGTGGACGCGTCGGGGACGGACCGGCGACCAATGAGCCATGTGTCCGGGATCCCGTGACTGCTTGGCGGCGAAGCCTGCTTTTGGGACTGGCATCGCTACATGGGTACGTGCACACTTCCAGGTATTTTTGTCATCGGAGCAAGCACCAGACAAGGCAAGGGTTGAGGCTTGTGCTATGATTTCACCCTGCTGTCTGGCGGAGATGGCAAGAGGCAACTGCAGGATCTAAACAAGATCCCACATTTTTCTCTTGCTGTCTGGAGGTGGTCTTAGGACATAAATATGAAATCATTATGCATTACATGCACTTGCATTCTTCCAAAATAAATTGGGGATGGAGGTAACATGAGATGAAAGGATATAAACCAATCAATAAGATGTCTGAAAGTCTGTAGGTCAAAATCTTTCCTATTTGTTTTACCGTGTTAGAAGAGAAACTGCTGAATTTTTGCTGGCCGCATAAAGGCACCAGAGCCCGACTCTCTTTGAATACCAACCCAAGTGATGCAAAATACTCAAGTTTCATTCAGCGCAAAACACTCATAGACCTTTCATTGATTGAACTTAGTATAGAAATACAAGCCCAGGATGGTGTAGAAAAGAACTAAAGAAATGTAAGATTTACTGAGGCTGAGATTCAGATGCTTGTAGTTGGCTAAATTCAAAATTAAACGGCTAATAAGCAAGAAGTGTTTTCTAAGCACATTTGTAGTGGTTATTTATCTATACCTCATAATAACTGCTACAGCAGTGCTATTAGCACAGGCTGAATGGCCACACATTTCTTATTTCTAAGCAGCTATAGTCAAACAAATTCCCCAATTTTTTCCCATGGGGATAGCAAGGCAATCAATCACCACCCCCTCCCACGTGGCTACTAAAGTAGATTCAATGAACCCTTGAATTTTTCCCTTTAAAAATAAAGTAAATTTAAAAACCCAAAGTAACAAGGCAACTGAACTACACTGCAGGGATGTCCTATCTGCTTCCCCCACCAACATCCCACATGATATTCAAATAGCAAGATTTGGCTACTTTGCATGGCTAACAAAACTGACATTTTCCTAGTCATAACACTCTCTTTTTGCAATGTGGAGGTACTAACAATTGCTTTTATTTGCATTTGAACGTTTTTTTTCTTTTAATGTTTTCATACTCAGAAGAAAGTTCCACTTTAGCAGGAAATTAAACTAAAATAAGAGAGACTAATAAATCCTTGCTTTGCTTTTATCTTTTTGTTTCTGGTAGACACAGCTGTCCTGAATTTCTCTGTTATTTTCTGTGGGACAGAATGAAAAGTTTATAACAATGAAGACTGGGGTAGGTGAGAAACTTGGAACAGAAAGAGCTTCAAAATAAACCATGGCATCCTTCTATGTGTGAATACAAAGGAAAATATAAAATGACAGACTGACAAAGGAGCACCTCAAAATAAAATGACCCAGTAAATCTCTCATTTTTGTCGGGAGCGTAAATCCTTGAAGTGTTCAGAAGCCAAGCTGAATTTTTTAGGGAGACTTGCATTGTTGAAATTTACCTTCTGCAACAGTCAATTATAGGTCTGCCATTAATAACTGATTTAAATGCTTGAAAGGTGATAGCAGGCAATTAAAGTGGTTTGTTATTGTTTAGCACCACTAAATTTCCATTTAATTTTTGGGCAATTATAGAAGTAGTTCACCATTATCATCTTTTAGGGAGATGTCAGGGGTGAACTGGAGACTTCCTATGCTCCAGGTGGTTGTACCACTGAGCTATAGCCAGTTCAAGTTTAAGTGGTACCTGCAGTCTGCTTCATATCTATAACTGTACAAGTGCTAACAAAACAGAAACAAAGGCTGCATAAGAAGAGCATAAGAACATAAAAGGAGCCCTGCTGGATCAGGCCACAGCCCATCTACTCCAGCATCCTGTCTCAATCAGTAGTCCAACAATTGTATTTGGCCATCTCAAGCAGAAGACAAAGGCAAAACCTTATCTGCTCTTGACTCCCCGTAAAAGGCCTTTAGAGGCATCCTGCCTGTATCTCCAGCCTGAAGGGAGCACCTAGGCATCCATTCCAGTAGCCATGCTTTATTCTGAAATATCCAAACATAACAGAATAAGTAACAGCTCTAGTGTATTTACCTGTGGTAACCTACAAAATGCAACACTTGAGTTTTGCCTAACACTTGAGCTTCCGTCTGTTGTCAGGCTCATGAAAAGCAGTCCAGCCCTGCTTCTTCTATTTAATCTCACTTTAGACATAGCGAACTGCTCTCCGAGCACACCTCATAGAGAACAACTTTTTGTTTGAGGACAGTAAAAGTTCCATCCACATTACTACTCCTTGGGACGAGATGAAGCCATTTACAAGTGACCTGCTGTGTGGTGAGCTGGGAAGGTGGTGGGCAGATGCGTGGAGTTCTGGGATAGACCTCTGTGTAACCTGGAATTTATTTTATATTTATTTATATTTATATCCCACCCCATACCCAAGGGTCTCTGGGCGGCTCACAACATTTAAAAATACACATGTCAAAACTGTATAAAACAATACTAAAACCAGTACAAGGTTTAAAAATCCAGCACAATGATAATATTTAAAAAAGAAAGAAAGAAAGAAAAAGATACAAGAACAGTTTAAAAAACAGTAGAGTGTGCAGTGGGGGAAGCGTGGGGAACATTTAACCAAAGGCCTGCGTGAAGAGGTACATCTTCACTGCCTTCCTAAATAAAAACAGAGAAGGGGTCTGACGCACCTCAAGGGGGAGACCATTCCACAGGCTGGGGGTCACTACTGAGAAGGCCCTCTCCCGGGTGCCCACCCACCTAGCTACTGAAGGCAGAGGGATAACCAGGAGGGCCTCCCCTCCAGATCTTAAGACACGGGCAGGTCGATATGGGAGAAGGCGCTCCTTTAGATATCTGGGGCCCAAGTCATTTAGGGCCTTATAAGTCAGAGTTAGCACCTTGAATTGGGCTCAGTAGTGAATTGGCAGCCAGTGCAGCTCTTTTAAAACTGGTGTGATATGTGTCTGGCTAGTTGTTCCGGTCAGCACTCTAGCGGCTGCATTTTGTACCAGCTGCAACTTCCGAACTGTCTTCAAGGGAAGCCCCATGTAGAGTGCATTACAGTAGTCCAATCTGGAGGTTACCAGAGGGTGGATAATTGTGGCCAGGTCATCTCTGTCCAAAAAAGGTTTCAGTTGATGCACCAACCGTGGTTGGGAGTAGGCACTTCTGGCCACGGCCTCCAATCTGGAGGTTACCAGAGGGTGGATAACTGTGGCTAGGTCATCTCTGTACAAAAAAGGTTTCAGTTGATGCACCAACCGTAGTTGGGAGTAGGCACTTCTGGCCACGGCCTCCACCTGGACTTCAAGTGTTAGCGCAGAGTCCAGGAGTACCCCCAAATTTCGCACCTGTCCCTTCCCGAATATTGCAACCCCATTAAGGACAGGATATCTCTCAACTACTTGGACCCAAGAGCCTGTAACACACAACACCTCTGTCTTGTCTGGATTCAAGTTTCAATTTATTGACCCTCATCCAGCCCATTACCGCCTCCAAGCACCTGTCAAGCACTTCAGCCACCTCTCCTGATTCAGATGGCACAGAGAGATAGAGCTGGGTATCATCTGCATATTGATGACATCTCACTCCAAATCTCCTGATGATCTCTCCCAGTGGCTTCATGTAGATGTTAAAAAGCATGGGAGATTAAGATTGACCCCTGGGGAACCCCACAAGTGAGTTCCCAGGGTGACGAATCTGTCTCTCCCATCACCACTATCTGAGATCGGCTCTGGAGATAGGAGCGGAACCAATGCCAAGCACTGCCTACGACTCCTAAACTCCGTAGCCTCTCTAGAAGGATACCATGGTCAATGGAATCAAAAGCCTCTGAGAGGTCCAAGAGAACCAGCAGGGTAGCATTCCCTCTGTCTTTCTCCCGGAGGAGATCATCAACCAGGGCGACCAAGGTGCTTTCCGTGCCATGACCGGGCCTGAAGCCAGACTGAAATGGGTCTAGATAATCAGTCTGTGCAGCAGACTCGATCTAGGACTGAAATAAATTCTGGAGACAGGGAAGGCGGAATCCAAATGTCCCACATACTCATCTTGCTAAAAATGTCAGTATGCTTGTTGCAGGAGGAGGCTGGTGCAACTGGCCCTTGTCAGCATCTGGTTGGGGTTTTGCTGCAATATGGACAGTGCCTATGGAAAGTAAGGCACCAGCCTGAGGCTTACTTACCAAGCAGAAAACCACACCATGGCCCTTTCTGCGCTGGGACTTATTCTGGTTTATATCTCAGTCTAGGGTTTGTTTAGCATGCAACTAACATGTGGATAGCAGGTCCCTGCCTGAGATATAACATGGAATAAGGCCCAGTGCAGAAAGGGCCCATCCTTCCTTTTTTTTTTTTTTTTTGTATTTGGCTAAGGGGCAGCATGTCCTGAGGTGAGGAACATAGGAGATTGCCTTATTCTGTATGTATTGGCTTCTATCTGGCAACAGTTTTCCAGGCTTTCAGGCAGAGATGTCTTGCATTCACTGACATGACAGATTCCACAGACTGAAACTTGTGATCCCCTACACTTTATCCTTGAATTAAAGTCCCATTCTCAACAAGAGAACTTCAAAAGAGCCTTTGCACTGCAAGGGTTTCAAAAGTTCCTCTGTGACCAGCACAGGATCAAGGCTGGAGTTAACAATGGCTATAATCACACACAGTACAAACAAACAAACAAACAAACAAACAAACAAACAAACAAACAAACAAGCAAACGGCAGCTTAAAGCTGTTTTGCAGGCAGGATCATTCACATGCCACTCTCTTACTTCCCTTCCTGACCATTCTGAATTATAAAATGTGGATTAGAGATGGAATGAGAACAAAAGTGCTGCATGCTTCTCCCTCTGAAATGGTTATGTGTGAACAAAGCCTCTTTGTCCTAACATTACTTTTAACTGTCCTTAACAGGGCCGAGCAGTGGAGTGGCTTACTTCCTGATGTTACTGCATGGTTGCTCAGCCACAGAGACTCTGCAGCAGCAAACCATTTGTAAGTTACAGAGAAAACAGCCTTCCGTTTGGCTAATCTACTTGGCTTATCATTATTTAGCCTTGACACAGCCCAGCAGATCCTCCAATAGGCTTCCTGTCCGTGAGCTACTGCAACTGAAAGGCTATCTGCTGTGCAGCTGTGCGACCTGCTCAGCTCCCCAGACATTTTTGTACCTAATTGGCCACCTGAGCTGTTATTCACAAACCGAGTATTTCTGGATTAGACCCAATTTAATTTCGATGTGCTAATGGCAGTGTGATTGTTGCTTCAAACATAACAGTGTGGAGGCAGAGCCATGTGGCTACTCATTTGTGCCAAGCAGCTTCCAATACTATGGTAATTTCTCCGATGCCATTACAAACTCTGTCAGTTCAATGCACCGAGTCTTTGTCTAGTAACTGTACAGCTCTCTGTTAGGATTTGGTCATCTAATTTTTCTGGAAGCTTAAAAAAATGCCTCCATGGGCATAATTAATTGCCTAAAATGTATGCCATTTCCATCCCATATTTTAATCTATATAAAATTACAACTTATTTACATCCATATTAAAGAAGAAAAATAATTTCCTACATTGCTTTGCAAAACTTCAGAATGTAAATACAGAACTCTGAATGAGTTCAAAGTGAGTGTTAACTGGTAGAAGATTTAGGGTTTCGGACACAATGTCATGACAGCAGTAACTCATTTTTAAAAATACACGTAGCTTTGGGTTAGTGCTTTAAGCCAATACTGTACAAAAATAAAATTACCTGGTAGAGGAGGTACTTGGTAAAGATCTCCTCATAGCTCCCGGGCTCATGCTATAGTATGAAGAACTTTCCAAATCAGACAGGGAAAAATTAGGGCCCGTTCCTGCAGCTATTGGTGCTGGAGAAATAAAGAAATCAGTTAAGACAGGTGGAAAAGGAACCGTTGCATTTCAAACATTTACTTTCACCTTAATGATTCTATGTCGTATATAGATAGCAAGGTATGAGTTAATTGGCACTGCAATCAGCAAGATTAAAAATTCATCATGCAACTTTATGATTACGGTTTTCTTTGAAGGTCTTCTCCTAATGGTGAAGTCTGATTTTTGTATAACATACAGTTCAATGCCCTTTCTCATAGAAACTCCACAGTTATGAGGAAACAATTTAAGAGAAGGAACATATCTGGCATTATCGTAGACTTTGTGACTGTTTCTCAAACAGTACTCACTGTTTGTTGTTTTGGGTACACGATAAGGTTTCTCTTTGTTACCTTTTTTTGTTGTTGTTGCTAAATGTTTGTGATGTATAAGTTTTGCAAAAATGTATCACAAACTCCTTTATCACGTTGCAGTGGTAGCAAACCATGAAATTCATGCCATCAGTACTATGGCATCCCAGTAGCAAGTCACCAAACAATAGATTTGCAGATACTGGTCAGTGCGAAGATCCAAATGTACTCAATTTTCCCCCACCCACCCACCCTCTCTCTCTCTCACACACACACACAGATATTTTTTCAGTACTTAAAATCAAATTTCATCTTTGATGGTAATACATGAGTAGCTGCTACTATAGTAAGTCCTGCTTAAACCTCTCAGCTGTAAGCTCAAACTCTAGTAAGAATGAAGGGGTGACTACCCTTCAGTTCAGCCTGATTGCCTCCCCTGGGGTCTAGCAGCTGACTATTTCCCCTTGTAGGAGCATCTCCTGCCAAAGATCAACAGCAAGTGCCATCCACAACAAGAGCCACTGTAGTGTAGCTACTAGAATGTAGGGCTAGAGTTAGAAATATTATGCAAGAATGACAGATAGCTATGCTCTTTGTTGAAGAGTCCTAAACTGCCTCCTGTAGGTGACTTAAAGCTTTTCACATCAACTCCTTCCTAAGAGTAAACACAGACATTTTAGGAGAGGGAGAATGAGGAGAGCAGAAGGGGCCTTCTTCTATCTCCTCCCTCCCTTTCAGCCAATCAAAGAAAAATAGGATGAAAAAGAAAACTGGTTAATAGCATATTATCACCCCATGATAATGTAAGAGGGAAGATTCTCCTGGGAGACAAAAATGTGGCAACAACTGTTCTGCCTTGCTCCAATCAAAGCCATTCCTGGTCAGGCACCTCTTTCTTAGAGCAGCAGCATCTCCACACCATTTATAAACAGGTTCATCAACCAAAAGATGCTGAAGTGGTTTACAATATAAACCTGAAAGTTACAAAGGAGGTAGATAAAGCCAACTGTTAAAACAGAATTAAAAGTGGATGGAGCAAGGGAAGCAAATGTACTGTGCTCCCTTCATAAGGATTCCTGCATGCCTCTCTGTATGTCTCTTATCTTACTCCCTGACCTCAGAAGGACTGATTTAGGTGTCTCCAGGCAGATGCCACAAAATTCCATTTCAATTTCAATTCCATTCAAATTGACACCAATGTCACTTATACAAGGTCCCCTTGGGATCAAAGATGAAAGATCACTGGGTTACCATGGACCAGTCACTTCATCAGGTTGCTGTGACAATAAAATGGAGGGAAGAAGGACAAGACTGAGTTCTTCAGGAAGATGAGAATATAAATGCAGAAATAAAATTAAGCCAAAGCCTGAAAAAAGCTGCACATCTCCTGACCGACATTTCTTTAGTGCAACTTTTAACTTCAAAGGGTGCACTCCTTCCTTTGCATTGGTCCAACTGAAGTAATGCTATCATGGTCTGAATGTGCTCCCTAATGGTCAGATGCACGGCCCTTTCTGCACAGGGCCTGCCATTCACTTGCAGGTCCAAATTACAGGAGGCCCTTGCCAAGACATGCTATAGTCTGCACTAGAATGCAGAAAGAAGGACCCTGTTCCAGAATCTAATCCGGAATAAGGCCTAGTTCAAAAAGGGCCTTAGATTAGTCCACTGATCCTAGTTCTGTTTACTGTGTTAAGCAGTAATGCTATGGAGGGTCAGAGACTTCTATTCTTACTGATGCAAAACCTTTTCACTTGAATCACCCTGGACTCTAACTTTGGAGATCCTTCTGCAGGAGGGATCTAGTATGTTCTGCCTCCATGCCCCAGTTCCCACTAGGACTTTTTTGAGTGTTCAAAACAGTTTCAAAACACTTTATAAAACATTATTTAAAATGCTATTTAAAATGCTTTAAAACTAAGCAAACATGCATCTGACAATCACATTCAACCCTGAATAATGTCCCCACACTTCAAGCACTTCCAAAAACTGGATTGGGAAAAAAGATTCTTTCCCCTCCTCACCCTTTTTCCACCCCTTTTCCCATTGGCTTTGATCCAATGATGTAGGGAATCCCAGCCCCCTCCCTCCTGCTTTTGCTGCCCCTGTTTGATTCCACAGAATCAAAACCATTCTGAATCAAAGCAAGTGACAGGCAAAGGCAAGCAAGAGAGGGAGAGGAAGAGGGAAAAGGCTCCATTTGGACAAGCCAAGCCAAGCATTTCCAGAAATATTGCAGCATATTGCAGGCGGGAGTGGGGGTGGGGGTGGAGAAAGAGAAAAGAAAAAGAAGCTGTTCCACTCTGCTTCCCAAATGCACCATATTGCAGGAAGAATTATTTTTAAAAAATTCAACTCGGTCCCCTTGCCTTCCTTTCCTTTTTTAAAAAGGCCATAGCAATAAAAGATCCTTAAAGCACTAAAAGATCTCTCTCTCTCTCTCTCTCTCTCACACACACACACACACACAGTGAGAGAGAGAGCAACACTTCCCAAGGCGAAGTGTTTCTAAAATGCAAAAGTGAAACTTGAAAGGAATCTCCCTCCCTCCCTCCCTCCCTCCCTCCCTCTGTGTGTGTGTGTGTGTGTGTGTGTGTGTGTGTGTGTGTGTGTGTGTGTGTGTGTGTGTGTGAAGAAGAGGCACAGCAAACTCCCAAATAAGTCCAGGTCGCTTGTGCTTTTGGAGGTGCGTGCGCACACACACACATACACAGATGTCTCTAGTGTCCTTTCTCCCAATCTCTTTCTCTCTCACACACACACATACCACTGCTGCTTTGTTGGGGAAGGGAAGAACAGCTCTGTTGGTTCCTTCCTTTTGCTTTTCAGAGAAGTGGAAAAACTGCCGGCCATGTGGTAACTTTGTTATTACTGTACCTGGGTGGGAATGAAAGTGTGAAGTAGAGTGGGGTGAATTGCTACTTTGTTATCAGTGAAGTGGCTGGCTAAAAACTAAACTGATGAAGTGCTTCCTGGCACTTTAAAAATCTGGCAATGGTCTGTCCTGCTGGGAGAAACCCCACCCATTTCATGATTTGCCCCGATAATGCTGTAGCATTCCCACAGCAATAAGGAAGAAGTGTTTTAAAAGCAATAATGGGGGGGGGGGCTGAAAAAAAGAGGTGTTTATTTATTCCATTTTTAAGCCAAATAATCCTCAAAACACCCCTGAAACTGATTGGGAATGGGGACAAAGGGGATCCAAAGCATTTCTAAGCCGCTTTAAATTATTGGGAGTAGGGATGAAGAGGATCCAAACCATTTTTAAACCGCTTTAAAGGAGCAATGGGAACTAAGCCCATGATTCTTACAGTACTGTACTATGTACTAAATGGTTTAAAGACTGCAACTGACATGCAAGAATAATGGCAATGTAGAGAGCAAAACCTTCCCACAACTTACTTATGGCCATCTCAAGCAAACTAACAGAACTCGTAGCAGAGGTTCAAAGGCAACTACTGGACTGATGCAATGATAGCAGTGCATTTTAAAAGTACAGGATGGAAGCAACCCCATAATATTAACATTGCAGGAGCCAGCCTATAATGATCTTTAAGTGGAATTAACTTGGGAAATAATTTACAAGAACACTTGAAACTCATCTTCTGCACTCCTTTAACTTCAATATGCTTCATGTGCAATAGGTGAATGAAACTTTATTTTTAAAAAAGGCATTGTAAAATTAACTCATTTTATCAATTTGTGCTGTCTGCTAGAGTTTCCTGACAGCAGAGACAAGGAGCTGTAAAACTGATGAATTTGCATGAAAAAAGAAACCAGTGTAAGTAATTTGTGTAAAAGGTAACACGGACATGGACTGCTATAATTCAGACACCCTGCGGATAGCAGACTGCTGCAGTGTGAGCAGTTATGGGTTAGAAAAATGACCACACTGCAGTCAGTCTGACTTGAATGGAAATCAATCATAAAGGTACACTCCACAGCACTCACTCTACAGTTTTAGCAGGCTTGGCCAAACTTATTTGTGCTTTAAAAAGCCTTTGCCTGACAAATTTCCATCTACGTGCGATCTATGAAAGATTCAGGCAAAAGGTTAATAATATATTTTCTGAGAAGGAACACAGAAATTTTACTCCCAAACTACTGTAATATTTTAAAAACTCATTTTTCTCCCACACAGAAAATAAGAAAAACACCTCATACTCAATCCAAGTCTCTGCATGTATTCCCAGAATTAAGTCATATGAAATTCAGAGATATTTGCTCTTTGGTACGTTATCCTTTCAGATCGATCATTTGTGTCTCAACTTGGAAGTAAGCTCCTACAGGATGGCGGTTCTTAAGCACCTTCTCTCATTTTCTCTGTTATTTCTACACATTTAGGCAGTGATTCCACACCTATCAGGGCTGGGCAGACAGACTTTGCTGAATGCAGAGACGAAATGGATATAGGAAGAAATGAGGCCAAATGTGAAAAAAATGGACATCAAAAGAAATAATGTCTAATTCTAGAGGGTGGGAATGAAAATTCCTTTGCCTTTAGGTCCATTTTCAGGAGTCCAGCAAAATGGCACTTGGCCCAGTCCGGCACAGAATTAGGTTGATACAATAGTACCATGGTGTCAAAAATGTAGATCAAGGAAATGAATGCTGAGTGCCCTTGTCAGTCCAAGAAGGCACTTGCTGCTACATTGTCTGTCTTTGGCAGCAGCAGGTGCCTTGCAGTGAGGGCGTCTCCTGTGGAAGATCCTTTCTCATGTCCTGCATGGAGGGACTTTGGAAAATGGTTCTTTCTTGCTCCAAAATGGAGTTGAGAAGGGTGCCTTTTTCTGTGATGCTTCCATTGCCCGCCACTGTTGAGCTGCTTCTACCAAAATGTGGAGACGCTGCCTGAGAACATCATTTTGGCTTGCTTACTTTACCAAGCGAGAACATATTGCATTTTCTTTACCAGTGGGTTGTACATGTTACCCAAACAACACTGCATCAACAATGCCACACACTTTCTCTAGTGCTAGAATTCCTGCAGCAAAAGCTATTATAACTGAACACAATTTGGAATTTATAGACACTTGCAACTCAACTCTGGGAACAGTTCACCTGCTTAGAATTTCCGTTAAGAAAATACACTGAGGTAGTTTTATTGAATGAAGAATTTTTTTCTTCTTCAACCTCTCCTGTGACTATTGCATGTAAAGCTTGTCGAAATGAACTAATGCTGCTTTGGGATCCCGTTTCAGCTGATTGGGTGGTCTGGTCACAAACCTCTACTTATACATGGGATACATTTCAATCACTGGGAATGCAGAATAAATTGCCCTCAAAGTCAAAAGGTTCACGCTAACACAAATTAATACACCAAGCCCAATTTACTCTTTGGTATTTTATTACTTAAAAGTCATTTGAAATCTCAGAACAGCAGCAACAACAAACCTTCAATGAAACCAAAACTTTGATTTTGTCTAGGGTGGTGCAATGGTCAATGCTAGGAGAAAAGAGTGCCAGATTCAAGACCCTGAATAAAACTTTGGCTACTTAATCTACTTCACAGGATTGTAGGGATTTTAGAAATATATGAGTATATGAGATTCAGTGTTGGACAAACCATTATTACAGTAAATCTGAGGTTTCCCTTTTTCTAAACCAAGGAAATTAAATACGACAATCACAGGCCATTTTAAAGGATCTGGCTGTACTGCTACTTTTACTGCCACCATTGTTCTTGCCAAGGTCATTCAGAAATCCTGCGTATATATGCATAAGTGTCTTTTGAGCTGAGCTCTGAATTGCCCTATAGGCTAAAAGCCCAAAGAAAGAGTTCTGAGAAGCCTGTGTCTGTGAACTATAGAAATAAAAACTGTCAAAATTTCCCTTACTTTTATTATAAAAATAATAAAGGCCAAAGAAAGAGAAATTACAATTTTGTCTTTGTTACACATATAAATTGGAATTTTCCAATATGTGCTAAATAGGTCTGTAAGCATACATTAAAAAACAGCTCAAGAGTGGCTTAGAATATGCTGACACTACTGTTTCCATTTCACAGGAGGCACGCTTCCCCCCCTGAGCTGACTGCTCTAAAATATATATTGGGTATTCCCTGGGGGTGCTGGCCTGGGCCAGCAGTTCCATGTAGATCTTGCCTCTGGCTCCATTTACATAAAGACCCTTGAGGGGTTGGTTGCAGCTGACTCATGCAGAAACTGGCACAGAGCCTGATGGGCTGCCAGCAAATGCAGAGTCCTGTTGGCCACCACAACTTCCAGATCATCAGCCAAGGACCAGACATCTACTCAGAAGCTGGACCACAGAACTGGTACACCAATATTCTAGGTGAAGAGTTTGTCATGGAAGGCGAGAAGCGATCCAGATCTCCTCTTGCTGACTCTGCTGATGGGGGTGACCTTGGAATATTAAAGTATCACCTTAGATTGCCACACATAACTTTATGGATTAATCTTGTAAGTAAAGTGCTACTGTTTGTTTGGTGATTTTGCAAGTTTTAGAACAGGTAAAGAGATGAGGTGAACCACTAGCCTATTTCTGTAGGACATTTCTAATATTATTATAGAATGGAGAATTATGTGTACAGTTTGTATACTGTATGTGTGTGAGTGAGAAAGAGAGAGAGAGAGAAAGAGGAAGGAAGGAAGGAAGGAAGGAAGGAAGGAAGGAAGGAAGGAAGGAAGGAAGGAAGGAAGGAAGGAAGGAAGGAAGGAAGGAAGGAAGGAACTTCATGTAAGTACAACAATTCTCCATTCTTGGATGGCTCCAGCAAAATACCCATGGGTTATCCTCTCTTGAAGTAAACTCCATTGGTATTCTGCATGGAGCCATCCAGAGCAGAACTTAACAGCTCTCTGATCTCATGCTTACTAATAATTCTTAAGTGTGACCATTGTTGACCAACGTTTTATGGTATGGTATACTCCTTTTCCTAATTTCAGTTAACATAAATTTGAGTCTCATATGACCTGACCCAGTCGTGACTGTAATTCTTGGTGATGAGGAGGGAGGGGACAAAAACTTTAAAAACTTCTCTAAAATCACTGCTTCTTTTTCTCAGTGTTCAAGGTGGGCATAATGTCTGTTCCAATACCTCCCGTGTTCCTGACTCATCTGTTGCTGGCACTCCACTTTAGCAGCTGCGAAAAAGATGTCATGAAAGGCCATACTTACTGCCCTTCTGCAGTACTTTGTTGGGGAGGGGGGAGACTTTATATTTGTAACTCCTTCACAGTTAACATATGGGACTTTGAGACTACACTTTCAGACCTTTTTACAGTTACTGCTACTACTTCTTTGTATATTTAGCCCATTCTTCATCGGAGGTCCCAGGGTGGGTTGCGTAATTTAAAAATAGTTGAAAATATGTAACAATTCAAGAATTACTACAAACTCTCTACATAATTCAAAACGTAAATATAATATTGTATAGCAATTTTAAATTATAGTATCTTTAAATAGTTGTTTAAAAAATTAAAAATCCATATCTATCTATCTATCTATCTATCTATCTATCTATCTATCTATCTATCTATCTATCTATCTATCTATCTATCTATCTATCTGTGCGTGTGTGTACATGTGTATACACATATAGCAGTTTTAAATTATAGTAACTTTAAATATTTGCAAAAAAAAATTAAAATCCATATATATACACATTTGTGTGTGTGTGTGTGAGTCACCTGGGTCAAAAACTGTGAAAGTTGTTTTAAACCTATTAAAGCATAACTTGTATAGCTGACAAGTATGGGACTTTAAAAAAGTGTAGCAAGCATTCACTTGACTATGTTTTGTTGCTTTGTTTCATTGCTTAACCTCACCTACTTTAATCAAGTGAGTAGAAACATGGAACAAATGTATCTTTAAAGCATCACACATTTATATCAATGTACTTTTAAAAAGAACAGGACAAATGAGATGTAGAAAATGTGGAGGAATGAGATCCTCCGTGCCTTCATCTCTGGCAGTTTCTGAAAAATATACTTTGTAGAACACAATGGATATGAACGTGTGGTGTTCATTTTAACATTACTAGTGTATCATCTTATTGACCACCTAATTATGCTGAATTCCATTTATAAACATAGCTAACCACTAAGTTTATGGAGACTTTTGTGATGCTTTAATAGAATATTGATTGAGAGCAAGGTTTGAGTGGGTTGCTACTGAATTGTGTAATGGCACACAAAAGGCAAGGTCACTGCAATGGTTCATTCTAGGCTTGCTACTTTGGATTTTATTTCTTCTTTTTTTACTTCTCTCTTTTTATATTCAGACCTGAACTCAACTGCAGACTTTGGACAGCTGTACTTTGCAAATGAATATGGTTAGCTTCTTTAGTGTTTATTTTCATGCCACTGATTTTTAACTACCTCTCCTACAATATTGATTAGTCCAGAAGAAAGCTCACAGGCTCGCATCCGAGAGAGAAGCAGAATGTATACCTTACAAGTACAATGGCTAGTCCATTCTCTCTCATTTAGCACACTTTACTTGGACAAAATCAGTTCCTTCCTGAAACTATATTAAAGTGAACAATCCTGATCGGGTGCTGCTTAAATCAACTGATGTCAGTGATAGTGGAACAGTCTGTCCAGCTGCAGCAAAACCTTCAATATGATGCAACAATGAACCTTTTGTTATCAGCAAGTCTCTAGTTTTAAAAAGTGAACTGTGCACTCCTTGCTTGCCAGCAAGCACTATACTATTATGTTACTCATTCTAAGCCCAGAAACAGGATCTAAGGCTCAGCCTGGAGATCCTTACTTTGCCATTTTGATCTAAAGCTGCTTTGGCACTCTTTTTGGGGTGGGGTGGGGTGGAGGAACCTAATGGCCCATAGACATTTGGTTCTTTCAAACTTCAGAAAAATGACTTAGATCCAGGGATGTGTTGTAGTTTTTAGCTCCCACACATATGACATGTTAGCTCTATAACTGCATTCACTCCAAATGAGCACTATTTTAGCTGGTAGATTCATAGAAACTGCTACAAAAATTTGCTGTTTAGGGTGAATGTAATGTCAGGCATCTTGCAAATTACAAGACAAGGTGCAAAGCTCCACTTCAGATCTACAAACAGTAACTTCATTATTTTTCTCTTTGCACTCCCTTTCTGTTTTCACTGAAGTTCTGCTTCAGTGCTATATCCCTAAATCAGCAACCCCTTTTTAACCTTACAAATAGTTTCTGGCTAGAAGTTCTAAAGGGACAGGCTTAATCTCCCAAGGTCACTGTGGAGAGTGACACTTTAAAAAAAAGCAGAAGCTGTATTCTTTGCTTTTAATGCAATTATTCATATTGTATAGCAGAAGAATTATTGCAGCTTTCAAACACTAGGGTGCCACCTTATGCCAATCTAAGACTTGCTGCATTTCATTCCTGATTCACATCGCCAGAGACTCTATATACAACAATTCACCTGTTTTTGTGGAAATGGTAAGAATATTTGGTTAGAGTGTTTGGACATTCTGATTGCAGCCAGCTGCAGATTAAAACAAACAAACAAAAAACCCAACACCTATGACCAGATTTTTCAGCTGACACAAAAATCACACAAACCTTATAATATTTTTTAACGGGCATGATGTATAAATGTTCAGGCCAGGCTTAATTTTTGTACTAGTTAAGTTTGTTACTTTCTTTTCTTTTCTCTTCTTTTCTTAAGAGAAATGGCATTTTTGTACCCATTAATGGGTACTTAATGGGTACTTCTAGTGACAGTGTAAAAACACCCAATGTCTCCAATCCTGCTTTTAATTCCAAGAAAAAAAATGTGTGTCAGTATTTTTCTCTTGTCTCCTATTTATTCCTTCTTTCACCGGACCTATCATTTCCAAACAGTTTATTCACAGAGGCTCTAACTCTACTTAGATGTCCAGAAAACAGGAGAATGAGCCTTGGGCACCGTGGCTTTATTCTTGGTGGCAAGATGTGATGTGGTTGGGTGAGTAACGTCTCATACCATACATGGAAACATGGCAGAAAAAATCCCATTCTAAATTATGTCAGCTTTTTCTGTAGCCTATGAGCCTGCTCAAAGTGATTCAGCTTCCCAAGAGCTTTAACACCAAGTCTTTTTGTGATAAACTAAACTGCTACAGTAGTGACAGAGCCTTTGTGCAGTGGGCCAAGATGCCACCCAGAAGTGGTGCCTTAAGTGGGTCACTTCTGTGTATATACCTAGCCAATATAGCCCTGGAAGGCCACACTAATACTTAGAAACTCTCATTTTAGTCCAGTAACTTGATGAACCACGTAAAAGTGCTGAGCAGCTTAATTTTGTCCTACTAATTGGTCTGATCTGTGTACTGTGCATGGATTTTTTTTAAAAAACATAAAATCTCTATTTAAATTGCACATATTTTCTGAAGCATGTATTGAATTTATTTTTCCCATATTAACCCTCCTTTGCAAAGCCTGGAAAGCTACGTAATCCAACAATTCAGTGTGAGAATGCTGAGACAGCCACCAAACGGACTCACCACAAAGATTTATGGGAAATGGATATACAAACAGAAATAACTTCCTCACAGTAGCAAAATATCTGGTCAAACAAATTCCCCTGTGGTAATATTAAGTACTACAGAGAATTATTCCTTAAACTAATAACACATTGGTATGCCACCCCAATATGGTTGAACCATATTTCCCACTCTGTATCAAAGAAGTGTTGGCATGGATGTAAGTTAACCGGAACATATACCCACCTATGGTGGTTTTGCCCAATGATTAGCAAATTTTGGAGATTAATACACCAAGAAATAGAAAAACTTTTACAAACACAATTAGAATTTTCGCCGAATATATTTTTGTTACAAATAATGTCAAAGGACAATATAGGAAAAAACAAAATTATCTTATTACATTTTCTATTGTTAGCCAGCAAAAAGATAATAGCCAAAAATTGGAAAGTGATCGAAACCTTAACTGTTCAAGCGTGGCATGATAAGATTATAGATTTTGCTATTAATGAACTCATTAAATTTCAACATAATAAATATATGGGCATAAAAGAGAAATATAGATATCTAGAAGTATGGAAACCTTTTCTTGATTTTTTACGGTCCAATCGAGAAGCATTTAACAAATCAGAGACAGCCATTAAATTTTTGTTAGAATAATTATGAATAATATAGAATTTTTTTGTAATATAGTCATCTGATTTAGTATAGCAATAACCAGTAATCTTATAGATATATATAGCTGAGTAGAAAAAGTATGGCATATACACAACCAAAATTTAAAAGTTATGAGTTTGTTATATTGAAATTATTAAGGGGTGTTTTTCCACTGTCACTAAAAGTACCCATTAAGTACCCATTAATGGGTACGTAATGGCATTTTTGTACCCATTAATGGGTACTTAATTGGTACTTCTAGTGACAGTGGAAAAACACCCAAGGTTATGGTAGAATGTATGGTTTTAATTTGTATAGGGAAATGTTTGTTAAGTATGAAGTTTCTAAATATTTGTACCATTTTTGTTAAGTGTATTTTCTAAATTAAAATTAATTTAAAAAAAGAGAGAAAAGACCTTCCAAATAATGCTTTTTTGAAAAAACAGAAAACCCAACCCAACCCAACTTTCTCACTAGCAAAAATTATATATATACATATATACATATATATACTTACTTTGTGAGACCCTTACTAATTCCGTCACACTAAATACGCCTGATGTGACAAAACTGTCTTGGAAGCCCAAATGTCCTACAAAACACAAGAAAATTATAGAACTGATTAGTTTTAAGCACTTAATGGCATTTTAAAAATTCTTTTGTATCAGTTTAATGTTAAACAAATTGAATATTTAATTTTCCACTTTCCACTAATTGCTGTTTAGGTATGCAGATAGATGGGTAGATCTTAGGTAAGTTAACAAGACAGATTAATAGGAAGAATTGTATACATTAAGGCATCGCAGCTGGAAATCTGGAACAAAAGAAGCTCATTTTAATAAACAGTTACCTCAGATGACCCTAACAACTTAACAATTGAAATTAAAATGCTATCGCTAGGAATCAGACTGCACAGCTAAGTTTTATAATCGTTTTAAACATTATTCTCCAAAGCAACATCTGATCAGGATTATCTACTCACTCATTCAAACAAAACAAGATTTAAAGATGTACCCTTCTTTTTCTGATGTTACATTAGGGAAGTCTTAAAGCAGCAGCTGTTTGAATGTCTTGAAAATGAATGCTTTTCAAACAAAAACCAAACAAGCCCTTTTTAAAAAACTGAGCAGTTCAGAAGAAAAAAAAACTTTAAGAAAGCTTTAATCCTCTGAGTTTCTTTAAGAGACAGGGAAAGGAGCAGACTTGCTTGCTGGTTTCGTTTTGTGTAAGGGATATTTAATATCAAAATGTTATTACACTGTACTTCCACTAGCAGTATTTCCCTTTTCTTATGAAAACACATCCATCACCAAACGTTAATTTAATTTTCTGGGATAATCGATTACAAAACAAGCAGCTTCAAACTGCAAATCGGGTAACAAGGAATCTTCCTGAACCAGATACTATAGTTCAAACGGTACATAGTAGGACTTCAATTAGAGGTATCTAGCTGATAGGCCAGTCTGACCTACTGCTTTTGAAATCAGGGTCAAAGAAATCTGAGGATAAAGGGATTATTAAAAGAACTCTAAAGTCGTTCTTGGCTTCAGGATAAGTGGCATACCTTTTAAGGTTGTTCTAATTAAGATTACCAATGCTTAACCATCCTGTGTGAAACACATACTCCTGAATGTCATTTAAGACTCAACTTCCCTTCCACAGTAAACTGTCGAGATTCAGTTGGATTTTAATTTATTTCCAATTTACCAAAAATACTTCCTTTATTTATATAATGTACTCACCCCTATGTATCCCAAAAATGTGTACATATTATTATTCCTTAGTCTGCAATGATTAATCAAGCTGGAATAATTTCTTTTGATTTATCAAAAATTAAAACTGCAGATCCATTACTGTGAAAGGATATCAATATTGATAATGTTATTTCAAGCAGCCTATGTTCCTTCTTTATTCGGGCAACGCATTCAAGTTGATTTCCCAATAAATAATGTACAGCTGAAAGTACATTTCTTTAACCCAGAGGCAGCAACTAGAATCCTGATTTCCCCCCAAATAATCTGTATATCTCACAAATTTAGGAAGAATTGTTTCCACAAGGGCTACTTCATGTCAAAACTTAAAAATATGGGAACTTGGTAGAGGTGAGGGTGATGAAAAATTCAGAGGCCTATTTTCTGAAGTCATTCCCCACTTAACATTTCTAACAGCAACAAAGCTATGACAGTACAGTATGCCTGTGTCTCCATGCAAGCTGTTTAGGTATGATTGGGCACACACTGGACCTGGTGTGGGACCGAGATCAAATCTTGCCCGTCCCCATGCCATTCACGGTAATGTGGGCTGGATGCAGATCCAGCTGTCCCCATGCAAACCGTGTCAAACCCTGGAACGGGGGAGCAGTGCCATCTCCTCTCTGCCCCCTATCTCCTCATTGGAAGCTGGACTGATGTAACCCCACCCCTGTGCCGCCAGCTGCAAATGGCGCATCCCCCCCCCCAGCGGCACAGAAGCCACGACTGCATGGAAAAAAATTTTTTTTGAAAAAAACCAAAGCTGCTACAAGGTTTGGTGGTGGTTGAGCAGTTTGCACACCTCCACTCCACCTGGGAACCGTGAGAAAACCTGGCAAGCTTAACAGGGAGAAAATCAAGCCATTATCATGCCTGCCTTGGTGACTGGGAAATAGGGATGGAATATTTGCTGTAGAAAATGGACAAAAATCAAGCCATTATCCTGCCTACCTTGGCAATCGGGAAATGAGTGTGTGTGGAATACTTGTATAAAAAAGTCTTGTGGGGCAGCGAAGGCCATTTGACCCCCCTCATCGTTTCAGCTTTAACACAATTTTCTCCCCCAAAATCTCAGCGGTCGCGATCTCCATTGCACAGGGCAGGAACAGGAAGCACAGGACATGAAACCCCACCTCCCACTGACACGAGCACCAATCCCCTCCTCAAATAGCCTGGGACCATCCCCATGCGCAGGCTCGGCTCCAACTAAATTGCCCAAACCGTGCCAAGACCTGTTTTTTCCAGTACCAAATTTGGTCCTGGTTTGGGTGATTTGGTCCATGAAAATCGGACCAAATCCAAAATGCAATGGGATACCCCTGGCTGAACCTGATTTCGATTTGGACCAAAACGTGTGTGGGGATGCGCCCTGTATCTCTAATAAGCTTGATTACATGCTGTTTAGCAAAGTAACAGGAAATAGGCATAATTTTTTTTAAGATACAAATAACAGTATAAACTTTTTACATATTTAGTTATAGTAAAAGTTTATAAAGCACCTTTCCTTCGTAACAGATATGTATGAATCTACTCATAACATATACCTAATAAGAAAGCAGTGTATATAAGCAGAAACTAGTGTACACATTAGAAACAAAAGCTATACAAATTCTATCCACATAAAATATACAAAAGCTCAGAGTTCATACAATTATACATTTTACACACATAGTTCATGAATAATTATAAATTATACCTTTAACATTATTTTACAACCTGCAAAAATTACACTGCTATATCATAAAGTACGGCCCTTGCTGAAAAATCTCTTATCATAAAGTACCTCACTAAAGAGAGAAGTCTTAAAAAACCTTAAAATAGTAATGATCAATCAGAATCTCAAGCCTATTATCTTAACCAAATGCCTGATTAGAAGGAAAAGCCTTCTCTACTTTAACTGCAACTCACTTTTATCCCCTACCAAGATAATCTTGTGTTTCACAAACAGTCAAGTAAGTAACTTCTAATAATATCCACAAAACAAGTGACTATGATATGGTTAAGGAACATCTTGAGAGAATAATAGAAAATATTCCAGTTTATTTGGCAGTGTGCCTAGCTGGCCACGTAACAGGCAAGCTGAAATAGATTACGGAATGCTGAAATATACTGAGGCCACATCTCCACAACAAACCATCCCCCCCCCGGATTTTCCTCCCTCTATTTGGGTTTTCTTTTATTCCGTCCAACACAGGATTAAAGTTTTAATCCCTTTCTAGGAGGCCACCATGACTACCCCCAGCTGCCCAGAAAATGATACCTTGGCAAGCCTCTGCTCTTATTTTTGTCCCTCCCTGACATCGTGACAGTCCTTCCTCTGCCCCATTGTCACAATCTCCCTCCCCCCACCCCCTCCCTCTTGCTGGGATTTCCTTTGCTGATCTGCCTCCCCACCCCTTCCCTCTTGTTGGCTGAATGATTGCTTGCTTCCTTGAATGAATGACTCATCATCTTGCTGGATTCAACCTTGTTTTTTTGGCTGTCATTCACCCTATCACTGCATCCAGGTACTACATTCAGGGCATTCACAGATTCCCACAATTCAAAGCTCCAAAGTTCCTGATGAACTTTCCAGCACACTGTGGCACCCGACCAGGTAGTTGCCAAGGCACAGAGAGACAATAACTATTTTCTGAATCAGTATAACAGGTAGAATCAGTATAACAAAATGCTTTTCTTTTTCAGCTGTCAGACAAAATCCAGAAAGATGTTATAATCAATAGTATTAATGACCTGCCTTCTGAAGTTCCAAACGTTCAACAGATCTCAATCTACCAAGCTTTTGCAACGATTGTATAAAAGGCAAAACCACTAGCTGCACTAAAAGTGGATATGCTCCAGAAGCTGCGAGAACTCTCACTCATGATGCTTAAAAACAAATATTGTAAGTTAAAAACTAATGACCCTAAAACATGCCTCCTCAGAATACTACAGCAGTTTCCACATGGTGTAAACTGGTGCATACACAGCGGTCCATCTTGAGACCACAGCAGCATCCAGTGGCTGTCAGCACTGCTGTGCCCTATCCAAGACAAACTTCAGAAGTTAGGAAAAAAGATTCTCATCCTTCAAAGTTGCTCAGTGGAGCTTTTTTCAGCAGACATGCACCCAGAGTCCCCTTATTTGGTCATTTTTCTGGGATTTTAGCATGGCAGACAGCCTGGACTGGTTTACCCCTGGAAATACTTAGACTGCTCCCAAGTCCCATTTTCAGATAAAGGAGCTGTTTAAGTTCCATGAGGACATGCCCATCCCCAGAAGGCATAGTCTGCTGAACAGATGCAGTATTCCTCACGGACAGTTGGCATGGGCCAAAAACCCTATGTAGAAACTGCCTCCCTATCCCCTAGGGAAACTCCTATTGGCACCTAGAAGGCTATGAATGATAGTCTATACTACCTGTGCCTGCTCATGTAAAAAGTTCACATTCTGATTTATGCCCAACTCCATCTGTATCAGAAGAAATAGAAATCCAGAGCCAAACAGATTTAAATGCTCGCTTATCTAAATACCTTAGTGATTTGAGTTTGATTGAGATATCTCAAAAAGTTTTTTAAAACAACGGTTCAGTGGATATTCTTTATATACCAAATATTTTAATTGCAAACTTTACAGCTTCCAGTTTCCTTTTCATAGCCTTTGAAACTATTACGTGTCAGCTGTTAAACCTTTCATTTTAACCGAAACTAATAACAAACTATGGTCCCTTAATAGCCATTCAAATTAAGCTTTCAAAATAACCTCTAGGTCAGGAACACTACAGGCCAGCTTTAGAACAAATTTAAAGAACCCATCAGAAGATTCTTTGAGGCATATAACGAAAGAATTAGGCTATCTGGTTTAAATCATGCAAGTACAATGGAGGGATACCTTAAAGACTTTAAAGTCATGTAATACAATTCTAGGCTGGATATTTCTTGTTGAAAGGCAGAATACAAGAGGCTGAGAGAGAAAAAGAGCCAATATTTGACAACACAAATCAGCATAACCTTTTAACAGCACCAGTCATGGATGACTGCCCTTTGACCTGGAGAGATTATGTCGGATTTCAATAACAACAGCTGGAAGCGGGCATGTGTGAATAGAGAGCACAAGATCTTAGGCCTAATATAAAAGCCTGTTCAGATCAGAGCATTGATTAGAAATTGTTTCCTGGTCTCAACTTAATAGTGTGCAATAAGGAAAAGGTTTGCTAACTCCTCACCTAATCCAAGTCAACAGGAATTTTTTCTATGCAATCTTTTGTATCTCGTTAATAATTCTGGGGAACTAATTGCAAATGAAGCGAGGCTTATTATTTATTTATTTATTTATTTATTTGAATTATATCCCACCCCATTACCCATAGGCCTCAGGGAAACTCACACAAAAATAGCCATATACCATAAAACTAATATATATTATTATAAAAACTATGGAAACATTTCTAAAAACCACACAATAGAAACAGAATTCTAAAAGCACACACAGTAAAATAGTTCCAACAAACCAAAAGCAACTGCAGTGAGAGATACACAACAGTAAGACTCTGCCTCCAGATGGTGAGAGGAATATGTAGAATCTCATTTAGATCCTACAATTGCCTCTTGCCAACCCTGAGAGTCGGCAGGGTGATATTCCAGAGCACGCCTGGGCCCTCAATGTTCTGGTGCTGTCTTCCATGATGCTTCCGTTAGTGAAAATGCCCAGAATGGCACAAGTGCCCACTCTTACACTGTGGATATTTTCATCTGGGTTTCACCTCTGTCCTTGTGCAGTGGGCATTTTCATAAGGAAAAAAACTAGGAAGCAAGCCCCTGATACAGTAGGTTATATTGTTTTGCTGAAAAACTTGGGTTCAGAGTTCGTAGGCCTATTTGCACAAGGGCCTTTCGAATGTGAGTAAAACACCTTGGGATGGAGCAATCGCTCCGCTGGAACCACCCCAGCCTGTCCCAGGGCACCGTACTTGCGTTCCAGCTGTAGAGCATGCGTCCATTCCCAGGCGTCCTGGGCTGTCCCAAAGCTGTACGGGAGGGAGAGCATTTGCACTCTCCCTCCAGAACAGCTGCGGGCCCCACCCCCCACTGCCACTATTGGGATGAAAACAGCTCAACAGCTGGCAGGCCTGCGCAATTAACTCACCATGCTGGGCCCAGGATACTCCTCGCGCGGCCCGGACAGCCCCACGCGGACAAGCCAGGTGAGCTTGGGGCCGAGCTACCAGGAGTGCGCGCACCTGCGCAGACTGTGGCATGTTGCTCCCCAGGCCACATGAGGAACACCACAGGCCTGCTGAGGTAAGTCATTGTGTGTGGGTGGGTGGCTCAAACCCCTGGATGCCACTGGGCACCTACAGGTTCACTGCAGCAGTCAGCAGGACACCGGGGCACCCTCAGTTCGGTCTTTCCCCCGCCCCTTTCGAGGTTGGGCCAAGACCGGAATGGCGATGTCTTCGGCTGGGGCGATATGCTGCTCCATGTGGTAGATCGAACCGGCCATTCTTTGCAGGCGTGGGTAACTGGCCAATTAGAGCCATCAGTGCATGCAGACGCACAATGCTGCCAGCTGGGCTTGCCACTTTGAACCCGGTGGTGACGAGGTAAGTCCCATGGATGTAGGTGCATCCCCGCTAGGCCCCAGCCCAGGATGGGGGGTTCCCGAGGTGGGTTCTGCAGGCTCTAGCTGACCCGATCCCCACACGTTCCTTATGTGTCTAGATGTGAAAGGGGAATGCGTCCCCATGTGTCCCAGTCTTTGTGCACTATGGCCGTTCGGCTGTAATGCGAAAAGGCCTATTTAATACACAATAACAATATTCTGGAATTCTGCCTCTATACGTCAGAACTGTGTTGGAATTCCTACCTGAACTCTGGGATTTTGGAAGGGGCAGTGAATCTCTTAAATACACCATTAAACTTGTATTTGAATATTACAGAACAAAATTAGTATTCATGATATAAACGTGAAAATTTACATATTACAATGTGATTGAAACATACACCCTTCTACTTAGGTGAAATATGACAGAATTCCTTGAGACCACTTTATTTTTTTCAGTAACATTTTAAGTTACAAGCCTGAGCAAAGTTACAATCCTCATTGAACTGACTAAGACCTGTTCGCACTTGGCTTTATTCTGGAATATATCCCAGAATATGATTCTGTTGTCCACATGCTAGTCCAGGCTACAGCAGGCCCCAAGTGAGGCTTGCCAGAGTCTGCATTATCATGCAAACAACAAACTCCTATCCAGAGATATATCCCAGAATTTGGCCAAATGCGAGCAGGCCCTATGTCATGTACATAAACATAAAGCTTCAAGAACTATAATGGCTGCCCATCTGCTCCCAGATTTAATTGAAAGTACTGGTTATTACATTTAAAGCCCAATAGGTTTCGATCCTAAGTACCTGAATGACCACCTTCTCCTGGCTGGTACTGCTTGCCACACACAGTCAGCACATGAAGCCTTTCTCTATCAAGAAGAGAAGTGCAGGAGGCTGATGAACACACAAGAAAGGGCCTTCTCAGATTTCAACTGCCCTCTATCAGTTAGATAGTACAATGTCTTATGGCCTTTCAGAGAAATCTGAAAATTTATGTTTACTCAGGCCAAAATAAGATTGCTCAGGTGCAAGAGTTTATCCTTTGTTCAGACATCCATGGCAAAGAATCTTATTAACTACTGAAGCAATTTGGTTCTCAAAATTTCCAATTCTACTCAGCTTATTCATTCCCCTGCCCCTGTACTACAGATTCTGGTACTGTCCTTAACTCTTAACACAACAATAATACAATACACAGCCACCTAATATCCTTGAATTCCACACCATAAAACATTAAGAAGAGAATTCCCAATCTTATTCCCAAAATTCCTACTTTCCCTCACTTCCCTTCATATTTACCCAGCATACAAATGGGGCACTTATGCATTTGCCTTTCCGTCCGTTGGATACGAAAAGTGCAGAAGATGTACTAGCATTCACATTAGGGAACGCTAGTACATGGAACGCCACACGCCTGGACACTCACCTCCATCCAGTCATGCATCCAATCCTGGGCATGGCACCACCGTTTTGATTGCAGCACCCTGCATGCGCCCAGTTGCATTAAGGGTCATCTGAGGTGCCAGCACACTTGGGTGGCACTCCTTGCACCAGCCCATCTAGTCCAGCATCCTGTCGCACACAGTGGCCCACGAAATGCTCATGGGCATCTCAAGCAGAGACAAGGACAAACCTATTCCTGCTCTAGAATCCCAACAAATGGCATTAGAAGCTCCCCGGTTCTCCCCCCCCCTCCAGCCTGAAAGATGCACTTAGGCATTCGTTCTAGTAGCCATTGATACATCTGTCATCGATAAATTTGTCTAACCCTACCTTAAAGCCATCTAGAGACTGGTAGCTGTCACCACCTCTTCCGGCAGCATACTCCATAAGCCGATGACCCTCTGGCTGAAGAAATACTTCCCTTTGTCAGATCCGACTCTCCTATCCATCAGCTTCATAGAGTGCCCCCTGGTTCTAGTATTGTGTGATAGAGAAAAGAAATTTTCTCTATCCACCTTTTCTATACCATGCATAATTTGATATACTTGATTAGGTTCCCTCTTAAACGCCATCTCTCCAGACTGAAGAGGCCTAGACGTTGCAGCCTGGTTTTGTAAAGGAGGTGTTCCAGCCCCTTAATCATTCTGGTTGCCCTTTTCTGCACCTTTTCCAGTTCCACAATATCCTTTTTGAGGTGTGGTGATCAAAATTGCACACAATATTCCAAATGTGGCCTCACCTTAGATTTAGAAAGAGGTAAAATGACACTTGCTGACTTATTTTCCATTCCATTCCTAATTATTCCCAGCACTGAATTAGCATTTTTTGTTGCTGTTGCACACTGGGTTGATACCTTCATTGAACTGTCCACCAAAACCCCGAGATCCCTTTCCTGATGTGTTGCAGAAAGCACAGACCCCATCAGTATATAGACATAATTTGGATTCTTGGCCCCAATGCGCATTACTTTGCACTTGTTAAGATTAAAGCACATTTGCCACTTGGTTGCCCACTCACCCAATGCTAAGAGATCCCTCTGGAGCTCTTGGAAATCTCTTTCGGACTTTACTACCCTAAATAATTTAGTATCATCAATGAACTTTGCTATTTTACTATGTACCCCTTCTTCTAGATCATTGATGAATAAATTAAAAAGCATTGGTCCCAACACTGAACCTTGAGGGACCCCACTTTTTACTTCTTTCCACCCTGAGAATTTGCAGTTTATTACTACACTCTGCTTACTACCCTTAAGCCAGTCACAAATCCAGGACAGAACCTGTCCTGTTATTCCATGGCTGATGAGTTTGCTCAGAAGCCTTTGATGTGGGACTTTGTCAAAAGCCTTCTGAAAGTCTAGATAGACAATGTCTACTGGTTCATCTTTATCCACGTGTTTATTGACACTCTCAAAGAATTCCAACAAGTTTGTGAGGCATGATTTACCTTTGCAGAAGCCATGCTGGCTTTTGTTCAGCAATGCTTGCTCCTTTATGTGGACACTAATTAATGATGGTTTCCATCACTTTACATGGAACCGACATTAAGCTAACTAGTCTGTAATTGCCTGGATCACCCCTGCATCTTTTTTTGAAGATTGGTGTTACATTTGCTACCCTCCAGTCCTCAGGTACAGAGCCTGATGTTAGGGAAAGATTATATATTTTTGCTTGAAGGTCAGATATTTCACATTTAAGTTCCTTAAGGACTCTTGGATGAATACAATCTGGTCCCATTGACTTGTTAACATTTAGTTTATTAAGACATGCAAGGACCTCTTCTTTGGTTATCTCTGTCCAGTTTAACTCTTCAGAAAATATGGGCTCAGCTACTGGCATGTATCCTATGTCTTCCTCTGTAAATACAGAGGCAAAGAATTTGTTTAGTCTCTCTGCAATGTCTGTGTCTTCTTTAATTATCCATTTCTGTCCTTTACCATCTAGGGGTCCAACTGCTTTCCTGGTTGGATTCCTACTTCTGATATACTTATAGAAGTTCTTGTTATTTCTTTTGATATTTTTAGCAACATGCTCTTCAAAATCTTTCTTAGCTTTCCTAATGGTCATCTTGCATTTGTG
>MTQE01001134.1:35047986-35075898 GCA_014337955.1 Aspidoscelis marmoratus | reverse complement strand
AAATAAATAAATAAATAAATAAATAAATAAATAAATAAATAAACCTAAAGGCATAAATGCTTGCATGTCAGGAAGTGGTAGGGCTGGATTTATTAGATTCTTTGTACCTGAGCTGATGACCGTGTTCTTAGGTTTTGTTTTTAAATATATAAATTACCCTTAGAAGAAATGTTTTAGCAGTACTAACAGTAGTAACTTTGCTTCAGTGGAATTTCCCCAGGTAGCTGAAAAGGGCAGAACTGTGAACTTCGCCCATAAAATTGGTAAGCCATTAATTGTCAAATAGCAACCAAGTGAGTCCTTCTCCTGGCCTCATGGGAAGAGGAGGAAAGGAACATGTAAAGCTAAAACTTTGCTTAGTGGTATTCCCCCACCGCCACCCCCGGCCAGATCTTTTATGTAGCATTAAACTGTGTGCCATTACAGGAATACCAAGCTAATGGTGGCTTAACATGCTTAGAGAAATTTTTCAGCTTATTGTGCCATTCTGTGAATTTCTTATTTCTTTTTCACTTTAGTCAATATTCCTGTAAAGGCCCACTACTTTCAAATAGGAGTGGTTCTAAATCAGTGGTAGAGCAAAAGGCCTGTAAAACAGAGGGTCACTGGTTCAATCCTCAATCTCCCCAGAAGTAAGCAATGGCAAACCATTCTGTACCACTGCCAAGAAAACTGCATGGAGGCATCCACCAAGGTGCCCATGTAGTCAATGGAGATGGGCATGACTCAGTGGTCCCAACAACAGATTTTCAAATAGCTAAAGATGCATGCACAGAATAAAATTTCTATTCTGTTCCAAGATTGGAAACAAATCCTCAAAATAGTAGCCATCTTTTGTCAGAACAATGAGCTATTCTTTGAATTTATCGCCTATAGGGAACTTGGTACTTCTAAGTTACTAGTTACTTGACAACAGTTACTGCTAAGTTACTAGTTCCTTGAGGGTAGCAATGAGTAGTTTTGCCCTACCAAGCTTGTCATGGGCGCTTTCCCATGAGAGTTTTGGTTAACTGGTGCGTTTTAAATTAGTTTTTCTTTTAATTGACTGTCTGGGAAGATGAGACAGATAGAAGTTTTAAAGAGATCTATGTTGAGAGGGAGCAAAAAGCAAGGTGACAGAATTTCAAAGGATTGGGATGGGAAAAAGAGAAGGAGCAAACGACCATTTCACAAGGCCACCAAGGTCAGGGTACAAACCCCACTTGGTGAGTTCACTGATTAACCTTATCCAACCCAACCATCTTTGGAAGAAAGATAGGATGTAAATACATAAACACATTTTTAAACTACTTGTAGAAGTGTGCATATTAGGCACAATAGTTTGGGTTACAAGACTCCTCAACTACAAGGGAAGGCATAAAAGTAACATGTAACAGCTTTACCATTGGGGAAGAGATCTTTCTGAAGTCAGCTCATTATTTATTTCATTTATATTATTTATCACTGGACACTAAGCACAGTAAAAATATATTAAATCCATGACTACCAAGAATTTCAGTAAGCCTTGTGCACCTTATGTGAACAAATACTTTGCCTATCAATATCAAACCCATGGATTCCCTGGCTGCAATCTCAACAGGCAGAGGATTGATGAGCAGAGTAAATGGCCCCATGGGCCTTTTCCTGGGCTCCATGAGGCTTCCAAGGAGATAGTTATGTTTTCTTGCAGTGGCAGCAAGGTTGCCAATCACTGGAAGAACTGCTCTGGGAGTTTTCTTTTGACATTCAAGTGTCGTACAGAGTGCTTATGGCAGAACAGTAATGGGTCTACGCAGACACCACACTTATGCGGTTCAGTAACAAGTGGAGGCAAGGCCATACAGACTCTGATTCCTTACAGTATATTCGTGATTACATAAAGGTGCCACACAGATAGTCAATAACATAATAAGAAGCATCTGTGATTTCCAAAGTTGGGCTGTAAATGGAGAGAGTAAGTACTGCAGCTGAAAAGTGACATCCATGCGTGCAAGTCCTTTGCTAACTATGGAATATTCTTAAAGGACATTTTTAATTCCTGTTTTTTCAGATCATGATGGAACACATATACTGTTCAACTATGTCAAAATCTTACTGCTTAGAGTCTAGTATTATGACAAATATACTGCAGCTGTTCTGGCAATGGAGGATCACAGGCAGTAGTGAATTCATGGAGGCTTTAAAAATGTGTCTGGATGGAAACAAATAGGCTTATTTCACCCTGGCACCACAGGGGAGTAGGTACCAACTGTGACCTTCCTGCTAGCTACCACTGATATTCTGTGGAGAAAAACATGGATTTTGCAAAATGGTGTGAAGGTCCTCTCCTAAAATTCTGTTTATCTGCTCCTTTGATGGTATGCAGAACAAAATCCTTATAGGGTTTTTACAATGGGCATTTTTAATTCACATATATTTGTACAGGTGCACATGTCTGCTCATGAGCTTTCATACACTGCTGGCTGCCTACTGTGAGAACAAGCTGCTGGACAAGATGGGCCAGTGGTCCAATTCAGCAGGATATTCCTTATGTTTTTTTGAAATCAGTCATATGGGAAACATTTGTACAATTCTTAGTGTTTTGGTCATTTATAGGTAGATTGATTAACCCGTTAAGCTACACAGAGTTATACAGCCCAGATTGGAATTCGTGCTTTGGCACAGAACCCATAGTTTATTTTACCTCTGCCTTAAAGTGCTGACTTTAGACATTCAGAAGCACAGGCAGCAACCATGGTAATTCTTAATTAAAAGTAGGCAAAATTTATATTTAGAATAGCTGTCATCAACGTATGCCTTCAAGATGGGATCCTGGTGCATTTTATTACCTGTATCTTTAGAACATGGAGGACGGGAAGGAATTATTTCTCCCTATCACCATCCTGTTGCTCAGTTTGTTTTAAGGGTTTTCACATTATCCATTGACATTTCCAATAAAGTTATGCCTTATACAAAATTGTAACTTTCTTCCCAGTCAACCAATTTAAGTCAAGGTTATTGCAAGGGGAGTCTATCATAGCACCAGTCTATTAACAAGCATGGTACTTTGGATTCCAGATTACATTTCTGAAATTTTTTTGAGACTGCATTAACATGAAAATTCACACTTACAGCTGAGAAAACGTGTGATACACAAAACTATACTATGGCAACCATGTAATGTTGCAGTTTCCGCCTGCAACAGTAACTATATTATACTTAGTACAGTATGTATATGTAGGGAAAATGGTGTACGGTACTAAGGACCAAATTTCAGTATGCTTATTAGAAATATAGGATTTTCAAACTGTTGTCCCACCAAAATATGAGCAGAGCAATAATGAGGAATAGGATTATGGCAGTGCACCCCACCCACGTCATGAAATGGTTGCCAAAGCAGATTCAGGATGAATGCATTATTTACTGATGGATTTTTGTGACTCCAGGAAGAACTGAAGGCATAGCAGTGGTATGTCAAAGGGGTATTAGACAAATTCATTGGAGGGCAGACAATAACAACTAGTCACAGTGGCTTAGATAAAATTCATGGGGTCAGTGGCATTGTGCTATTAAAGATGTGCTGCCAGGAAGCAAGAGCACAAGTAATGGTCAGTTCTGAAGATGGTGATAGGAAAGGCGTGGGTCCTGTAGAAATGCTATGTCCCACCTCAGTGGTGGGAGCAAGCATCTCTACCTCTGTCAGCAGGTGACAGAAGGGGATGTCAAATTTAAGAAAATTAAGACATTTTATGAGGCAGACTCTGGAACAGGTGTGGAGCATAAATTTAAATAACCCGACAGATGTAGTGAAGGATGCATTATTGTTGTCTGGTTGTATAAAATCAGGGCCAACTCTTGGTAGCAAAGATACATAAGTAGTTTGTTACTTTTGTACAGGCGGATATTGGGGATGGAACCTACAACTTGCAGCATTCGGCTTAGCTACAGCTATTCCTTCAGTGACATAGGAGCTGCTTTCACACACTCCCAGCAGGTAAATTCTACAATGTGTCTGAATGCTGTATCATTAATGAAGGTCTGCTTCAGTGCAGCTGAACTGATAATTTTGTGATATTACAACATTTCATCTGTACTCCTGAAAACACAAACTGTCACTTACTGCACAGATATGCTATCAAAATAAAATAACAGCATAGAGCAGCTGTGTGACTATGCTGCTTTCCTAGTTAGTCTGTTTATAAAGTCTATTTGTATAGTTAACTGAAACATAGACTTTCAGAAGTATGGTAGAGGATATATGACCAAAGGTGTGTAGGAGAACTAGGAGACACACATAAGCCACACGGTATTCAAAATGCTTTTTGGAGGCACTGAAGCTTGCTGGTCTCCACAGCATCCCATGCTGAATGGGCATGGGGGTCCATGGAGGACTTCAATCCCTCTTCAAGATGCATGAAATTAAATGTGTGGAAAATAACTCTCTGATTCTCAGACTCTGAACTGGGCTTCACCATGGGAAAATGTGTCACTAGGCCTTCTGCACCTATGCACAGATGAGGAGGAGGCCCTCAAAGTGCAGGCATGAAGACTTCAAAGTGGTAGTCTTAGGGCCAGCAAATTCCTATTCAAGGCTATCTGAAGTTGGAAAAGCCCTTTAGGGAAGCCTGATCTGGCACTGATAGTAGCAATGAGGAGACATGTCCATATGTTACATAGCTGCTTTCTTGCAGTGGACCACAGAAACAGGTCCTTAAGCAACTGCAGGAGTCACATACACTATGTCTGGCTGTTTCTTTGCAGAATAACACAGAATCAGGTAACTATACCCATCAACATATTACTAGCCAAAACCATATGTCACAAAACAGCATCTTCAAATGACAGAAGTGAAAATTTAATGCCAATTCTGATGTCCAACCTCTCAGTTTAGGTGGAATTCCAAGGACATATAGCCCTGAAAAAAAATCCACACAAGGCTGAGATTTAAAAAGTTCATAAATAATATATCCTTCACAGAAGAGGAAGTTCTGTTGTATTATTGTTTTCTCACAGCTATGTCTCCAGACAGCATGGGAAAACACCAATTTTTAAAAAGTGCTGACATTTCCCCATAGCAGCTCAAAAGTGGTTGGCAGATTGGGGAGGAGAAAAGACAGGACTTCTTGCTTTATCTCTGCCCCATAGCAAAATTCTAATATAAGTTTGGCACTAATATAAGTTTGCCAGCACAAAGAAAAAAAATGCAGTCCCTTTTAAGAAAGTGTGTGTCTGCTGGCCCACGCTTCCTTGTCATTGGAGACTGGTATTTTCAGCACAGCTGGCCAGATGCTTATTCCCAACCTAAACCTCTCTGTAGGCACTGTCTAGACAATACCTTCTGTCTGTCTTGGGTGATAGGCATGTGTGTATGTGCTGGAGGAAGGCAGGATGGTCAAATGTTTTCTCCTATCACTTCTTGAAATGGATCTCCCAGGGGCTCCAAGGACAGGAACTGTTGGAGGCTGGCTTCCAGGCTTGTATGATCTTCAGGGTTGGCACAGCAACCAAATGCAGCCATCTGCACGCAGATGGCACTGTCCCAGGACACATGGATCCATACAGCTGGTGGATCACTCCAGTAGGAATGAACCAGCTGGAGCAGTCTATTTCCAGGTACGTGCATAAACAGTGTTAAATTATAATGCCATCCTTACCCATTAATAAAAGTCAGCATGGCCTACTCCTCACGTGTGTTATTTGCCATAAGAAGTTTATAAGCAAGCAGCTACTGCTCTCTAAATAAGCAGTTTTTTTTTTACCCCAGACTTTCCATGTATCCACTCATTTCTACCCCCCTCTCTTCAAAGTACTGCTTCATGTGTAGAGAAATTAGAAAGGCCGTTTTTAACTGCTAATATAAAATTTCTCACCACATAAGAGGCCTGCTGGTGAGATGACCAGCTCTCAGCACTTCTAAGTCAATGGATAGGCTTTTATAAGAGGAAGTATAAAAATGGATGAGGAAGGAAGAAACCTATAAAACATTTACATACATCTCATTCAGTGTTCCTCCTTAATTATGCTCAAATGATGAATACCTCTGATAAGTCACTGAGTGCACTTTTATCTACAGGTTCTGTATTTAAGGTGTGACATTTTTCAATTAATGCACAAAACAGGAATTAAACTCCTGATGACTGTATTTCTCAGTAAATAACAAAATCTTTCCTTGTGCTTGTTAAATGAGCAAGTTCAACAAGAGACAGTATGGTGAGCAAATTAATTACAAGGGTTTAGCAGATGGACAGCAAAAGATACATTGCTCTATCTGTATCACAGCCTGAACTATTTTGGAGCATCTGTAGCAAAGCTATCTAGGTAAAGTTACCTAAACTTTAAATTCTATTCAGTCACAGTAAAAAGCCTAACCAAATCTCCTTCTCTATATTCTTTTCATCAGAATTTTTGCTGACCACCTAATTAAAACTCAGATCATCTTTTCTATTAACTGCCTTCATCTCCCTCTCTCCTTTCTCTCCCTCCCTCTACATTTTTGCAGGTTCTTTCTACTGGAATTGCCCTTCCATTTAACATCCAACTCTCTTCCATTGTGGGTACAGGCTTCCACGGTAATTCTCCTTTGTTCCTTTCATTTATTCATTTGATTGCTTACTTGCAGGATTTATGCCTTGCCTTTTGATAAGTGCCTACAAAACAAATCCATATAAAAACATACTAAATAATAAATCAAATAAAGACTGCAGGAGATAAAAACAACAAACGTTTGCAAGATAAAAACAGCAACACACACCAATTAGAAGGTCATTGCTAAAAGCTCATGAAAACTTCTCAGACTCCCATAGCAAAGATATCAATAAAGAAATCACATTCTCTCATAGTTACTCCTATGCAGTAACTTCTGGAATGCAGAACGCCGCAAAGGTCTTTGGAAGATAAGTCATAGGCAGGTTTAGGCTGGAGAAATGTAATTTTAAAAATCTGACCATGGCAAAACTAGATCAAAACTAGCAATCTGAATTAGCCAGGAAAAAACAGCAGAGTAAATGAAAACCTATGGACTGATATGGCTGCATTTCCACATACGTAGTTCAAAAACAGGAGGAGGGGTCCAAAAGAAGCTTAGAGATGGCATTTTAACCACATTAAAGGCAGAAAATGCACTTTCAAAATGTATCCTGGCCTTTAATGTGGATTAGAAGCGGGATGGGAACACTAGTGTCCACATGCTACCACCTCTACGGAGAAGAAGAGTTGGCTTTTCTACCCGCTTTCCTCACCCATTTAAGGGAACTCAAAGAGGCTGATAAAGCTTTCTATTCTTCTCCCCACAACAGAACACCCTGTGAGGTCGGTGAGGGTGTGAAAGCTCAGAAGACAGCCATGATTAGCCCAAGGTCACCCAGCTGGCTTACTGGAGGAGTGTGGAATCAAACCCGGTATTCACAGATAAGAGTCCGGCTCCCTAAGAGTCCGTGTGAATGCCGCCCTCTTATTATAATTAGTAGTTCTATTAGTGGTCTTGCCATGTCATACTGGGACAGTTGTAATTCACAGTTTAGTATGAGTCTTATAAAAGAAAAGTATTCTCAGCACTTTTGGTCCTAAGGGGACATGAGGAACTGCTGGAAAAAAGCTGCAGATGTGGATCACTAAGGGCGCGTTCCCATAGGGGGTAAATTCCAGAGTAGATCCAGATTTCGCACTGAGGCATCCCATTACATCCCCCAGTGCTTCAAATCCACCCTGGATTTTCAGCCCCTGTTCCCATGCCAGTTTTAAATCCAGGGAAAGAAAACTCCTGTTTCAACAGGGTTTTTTGTTTTTTTTTTGGCTGACTTGGATTAAAAGCCAAGCAAAGGAGGACAGCCATTGGCCAAGTAGGTTAGTGAGGGGGGGGGAGTGGCCTGGATGCCGGCTGTCCTCCTTCACTCAGCTTTAAACTGAGCCAGTCTTTTCTTTCCCCCTGTTAAAACAGGGGAAGGGAAAGGGAAGGAAGTCAGCCACTGCCAGCCTCCTCTCCTCCCAACGTCTTCAGCTGCCTTCCTTCCTTTTCGGCCGGCAACAGCCCAAGTGCGTGTTGGACTGTTCCCAAAGAGGCCGCAGGTGCGCACAAGCACATCTGTGAACATCATGGTGTGGTGAGCCGCTGCCTTTCGGATGTGGCACCGCCTCACTCACTTACATGGCTGCCAGCTGTCCTCCTCTGCTTGGCTATAAACAAAGCCAGCCTTTTCTTTCCCCCTGTTGAAACCGGGCAAGAGAAAAGGAAGACAGCTGACGAGGAGGCTGGTGGCAGCTTGCTGCGCTGTGCCACACTGTTAGCAGGTGTGCTTGTGCGCACCTGCGGCCTCTTTGGGAACAGCCCAATGTGCATTCAGTGCTGTTCCCGGTCTTCAACCCATGCTGCAGCAGAACCTGGATTACTCCGTATCAGAGTAATCCAGATTTGCTCCAGATTCGCAAGTAGGTGGGAATGCGGCCTAAACGGTTGTTATTGAAAAGGATATACGACTTGTTTTTTTAAAGATGGAGTTTTTTTGTCCTTCACCTATGAAAAAGAAGAACACCTAGAAAGTGGAATATTGCTACAGTTAGTGGAGAGCGTGAGGAGAAAAGCTTTGTGCATGGGAAACAGAAGATAAATCCTTCAGTTGGATATTTTGTTTCCATGGGCTCAAGCCCTTTTCTGGCAGTAGTGAAGATTTTAGGATACCTTGAGTTGTTATGAATTAGGCAGAATACAAATGCATGACTAAATATGTGCATCCACAGATGTCACACTGGAGACCCAAAAACTAAAGAATTAATCATTGTGGTTAAGACTTTCAAGAAAGTTATAGCAGGTGAAAGACATTTAGAGGTTACAGGTGATAAACGATCGATAAATAACACTGGGTCAAAAAACCCTTTCACTGCTTTCCCTGTTTTGCATATCTGCAGATTCCTCACTTTTTAAAAAATAAACGTCACATTTTTCTTTTGTTGTTGTTGTTTGCTTTTGTTGCAGGTTTAAAAATTCATGCTAAGATATTCTGGGACAATAGCTCTGCAAGCCAGAACAGCCACTATAATAGCTTCGAAGTGCAATAAGCATGTTGTAACCTTCAAGCACTCTGTTGTCGTGCCAGAAGCCCTTGCTTTAAAATTTCAATACTTTGAATTGTTATTGTTTAATAATTCTCCTTTTTATTACAGGTTTGCTTGTAAAAGGTTAACGTCTGACAGCCTTATGTGTATTTGCAAGAAAGGGTTTGTGACTTTCTTTCTCAATAGGCAATGGAAATAAATGTGGCAGTCTCTTGTATTTGTAACTTTTCCCACTGCCCAACAGTAGACTCCAAGGCCCAAAAGTAAAGTGGGGGATCTAAAAACAGCTCCTTAGCAGCTCCCTAATTTTTTCCCCCAATATAATTTTTATTTCTATTAAGAGAAATATATAAAATATCGATCTTAGGGTTCCCACAAGGAAACTCTCACATAAGAAACAAACTGATATTGTAGACTTCAATCCATCTTCAAAAGCTTCTCTTATATTTCTTCTTTCTTGCCCCTTTTTATTTTCTTCCTCTACTTCTGACTGTCTTCATTAATTCATTAGTCATCAAAGCCAGCAGTTAGAAGTTCATTTTCTGGTTCTTGTAGAAAGTCAATAACGTATTTCCAGTTTTTAACAAACTTATCCACAGTCCTGTTATTCATTAACTTTGTCACTTTATCCATCTCAGCAAAACTGATCAATTTAATCAACAAATCATTCACCACGGTACCTTTTCTTTTTTCTATTTTTGAGCATAAACAATTCTTGCTAGAGTTACCATCCTAAATTTTTGTGAGTTTTGAAATTTGTACCATTTTGGTGGAGCCCAGCCTGATGAAAACTGAGGGATGACTGTACTAAGATTATAAGTAGGAAGTGAAACTGCACCAGCGATTAGGAGGATCAAATTTCATAAGTAACTTCAAAATTTAATACTATTGCTTTGGAACTCAGCAGAAAGAAATGTTTTATATTCCATTTAATAAGTTAATCACTCAGCAATGATAACCAAACTACGGCAGGACCTACACATGATGTGCAGTCCATATGAGATCAATTCTATGACTTGGCCCAAGACCAGAGAGACAGTCAACAATATAGTACAAGTGCCATACACATAACAGTAGCCCAACCTGATGCAACTTCACAGGCTGACAACAGAAGTCTCCAGCTTCCCAAGTTTATGGCTAGAGCTTTTTTAGCCATGTGCCTTGGATCAGCACATGTATGGGGATTCTTCAAGGATCACTGGGCTCTGCATGTCTGGTGACCAATTCAGCTGCTCAGTATTGATGCCAGAACCACTAGGTTTCTCTACTTCCAGGAATGCCCATGGAACCACTTTTAAGTAGTCTCTCATTGGATTGACCTTTGGCACCATTTATTCATTGGGTCCAACATGAATTAAAATATTTTTATTTTTTTATTTCTAGTAGTTAACTGCAAAGGAAAAGAAAGGTTATTTGTTTATGTTATGATAAGTGTCTTGTCTTGTGGAAGAAACCTTCCCTCTAATATCCTAGAAGCATGAAAATTTTGATGAGAATTCTAAAGAAAATAAGATGACATAGAACACTATTTTATCACATTAAGTTTCAACATGCTTTCAGCTGAATGACAGCAATGAAGTATGAGGCTGGGTTCAACACGCAAACCTTAATCCTGACCCATTCTCTGATTTTAACAGTATATCATTAGGAACTGATCTATGATCTACAAGAAAGGCGGGGGGGGGGACTGTGATTCACAGTAACATCACCATTGTAAGGATAGGGGTAATTTCAATTTACATGTGATGTGCAGTGGTATGAAATTTTGTCACCATATTTGCCCAAAAATTAGCAATGAAAGGACACTTTATAATATTTTCTACCTTTTGCTTTAAGGTAGATATAAAGAAGATCAGTTTCATAAATATTTTAAGAAAAACTGTCCAGGTGAAAGTGATAAACTCCTTCTCCCTATCAGTTTGTTGTCTGTACATCAATAGTAGAAGAGTTATCTATTTTTCTTTTTTAAAAAAGAAATGTTGGCAAAGGATTAATTGTAACAGCATGTCATTTGATGTACAATTTGATCCTTAGTTTGGGTGCGAAGAGAATGATAATATTTTTAGAGGTGTAAATAAAAATATGAAGACAACACATGCTGAAGTATCAAAAATGGAATATCTTGAAATAAAAACAAATAGGAGTCTTACGGCATGTAAAAGACAATTAGATTAATCATGACAGAAGCTTTTGTGAAGACAAAGGCAAAACCTTTACCTGCTCTTGAATCCTAGGAAATGGCTTCTGGGAGTATCCTGCATGTCTCCCCAGCCTGAAGAATGTACCTAGGCATCCAATCTATTAGTCATTGATACATCTGTCATCCATGAATGTGTCTAACCCTTTCTTAAAGTCCTCTAGGCTGGCTGAAAGAAGAGCACTGCTTGTGCTCCAAATGCTTAAAAACATACAAATACTTGAGGTAATTTTTTGCTTTAAGAACATAAGAGAAGCCCTGCTGGATCAGGCCACAATCCATCTAGTCAAGCATTCTGTCCTATGCAGTGGCCAATTACTTCTGGGCATTCTCAAGCAGAAGACAAAGGAAAACATTCACTTACTCTCGATTCCCTGAAAATGGCCTTTAGAGGCATCCTGCCTGTGTCTCCAACTCGTGTTGCTGCTATTTTTATGCAGATTCCTTTTCCAAAGCTGAAAACTCTGGCACTCCAAGTGTTAAGACTCCACCTCACATGCTGCTGGAGTCCAACAGCTACTAGAAGG
Source organism: Aspidoscelis marmoratus (assembly GCA_014337955.1). Taxonomy (NCBI): domain Eukaryota; kingdom Metazoa; phylum Chordata; class Lepidosauria; order Squamata; family Teiidae; genus Aspidoscelis; species Aspidoscelis marmoratus. The sequence continues at coordinate 35,064,168 of MTQE01001134.1, read as the reverse complement.
TAACAGATTTCTAGAAGGTAACAGGAACCTTTCAATATGTTAGCCTAGGTATAAGTAGTGAAAAAGTACTTTCATACCTATGAACCTCCTGCTTCCACTAAGCTCCATTTATCTGTTTAACTCACCAGAAAATATTAACTTAAGTATACCACCTGTTTGGGGCATGTACGGAGAATATTTTAATAACCATACTGCTGTTGTGAAATTCTGTCTACTTAACAATTGAGCTTTGCAATTACAATTTGATACTAAAGTTTAGATGTCACTGGAGTGTTGCAGAAGCAACATTTCCCAATAGTTTAGATTCTTAATCCTGCATTTGTACAATCCCTTTTTCATTTCTACAATCCTTCCTTGCCACTAAGTCAAGTCCATAAACTTTTGGAAGCATTCATGCATCCAACAATTGCCTTCAGAGGCAGCCTGCCTGTGTCTCCAACTTGTGCTGCTGCTATTTTTATGTGGATTCATTTTCCAAAGCAACAGGCATCAAAAAGAGGTCCTGGGGTCATGTCATGCATACACCTAAGGTGCCCATGAGTGCAATGTGCTCTGACAAAAGACACTGGAGGGCCAGCAAGATTTCTCTGCAGTGTCCCTTCTCAGACAGTGAAAAAAAAACACCCTTAGGTGCTCTGTCTAGATCAGTGGTTCTCAACCTGGGGGTCGGGACCCCCTTGGGGGTCGAACTGCCCTTTCAGAGGGGTCGCGACGAGTCTCCCGCCACCCTTCCCTCCCACCTCCCAGCTGCTCCGCCCCCATGGTTGGGGGTCCCCACAACATGAGAAACTCCATTAAGGGGTCGCGGCATTAGGAAGGTTGAGAACCACTGGTCTAGATGCTGCACCAAGAAAGGCCCACTTCTGGGGCTATTTCCCTCTTTTTGGAGCTAGGACCTTGTTGTTCCAAAGGTTTCCAGCTCTGAAGAGAGAGGGCACAATGCATGATGCATTCCAGGGTGAGATGCTTAAAAGTCTCTGCTGCTGACATGGTATGAATGCAACCTAGGCTCTATCTCCACTTACCAATAGAAGCTCCTGGAAAAAATGACTTTACTACATTTCCACATACAATGACAACCGGTGCCCTGTGGCAATTGAGTTGCCTCAGTTCTGGACACAATTGCTAATAAAAGTGCCATTTTTGCAAGGCACTACTTCAAAACCTAAGCAGAGGTGCTGTGATTAGCCATTGGAAATGACATCTCTGTGCTTGCAAACAGAAATGTGGAGGTGTATTTTTCAGCAGCCAACTGCAGCACTTCTCCCATGCAACCAGGGACCAGACTCATCACCAGATCTGTGGAGACCCAGCGTGAATCTGAATAATTGGGACTTGACATTTGATATCATTGGTGGAAATAAACTAAGTTCAAACTAGTCCCCCCAGCCTGTCCTTAACCAAGCACAGTAGCTTCCACCTGCATTACAAGGGCAGGGACACTGTCCATCCTGGACTAAGACTGGCAGCAATGCAGAAGCTCCACAGCTGTTTCAGCTCACACAACTCACTCCCTGTCCAAGGCACCCTCCACCCCTGCTAGCAGTTGGCCCAGTCCCTATCTCTCATAAATCATCTCTAGTGCACAAGGGTGGAACTTAACAATTTTCCAGGGTAGTGTACCTCCACGATGGGTTTCAAAGATGATCTTCAAAGCTTATATAAGCTTCAAAGATGGGGTTGCAGCATTTTTGTTGTTGTTGTTCTAGAGCATGTGCAGAAGCAACAAAAGCTGGACTGTAACAAGACAACTTGGGACAACTGTAGACCTCTTCCAACAGGTTTACAGCTAATCTGGAACATGGACCTTTGAGGATGGTTATTGGCTTGGATGACACTAATCCAATCCAAATGAAGTGTACTAGGTAGCCACTTGGTTTGGTCTACGGACTGAATGTGAAAATGGTCTTAAAGTCTGGTTGTCTGAACAAAAACTCTGTTTAATAAAAACTTTACTAAACCTTCTCTCTGTCTTCCCACTCATACTTCTTAACATTCTGACACCTTGATACTTCTCTTCCTGATGTTTCTCTGTCTTCCATTTAGTTCTAGGAATATGCTCCTATATTCTTTTCAATCTCCTGTGACAAACGTTTACTTGATATAAAGACTAGGAGCATATAAACCTATATGTAGGTGTGTCTTTGCATCTGATCTGTTCCTTAAGATCACAAAAATAATATCTGGGCCTCTATAAAGACTTTGCTTAAATCTTATTTAGTTGAACATGTCTTAAGACCTGTTCATTTCCGTTGCTTGTTTAGATTTTGCTGAATTAAATTCCACTGCACTGATTCAAACCCATTTAACTTTGGTTATATTAGCACCCTTTTTTTTCCAAATGTTCCTTTGACTTATTAAACCTAATGCATGCCAACCCTATCTAAAATATAAACATAAATGAGTGAATGAATTCTTAGGCTGCCATCAGGGTTGACAAACTAGTTCTGTGAGTAGCTGCATGTCATTGTTTGCTGCTTCTTACTTACTTTGAAGAACAAGGTGCCTTTTATTTTCTGAAGGGCGGATATGGAATGGGAGCTCAAAGAATGCTTTGGAATGATAAATATGTTCAAATTTAGCAGAAAAAAAGCCTTGATTAGGGGAGCTAAAATATATACTTTAATCTAAAAAGTAATTAATCTAGGATTCCTTGGATACAGATAACTTAATAATGCTGTTCTTAATTCATTTTTAGTTCAGTCAATCAATTCCTGGGCCTGGGGATGGGGTGTGAGACTCTAAACAAATGTGATAAAAAATAATATACTATTAATACTTCTCAAATCACAATAACATGTTGATTCAGATCTTTGCTGAACATGAACGACTGCTGCCTATGACTTAACACCTGTTTCTTACTGCTTCAATGCTAAGCTTTAAATGTTTACATCTAGAAGAGGTATACTTACTGGCATGGCTCATGGAAGTTATACTGCTGGAAATTTAAAGAAGAAGCGTACCTTACGCCTGAGTTTAACTTCTCTAAGGAATGTGCCCCATGCTAGCAGAAACCAAGAGAGTTCCAGTCTTCTCTTAAGGGAAGTGAGTTTTCGGGAAATTCTTTAGACCATTTTGGCATCACAAGGACAAGTGCTATATATTATGAACAGCCAGTTTAATCAGCATTAGCAAGGTATTCAGAGAAATGGACGTCACACCATGAAATTCACCACGGAAGAGAAGAAGGCCTGATAATAAAGAGGCAACCACAGCTAGGTAGGAGAGCAACACAGGACTATTTGGACAAAGGCCTATTCTGGAATATAATCTATCATAAGGCCTAATGCAAAAAGGGGCCCAAAATGTTCAAAATAAAACAGTTCCTTATTAATATCATCTGCCAGTAGTTCAAACTTTGATTTTCTTACACCTTTTATGCTAAAATAAAAAGCTAGTAGGGAGGCAGGATTTGGGATACATTTTCTTTTAAATGAGACCTGGAGCGAAGGTTAATTGATACAACTGATGAAACTGGCCTCACCTGTTTAAAATCTCACTGATTTCACTCTTGCTGGTTTATTCTGTAGGGGCTACTGAGTCAGGTATTATGTTTGAAAAGAGAATGAGAAATTTGTGAATCCGCTCAGTAAAGCAGTATGTACAAAATGGCAGCCTTGAGTGTTCCTCCCATTACCAACTTTTAATTTCAGGAATGAGACCTAACTATATGCAGATCGAAGACTGACCATGTAGCCCATAAGCCTAAATCTGTGACTGAAAATTAACATGTGCTATCATTTCTTTGCCACACTCAAAATCAATTGGCCTGTTTATAAATTTTTATAATTAATATTTTATCCTCTCTCTTGTATGGAGAAAAATACATCTGTGACCACAGAAAGGGAAAGGCAATAAGCAGCATATGTATCTATCTTAGCTGGAAATTGTGGCTGTGATCAGACACAACAACAACAAAAAGACATCTTTGAGGTGTTTCAGATATGGCTTAGAAGTGGGACTGTTCACATACGGGCCTGACATTCCTCTCTCTCCTAAACGTTCTGTGCTAGAAAAAGTGGATCAGAAAGGTTCAGCAACATGAGTGCCATACTCTACTTTCTCTGAGGTGCTTCTGAAGCACACCTTCTGTCATGTTTGAATACAGCCTGTGTATGGGGAGGTTTGCATACTACCTGATGGAGAACTGCAATTTTAAAAAGAACCCCCAAACTCATATAGACACAAAGTCCTGAAGTTATCAAGACGCACCAACTCACCATTTTCTGGCTGGTCCTTAATATCAGCTTCACTTGGCTGGCTTGGACTTTCAGACTGACTTGAATCTAAAAAATATAAAGAGGGCCAACATTTATAGAAATCAACTATCGAAAGAAAACAAAGATTCTCAATTTTTGAGTTCATATGAAAATATTAAAATCTGTATTTTTTTTCTAACTGGCAGATTAGGTAGGGTAAAGTATTTCCATAGAAATTTTATGGAATTAATGAATTTCATTGACTACATTAAGTTTCTAGGTGTAGTTATATGCGTTTGGAAAGAAAATCTAAATAAGTCATCATATAAGATCTAATAAATTATTAGTAAAGACTTTAATTTTGTAAAATCATACAGTACTGCTATTAAAGAACAGCTTGACGCTGAGGCATTAAGCTTTTCATGTTTATATTATTAGCTACCTTTGTTTGCATGACAATAAAAACTTTAATACAAAGTTTTATTTCACAGAATATTCAGAATGAAATTCAGCTGAAATTAAGGAATACGAGGATATATTTCCAGTCCCGAAGATTCTGGAACTAAAATAATCAAAGATGAGTCGTCTGAGTATGCTCAGAAAAATTTCATACAGGTATTAAAAGTTGAGGAAACAAGGCATCTTAGCTGGGGGCTCAGAAGACGCTTTCCTTAAACTGGATCTATATTCACACACAATATTTTTTAAAAAATATTTCTGAGGTGGCTTTGACTTTTTGGAGGTGAGATTGTTCACATGCCAATTTGTTTCCCCCCCTCATGAACATTCTAGGCTTTAGAAGGTAGATGAGAGATGGGATGAGAACATGAAGATCCCCTTATTACTGTCTCTATGGCTTTCTTCAGATGCTTCTTTTGCTATGTCAGAATGCAGCCTAAATCTTCCAAAGAGGTTTCAAAAAAGAAAAAAAAAACCTCTCACAAAACTTAAGTGCTGAACATTGAAGGGTAAAGCCAAAAAGGGCCCTAAAGAAGCAGCAAAAGTAAGTGAAACTCAAGGAATCCTGAATTTTTTCAGTAAAAAGAAACTTTGTCAAGAAGTTTTTAAGAGTAGCTCTATAAAGACTGAGCATGCCTAGTAGTCTTTAAAAATTCAGAAACCATGTACATGTACATCCAAAAGTAATGAGATATTCCATTTCAATTGTCTGAAATTTATCTGAAATCTTGTAACGGAGTATTTCTGTTATTACAATTTGGGTGTGATGAGACATACTTAAAGAGGCACCCCTGTATGAACTGGAGTCTGGGACATTAGATATTTTATGCCTGCATGTGCCTTACCCCATCCCAAAGCCTGGAAATGGGTGACCCTTCAATATACTAGAAATCATAACAATGAGGGAGACTTTTATCTTAGTCGGATTGTGAGAGCCAATCACAACCGGGAAACAGCTGCTTCAGGCATGAGATCAATCAGAGTCATGGCCATGGAAAGCTGAACATACAGCTGGCCAATCAGTGAATAGCATCCATCATCAAGGAAAGTGTTGCCCAGACTTGAGGGTAAAGGAACAGAAAAGAAGGGACAAATGAGATAGGTGTTAGGGTGCTCAATTGGTTAACTGGTTTTTGTGCATCTACAGATGGGATGATCCTTGGTAAAGAGAAAACCGAAAAAAGCCCTCTCAGATCGCACTCTCTGTTGCAGATCTATCTCCTATCTGTTACCGAGAAAATTTATAATTGTTGCAAACCTATATATTAGTTAACCTTGATTTGTTTTACAGATGAAAAGAAAAAGTCTGAAGTACACATTTTCAACAGAAGCATATGTAGGGTCATTTTATTTTAAAATGCGGCTAAAGAAAGCAGCAGTACCTGTCCATTGGGGCAGTCCTACTTATTTATTATTTCCTAACTTTTAAGCTAATGACAGTTTTAGTTAACAATGTCCATAAAGTAGATTGTGAATAGTCAGTTCCAAATATGTTTTTACTTGCAATCCATATATATTAGCTACAGAAAAGAAGAATAAAGACCAATCTGTTTTATCAAAGAAAGTATAAATTCAATAAAGAGTATATTTACACATCACTATAACTAAATTATGATTTAATCAAATATGTTTTTAGAACTTCAACATTATCCAAGATCATGTTAATTTTCTTTTACTGATTTCTCATAAGAGCGATTTAAAGGCTAAAAAACCTCTCAGAAGGCATATAGGATGGAGCGCTCAGGTAGCTAGATGAAAAAAAAATTCCTTAAGAAGAACTAACCATTAACAAGAAACATCTAATTTCCTATAGCTGTACCTATATTTAAATGTCTATCCTTCCAACAATTAGACAATTACCACTGTTGATGTATTTATTTAGATAATGATTAGTTATGTCAAAATCTCAAACGTTTCACAATATTTCAAACAAGGCAGAGGTTGATCAGTATAGCCCCTAACAAAATACATCAAAGGAAAGGTTAACTAGATGATCTATTCATTAATAGCCTTCTACAATTGATTATGCTCATTTGAATGATCTCATTTTGCTTTACTGATGAAACTTACAAGTTGTAATAAAAGGTGAGATACAAATAATAGTATTTTATATTTAGGCCCGGTCTAAGTTCTGCCAGCAAAATATAGGCACATGCAATTGCTGCAGCCATCCACATAATGGTTGCCCTGGGCCAGCTTAGCTGCAGAGCCAGGGAACAAAAGGACCTCTGGAAATGTGCTCCACAGTAGGCTAGTTCCTGGACCTTAGTCAGAGTCTGCAAGGCTCATGTCTACATGGTGGTGGCAGGAACAAGGATCTCACTAGAAAGCTCCTGGGCATAGTCTCCACATCCAGGACTGGGCAAGATACAGTGTCCATGCAGGCTACATGATCTGTGCCAACCTTTACCCTTCTGTCCCATGGGCTGGTATGTGAACACAGAGGTCTGGGCTACCTTCAGGTGTATCCAAATGGACAGAGCAGATATTACCCACATAACCAGAATGCCAGGAATTCTAATAATCATCTTTCACAAAATACTAGTGCTTGGTAATCAGAAATCACTATGTAATGCAAAGCCAAATTATGTTAATAACTGCTGCCTATGGGTAGGTGTTGGAATTACAGAAGCTTGGTTTATCAGTTTTACGTCTATGGTGCCACAGAGGTTAAATAACATTACTGATAGTTGCCAGGATCATATTAAACAACTGCAGCATTTTAAAAATACAGAACGTTACGGTAAATGAACCAACTGCAAAAGCTTATGAATTTTACTTATTTCAGTGAAAGAAACTCAAAAGTATATAACTCTTACTCTGAAATCAATTGGATTTAACAGTGATCCTTTAATTTACTACAGATGGAGCTAGAGTCATTTCTGTGAAGAATAAATATTAAAACTGCAGAAATCTAGTTTTAGGAAACTTTTGATGGTAGATTCCAACAAATTTTAAATGTCAGAGTGCTTTAGAGAACTAAATATACGAATGGGTTTTAAGAGCCTAAGACAGCCATGTATACAGGAATGTTCCCCAAAATATTGTGTTGTGGGATTTCCAATGGGATAACTAGCAGGATATAACTGCTGATTTTTTTCTATACTTTGATGAATAGTCCACGTCTGGGAAAAGCATGACAGATGACCCTAACTTTCTTGTTCTGATGAAGCATCCAATTCCATGATCACATTTTTGGGACTTTTTAGCCCTTAAAGACAGGATTTCTTGACTTTCACAGGCAGAGTAACATTATATCAAAATCCTAACTCTGATCCTGAAACTTTATCAGTCTTTCAAAACCACAGAAACCTGCAGCCTTTTCACTTACAGAGAAGCCTCTTGACCTTTGCAAACCAAATAATTATATTCTGTTTTTTTGGGATTTTTTGCTTACAACTTGTGGGTATCCATACGTAAACCCATGAATATGTTAACAAGTGGAACCAAAGAACAATCCATGATTTTAGCCTAAGGAATAAAAACATCCTTAGTAAGGTAACAATGATGTATTTTCAGTAAACTATCGGTAGAAAAAGTTACAGAAAAGATTCTGAACTACAATATGAAACAGCTCTCAATTCTTTGATCACAACTGGAAGTTGTAATTTGTTTCAAGAACAATGGTACATTGTATACTCAGTATAATACAATGGTACTCATTATAATACAAATTCAAACAAATCTAGGTTGTATATAGATTTGATTTCTCATTTCATAGCAATAACAACCAAAAATAAGAAAAATAAAAAAGATGCTACATGACAAACCTCATGGTTACGATACATACAAAGCAACAGGTACAAAAGTAGCAATTCTCTGAGACAATTGACTGACAGCAGTATTTTGAGAGCAGTTGTGATGCTTTAGACCAGCGGTTCTCAACCTGTGGGTCGGGACCCCTTTGGGGGTCGAACTACCCTTTCAGAGGGGTCGCGACAAGTCTCCTGCCACCCCTCCCTCCCCTTTCCCAGCTGCCCCAGCCCCGTGGTTGGGGGTCTCCACAACATGAGGAACTGCATTAAGGGGTCGCGGCATTAGGAAGGTTGAGAACCACTGCTTTAGACAAAGAGTGTAACTATGATTTTCCACATATAGGTATCTTACGCACTCCATTAAACTACTACAATTCAATTTTGAAGACTGTCAGGAAAACTGCAATTATGAGTTCTGAATGGCACAAATACCAAAGATATCCACTAGTTACTAATGAATTTTTGAGCACAAGTCAAGATGTTAGACCTTATGTTCAAACACTACAAAACTGTGAATTAAGAAAACCTACATGTTGCCTGTATACTAGGTTTATTATCAAAAGGCCTCTTCTGGTTAACCCCTATTAGTCTGTTCTTTGATCTCCTTTGGGTTTTCTCATTTATAACATCCCATGTATAAAACCTTCCTCACAAAAGAACTCACAACAGATCTATTTAGTCATCTTTTCAGAATATGGAGATGGGAGCAAACATTTCCCATCAAAGTTACTGTATGGGTGCCTATAAAGCAAAGGAAAGGCAGACTTTAGATGCATGGTTTCCTTTTCCCCAGAGTCAATACAGCATTCACTAGCTAAAGCTAAGTGCAAAATAATACTGTTAGAAAGTAGGAAATACTCCTAGGACCTGATTGGACTACCCAGGTTGGAAAGCAACCATTTTGTATGCTGACTCCAAGATAGGCCTTGATGTCCCTTGCACGTAGGTTGTTCAGGGCTACTGTGCATCACTGTATGCTGGTAGCATAAACAGAAAGGAACCAGGAGACAACACAGTGCTATATGGGACCAGAACTCTTCCATGTCCAGAATTTAAATTTAGGGAACAACGTGGTGCTTGGTTCTGTTGTACAAACTGCCCTCCAACCCTGTCCAGGTTACTAAATTTCATTTAGAAATGATAGTTGTTTACTGATTTAAATTTACTAGCATTAAACAACTGAAAGCAAGAATTCTTAGTAAGCATTCATAAATTGCTCAGTGATCTACTGGTAAATCCCAGTCTACCTTCTACCCACATAAGACATGGTAGGTAAGAGACTGTTCAATGTGACAACCAGATTTCTCTCATGGAATCACACAGGGTATTGTTTCTAGAAACAACATGCTCCTCTTTCCTAGTTTGGGCTGGCAATTTAAAATCCCAATTACTACCTGTTAATCTAGATAAGAATCTGTAGCAGACACAGGTGCATTCAAGTATTTGTTTTGATATTTTTAACCGTTACTCCCTATTAACGTGAAAGCTCTTTCAGCAAACTTATTTACTTAAGTTGCATCCAGCTCTTCTTAAGAAAAAGGCTCCATACAATAATAAAGTCACAGCAACACTGGCCTCATTTTTTTGCAAGAGGACTTTTAATTCCCATGCACTGGGAAAGAGATTATCTTTGATAATAGAAATGTAAATCAAAGCTTGCTGTTGTTTATTCCAGACAGACATTTGTGTGTTAAGTCTGTTTATCAGGCAACACTCCGTCTAAGCCAGGAAGCAGTCAGCCTTTGTGAAAAGATGTCTGCAAATATATTTCCCATGAGCCCTAGCTGCAAAACTTTTGTGGCCAATCTCCCCCCACCCCAGTAAGCTCCCACTTCTCCTCACTCCAAGAGTATACTAAGCCACCCCTTAAGTAAATGAGCAAAAACAACTAGCTAGACTGTGATGACGAGCATGAATGAAACCAAAACATGTGCACACAGTCTGCTCTGCTGCCCTTTATGCTTCACAGACCTTGTGTATTACATCTGTTTAGCAAGCCACACTTTGTCTGGGTTGTCCTGTTTTGTTTTTGTTTCATTTAAAGAGTTCCAAGAAACTCAAATGTAACTCTTATGCACAAAACCTTTTTAACACTGAATCTGATAACAATCTGACTCCATACACACCATGATTAGGAAATTTTTAAACTCCCAAGTTTTTAAGAAACTGGCTTTCACTTTCAAATCCCCCTCCTTCTTCTTCTGGACAACATACTGGCACAAATCGATAGGCAACAAAATTTCGGAGGGGAGCTGTTGCCATCTTTAAATAGACTTTTCAATGTTTGCTTTCTGCAAGTTCACTCCTTCTGTTTACTACCGAGCTCAGTTTCTTTTCTGGCATACATTAATTTTTGACTTAATTGAAACTGTCATAAAAGGCTTCCTTTTAAAGAAAATATTCTTCAACAAGATGCAATTATGCTTTAAAATTTTCAAAGGATGGGAAATCTGTTTTTTCAAAGGAATTAAAAACAAATTTTTCAGCCTTTGCCTCTCCTTAGACAAAATAAACTTTAACTTGTTTGTATTCCCCTCAGCGGTGTTGTATGCATCAGCAACTAAAAACAAAGAAACTTTTAGCTGCCCAGACAAAATGCAGAAGCTCCCCAAACGACAAAAGTAGAGCGCGTGGGGGGCGGGTGGGGGTGGTGCGAGGGTGTTGGGAAGCATTCAAAAAGTCTGACAGTCCATTCAATATAGGGATGATGGCCATAATGCATCCAGGGTCCCCTTGCTAATTAAATATGCATTGGCACAGTTTTGATCGATGCAAGCCATGGATCGGATGACACACCTGCAAAATCGTGGGCTCAGAGCTCCTAGGGAAAAAAAAGGGGGGAAAATACAGCCTGTCTCCTTATCTTTGTTTTCAAAGGCTCTCAATTTCTGTGCTTAGATATCTAATTTAATTCTCTCACCCCTCAGCAAACTGGATTAGGAAAGTCAATACTGCCTTTGTGCATCGACAGGAACACACAGCTTTCCTTTTATTCAATTTAGCCATGACCTTTAGACAAAGATAATGACAACTGTCTAAAAGAAAGGTACAGCTTCAATGAAGGAGCTCTTGAGGGGGCCCCCCCTTCAGACTACTGCAGTTCCACCACTCTGGCTTCGCCTGCCAAGTTGAGACAGGGGTAGTAGTACGGGTGCCATTCCTCCCTGTTTCATTTAATCTGTTTTTGCCTTGCTACGGGCAAGTTTTTCTCTAGGCCCCCTCTATGACTGTGGTGTCCCTTGCCATTTGGGGTGGGTGTGGGGAACCAAAAAGGAATAAATAAAGGGACAACTCTGTGCTTCTTCCCTTAGGAGCCTGAAAATATTATACTGGCTCCACAATTAGTGAATTTAAAGAACATGCAGGAAATATTTTCAATTTAAGAAGCAACCATTTTTTATTTGAGGGCCACACTCACAATTACTTGAGCTGGAATTAACTTTAATTTCCATAGCCAATTGTATTATCACTGGGTAGTAATAAAGTATTCAGCAGTGGCAGCATTTTTTTTAAAAAAAATTCTGACCTGAATCATAAGTGATGATTTTTAGTTTTGTCTTATAAACTTGGAATTTGTATGTACATTGCCACTAAAACTGTTTTACAATAGTGTTATTTATAATAACAGCAATAATACATTGTTTGAGCTCCACGGTAAAAATGGTTTACATTTGTTTCCTTAACCTCACTGTTTGCATTACACTTGTGAGACAGAAATGTTACAATTATTTAGTCGTGAGCATCCCCATTGTGAAAAATAGAAAGAATTAATATTAAGTGTCAGGATAAGCTATATGGACTAACAACCCCTCCCCTCCTACCCAACTTATATTTCATTGATATAATCATCAAATATGTATATATTAAAATTGGTTCCATCCTTTTTCACATTCCATAACCTGCTCTCAAAACTGATATCCATTATGTACTTCCTTGAATTCCAACTTGATTTAAATTTATTGGGTCATTTAAAATTTTAGAGAGCTTCCAATTGGATCTATATGGCTTTCCAGACATATGCAGAGTTCAGTATTTAAAATTAATTGCAGTACAATAATTTTAAATTACTTCACACTGTACTAATCTCTAGTGCTTTGAAATATCTGAACTGCTCTATTTAGAAGCCATGTTCTGCTCTGTATGGGCGCTGTGGAACAGTATAAAAAATGGACTCATCTATTTGTGCCAATGAGTGGGTAATAATGGTGGGATTATTGTTAATTATGCTATCCAAAATTTAAAAATTATTTTCAGTCTCTTTATATTTGAGAACATATCAACTTTTGGTACAACGGCACCACAGGTAATTATGATTAACAGAGTTAACAAATTTTAGGTGAGAAAAGTAGGAGAGCCCCCCTGGATTTTTATCTGTGAGCTGAACTGTCCCCATAAACACTACAGTAGTATTATAGATTATGCTCCGCAGGTCTGGATTGGAAGCAAACTACTACCGTATATTCCGGCATATAAGACGACCGGGCGTATAAGTTGACCCCCAACTTTCCAGTTAAAATATCAAGTTTGGGATATATTCGCCATATAAGACGACGACACCTGGCGTATAAGACCCCCGACTTTTGAGAAGATTTTCCTGGGTTAAAAAGTAGTCTTATACTCCAGAATATACAGTATCAGCATTGCCTCACGGACTACCTCACCCTAATTGTGATCTTTCAGTAACTTCCAAAGTAGTAAGTAAGAAAAACTGCACCAAAAGATAACTTCAAAGAGTTCAACAACTCAAACATCAACCAAAGTTGATGAACAAAGAAAGAGTGAATGTAAAAGTGTAGTTTGGCTGTTTTTTAATTCTGCAGCCACACATATTTTTAAAAAGCAGCTCAACAGCAGCTTAGAGAAGAAGAAGAAGAAGAAGAAGAAGAAGAAGAACAGTGGTTCTCAACCTTCCTAATGCCGCGACCCCTTAATGGAGTTCCTCATGTTGTGGAGACCCCCAACCACGGGGGCGGAACAGCTGGGAGGTGGGAGGGAAGGACACCGGGAGACTTGTCGCGACCCCTCTGAAAGGGTAGTTCGACCCCCAAAGGGGTCCCGACCCCCAGGTTGAGAACCACTGGTTTAGAACACTGCTAATATAGACTGATGCAATGGATACTTGAGCATAATCTATTCTTTAAATGAACCATTCTCCTAAAAATCTAAAAACAGAAAGGCTTCATCAACTACTTGAAATATTAGATTTGGCTGTTCTTTAATGATGATCTTTTACACAAGAAACAACTAACTATTAGGATCTTTCCGCACTTGCTGGCATTCTGCTTCAGTAAGTGTACTTAGGTCCTCAAGGACTCCATGGCCTGGAACTTTCATTGCTGTGTGTCAGAATTGTGGAGGGTGGCCCCAAAGCTCTCACAAGCAAATGGGCGGCCACAGGAACATGCAGTTACTGTTCATGGTTAAGGGTAATAGATCTCACCCAAGGAATGGATTTTGTAGAAAGACCTCTAGGCTATGTCACCTTATGCTATTGAACCATACAAAACTATTCAAAGTGAAGTCAGAGCAGGGTTTTTTTCCTCACAAGTAAGCCAGGTAAGCTGATGTTTTTAGTTTTTCCTCAGTTATCCTTTTCCAAGGCCTCTGATAGATAAATGTGTGTAAGAATGACTAAGGCTATCTGAGGATGTGACTCTCATGATCTTGGATTGGTATGCTGGTATGGATGGGGGAGTGTTTCATGGATTTAAAAATATATGTACAAGGAAAATGATTAAGTAGCAAAGCTTGAAAGTGTAAGTCCCTTACAGTGTTAGCCCTGGGGCCTATTCACATGAGGCAATTCCATCCGGAACTGTCCCGGCACATCCCAGGTCAGCCTAACCGTGGCCAGAGTATAGAGCATGAAATCGTGCTCTACACCTGGCACAAGCCATCCCCGGCAGTCCCAGAGCTATCCAGCAGGGAGAGCATTTGCACCCTCCCTGCCGGACAGCTCGGGGCCCTTTTGAGCCCTCTGGCCAACAGCCCCTTTCAGGGAAGGGACGGGGGCTTTAGCCAACCCAACTGGGTCAGCTGGAGCCTGCAAGGTTCCCCTGGGCCACCCACCCACTCAGGGCCGCATGCCTCCCCTCATACCCACATGCACAGAATGCGCAGAACACCATGCTCTGAACCCAGCAAGCCCTACCCACCCAGGGCTTGACAGTTTGGAACAGGACCCCAAAAAGGTAACATGTGCATGCGGGTATGGGGGAGGCATGCGGTCGTGGGTGGGTGGCCCTGTGGGCTCCAGCTGACCCAATCGGGTTGGCTAAAGCCCACAGCACCCAAGGATGGGCTTCCGTGGGGGCACAGCCACCTCGATCAAGGTGCCTGCACCGCACCGAGGCCGAAGACTGGACAGACCCCAGCTGCCTGCTAGCGGGTCAATCCGACCCAATGGCAGCAGCGGAGGGTGGGGCCTCTGGCTCACATGTCCTAGCCACTCAGCTGTAGTGTGAAAAGGCTTCTGATTTTTCAGGTTTTTATGAGCTGTAACACCTAGGCCAGCACATCTTGCAAAAAATTCACACATTTTTAATCAGGAACATGACAATGATAGCATATACTCTATACTGTTAAAGGGAGGGGAAGCTATATTTCTTCTTTGGTAGTGGTTTGGACATGTTTTATCCTCATTTTGAATTACAAATCAACATAAACTGGAATCCTCTTTATGCTTATACTTCTGTGTACAGGACTATACTCTGATGCAACTAAATGTCATATGCTTAGAACTGATTAAGCTGTTAATACTACTAATATCTATCATATGCAGTGCTGCGTTGAAGGAGGAGGATCAAATTATATGGCAAATGTATTGTAGCACTTCCACATTTGGGACCATAGTAAATAAACATTCCACCTTCTTAGCAGCTTTAAGGTGGCATGTAAAGGAAAAGTCATTGTTCCTACCACTATATGTGTCTCTATGCCTGTGTTCCTATATTCCCATTTTTGGAGGCTGGACCGGGATAGAGAAGGAAGGCAGCACTGGCAAACCACACAAAAGGCTGTGCCTTGCAGTAGAGTCGCACTTTCTCTTAAAGGCACAGAGTGGCAGTACAGTATCAAAACGACTGGAAACACTTAGGAGAAGACTTTTCGGAGAATGCAACAAAGTCCTGCAAATCCAAGCTTGCTAAAGTCAACGCTATTCTAACTCTGACTTTGGAATGTTTTCCCTAAATAAGATGATCTGGAATTCAAGAACTTCTTATCCACTGTTGGTTTTGCTAGTTGGTTCTATCAATTAAGTCTTCCTATCATTTCTGTCTCTTTGTTTCATTTTTTTTCTATTCTGTTTTGTCATATTTATATATGCGTTATTCATTTTTATACATAGCATAATCAAAGGTTTTATGCAATGCTGTAATTAAAACTCTATGAATGAATGCCTACCAACTGTGGACTATTTGGGGTCACCATAAGGATATCACAGGTTACATCAAACTACTAGATATATTTTCTTACATAGTTTACATACCATACCACATACAAGCAAAGTATTGTCAGTGCTAGAAAGGAGATCCTGCCATTCATTAAATGGCTTATAAATCAACTAAATCTAGTCTAGCAATTAGTCCCAAACCAGAGAATTGGCTCGACAGACTGTTGATCTAAGCCTTATGAAATCAACAAGGGCTCAAGAATAGCATGGCAATATTACAGGAAATAAAAAAATCTAAAAGGTATTTTAAAGGTATTTTAAAACAAAATTCATTCATTCATTCAGTTTATTTGTATACTGCCTTTCTAATAAATTA